>JAEIGN010000459.1:545000-1145000 GCA_018903745.1 Drosophila repleta
ACATTTATTATACATATATAAACACATATATATTTTCAGTTTCACAACTATCTACTCTAAGTCGAAACATACACATATCTATATTAATATCATACTATATCAATAATATATAACCATTTTTTTTGAGCAACGATCAAAAATAATAGCACCAGAGCATAAAATTGAATTTTTCAATAATTCTATAGAGCTTTGAATAGGTTTGTTTTTTGAGAAAAAAAAAATATAGAAAATTAATTAGAATGAAAATTATGCAAATTTGCAAGAATTGGCCAAAAATAATACAAAATTTTGCAAGATAAAATTTGTTTTAGGTTTAAAAAAAAGTAATAAAAGAATTAAATTTTTTTATATATATATATTTTTTTTTATATTTTTAAAATATATATTTTTTAAAATTTTACTCATTTTTTTATATTTTATATGTTTTTTATACGTTATTAATTTTTAAAAAATTTAAATATATTTTTTAAAAAAATTTATTCATTATTTTATACTTTATTAATTTTTTTAAATTTATATATATTTTTTATAATTTATTTTTATATATGTTAAATAAAAAAAAAGAAATATAATAAATATCGAGCGTTTATTTTGTGGGCTGAAAATTTGATGAAATTAATTCGCCTCGACGTTCGCTCGCTTCGCTTCGCTCGTTCGTTCGCTTCGCTTAATTAATGAGGCGTTCAACGCTGCCAATTATAATTCATGGAAATGAATTTCAGGTAAATGAAATTGAGATTTTTCTCACCCTTCAATTCAATAAGCACGAGACGAGACCGAGAAACTCCTGAATCAAACACACAAATCTGCTTCATTTTGAGTGGTTTGATTTAGCTGGAAGTACTTAGCCGAGATTAAGTAGCTCTCGGAGCTCTATTCGAGTGTAGTATACACTGTACAAGTGCGCGAAACGGGCATATTGGCTTGGTGCGAGCTGAGGTAAAAGCTGATGCCAAAAGGCATATGTAGTCTATCGATAACTATCGATAACTGTCTGCCTGTCTATCTATCTGTCGGTCTATCCGCTTATCTGTCGAAATTGTAGGCTCATAAGAGCTCAAGGCTCTGCACTGAGCTACTAACTATGACTTGAGTCTATCGATAACTATCGATAACTGTCTGCCTGTCTATGTAGCTGTCGTTCTGTCCGCTTGTCTGTCGAAATTGTAGGCTCATTCGAGCTCAAGGCTCTGCACTGAGCTACTAACTATAACTTGAGTCTATCGATAACTATCGATAACTCTCTGCCTGTCTATCTATCTGTCGGTCTATCCGCTTATCTGTCGAAACTGTAGGCTCATTCGAGCTCAAGGGTCTACACTCAGCTACCAACCTAAGGCTGCTATAGAGAAAGTTTCCTTCAAGTTATCGATATCTTTTCACGAAATCGATAACAGAGTTTGGTTATTTGTGCCTAACCTGAAGCAGATGGAGATCTTAAGCAGCGGCATGGTAATATTTGAAGTTATTCAGCAATAGAGTCCTGCCAGTTATCAGCTTTTAGTTCGGGTATCTGCTAGTCGATCCTCTCCTCTCTAGAGCAATATTAATTGTCATTATTTATATTTTATTACCATTTTGTTTAGCTTGAGTTCGTTTTAGTTTTGACTTAATGATCTAACTAGCCTTTCCGATATCTTAGACTTAGAAGCTATATAGCTCCAAGTATAGCATATCTAGATTATAGCAGAGTTGAGTTCAGGTTAAATCAACTAAGAAGCTGCAATCGCAGGTAAGTGCTACTTAAATCTCCATATATATGTGTACAAAACTTATATATCTTGAAATACTCTTCAATTTTCGGGGGGTAAAAAGCCAACGTTCTCAACAATTCTCAACAATTCTCAACAAGTGCTAAGCTCAAAATTTACTTGAACTATTCATCGGGCGCATTGTTTATTTATGTGTGAATTGGCGCTCAATTAAGTGTGCTTCGATTATTTTTAGTAACTGTTGACAGCAGTACACAAAGAGAGAGTGAGAGAGAGAGAGAGAGAGAGAGAGAGAGTAAGCGAAAGAGTGTGTGAGAAGGGCAAACAGAACGCACGACTGAATCAAATGATTAAATGCCAGCCATTGTCCAGTGTGCGTTTATTGTATACCTGAACCTCTTCCTCTCTCTCCCTCTCTTTCTCTCTCAGTGTCTCTCTCTCTCTCTGTCCATCATTCTCTGTGTGTTTGTAGTACACATTGTTCTACACTTGTTCAGCCAGACAGACAGCTGGACAGACGTGCTTGACAATCATTTGTAAAATCAGTGAGATTAGTCAGCAGCGTTTCGCATTGAGCCAACCCAGAGCATTCTCTGCTGCTCATTAGTAGCACATTTGCTCAGTACGTGATTTAGCTGCAAATGTACACAGTCTACACACGCACACACACAAATACAGATACAGATACAGATACAGAGATAGAGACAGCTACATCAGTGCTCAGTTACAATTGAGTGCTGCCGAGGCGTTGCCTGACTACCAGATACCCGGCATGCTGCGTAGAGAGACTGCTTCCAACTTTATATGATTCTATAAGCTTGCCTCAATCATTCTTGTATACAATGACATATAGATATCGATTCATATTCGTTAGTATTCGAGGGAAGTACGGTGTAGGTATATCAACTTTGAGATACTTCAAGTTCAAGCTTAGATAATCAATTCAAATGATCGATTTTTAACGATAGTAAGCAAGTGAGCTGAGTTATCGTTAGGCTATGCTAAGCTCATACTGCATATGCTCTAGAGAAAGAGCTGTCTCTAGCTATCGCTAGCTGTCTCTAGCTGTCTCCAGCTGTCTCTCGCTGTCTCTACCCCGTCTTTAGCTATCTCTGGCTATCTCTAGCTATCTCTGCCTATCACTGCCTATCTCTAGCTCTCTCTCTCTCTCTCTCTAGCTGTCTTTAGCTATCTCTGGCTATCTCTAGCTCTCTCTCTAGCTGTCTTTAGCTATCTCTGGCTATCTCTGCCTATCTCTAGCTATCTCTAGCTGCCTCTAGCTGTCTCTTGAGGCAAGTCAGATATATAAGACTAGATCGCCTTAGCTGCTCAGCCTGATCTCGACACCTGTCTCTCAGTTCCCGCAGCCCTCAAGTCCCTTGTTACAATGAGTGTAGGGTATAACCTAAGTCGAGCTGTTGCTTTCAACTGAGCCTCATAACTGTATGAGTGTGCCTAAGTGTGACTATTTGCATGCGTATGTGGGTAAGCGATACATTTGGGAATTATCAGCCTTGCCCACTTGCCAGCCTACTGCCTGTCCTGCCTCCCACCCACCCACCTTCCTGCCTGTCCTACCTCCCGCCCACCCACCTTCCTGCCTGCCAACCTTGCCCTCTCCCTCTCCCTCGCTCTCTCTCCCTCTCACATTTCATTCGTAAAGTTCAATTTCGATTGGTTTTGAAGGCTTCTAGCACTAGAGTCAAGTCTTATACTGCGGCTTCAGATCTTATACTCAGAACTCTCAATTCATTATTTCTCCACAAATATTTCACATAATTTGCTAAGAAAATTCTTATGAAATTCGCTCAAAGGAGTTTTATGGAGTCTTGAGAGCAAGTGGAAAAGTCAGCTTAAAGTAAGTTTGTGGATTTGACCAGCATTCACAGAGTTTCCCACTGGTCCATATGCACATTATACACACACATCACACACACATCACACACACATCACACACACTCACACACACTCACACACACATCACACACACTCACATCACACAGTCCGTCCATCGTGTGATCCATGGCTGTCACATTTCCGGCTCATGGCGGAGTTTCCGTTCTTTATTGTCGCTGGGAGCGCTTCGCTGTGTTGCCAAAGTTGATTTACGCTGGCTTCCACCACCGTTACAATCAGTATGGCTAACTGCACACACACACACACATACGTATATACATATATATATATAGATATATTCCACCTGTTCCACACTTATGCCTCAATGAAAATGTTCGCTCAATTACGCTTTAAGACCTAATTCGCCAAATTGAAGCAAAAATGTTGGCCAGAACACAGGTTGAAGTGGCCAACAGCAACAGCAGTAACTATTCTGACCATATCTGTTACCACATGAGGTATACCGAAACATAACTGCGACTATGCTACGGTTGGGCTTCTCAGCTCAGCCCAGCTCTCTCTCTCTCACTCTCTTTGTCTCTCTCTCTCTCTCTCTCTCTCTCTCTCTCCCTCCCTCTCTCTCGCTCTCTCTCTATCAGCCTTATGAGCCTCATGAGCTAGTCAATATACCCCATGTAGTCGTTTGGCAGGGTATAGCCTCGCCACTCACTGTAACCGCAAAGAGTTTGCGGTAAATATATATATATATTTGTATAGAAAAGTATATGACAGTATACATATATAGTTTAAATGCTAAAGTGAGGCTATTAAATGTTAATGGGTTGATAACAGCTTGAACACTGTTAGCAGAATGTTAAGGAGCAGCTGTTAAGATGCTAAATGTTAATGGGCTGATAACAGCTTGAGCACTACTGTAGAAACTGTTAAGGAAAAGCTGTTAAAGCTACTTCGATGTCAGCTAACAGTCACTGTTATGATCAATGTAAAAAAGAAGCTGTTAACTTAGCAGTTAGGAGAGTCAAGAGTCTCTGCAGAGCACAACTATTACCAATGTTAACAGATATTCAGTTATGTTATAGCTCAGATAATGTGTAACATTATGTTAACGAAAACTGTTAAAGTGTCGCAGAAGAGAAGCTGTTAAACTGATGATACGCACTGTTAGAGCAAATGTTATGGAAAAGCTGTGACCATTAATGTGATAGATAACAGATTGATGTTAAGTGACAGTGCTCTTAACAAATGATGTTAGAGAATGTTAGTGAGCAGCTGTGAAAGCAGAGGTGGGAGCATGAGACTGTAATTGACATGTTAATGGGAGCTGTTCGCTGTTATTAGCAGAGACTTCACTGTTAGAAAGCAAAAAATGTTAAAGAGAAGCCGATAACAGACTTATGAGAAGGTGTAGAGCTCAATGTTAAGTGACTGTTATTAGTTTACAGCTTGCAATATGTTAAAGTGATGCTGTTAGCTTGATCATTGTTGCCTATGCGAGAGAGAGAGAGAGCGAGAGGGAGAGAGAGAGTTCATCATTCATCATTTCGCTGGCATTTCTTGGGCTGCCTTCGATTAGGTTTCCCCCACTCTCTGAGCCGAACAATGGGCCATAAGCTGATGCTGTAGACCTCAAAGGGCGAGCACAAACGCCAGACAGCTGGAGTTGCAGCTGCAGCTGGAGCTGGAGCTGGAGCTGGATGAAAAAGTGGCCAGCAGTCAAATCAATGGGGGCCAGAGTGCAGCGCAGAGCAGAATCAATTTGAGAAGACGCGAAGCTCGGCCATATTGCCGGGATGCTTTATAAATAGCGCCAGCCTCGGGCATTCAAGACAACTGCCAAATGAGCTGGAGGTAAAAATAAAAAACGCGATTCTAAATGTGTGTCACACCCTCGTCCGCGCCGCCATGGTACAGAAATGCACTCAAGCGTTAAACGGCTGTATCGATTCGATGCTAAAAATAAAGGTGTTATACACACGCACCCACACGCACCCATACGCACACACACACACACACACACACAACAATCTGAGAATATGAATGGGCTTGAGCTTGACTTGCAAAGGAGAACTTGTTCATTGCATACTTACGCTTAACTATTCAATTGACTATAATAATCGATAAACTGAATAATCGATATCGATAACAGACAGATAGGCACAGATGATAGACAACTGTACTAAGTTTGTTGGCTGCTATTCAGCTAGCATATCGAAAGTAAAGAATTTCCTATAGATGTTACTCAATCGTTTCTTGATTGATTGATTGATTGATTATTTGATTGATGTCTGCAGCAGCAGATTTGATTGACAGCCATTCATTACGAAGTGCAACTAGAGTTTTCCAATCAGCTGATTGATGAAAATTATTGATTGATTGATTGATTGATTGAATGATTGAATGCTTGATTGATTTGATTTGAGAGCCATTCATTACGAAGTGCAACTAGCGTTTTCCAATCAGTTGATTGATGAAAATGATTGATTGACTGATTGATTATGTGATTGATGTATGCAGAAGCACATTTGATTGACAGCCATTCATTATGAAGTGCAACTAGCGTTTTCCAATCAGTTGATTGATGAAAATGATTGATTGATTGATTGATTGATTGATTGATTGATTGATTGATTGAATGATTGAATGCTTGATTGATGTGCTGACAATCAAATATCATTGACTATAAAGTGCAACTCAATCTATTGAGTGATTGATTGAATGCTGAAATGATTGATTGATGGCTTGTTTAATATATCCCTAACAATATTTGATTGACCTGATGAAGATGTACAGCTAATTTGATGCCTTTTGCTTGCAACAAACTCATGTGATTGACTGTGATTGATTGTAAATACTAGCTAAAACTAATTTCCTTTTGATTGATTGCTTGATTGGCCCAGTTTGAAGCACATTTCATTGCCTATGATTGACTTGACAAGCTACAAAATTGATTGATCGGCACTTGCGACGAACGTTTCTGTCTCAGTCTCGAATGATAATTTGCTTATGAACTCATCCAGCCGCCATTTTGTTTGCTCTCATGTGATTTGAGATTCGCTTTTGGTTAACTTTAAGACGAGGCAAACAGCATGGGGCAAGGCACGTCAAAAAGCGCTACGGCATGTTGCATGCAGACGTCTCTCACACACACATTCACACACCTCCACACACACACACACACACACACAGACAGACAGATAGAGAGACTTGCGACTATTGCCAACTGCTCCATTCAGACGCTTTGCATTGAAGTGTGTCCCATACAAAGTTTCATGCTGAATGCATGTCAGCAATTCTATAGCTGACAGGCTGCCATGCGGCAGGGCCACCCACGTCGCCTACAGGTACTCCTATAGCCCACACACACACACGCATTTGCTGTCATAGTGCAAGCGTCAAGGCCAGCTATTTAATAATAGCCATAACTAAAGCCTTGACTCTCACTCTCTCACTCTCTCTCTCTATCTCTCTCTCTCTCTTTTCGCTGTCACGCCCAGCCGCCCACCTGCTGGTGGTGCTCCTACTTGCTACAGTTGAGCCAATTAGATAGTTGATAACAAAATGTCAGGCAAATAACAAGCTGCTTAGCTAAGCCGAAATCCACATCCAAATCCAAATCCAACAACACAAACACAGGCAGAGAAATGCCCAGTGCGACGCCTGCTGCTGAGATTCTGGTCTGCCGCCACGCACATACACAGACGGCAAGCCAAAACGGTTTGTGGCGGCGCACACACACACACACGCACACAAACTATGTATGTATTTAAGCTGGCAAGTCAAGCGCAGCAGTTGCAACCTAAGCGACTGCACGAACACCCTGCTGCAAATTTCACACACAGCACATTTCGTCTAACGGGGCAGTTCAGGCAGCCTGAATGCGCGAGTTCGCTTCGGTCTGCAAGCAGCTGAGTGCGACATGTGCTGTGCACGAGCTGATATGCTCGCCGTGCATATGCGCTACAGTTGCTCAGGCAGAAACATAAATATGCATATGCAGCCTGACAGAGCTGTCTATTTGCCTCTCGCTCCCGCGCCCGCTTGCACTCGCTCCACTGCCTGCTGTCATTTGTCCCGCTTGCACTCCCTGCTCTCAGTCTTGTTATTGCTGAACGGAATAACAACAGTTAATAAAATATACATATGTATACAAATAAGTAAATAAACAACATTGGCGAATAAAGTTTCATAAATTTCTATCTCGAGTCGGATGAGAGTTCTCAAATATGTAGTTATTTATCAGCGCAGTTTGCTGCAGATTAACTGGCCCAGCTGAGACGCAGACAATGCCAGGCGACGACGAATGAAGGCCAAAAGGGAACGGACAATAGTTGATTTCAATCAAATCATGGACAATGCGAACTGTACACAGCACAATGGCCATTGTGCGACATTGAGCAATAGCAAGCGTCTGTCGTAATCTTGATCGTTATCGTAATCCATATCGTAATGGTAATGTAATTGGATTAACAACGAAGCGGGATAGACGTGGCAGAAGCGAGCGCTGTTAACTAACAGTAGCGTGCTATATATCCATATTTAAGCAGCAAGCATATCGATTAGCATAACACAAAGTGTCACTTTGTTAAGCAGTGTAAAATATAAACACACACACATACAGGCATAGCCATACCTAATAAGACGTGGGCCAATCAATGCGTAGCTGGAGTGAGTGAGACCAATAGAGTGTGAGGCTGGGAGTTGGAGGGCATACAGCATTTGCCCTATGGGCAAGAGGAATCCGTTATGACAATAAGCTGCCATTGAGGATAGCCTGAAAAGAAATGGGGACGGAAATTGAGGTTATGTATATATATATATATATATATGTATATATGTAGACATGGCCACCGTCTGACGGGCATAACGGGACTCTAGGTCAGCTATGCCTCTCCCTCTCTCTCTCTCTTTCTCTCTTTGGCCTGACAACATTCCTGTATCAGACAATGGCAAATTTTTGATCATATAGTGCGAATTTCCATCCATGGAAAATATTTTGATTTCATGGCAGCAGAAAAAAGAGGAAAGCCAACAGATTTTTGCATAGTTTTGGCGTGTAACGGCAAAATATGCGCAAAGTAAATTACATTTCAGGCATAATTTAATAAATTCATTTATTTAACATATTTTCGCACCTAACAGAGCTATGTTAACTAGCAGTTGGCTATGTTAAGCGTATGCCCGCAGCTTCGTTAGTTGAGATGTTTCCGTTGCTTTTGTTTTTTGTTTTTGCTTTTGTTTTTGTTTTTCTGCTGTTTTCGCGTGCGGCGCCCTCTGCCGTCTTGCTTGGTCAACATAACTTTCGCCATGGTCGGGCCAATAAATGCAAATAGCAGCAACGGAAAGGAGCGCGGGTCAGACAACAACAACAACAACAACAACAACAACATGTACAACAAAAAGCAATTGTAGCAGAGTTTTTTTTTTCTGTGTGCGTAAATTGCTGTTTATTACACTCGCTGTTTGCTCGCCTCTGTGTGTGCGTGTGTTGACAGATGCTGGCGAAATTGATTGAAAATTGGCGGATGCACAACAGAGATATTGCAATACTTTTTACTGCAATTCAAAGGGGCGGAGAAAATCAATAGCAAATTGCTTACTTTGCGGCTGACATTAACATACGCTTGGCGATCCGATAATGAATTTTCAAAGTATTTGGTTTCTTCAGTGTGCAGCGAGTGCAGCTGGTTAAATATTAAAGAAAATGGCGTTAAAGCCGCTGCGCATTGGCTCTCACTCCCTTGATCTCCTCATTTGCATATGCTTGTGTATAGCTCTATCTCCTTCTAACATGCACTAACATGCTATTTGCAAACAGCCATAATTTAGTTCTCTTCATTTGCATACATTTGCGTATAGCTCCCTCTCCTTCTAACGCTCACTGTTGTAGGCTGTGCTTGCGACTTGTGAGCAGTGCTGCCAGCTTGGCCATTTTGCCATCAGATCTGAATTCTGGGATTCTGGCTATTTTTAATTGAAGTGGTTTGCATATGAAATAATGAGGAAAAGGTATGGCTGGTGGAAAAAGAAATGGAATGAGAAAAACATGTCTACCTTATATAATTTATAATTATTCTTTCCAAATGTTAGTTCTTGCCATATGCAAAATCTGGCTATTTCTAGCTTTTTTTAAACATCGATCTGGCTGAGCTGGCAGCACTGCTTGTGAGCAGCTCGCCTCTGCAATGAACAGTTATATTTGGCAATTCTTGCAGCTGGCATATGTCACACAGCCATTCTCCATCTCCCTTTAACGCACGCTGCAGTAGCTTTGCGAATGTGCATACTTGGGATTTGCTCTCTCTCCTTCTAACGCTCGCTGCGGTAAGCTGTGCTTGCGACTTGCGAGCAGCCCGCCTCTGCAGAGAACAGTTATACTTGGCAATTCTTGTAGCTGCCATATGCAACTCTCCATCTCCATATATCCGTCTCCCTTTAATGCAGTAGCTTTTGCGAATGTGCAGACTGTTGCGATTGGCAATTTAGCTCTTGGATCTTTTCCCCCTCCCCCTCTTTTGCTCTTGCTGCTCTTGTGATTGGTTAAGCTTAATCTTTGATGACAACATATAATTGGTTCTTATCTTTAATGTGATTCATTTGACTGTTGTTGTTTTCCTGCTTACCTATTTATGAATTCCTTCATAATACTCAAATTAAGCATTTGATAGTACGTTTTCTTCGGAAATTCATGCGAATGGCTTCTGGCGGGCCAAAGCCAAAGCTAATTAACGAGGCTGTAGCTCTTTGCTATAACTTTTCCAGGAAGTCTTTTGTTTATATATTTAAAACGATTGCACATAGCTGTGTACAAGTGTGTCTGTATGTACATTTCGTATTATTTTGTATCAATTTTTAATAATAATACGAACGAATTTCAGTCTCAGATACGAAAAAAGGCTGCCAGGACGCAAAAGTACTTGTTTTTGTTATCATGTTTCACTTTATTTTGTTGCCTCAGCTGTAAGGCCGCACACAAACAGCAAGGGGTAGGGGTGGGTGGGTGTTTGGTGAGACATAGAGGGAATCACCTGTGGGTTGTCGTATGAAAGGCAAATTTTAATGCCAACATTGACAGGTAATGCCATATGCCCCCTCGTATGTAACAGAGTGTACCTCTCTCTCTCTCTCTCTCTGTGTGTGTGTGTGTGTGAGTGTGCAGGGCAACGAAGCGCATAAGCCAGGACAGGTGAGGGGCGGTGAGCTGGCGGGCAGCTGGTTCGGTGGGGCTGCGTGTCAGTGTAGCCAGGCACTCAGCCATTGCACGGGCTACTGAGCCAATTGAGAGTGTTCGTCCCGCTGTCCAAGCGACCCACACACCCACCCACACACACACACTGAGATATAGAGAGGAGCAAGCGCTGCTGCGACCTCGGGCTCGCCCTCGTCCTGGATTCACTTTGCTCCCAGAATGTGTGTGTGTATATATCTCGTTATTGGCAGATTAAGCTGCTAGCATGTGTCGGTGTCTGTATGTGTGTGTGTGTGTTCAGCACAAACACAATAACAACAACAAAATCTACCCACACAGAGCCACAGTAAAATGGGAACAAATCGAAAAATATTAGCGGCATATTCCTTTTGATTTTTTATTGCGCGATATATGTATGTATACATATACATACATATATATGTATATATATATATATCTTTTTTTTATTGCACACACACACACCCCAACGAACACTGTCAAGGTAACACTGCTAAGTGTGACCCTGCGCTTTAAGTCTTAAAGCGCTTCAATCGCTCGCAAAAGCCAAAGAAAAAAAAGTGTTGGAAATAGCGCTGCAAATTGGTGTTGCAAAAAATACGAAATTAATATGAATGCTACAGATGATGTAAAAAATACGAGATGCCAATATATATTTATATTAATATATATAAATAAATATTTTGATAATGAGTAAAAATTTAAAACAATATTTTTGGTTTTTTTTATATAATTTCTTTTTTTTTAATATTTAGTGTTGATAAATGGCGGATATAAAAAAATACGAAATTAATATAAGAGTAGCAGAGTCTATAAAAAATATTTAATCTTAAAATCTTTATATATATATGCTGCAAACTGAATATATGGCAAGATGAGCTGTGGTTATGAGCTTATTTTGTAGTATTTTCAGTTTGCGTTACTTATAGTGTTGCAAAACGGTCAACAACAAAATACGAAATTAATATGCAAGCAAAAGACTCGAAAGAAAATAAAAAAAATATGTCTGTGATATATGTATATATATGTAAATAAATGATTATTTGGCATATTTCCCATATTTTATTTATTTTTTGAGCAGATATATTTCGCTGAAAATAATTGGGTATTATTTTAAGCTTTTAATGAGGTTGAAAAAATTCGAAATTACTATCAAAGCTGTAGATTACATAAAAAATACAAATTGCATATATATATAGATGTATATAGTACATATAAAATATACATTATATCAATTCATATAGAGCCATTTGTATGTAAAAAAAAAGGAAATTCAAGTGTTGCTTAACGTTGTGAAAAAGTAGTTATATAAAGAAAGGCGAAATGAATATGCGTATGCAAAACAGAGGAGCTCCATAGATATATATATGTGTGTTTATATATATAGTTCTTGAAGTATATAAGTCATGTATGTATCTATCTATGATGCTTGATACAAACATGCTGCTGAGCCACGTATGAAATTGCTTCCTCAATTGCACAAATATTTTACTGTTGCATACTTTTTGGGTGCGTGTGTGAGTGTGGAGGCGTGTGGGCGTGTTGCGTGTGTCGCGGATCGAATTGCGCTTTGAGTTGAGCTGCTTTGGGCGAACGCTGAAATGTTTCACACAATTGAAAATTTTGGAGCCTGCGAATTGTTCGAGTGTTGAATTACAGCTCATGAGTTGTGCGAGGTGGTGTGTGTGTGGGTGTTTGGGCGTGTGGGCGTGGCATGTGTGCTACTTAACGCCAACACTTGATTGTTGTTTATATCATTGTTGCTGTTGTTGCTTCAAGTTGTTTGCATATATAATTTCTATGCTAAAGCTACCCTGCTCTCTCTCTCTCTCTCTCTCTCTCTCTCTCTCTCTCTCTCTCTGTGTGTGTGTGTGTGTGTGTGTGTTTGTCTGGGTCGCAGGCAACGCATCAAAATTAATGATATTTTAATGTAAAAACAATTCCAGCCACTTAAGCTTCATTCATGCCCATTGTGTGTGTGTGTGCGTGTGTGTGTGTGTGTGTGTGTGTGTGTGTGTGTGTGTTGTGTATAACAATTGTGCAGCCAAAGGCCGTGTTGTCCATGGAAATTGAGCCGCGGCAACAATACGCCAAATTCCATATAGCAACAACAATAAGCTGGGCAAACATTAGGCAGCGGGCATGCTCGACCAGCCAATACCCTAACTGGCAGCTGGCAAGACCTTGCTGCGTAGCTAAGCTGAAAGCCAATATATCAAGAAGTTGTAGTAGGAGTTCTGCTTAACTTGGAGCCGACTTTTATCACTGACTTCTAGCAGACATATCGAAATGTTTACATTGGAACTAGTTCGCGAACTAGTTCAAAAAAATGTATTTCAAGAATTTTAAACTGTTTAACTCATCTGACTGCAACAGCACAACTGCGTTCAGTCCGACACATTAAAATTAATCACTGTTCACTTCGGAACTAGTTCAACAAAACAAAATATCAATAGCTTTGTATAGTAGTTCCACTTAACAGTTAACATGAAGCTGGCTTATTTCACTGCCTTCTAGCAGACATATCAAAATGTTCACATTGAAACTAGTTCAGTGAACCAACGTCTCAACAACATTTAACAACATTTGCTGGATGATTTCCTCTGCTCTCTCTTTCCCACCACTTTTTTACAGGGTATTCCGTGCAGTTGCTCCCAAATAAAAGCTAACTACAGCGCCTCAAAAATCAAATTATATATTCACTTCTTGTCCGCTTCTTTCTTTGTATATTTTCATTATATATATAGTCTTTTATGTATATATGTTTTTCATGTTCTGTAATTCTTTGTTCTCATCTTCTATCATGCGATGCGGCCTTTGTTATCTAACTCCAAATGTCATAGAGGCAAAGCGGAAGAGAGAAAGGGGGCAGATAAAGACAGAGAGAGAGAGAGAGAGAGAGAGAGGGAGAGAGAGGGGGAGAATGTCTGAAAAGCAAAAGCTTGTAATGTCAAATTGAAGTATGTTCAGTATTCGCTTTTGTGCTGCATTATTTGAGAACAAATTCCATTTGCTTATGCTGTTCTGAACCAGTTCACTGGAACGTAATTATATGACAAAGAGCTGACAATTATGGGGCACGAGAGGAATTCCAGAGTGACTGGGAGTAGAGGTATTCATACATATAGCAGCATACTCTAGATATACTTATATACATATATTCGTTCTGGTGAACTAGTTCCGTTGTGGTGCATATTATTACGTGAGGCAACTGAGAAGCCATTATCTTCTACATATAGTCTATAAGAGTTGATTGTCCAATCTTAGTTCCATTTGACTGTTCATCTGAGCTAGTTCCAAAGAACTCTTTAATAAGCTAGATTCCACATCGCTTGAAGTGTCAGTATAAATTTCAAAACCGGTTCATAGAGTGGTTCACAGAGTGGTTCCTGTACACACTAGTTCATTATGCATAGCAATCAGCTTAGATTCTATATATAGTTAGTTTATAGCTTGTTTTAGACATTGTTTGCCAAAAGTTCATGAACTAGTTCATTAAGTGATTCACTGGTTCCATGTAACATGCCTGCCTTAGCTGAACTGATAAGAATATTCAGCTATGTATATGCACATATGCTGTTTAAATGTTCATGAACTGGTTCATTTCAATTGAACTAGTTCCAAGTCAGGGACTCACTCCATATGTCAGTCATCGCGTCGAGCACAAAATGAAGCAAATTTCCCTTGCAACTGGTTCCGAGCGACTGGTTCCATCGCTCACGTTCCATTTGTTGCCATGCAGACGCTCTTCTCGGAACTGCTTCAGATATCAAAGAATCCACTTCGCTGACGTTTTTAATGAAATTGGAACTGAGCCCAGTTGCCGGTGCTTGGCGCCGCTGGCTCAATGAGCTCAACAACTTGGCCGTAAGTGTAATTAAATTTACGCATGCGACCTGTTGAACCAGCTCCAGCTCCAGCGCCAGTGCCAGCTCCAGCTCTGCCTCTGCTGTTTCTGTAATGTTTTGATGAAGACGAAATCAAAGCTGAGGCAAAGGACAACAACAATCTCTGATGACTGGGCGGGTGTGGGCGTGGGCGTGTCAATAGGTATTAGGGCAACCAGTCACTAAGCTCTCACGCTGTCTGAGTGCGTGTCTCTCTGCCTCTGCCTCGGTCCCTGCCTCTGTCCCTGCCTCTGTCCCTGTCTCTGTCTCTGGGGACTTAGCGCTAATTCACTTTTACGCGACTAACAAAATTAATTGCAGACATTTGCCAATCATACGTAAAACACACACACACATCACACACACACACACACCCGTCACACACACACACGCACGTCAGATCTTATCCTGTTTCACGCCTCGCTCGCAATTGCCAACAAATTTGCCAAGTTTTACGTGCGTGCTCCGTTTGCACCTGCAACTGGCACAGTCCCAGCCAACAGCCACGCCCCCCCCGCCCCCAGCCGCCCGCCTGGCTGGGGTTGTGATTTATTTAGTCTTATTGCGGCACAACTTAGTTGCAGACATGCTCGTGAGCAACAATCGCTGGCCATCATCATTTCAAATGCGCATAAATTACGCACACAGGTGAGCCGCAAAGGTGAGCCACCCGGGTGGGGCTCATTGAGGCGTCTAATCGCTATGATTCAATTAGATGGTCAGTCGGGCCACTCTCTCGCCAGCTGTGCGAAAATCAATTGCAAAAACTACAGTTGGATATATATAGAGAAAGAGAGAGAGAGAGGGAGAGAGAGAGAGAGAGAGAGAGAGAGAGAGAGAGAGAGTGTGTGTGTGGTATAAGAGTGTGTATAAGATGGAGTAAAAGTGTTTGGCAATTTGCTAATGTGCATTTATAGGGATATTATCAGTAGTGGTTGCTGTCGGGCACGTACAACTGGAGATGTTCACATGTGAACTAGTTCGTGAACTAGTTCAAGACAAGAACTTTTTGCTGTCAAACTCCGCTGACTGTAACAACTGAGTTCAGTCCGACACATCAAAATGAATCACTGTTCACTTTGGAACTAGTTCAATAGACCAATATATCAAGAAGTTTGCATAGTAGTTACACTTAACATAAAGCCGACTTATATCACTGACTTCTAGCAGACATATCAAAATGTTCACATTGGAACTAGTTCGCGAACTAGTTCAAAAAAATTATATCAAATACTCTTAACTAACGAACTCATCTGACTGGAACAGCACTGGAACTGCGTTCAGTCCGACACATTAAAATTAATCACTGTTCACTTCGGAACTAGTTCAACAAACCAAAATATCAATAGCTTTGCATAGTAGTTCCACATAACAGTTAGGTAACAGGAAGCTGACTTATTTCACATTGTTCACATTGGAACTAGTTCAGTGAACCAACATCTCAACAACATTTAAGTGCAGTGAAGCATAACTCCCCGCAGTTGAGTCAACACACATCACAATGTAACACTGTTCACGCCGGAACTAGTTCCAATAGGCAACGCGGTTACATCTACCTCTCACAGTTAAATCGTTTCAACGATGTCTAGAACTTTTCCAGACACTACGAGTTTATTAAGGACCCATCGCAGTATTACGAATACATTTCTCGGCGCCGTTGACGACGCAGTCGCTCCTTCTCATCCAAATAGGGCGCGATGGAGCTCTTCGTGGGCAGAATCACGATGACGGGCAGCATTTTCTTGCACTTGTCCAATATATTGCGCAAACGCTTGGCCGTCATGAAGTCGATCAGGATCAGTCCGATATTCGGTCGCCTGTACAGAGTGTAAAAGAAATTCTCCAATTCGCTGAACGGTGTGGCTGGAGAAGGAAAGTTAAGAGAGAGAAAGAGAGAGAGAGAGAGAGAGAGAGAGAGGGGAGAGAGTCTTACGAACCTTTGTCCACTACTAGATAATTGCGAAAGTTATCGCGACAGTAGCCAACGCCGGTGAGCAACAGGCCATTGGTAACCTCCTGTAAGAGATGGATATTAGATATAGCATTCCATATTCTAGTAAGGATATTCCCTTATGATCAAATCAGTTCTAGAGATTATAAGAGATAGAGATCGATAGAGATAGAGATAGATAGAGAGCTCTTAGATATTATACGATCTATACAAGTTGAGAACTCTTTATCAATTCACTCAAATTTCTATTATAATCTCTAAAACTGACTTGCTCTACCAGATATATGATATGATATGATATGTTATGGGCTCAACTACCATATTAATGAATATGGGAAGGAACTCTATCATTGTCTAGTTGTGGCTCTATATAGGATATCGCATAGAGAGAGAGAGAGGGAGAGAGAGAAAGAGGGGGAGAGAGAGAGCTGTACAACTTACTGTATCGGCTATGACGCCAATGCGTATCAGATTATTATCTTCGGGATCGTCGGGCGCCTCATGCTCCTCTTCCTCATCGGAGTCATCGGAGAGCCTCATTTGGCCCTTTTTATATCTTCCACTCATAGTATCTGGAAAATATAAAATATATATAGAAATTAATTTAGCTAAACTGAACTGAACTGAACTGAAGTGAACTGAACAACTGACAATCGGGTTGCTTTGTTGCCTTGCTCTGGCTCGCCTTTACTCCCTTCCCCCTGCCTGCCTGCCAGCCTCCCCCTCTCCTTTCTCCTCTCTCTCTCTCTCCCACTGCCTTTGCTGCCATGTGTATTTTTTTTATGACTTTTTAATGAGTTTCCAATAAATGGCAGTTGTTATACAGCCCCAAGCCAAGCAAAGCCAACCCTGCTTAGCTGCCCCCAAGCGCACGCACACCCCACACAACACAACACACTCACCCACACACACACACACACACACACACACGCAAGTCAGCCCGAAATTGCGTAGCTTAAGCTTTAAGCCATCAGCTAAAACTGTCGAATGGAACTGGAACTGGAACTGAACACTGGAGCCGGAGCTGGAGCTGGAGGCAGGGCTTTGTTGCCAGCCGCGACTCGAGTGCCAAAATTAGTTTTCTTTCCATTATTTTGCATTTTTTATTTTTTAATTATTAAATCGACGTCGGCCTCGAGCTGGGCCCAAAATGAAAATTCAATTATGACATGAGTTTACAGATTTAGTTAGCTGCTCGAAGGGATCTTTGTGGCCACTTTTAGAAAATTTATTAACTGCGACTTAACTTCAAATTCGTTTACTTTGCTTTTTCTCTGCCTCTGCTTCTCCTTCTTCTTCTTCTTCATCTCCTTTTTTCATCCCAGTTGATTGAGCTCGATTCAATGTTCGCCCCAACGGACTCAGCTCCCAATGGCAAACACTTGAGTGCTCGTTGCCCTTCGATTACTTGTTATACTTATATGTTAACATTCACTTAACATGCTGTTAGCTAAGCTAACATATTATGCTTGGGAAGGGAGTCTTGCAATACGTGTCCAGAACTTTGGAACTTTTGGAATTCGAGGAAAATATCAATACCAAAATATTTATGTAAAGCAATGAATATAAGTTTAGTTTTTTGGGCATAACTCGAATACTTTAGGAGCTAGAGCTGTCAAATTTGTTATAGAGATACTCTTAGAGTAGGCTTATATATGGATTACTTCTTTTGGAGGACACTTAGAGTGACAAATTTGGGCTGGGCCTTAAAGCTAGCTCTCGCTGAGAGGCGCTAGCTTGGGAGTGTTGCATTAGATGAAAGGCCGCAAGTATCAGTTGTCGCCTCAGAGAATCGGCAAACTCTTCAATCACAGAATCTATAAATAGCACGGGCTCGACTGCTTGCTTATTAGGTAAAAGAACTTTGATGGCGACTGTCAGGCGTCTGATTAATCTAACCGCACTGAAAGCGTACAATCAACTTGCCCAACGTTGCAGATGGAGACTGAGATAGGCAGCTGACAACTGGCAACAGGCAGTCAAAGTTCAAATTGGTTTTGTTTTTTTTCTTCTTCTTCTTCTTCTTCTTGTGTTTTTTTTCTGTTTGTCGTTTGCTTTGGCAACTCGACAAGTGACATAAACAAGTTAAACAGCAGAGACAGCGGACGGCGTCGGCATATGCCTAACGTATATAGAGAGAGAGAGGAGAGGAGAGAGAGAGAGAGAGAGAGAGAGAGAGAGAGAGGCAGAGTGGAAGTTTGTATTTCTTATTTTATTGATACTTCTCTCAAGTAAATTCATTAACTGATAAGGCATATCTCTGCTCTTCAGACTTTTCGAGTCAATTTCTATTTGTACAACGTGGAAAATTATGAAAATTGGGCGTATTCTAAGCTATGCAGCAATTTGTGATGCCTTAACTGCTTTACGAGCTGAGTTCCCTGAGGCTAGATAGGGTTTTGTAGGTGGCTAGAGAGTGCAGCTGCAATATGCATGCCTTTTAAGTATTTTCTAATTTACATACCAATTTTTATTGAGTTAGCTGCTCTAGGTCCTGAGTTCCTTGAGGTCAGTCTGGCTATGTGAGAGATGCGCAGGTAGATCTATAATATTTTTATATGATGGGTATATTATTATTCGCATATAAGTTTTCATTGATGTAGCTGCACTAGATCCTGAGTTCCTTGAGGTCAGTCTGTTCCTGTGACAGATACATAGGTAGATCTATAATATTTTTATATGATAGGTATATTATTATTCGCATATAAGTTTTCATTGATGTAGCTGCTCTAGATCCTGAGTTCCTTGAGGTCATTCGGGTCCTGTATGAGATGCTCAGGTAGATCTATAATATTTTTATATGATAGGTATACTATTATTCACATATAAATTTTCATTGATGTAGCTGCTCTAGATCCTGAGTTCCTTGAGGTCAGCATGTTCACACCGGTCTTTAATAACTGTATCTATAAAAATCTTACTTTTGAATCGTTTTTGAGTCCGTATGCCAATTTCGTTAGCTTCAGCTGCTGCAGATCCCGAGTTCCTTGAGGTTACAATGTGTACTGTCAGCAGGTTTAGCTATAATCCTCTTATTATATTATAATTCCATAGTTAAAGTTCACATACCAATTTTTGGTGAGTTAGCTGCTATAGTTACCGAGTTCCAAGATTTTTATAGCTTCCCTCGCAACCTGAGGGGATTTAGCGCGGTCTCTCTCTCTCTCTCTCTCTCTCTCTCTCTCTCTCTCTCTCTCCCTCTGCCGCTCTCTAACTATCTTTAATGCATACATGGCAAAGAAAGTAAGACATTGAAAGCCAAATTGACAGGCGCCATTGGGGCTTTGACTTTGACCCTGTTGCCCGCGTAGGGGGGCGTGGCAGGTGAGCTGACAGCGGCGCTTGGATATGAAAGTTATCTGGATTTCGATTTCAATTTGTAGCAAGCAGATCTCAGGAGCTAAACAATACATGAAAATGCCAAAGGACTCACCGATTGCGATTGCGATTGCGTTATGGCTGTGGCAACTTAAAGGGTTGTTCTATCTGCCACAAAATGTTGCAACTTGTTGTTGTTACGGTTCTTGCTGTTGTTGCTGTTGTTGTTGTTGTTATGGTTGTTGGTGAAATGAAATGAAACGAACCGAAAGCCAAGCACACGCACAGCCAGACAGACGGTAAAATTATTATGTTCAAAGTGAATATTACGTTAACCGTAACATGGGTCTGCCACACCGACAGAGACAGACTGAGAGAGAGAGAGAGAGAGAGAGAGAGAGTGAAAGAGAGAGAGGGAGTAAGAGAGGGAGAGAGTCAGTCTGGTTGCGGTCGGAAGACAGTTAAAAGTGAAAACATGCGGCAAATTGTAGTTAAACATTAAGTACGTGTCCTATTGAGGGAATATTATGATTATTTTCCAGTATCGGGCTAATTCGCTTAAGGGCGCTGGGTGCGGTTGTGTGGGCGTGGCCTGATGAGCTCGCTGCCAATAGAAGTTACCATGGGAAGCGGATTCGGGCGGGCACGAAAAAAAACTATTTGAAGTAGCATCAAAGAGATTTGTTCATTGCATGGAAGGAGTGGGGTAGATGGGGAGCAGGCGACAGACAGAGAGAGAGAGAGAGAGAGAGAGAGAGAGAGAGACAAAGAGATAGATATGAAACGAGAGGGAGAGAGAATGAGGGAGATGAGAAGACAGTTAATGAGAGAAAATTTCATCAGAAGATGAAGAAGGAGAGAGAATGAGAAATAGAGAGAGGGAGAGATAGGGAGAGAGAAAGAGAGATAGGGAGAGACAGAGAAAGAGAGAGAGAGAGAGAGTGAGAGAGAGAGAGAGACAGAGAGAGATAGAGAGAGCGAGAGAGAGATAGAGGGAGAGAGAGAAAGAGAGAGAGATAGAGAGAGATAGAGAGAGAAGGAGAGTGAAAAAGAGTGAGAGAGAGTGAGAGAGAGACAGAGAGATAGAGAGAGGACAGAGACAGAGAGAGAAAGAGGGAGAGAGAGAGAGAGAGAGAGAGAGAGAGAGAAGAGAGAGACAGAGAGAAAGAGAGTGAAATATATATAGAAAGAGAAAGAAAGAAAGAGAGAGAGATAGAGAGAGATAGAGAGATAGAGATAGAGAGAGAGAGAAAGAGAGAGAAAGAGAGAGAAATAGAGAGATAGAGAGAGAAAGAGAGAGTACCTTTTGTACACATAGCGACATCTCTTGTTCGATTAGCTTAGCTCTCCCTTAGCTTAGCTTAGCCTTTGCAGGGTAACTGTTAGTCGTTCATCCCCGCACTTATTGCTTTCGCTTAGCTCTTTGGCACATGCAAAATGCCAGCATTTTGGTTTCTTTTCCTTTATTTTCTGGTTAACTCAACTCCTGCAACATGTAGGCGCGCCGACACACACTGCCACGCCCCATCCGGCTGCCCACGCCAGCCCCAGCAGCATGAAAAGTGCTTTGGCACTGCAGGCTGCAAGCAGCAGAAGAGCCTTAAAGGGCAGATGAACACAAATTCGAATTGTCCGTTTCACTGTGGGCTATCCCCAGTCCAAGCATGTGTGTGGGTGTGTGGCGGAAGGGGGCCTGACTGTGTGTGTGTGTGTGTTTGGGTCAGTTGTGGGTGGGTGCGGCTTTAATAACAGCGTAAATTGCGTAAGCCACCAACAATCATTAATAACTTTTCTGCACCTGAACGCAACCAAAAACAGAAGCTGCCAGAAGCTGTGGGCGGTCGAACGGAGAGGGGCTGTTAGAGAGGCAGGGGGAGAATGAGAGAGAGAGGGAGGGGTGGAGAGCGAGAATGAACGATAAGAGGCGACCCATTGGGCGTATGCTCGATTTTATTGTGGTAACAACAACAAGCGGTGTGTGGCTGAGTGTGTGGGTGTATGTGTGTGTGTGTGTGGCTGAGTGTGTGTGTGACAATTGTTTGCCTTTTGCCGTCAGCTGCTACACACACTCACACCCGGAACAGGCACAGCTTGACATGAGCAATTGTATAAGCTGTGGCTATACCCTGCACATAGCTGTCGATGGGGTATGTCTGACTGTAGCTATTAGAGATACGTAGCAGAAGATACGTAGCTCAAAAAGTCCTAGAAGAGCCTATAGGCATTCAGCTCCAAGTTCAGCTCAAGCTTAGATTCAGCTTTAAGCTCTCAAAGAAGATCTTATAGACTAGATCTATAGAGCTTACTACAAAATATGATATGGGAAGATCTTATAGACTAGGCCTATAGCTATTATAGTCTATATGATGTATAGATTTATATAGTTCTTATACTCCATATGGCTAGAGAAACTTGAGAGGTAGAAAAACCCCAGCTACAGCAGCTGACATGAAGTCTTATTGGCAGCATATCTCGTAGCTCAGCCAATATCAGCTCCAGTATCAACGTCAAGTTATTATAGCTTAGAGATCTCAATCTATATATGTCCATATAGCCTTAGCTAGTTGTATCTGTCTAGATCTCTAGACGGCTGAAGCTAGCACGGCTGCCCGATGCCAGATACGCCCCCCACAGAGAGCAGAGAGCACAGGGTAGAGTCGTGCTAAGAGCACTCTTGTGTTCTATAGACACACACACACACGGGCACAGTTAAACACACTCACGTGCTCCGTGTGCTGACTGCCTTTTAATTATTGATTTTAACATTGAGGTGATTAATATTTTTGGAGCGTATCCATAAAATGGAGCAAATCGAATCAAATGGCCCCCGAAGTGGTGCTCGATTCTTTTGTATTTGCCAAGCATAATTGCATTTCCTTGTTACGCCGCCATTGTGTGGCCGACTGTTAGTGTTAGTTAGTGTGCGTCCGTGTGTGTGCGTGTGTGTGTGTGTGTGTGTGGCAGACTTTAGCACCGCTGGGCAAATGACAAGTGCAACATAAAACCCATTTCGATTTGCTAAAATGCCAAAACACTGCAGCAATAGCAACAGCAACAGCAACAGCAGCAGCAGCAGCAGCAGCGCCCTCTGGCGTTCGAATTGCGCAAAATCATCATCATTTGTGTGAACTCCAGCAAACTTTGCATAGTTTTCATCTGCTTTGGCTGTGGCAGGAGTTGATTCCATGCGAGAGAGAGAGAGAGAGAGTTTATATTGAATATAGAAATATTGCGGCTAATGAAAGGGGAACTGGGAGAAGAGGCTTAGCTAGAGAATTGAGTTGATGGCAAGACAGAAAACTTCGACTGCTTTGCTATGAGTCTATACTAAACTAATCTTGTGTTGAGCCTAATGCGGGTTTCCGTTGAAATGAATTTGTTTGGATTACTCCTGCCATAGATAGCCCTCAGGAGCTGCTCTCTCTCTTCTCCCTCTCTCTCTCTCTCTCTCTCACACTCTTTGTCTTTATCTGCCTCTTTGGCTTGATTTATATCTCTGTTTGTCTATATATGCATATAAGTCTCATTCTCTAGCTCTAGCTTTCAATGCCTCTCTCTCTCTTCTCTCTCTCTCTCTCTCTGTTTTGCCTTCTCTCTCTCTGCTCTCTGCTGATTTTCATCTGAAATATCTTTGATCTCTGTTTCTATCTCTATATCATAAGGTCTGCGTTCATCAGAGAGATTTTCTCTCTTTCTCTCTCTCTCTCACTTTTTCTCTTGATTTGTCTCTCTGTATCTCAGCATATCATAATTTGTATTAATTTTCTTTCGCTCTCTCTCTCTCTCTCTCTCTCTTTGTCATTCTCTCTCTCTCTCTCTCTCTCTCTCTCTCTTGTCTTATCTCTCTCTCTGTCTCTTCCCATGTCAAGATATGTATTTAAATTCTCTCTCTCCCTCTCATTTTCTCTCTTTTTCTCTCTCTCTCCCACACTGTTTGTCTCTCAATCTCCCTTGCTCTCTTATCTTTCTCCCCTCTCTCACTCGCTCCGCGCTCGCCACCTGAGCTACCTTACCTGCAGCTATCACTTTCAACATATCTCTCCCTCTGTTTCCCTCCCCCTCTCCCTCCCCCTTTCACTCTCTCCCTATCTCTCTCTCTCTCTTGCTTTTTCCGCTCGCTTTTCAATCAAAAGTTCAAATGCAACTTTAGATCCGATTAAAGTTAGTTTGCCAGCGGAGGTTTCTCTTTTAGTTTCGCAACTTTTCTCCCTCTCCCTCTCTGTCTCTGTCTCTCTCTGCTCTAATTACAATTACAATTTGTAATTGTGTCGCCATTTAATTAGAGCAACCGTTGCTCAACTGTTGCCCAACAATTGACCGCGCGATGGCAAACTTTGCGGCTGCTGCTGCTGCTGCTGGCTCCGTTTACCTATGCGCGTGTGTGTGTGTGTGTGTGTTGGTGGCTAGGTAACATGGCAAACATAATGCACGCCAGGCGTAAATTACAACGGCTCAAAGCACCCTCCCCTCACACCAGCCACGCCCTTGCCGCCCACATTTACATATGTTTCGTTCGCTTTTTGCTTCATTTTATTTATTTTCTTTTGCTTTTTTTTTTTTGCTTTTTTGTTGCCTTTTGGGGCATCAATCTTCCTCCATCATTGTCAGAATGGGGCCCCAATGACGCTGGCGATGACACAGCATCCGCTAGAGCTTTGTGCCCGACTTCCTCTCCCTCTCCCACACACACACAGAGGCGCACAGCGAGCTCATATAAAATAAATGAAATATCATTTTGATGCCATTTCATAATTTTGCTGCCCAATATTTTCCTCTCTCCCTCTCCCTGTCCCTCTCTCCCTCTCTCTCTCTCTTCCTTTGTGCCAATACATTTTTTGTTGCGACTTCAAATAATAAATTAATTATTTATTTAGATTGCCATTAATATTTATATTAATATTAATTTAATGCTTTTTGTTTGCCTTCGCCTTCGCTGCGTTTCCCTTTGAGCTTTCTAATTGAATTTCTATCTATATATATATCCGTTATATATATAACTGCTATATATACTATATTTACAGTTATACATGTCCTTTGTCGTCCCAATTTGCATTTAAATTTTGTCAAATTTTTATGGCTCAAAATTGAGCTGAAAACTCGAGTTGAATTCAAATCAAAATTGCAGCAAAACTGAAGTTTGCATCGAGCTTACTCAACTGCTGGATGCTCGCTCGAGTCGTAACTTATCTGGAATTTGCTAGAATCTATATAGTTGGGAGTTTCCTTTCCAGCGCTGACTCGGATGCAGCTGCAAGTTGCATTGCTGCTAGCTGTGAGCAGGCTGAGAGACAGAGAGCCTCAAAACGCTCAAGATATATACCCCTGTATATATGTATATACATATATATATATATATATATATATATATATATATATATATATATATATATATGCAATTGATCAATTTGTAGAGTAGCTCAGCTCAAATTCATATAGGTGGATATATTATTCTATGGATATCGTCAGTCTCTCTCTTTCTCCCTTTCCCCTTCTTTGTCCCATTCTCTCTCTCTCTATCTCGCTCAGTCTCTCAATAGCATTCTCTCTTTATATATGTCGTTTTCTCTCTTCGTCTCAATGTATCTCAGTCTCATATTTTCTCTCTCTCTCTCTCTCTCTCTCTCTCTCTCTCTCTCTCCTCTCTCTCACTCTCTCTGTCTCATTCTCTCCGTTTGTCTTTCTCTCTCTCGCTCTCTGTCTCATTCTCTACGTTTCTCTCTCTCTCTCTCTCTCTCTTCCTCTGTCTCATTCTCTCCATTTGTCTCTCTCTCTCTTTCTCTCTCTCTCTCTCTCTCTCTCTTTCTCTCTCTCTCTCTCTCTCAACTCTGCTCTCTCCCTCTCAACTCTGCTCTCTCTCTCTCAACTCTGCTCTCTCTCTCAACTCTGCCCTCTCTCTCTCTCTATGTCTATCTCTCTCTTGCTTTCTCTCACTAGCTCCCTCTGTCTTATCGCCTCTCCTCTGCTCTCATTTATTCAATATACTTTTCTCTCTTTTTCTTACCTCCCCCCCCTCCCCATTCTCACCCGCTGAGCGAGCATCTCGTAGCTGTGTTTCCTCTTTTCAGCTAAAAACTCATAATTTTAATGCAATAATTCACTTAGCTCCGCATAAACAAATTGAAAAACTTTTTCCAGCAGCTTTCACTTTACACTTTCTCTCTCTCTCTCTCTCTCTCTCTCTCTCTCTGAGGGAAAGCAGCCGGACAGCCGGACTGAGGTACAGACTCCGGCTGCACACACATGTCCGTAGCTAACTTTTTTCATTTCTCGTTCTGTTTTTTTTTTTTTTTTTGGATATGCCACAAACTTACATATGTAGGGGGATATAGGAGAGGCAAAGTTTTATTTGGCTGCCAGGGAAAACCACGAAACAGGGCCGAGGGCAGGCCGAGGGCAGGCAGCCACAAAATAAACGGACTATTCCATGTTTAAGTGCTGCATTCAAAATGATGAATTTCATGGCTGTGGCTTACGAAACTTTTAAGCTGAATCCAAAAATACCAAAAAAAAAAAAGAGAAAAGAGAAGAGAGAGAGCAGTAAAAGAACATGAAACAAGTTTGTCATTGAGCTTAGAGAGCGCCTTTGTCATGTTTGTCATGAAAACATCTGAGAAATAAGTTTGAAACGATCGCAAAAGGGACTTTGAGATGAGCTGGGCTGAGTCGCAGCTGAAAACAGTTTTCGACCTTTGAATGAAACTGAAAGTTGATTGAGTAACTTATACAAACTCAAAATGGATGCTCAGCTGATGGACAATGGGCTTTGCCTCTGAACCAAAAAGTTCCTGTTGTGTGGGACTTTGGGTTGAAGCGGAAAGTTGATTGGGGAAAGTTGAGGAGGAGCTAGAGGCGAGACGACAATGGGTTTTAGCTCTAAGCTAACAAGTTCTCAGGCGTCTTCTGCTTATATAGCACTCTTATACAGTACTATTGGATGACACTCTTATACCACACTCTTATGTAATCATATACGTATAAGTATGGGACTTTGGGTTGAAGCGGAAAGTTGATTGGGGAAAGTTGAGGAGGAGCTAGAGGCGAGTCGACACTGGGTTTTAGCTCTAAGCTAACAAGTTCTCAGGCGTCTTCTGCTTATATAGCACTCTTATACAGTACTATTGGATGACACTCTTATACCACACTCTTATATAATCATATATGTATATGCAAAAGCCCTTCTGAACTATAACTTGATATTTTTATACTCTAAAAGTAGCTTCAAAGACTTATACTTATACTTCTACTGTCTTATACTGTTAGCATATTGTATGTGACTGAGCTTGTCTTATACTATACTCACTATACATATTCTTATACTATACATATTCCTATATAGTATATACATCTCTATCTACACTCTTATACGAAACTCTTATACATTTCATACTTATACTTCTACTGTCTTATACTGTTAGCATATTGTATGTGACTGAGCTTGTCTTATACTATACACACTATACACATTCTTATATAGTATACACATCTCCATCTACACTCTTATACGAAACTCTTATACATTTCATACTTATACTTCTACTGTCTTATACTGTTAGCATATTGTATGTGACTGAGCTTGTCTTATACTATACACACTATACATATTCTTATACTATACATATTCCTATATAGTATACACATCTCCATCTACACTCTTATACGAAACTCTTATACATTTCAAATAGCTAGCGAAATGTCGCTGGCCCAAGCCCAAGCGTGACATTTAAATGCAGCGCACACAGTTGCCCAGTTAATTGAATTCAATGCTGCACAAACACACACACACACACACTTATACACACACACACTCCCTGCTTACCTGTCGCAGGCATTTTTGTGTATAATTTAAAATTGTGTTTGCGCTTGAGCTTAGGCCCAGGCCCAGGCCCGAGCCCAGGCCCAGGCCCTGGCCCCCAGCAACCGCCGCCTTGCATCCCCTGCAAAAATAAAGAGACAAGAGCCAGCCACAGCCCCAATCGCTCACCCTCAGCCAGGGTAGCAGGGACTGTCAAGGAACCAGCTAAAATATTTCTATCAAATTTCAATTTGTTGAAATTTGTTTTTTACAATTTCGTAAAAGGGCGGCTCAAGCGACATAACAAGTGACAGCAGAGATAGAGAGAGAGCGAGAGAGAGCGACAGAGAGATTGTCTCTGTGTGTGAGGGTGAGTTTAGAAAACAGCGAGGCGAAAGCTGCCTGCCACATAATTAAGCTACGTTTCAAAAACTTCGGCGAAAGCCCACAAAAGCCCAGGCCAAAACGTAATTAGAAAAACCCTCGAAAAAGATAAATATACTAGGGAAGATATGGCCAGAGAGTAGCAAAGAAACGCATAGAGGAGACACGACGGAGGAGGCAGTGGCACACGCCTCCTCCGAAGAGGAGGCATATGCCAAATAGATATAAAAATTTATTTTTATGCATAATTAATTGGCGGAGGGACGCTCCGATGAAGTGGCATTTCGATGGCGCCGAAGGGTTGGATTCCAACAAGTTTTTAACTGTGGCCAAAACACTTGGCCCACTATGGGGCTATGCGATACTAATTACCGGACAGCCGGACGGCATGGCAGCTGATGGCAAAGTTTTGAAGAGTGCTGAGGCAGAGGCAGTGGCAGAGGCAGTGGTAGAGGCACTTAAGCCGCATTAAATGCGGATTTTGTTTACATTTTTACTCATTACTCTGCCGACTGAGGACAGCTAACAGCAACAGCAACAGCAACAGCAACAATATTGCCACAAATCCAGCTAATTTGTTTGTGCTCACATTGCGTGCCCACACACACACACACCAGGCGCTGTCTCTGGCTCTGTCTCTGGCGCTGCCTGTGCCACGCCCTGCTAGCCATCGCCCGCAATGGCTGTGCAGTTACAGCGCTGCACATGTCAATAGAAACGACTGGCTTAAATGGCCAAAAGCAAAAGTTCAAGCAAAAAAATAAAATGTCTTAAGCAGCTGACCAAATGAGAGAGCTATACGAAAGTAAAATATTATAGAAAAATATATACTTGCGATATTTAAATAATTTGAATTTTATTTGAATTTTTAATCTATGCCATTAAATAAAAAAATATATAAAAAATATTATATTGAATATTATATAATTAAAAAATAATTTATTTAATATAACTTTTCTTTGATTTGTCAGAATTTGCCTACATTTGGGCTGACCCTATGAGAGTGATACTACTATCAATAATTATAGTTCAGCAACTGTTTAAGTTAACAGTAAAAAGTTAATTTTAAAATATTGAATATGATTTGCCATTTGATTATAAATTGTTAAAAAAAAGTTAAAATAATATACGAAAATTTACTAAAAATTAAAAAATGCCAACAACTGCATCTAGTCACTTGCGCTGCATAGTGCCTGGAGAGAGAGAGAGAGAGAGAAAGAGAGAGAGAGAGCGAAGCACGTATAGGTAAATAGTTCAGATGCGCGGCAGTTGGCTAGAAATTGGCCTGCTGTTGACTGACTGGCGATACCCTGCAAATGTTGAGGTGTATGTATATGTCTGGCTCTGCCAAGGGCTCTGCCTCTGCCTGACTTCTAGCTCATCTCTGAGCTATGTATAAGAAATCTACCAAACATTCAACTTCTTCGCTTATATACAGGGTATGTGTTAGTCGTTCAGCACTTTAGTATGCTTAACAGCCTACAGCAGTGGAGTTAGCATGGCTAGTTATAGTTATTAAACGATCAGCACTTGCATACCCTGTAAAGAGCTTTGTCTTAAGTGTATAGAGCAGAGCAGAAGCGTGTATGTGCAATGTGCACAGTATCTGCTAGTCGATCAAGCTGTTAAGCCTATTCGCTGCTGTTCGCTTTGCTTTTGACATTGTTGAAGTTGCCAACAGGCAGCCAGGGGGTGTCGGCCTGCCCTTGGTGACTCGATCTCTGCTTTGTCCACATGGCAACGAGCTACGCACACTCACCTCTACCACCAGTGGGGCACTAATTGCATCGTTAGCGTTCGAATTTCGTCCTGTTTATCCTTGTGTGTCCCGTTCAGCTGTTGAACGCCTCTCGGCTGCTTATTTAAAGCTTTCATTCGCCACGCTCGCATGCACCTGAATTTATTTATTTATGAACTCTGAGGGCCGCCAGGCCATAGCTTTGCCATCTTCTTCGCCATCTTCTTCGCCATCTTCTTCTCCCCCTTCTTCTCCCTCTTCTTCTACTCATTTCGTCTTCTTTCACTTATTGATTCACTTCAAGTTATGTTTACTCGCCACACACACACACAGCTGCTGAGCTCCTTTAGGAATGCTTTTCATCAAAAATCAAATGAAATATTTTTAACATTCTTTTTTTATTTTATTTTTTTTATTTTTTTTTTTTAGTTTGTTTAACTAGATTTTAGCCAGCTTTGAATGCTCTAAGCAAATATTTGAAATTTTCTATTTTTTTTATGACTTTTTTCTTATAATTTTTTATAATTTTGTGAAAATTAGACAAAAAAATATAGAAATTGTATAAGAGTTTTTTGTTGTTGTCAAAAACTATAAGTTCAGGGCTCAAATGATGTCTAGTTGTATTCTGATACATTCCATTAAGAATTCTCAACAAGTTATGGTGTATAAGAGAAGTAGTATAAGAGTTTCTTACCATGCGTATTAGCATTAGGCTGAAGTTCATAGCTCACAGCATAAGCAATTAGCTCAAGTCAAGTCTATAACAACTTTTGTTACCCAAGAGATATCTAGTATAAGAGTTTTTATGCCATTTGAGTTGGCATAAAGACAAGCTAAATGCCCTTGAAATTCAATTCCATTAGAAATAAAACTTGGAATTATAAGTTTTGATTCAATTTTCCTCTTTTGTTATATAGGCCTAGTATAAGACTTTGCTATAAAGTATAAGTTGCTTAGTTCACATCACAGGCCATTAGCTCTGGCGCTAGATCTTCTACTGAACTTATACAAATATATTTCATATTTCTATATACCTGACTTTACAGGGTATTCGTGAGTTGAGCATTTGCTCAGCTCGCAGCTACTCTTATAATTTTATCAGCTTTTTTTTTTTTTTGTTTGTTGGCTGAGTGCTCTTGACAATGGTTGCGGTTGCTGCTGTTGTTGCAGCTGTTCTTCTGACAATTCCTGTTGTTGTTGTTGTTGTTGCTTTCAGTTGTTGTTGCTTTCAGTTGTTGTTGCTTTCAGTTGTTGTTGCTGTTGCTGTCCACATTTTAACCGCATTGCTTTGCGGCCCAGTTGTCGCTCGCTGTGTGCTGTCGCGCCTGACAGCTTCTAACTTTATTAGCTCGTCGCTGTCGGCACTGAGTGCGGCCTCCTCTTTGCCAACACCCATCTCTCCCTCTCTCTGTCTCTCTCTCTGTCTCTCCGTCTCCCACTCCCTGGCTGTTGGCAACAGGCGTTAAATATGCCAAGCGCCATTGCGGCAAAATGTTCAATTTCCAAGTAGCGTCAAAAATGTTAAACCACAAAAAACGAAGAAGCAGAAGATGGCGAACAGGAATAAAAGACAACGCATGGGGCGTGGCAGGCGGACAGCCAGACAGCCAGACAGCCGGAGAGTGCTGCGTGGCATAGGCTAAGGTCCTAGTTTAAAGCTTTACGGCCTTGTGCAGCATTAAAGAAAACGCCAAAGTACGCCATCAAAGTTTTAAGTAACCATTTTTGGCTGAGTGGAGAGAGTGAGAGAGAGAGAGAGAGAGAGAGAGAGAGAGAGAGAGAGAGAGGGAGAGAGGTTGGGGGGGGAGTGGCACATAAACAAATCCATGCCTTAGATTGACCAGCGTGTGTCTGAGTGCATGCATAAATCTAATATACGTCCATAAAGAATACGCTGAATCTACTATCTATGACCTGACTAACAGATACCCTGCAATCACCTAACATAAGCTTTCAAATTAGAAGTCTAGCAACAGCAATTTGAGCTACACGAAGCGCGCTCTAAGCATATCTAAATAAAATTTCGGAAATGACCCGACTAGCACATACCCTGCAATTGTCTATAGAGCCTACAGAAGTGTCAAAAGAGACATCAAGAAAACACTATTATCGAAACTGGAAGGTAGCATTGGAATATACTAAAGTTGACCTATACTAACTGACTTATAGATACCCTGTAAACGCAAACATCATAGCTTATGCAGGCCATTATACTGTAATCCATACCCTGCATAGCCTAGCCTGCTTCAGAAGTCCCCACTGGCTCTCTACTCACCATAGTCGCAGTTGAGCCCTAAGAACTCCATCACTTGCAGCTCTACAATGGATATGGGTGGAGTGAAGTGCTTGCTAATTGTATTGCTCCGGCAGTCACCTTTTCGCCTAGCTTTAGCAGGTATTTAGATTATTCCACAACATTAACGCTGTGGCCCTCGGGCAACGTCCCCCCCACATGCCCCACAAAAGTTGGCCAACAAGTGGCCGGAGTTAATAGCCTGCAAAGTGTCCCAATGTCGTAACAAAAGGTTAAGCGGCACAAAAATTACAATTTTCAAATATCTCAAAGTGTCCCAAGGACAACAAAAAAAAAAGTTATTTTATTACGTTTCCCGGGCAAAGGGTTCGCCCGCCCGCCAGCCAGCGAGAGACTAGCCGACCAGCTGGATACTCTGTAAATGAGCTAGGGCTTATATAGTGTTATACTGAACTGATGTACCTTCTGCCAGATGTAGGGTGTTCGTATAAATCATAGCTACCCCAGCTGTGGCCATTTGATTGGCATGCCCGAGGCAGTGGCTCGATTACATTCCAGGCCGTCCACTCGAGCCGAGCGCAAATAACTAAATATCAAATCGACATTGGAGCGCCTCTAAAATGATAATTAAATGCCTCGAAATTCCTTGTCGCAAAACGAAATTAAATTCCGCAATTCAGCTCGCAAATAATTAGCCAACATCAACATCATAAACATTGCAATTACAATGACGATGACGATGGCGAAGGGCCACAATTAAAGCAACATTTATTGACAGAGAATACGGACAAATGAAATATATAATTGAAAATCTAACAGATATCAAATGGCAAATAAAGAAAAGCAGGCGAAGCTCTTGTGGATGGCCATAGACGACTCAACAGACACTCTAGACGATACATGATGCAGGGGTTGAGCTGAGGCTGTTAAAGCTGTAATACTCTGCTGCCTAGTTTACATAGATTGTAGGGTATACACGACGACAAGTATAGGGTAGACACCACTAACCAATATCCCTCACTCAACAACTTTCCCTCGCTTGCTCAAACACAATTCGTGTCCAGCTCAAAGTTCAATGCAAACAAATTTTATTTGCCCAATGAAAAACGAAACTTGAAAGGATTTTCTCTATATATATTTAATAAATAATTCTGAGCTGTATTTAATACGAGTATTCGCATATATATGTAAATACATTGAAGCACGCTAAGCGAACTGAAGCAGCCGAGGCAGACAAATTTATGCCAACTTTAGAGTCTAAAGGCAATATAAATTATATAAAAAATATTAAAAAATAAAAAATAAAAAATAATAATAGATATTGAGAGGAGTGGTAGCTGATGTTATGAAATTATATAAAAAAATGTAAGAAAAATAATTTAAAAGAATTAAAAAGGAATTAAATCGTATGGGAATCATGTGCTACAAGCAGCTGGATGCAAGGATATATATTTATTTAATACTTTCATATATGTATGCAATAATTGCGATAGTCATAGTTAGTTGTCAAGATGGAATTGTCTCCAAGAGTGTTGGAGAAGAGCTAAAGAGTGCTGAGAAGAGTCTGTGTTGTGAGAGAGAGAGAGACAACTATAGATGTTGCTGAGTGCAATCGGTAGAGCTGCAATGAAGTCGATAAACGATGAGAGATAGACTGTCTGACAGAAGAAGACTAGAATAGAGAGTCATGCTCAGAGTGAGAGAGAGAAGGAGAGAGAGAGAGATAGAAACAGAGAGACAGAGAGAGAGAGACAGAGAGAGAGACTATGGATCAAGGTTGTTCTATGACGATTTTCATTTGAGTTCTGTTTGGGCTTCGCCTGAAAGACTCTCTCGATATTATATTCTGACTTCATTCTGTTCGCCCCTCTACAATTTCCTCTAATATTCAATTCCCTTTAATTCAATGCTGCCTTTAAACTCTTCTTTCTCGCTGGCCATGAATATGCTGCCATACAAAACAGTTTTCTGCGAATGTGGCCTTTGCTCCGTGGCCGGCGAGCATGAAAATATTCTAATTGGCATTGTTGCCGGCGATGCGAACTATTTGTCTGTGTTTTCTCGGAAGCGCACAGCCAGCCGTTCGTTTGTTTTTTTTTTTTTTTTTTGGCGTTTCTTATTGACATTGAATGATTCCTCTGAATGGCTAATAGGATTATGAAACAAACTTAATGCACTTCGGGCCTGATTAGCATGAAACATGCACAACTTTTGCTGCAACGTGCGGCTGACCCACAGACCCACCCACCACACCCACCACACCCAGCACACCCACCACTTCCACTTGGCTGTGTGCACAATGCATGCTAATTGGTTGCTAATTGGAGCCCGGATCTGTCTTATGGCTGGCTCACTTTGTTGCACAACTTGCCGAAACATAATTAATTACTTAATTAATATTTAATGCGAGCAGCTCGGCAGGCGGCTCCGCAGGCAGCCCGTGGCCAGACATGTTGCAATATGCAAGACACACACATTATGCTAATGAATATTTTAATGTCATGCCAAATGCATAGGCCTTTATATCTCTTAAACAGGCTGAGCAAAGACAGAGCACGCACATTCACTGAATTTTTCAAAATATCTAATCAAATTTAGACACTCAAAGGCTGAACGACAATCAAATGGCAAACCTTAGGGAATATTCTGCAAAATATTTCCTATCGATAACTGGCACAGCTGCTGACCTATGGCTATCGAAAGTAGTATCACTCTTGCTGGGTCAGCGTCCATTTGCATTGCTTCCCTTCGGCCGAGTCATAAATAATTCTCTTCTTATTGTGAACCGGGACGACTTCAATTGTTGTTTATGTAAAATACAATAGAAAAAAGGCAAACATGACAGGAGCGGGGGGTCGGGGGTGGCCAAAGGGGCGTCTGGCCTAGGGGGCGCATGCGTTATTTTAATGCTAATGCAGTAACAACAAACGGAAACGGCGGCTGGCATAAAGAACAACAGGCGCCGAGCGACCGGAAATGGCGCATAAACCGAACCGAATCGGGCGAAGCGGAAGGAAGTGCTTTAACAATGTGAAATTCCTGCCCGACGGCCGCCGGCATATGCTGTCAATTTTCCAGCTATTACGACTTAAATTAATCAAAGACTAAGCTCAGGTGGATTTTAAGTGTTGGCAAATGCCAAAAAAGGAGTTTTTAGATCTATATACATATATGAATATATGCATAATATATGCTTAAAATATCGGTAATATATTGAAAGTATTCCTCTCCTATATGATTTTTGTTTCAGTGTTGGAAAACAGTGTGCAAATAACATACGAGAACAACTTAAAGAGCTTCATATGCAAGGGAATACCCTTAACGTAATATATATATTCATTCCCTTGAGTGTAACTAAGCTTAATACGTCTATCAGTCACACTCTCAAAGCTCATCAATTTCGAACCTTTTTTAAATCTACATTAAGGGCATTCCCTTTATACTTCATGCGACTAATTGAAACAGCACTTCTAAATCTTTGCATATATATTTTTTTTTTATATTGAAAGCAACTCAAAGCGGCTCCAATTACTTTTATTGCATGCCAGAGGAATACCCCTAATATAAATTTAGATAATTATTTAGATTGGAAATTGAGCTGGTTTTTGCAGGCGTAGCCAATAGACGGATTACGTATTATGTGCGACTCCACTCATTGCTGATTGTTATCGCCGGCTGTGCTCGTTGCCTGCGATACGCGCTCAGCGAAGCTTGAAGCGGGCATATTGGTTATGCAGTTGTTGGAGCTTTGAGTGCATATGTCTCTCAAGTTGAGTTACTCTTTAGGCATATAGAGTCATGTATCTGTAGCTATACAGCTCTATGTAACTATAGAGCAACTCAGGCTGATCTAAACTCAGCTTATCTAAGTTTCTTTCTTTGGTTAGCTGGAGCTGTGAGCGAGCATTGGGTAGTCGGTTGGTTGCTTTATTATTTCAGTTTCGTGTGGTGTTGAAGTTGTAGGGCGAGAGAGAGACAGAGAGAGAGAGAGAGAGAGAGAGAGGGGAGGAAGGCTGTAAGCAGAGAGAAGCGGGCGAGTGGCAAAGTCCAGGCACGTAGACGAAGTAGGAAAAGACAAGGAGAGCGACAGGTTAATGCCTTTTGCCGCTGGCTCAGGCTCAGGCGCTGGTTGAGTGTGTTGCTCTTGTTGTTGTTGTTGTTGTTGTTGTTTCATGGCAGTTTTTAATAACGGGCTGACAGGCAACTCGATGCGGCTGTTGCTGATGCTGCTGCTGCTATTGCAGCATCAAATTTTATGGCCACACTTAAACAAACACAGAAACACACAGACACACATAGACAGCCAGGATATGATGTGAAACGCTTGGGCTGGGCGTTTAATGTGCTCGACACGGCGGCAATTAATAAACGAGCTACTTGCATTGCGATGGGGCAGATTTTTATGTGGCTCATAACGCTTTCACTTTTTTTTTATAGTTTACACATAAAGGAGCTAGATAAATAAAAGCGAGACAGACAGAGAGACAGGGAGAGAGAGAGAGAGAGAGGGAGAGGCAGAGAGAGATTTTTCCGACAAGGCAAAAGTTTGCTATGGAAATTCTCTCACATTGCGAAAATTGTAATTTGTCTGCGGTCCGAAGTTCCTTCGCATTGCCAGTGGAAACCGCACAAAAAGCTGTGAGAAAAAACGAAAAACGAGAAACAAAACAAAAGCAGAAATTATGAAATTCATGAAAATCATGGCAAAAATTTGTGAATTTCGCACAAAAAGAAAACTTGAATCCGTTATGAAAGAGCCTTAAACACGCTGGAACGGGCTGAGCTTAGAAATTAAGCGCCAAAACTAGTTGAAGCTGAACCTTATGGACTCTAAAATGAACTAAAATAATGGCTAAGTTTAGTGATGGACTAAGGGAGAGGAAGAGAGTGAGGAGGGCTGACCTAGCAAGAGCTATGCCCAAACGAAATGGCAACGAAATATAGCAGAGCTTAAGATATTATATTGGTTTTAGCTCTGTATGAAAGCTTTGGCAAGGCCATTGTATAAAATATGAAATGTAATTGATTTTGCTGGGCATAAGCTCTGACTTCTGTGCTGGCTCAGCTGCTGCCCAATTTGGTGTGTTTTTCAACACTTCCTTTTCAACTATCGATGGGCTTAAGACTTAAGAGGGAGAGAAACCGAGCCATGTCCGTCTGTCCGTATGTATGAACGCGTCGATCTCGGAACATATAACCGTTTTTCTTTTTGGAGATTCGTGTGGATCGAGTTTGTTTCAGAAAATCGATAACTATTTTCATTTTATTGTTATCGATTAAAATCGAAAACTCAAATTCAGCCATAAAATTCTATCGAATTCATCTTTCGAGCTAGACTCTTCAAATTTTTGCATTTAGTCTTATTTGGGCCTTACGCAATTTCGGTTTTTGGTGAATTTTGTGTGTCACGCCCCCTTCGCCTCTTCAACTCCAGCTGGAATTTCTTTCAGTTTTCAGTATTTGAATTTGAGTACGTTGTGGAAGCACTTGATTTAAGAGGATAAAAGATAAGCGCACAAAATTCTAGTGAATTTCGCACAGAAAGTATTTCAAGTGAAAAAACTTAAGACTTTCTCTTGTAGTGAATGGTTGAAGTTGGGTATATAGGTTTCTCAGGCAGGAGTCGAGGCATATCTCTATCTATATAAGTCGAGAACAAAGCTCAACTTAGCCTGCCGGGTGTATGCCAGTCGTGCACTCTGTCTCCTGCTTACCTTTCGCTAGTAAACTGTGGCCTGAAGTTTGGCTTGGCTGAAGCAACAGCTGCAGCTGGCAACAAATTGCTTAAATAGTTGCCAAAGTTTCACATTTTTGGCCGCTTGTTGCCAACTGTCGCCTGTTGTCGCCTGTTGCCTGTTGCCTGCTGGCTGCTGGCTGAGTTTTCGCTTTTGAATATTAAGCGAGCTTTCATTAGAGACGATTCTCGGCAGACGCACTGAAGACTGAAGTGCTTGGCTTCAAAATGCTGTTGATGGCCAGCCAAGTGAACGGCATGAAGAGGGGGCCAAGAGGCGACAAAAGAGGCGTTAAGAGCTGCCAGGAGGCGAGCAGGCGGCTGAGACGGAGACGGAGACAGAGACGAAGACGGAGGCGTGCCAAGGGGCAGGAGCAAACTGTGATTCGATTTCAAGTGGCATTCAAGCGTTCGTTGTTGGCGGGCTTCAGCTTTATTCAAGTGTACGCAACAAAAAGCTGTAAAAGAGAGAGAGAGAGAGAGAGAGAGATGAAGAGAGTTGTATAAAGCGAAAGACCAGTGCAAGACTGTCAAATGTGCTGGCCTGCAAACAATGCGAGCAATGCGAATGCATCTCTGAATGCATTTTAATGGATGTCAAGTGTGTGTGTGTGTGCGAGTGTGTGTATGTGTGTGTGTGTGTGTGAAGTGAACACTGTTAGCCGTAGCAAGGGCCGTGCATGGCCAACAATTACAGCGCACAACAAATTGCAACAATACAACTTTTCAGTTCAGTTTGTGCGCCAAACGAGCAGCAAAAAAAAAAGCGTTAAAGAAAATTGTTGCCAGCGGCGACAGATAAAATGCTGGAGGAGCCGAGGGGTGGGAGGGAGGGTAAGCATATGGACCAGAGCGAAAGTGGAGGGAGGGAGCGAGCCAGCAAGCAAAAGGCAAAGGGCAACAATCAAGGACGCGGAACTGGGTCCCGTTCGACCGTGGGACACTAAAATTCCGTTTCTTTTGTTGTTTGTTTTTATTTTACGAGCGCTTAAATTGCAAGCATTGTAAATGCCAATGCATATATGTATATACATACATACTAAACACACACACACATACATATACACATTGTCACAGAAGCATCAAACAAGCGTAAAATTATCGCAAGCAAAAGCAAAAGCTGAAAGTAAAAGTTAAGTGAAAACAAGACAAAAGTTTAGGGCATTGCATGTCGGGTGTGCCCAGCTCAAAAATACCCGAACCAAATTTAAAAAAATAAACGAAATTTATGAAAAATATTCCATAGGGAAGATATAGAGCAAGCCAAGCGCAAAGAACGATATACTGCTCGCCTCTTTACCACGCCTCCCACCATCTGATGAGTGGTAGACACTGTATATAGCTGTAATATATATATTATATGTACATATATAATCAAATACTCAACTCTCCCTTTTAGATCTAAGCAAACGAGCCGGCGCTACAGCAGCTCAAATTCCGCGCTGCAAAATACTTGAACCGAGATTTTTTTTTTTTTGTATTTTTAAGATTCCGCTCCACATTCTCGGCTGAGATTACTTGAGCATAATAAGCGCGTATCTAAGATTTAAGACGACGTAAAAGAGCAAAAGCTGCGTAAAAGCGCTGCAGACGCGTGTAGCCAAAACTTTGCTATGTTCCATGCGTTTTTCTTTGTGTATATATGTATTATATTGTATATAGTAGAAGTAGTGGGTAGTAAATTTACGATTTGATGGACTGATTGATGACGGAGTGTGTGTCGGACAGAATGAATGATCGGCGGAATGGATGATTGACAGTAAAGTTGCTTATGGGTTTGATTTATTGACTGATTGATTGACTTTGACTAAGATAAATAGAAGAATGAATGACTGATAAGCTGGATGGATTGATTGACTGATAAACTGATCAAGTGTCTGATTGATGGACTTTGACTAAGAGACTAGCTGACTGATTGATTGATAAATAGAAGAATGAATGACTGATAAGCTGGATGGATGATTGACTGATAAACTGATCAAGTGTCTGATTGATTGACTTTGACTAAGAGACTAGCTGACTGATTGATTGATAAATAGAAGAATGAATGACTGATAAGCTGGATGGATGATTGACTGATAAACTGATCAAGTGTCTGATTGATTGACTTTGACTAAGAGACTAGCTGACTGATTGATTGATAAATAGAAGAATGAATGACTGATAAGCTGGATGGATGGTTGACTGATAAACTGATCAAGTGTCTGAATGATGGACTTTGACTAAGAGACTAGCTGACTGATTGATTGATAAATAGAAGAATGAATGACTGATAAGCTGGATGGATGATTGACTGATCAAGTGTCTGATTGATGGACTTTGACTAAGAGGCTAACTGACTGATTGATTACTAAATAGAAGAATGAATGACTGATAAGCTGGATGGATGATTGACTGATCAAGTGTCTGATTGATGGACTTTGACTAAGAGACTAGCTGACTGATTGATTACTAAATAGAAGAATGAATGATAAGCTGGATGGATGATTGACTGATCAAGTGTCTGATTGATTGACTTTGACTAAGAGACTAACTGACTGATTGATTACTAAATAGAAGAATGAATGACTGATAAGCTGGATGGATGATTGACTGATAAACTGATCAAGTGTCTGATTGATGGACTTTGACTAAGAGACTAGCTGACTGATTGATTGATAAATAGAAGAATGAATGATAAGCTGGATGGATGACTGACTGATCAAGTGTCTGATTGATGGACTTTGACTAGCTGACTGATTGATTGATAGGCAGCTTAACTGAGTGGGTATCTGATTGATTGAATGACTGATAAGCTGAATGGAGGATGAACAGATTACGTGTTTGATTGATTGATTGAATGATTGACTAGCTTGTAGATTAAACTGCTCGATTGATTGACCGGCTGACTGATTGATTGACTTTGACTGCCTGATTTGTCAAGTTATTATTGATTGATTGACTGACAGAGTATACCGATGATTTGCTGATTGATTGATTGAGTGTGGATGACTTGAGAGCCTGACTGGTTAGCTGAGCGATTGACAGAGTGTATAATGGCCTGACTGACCGTATGATTGATTGATTAATTGATTTTCGGAGTGAATGGATGAGTGATTGGCTGATTGAACGATTGATCGCCTGACTGTTCGGTTTACTTATTGATTGTTGGGCTGATTTTGGATGATAGAGAGACTAACTCGTTGATTGACAGGTTGGGTGCAAGGATGATTGATTGACTGAATGATTGATTAGCTGACTGAGTATATGGTGGATTGAATGACTGTCAGACTGATTGACTAACTGACTACATAGCTAATTGATTGACTGATACTGATTGACAACTGCAAAAATTCTTGATTGACTGACTGACAGCTGTATAAATATTTTGTACATATTCCTTATTCCTTATAATCTTTCGAAGTTCTGTAGAAAACGTAGTTAGTGCATGCCAGTAGTTTCGTAGCAAGTAGACAGACTGTAAACAGTCTCTTTGTGCCGGACGGCGTCAATTTTATGAAAATATAATAAGTAGATGCGACTAGATTGTAAGCAACCACTTAACTCGATGTCTTCGGTGGGCGACATCAATCATAAAGTAATATATGGCGAACAACATTTAGTTTACGAGATGAGGGCGGGCGATGAGATGGGGGCGGGAGATTCATTAGGTTTATCGCAGAGCCACTTAGCTAAGCTGCTCACTGCCCAAAGTAGTTGTTGCTAATGCTCTGCGGCACAGCAACAAGTCGACGAAGTCGACAACTTTCGGGCAGGTATTAGGCAGGCGGACTCTCGGATGCCTAAAGATGGACGACGATGAAAGGCGACGCGCATTACAGCTGGCTAGAGTTGAGCACAGCACCAACACGAGCTCATACATTTTAATTATCATAATGATAATTGCCTTTGCGCTAAGAGTTCTCAAACTGAGAGAGATGAGGGGAGAGAGAGAGAGAGAGAGAGGGCTAATTTCTGTGGCACATTAGAGCTATGTCCATTTAATATTTGATCGCCTAACGACTAGAGAGGGAGAGAGAGTGAGAGAGAGAGGGAACAGCTCGTTCCACCTGTGCCTTTGATGTAGTCCAGCGTCCTAATTGGATTGCAGGCTTATTAAGTATACGCCATGTTTGCGGCAAAGATTTTTCAGCTTCATCTCGCGCTCTCTCTCTCTCTCTCTCTCTCTGTCAGCTGCTGCCTTATTATTATTTATATTATTATTTATTCATTTATTTTTCTTCATTTATTCTTGGTTTTGGATTTTCTCAGTTTTTCTCTGCGCGGCCGTTTAGCAGCGAACGGCGAACGGCTGGGCCCGCGCCGCCTATGCAAATGGAATTTGAAACAAGTTGAGGGCATCGGCTCGCAGTGAAATAATTAAAATATGCCGGCAAAGCCAAACAACATTAGCAACAACCGACCGAGAGCCAGCGCGCAAAAGAACACACGCAAAAACAAATTGATAAATATGCAAATTTAATAGACTTCAGCGGGAGTATTTGCATAAATCTACAGAGCGCTAAAATAAATAAATAAATTTCCCAAGCGCAGCGCAAGCTAAGGCCCCCCAAAAACGGAACCCATTCTCACTGAAGCGGGCAAACACACACGCGCACGCACCCAGCCTAAGCTCTGAAATATATATATTTAAAGAGGGCTGAGCGAAGGGAGTGCACGACTAGCAAATACCCGGCGGCCCACAGCACAGCGTCTGTTCGTTCAGGCAGTCAAGGCTTTTGCTATGCTTATGTATATATAGATTTTAAGATAGATACACGAATACATACACACACACACACACACACACACACTAACACATACACACTCACGCATATTATGCAGCTGCTGCGCTTGTTCGCTCCACAGCCTCTTCCACAATGCTGAACTGATTCTTGAATAGCTTGAGCTCTAGAAGGGCTCAAGCTCAGGACTCTGCAGATAAACTTTAGTTATTGTTTATATAAGTATGTATAAATATATTTAAAGGGAAATGGGCTATATATATACCGAATATTTTATATGTGCTTCGATTGGAGCAGTCCCTAACTCTCATAGTTTTCAGCTTAAGCTTAACAAACCAAGTTGATTCGTATCGATAACAAATCGAATGAGTTATTGATAAGGAGTGATCAGAATATATATATGCCAATCAGCTTTTATAGCCTGTAAGAGATATGGCCACGCCTCTTGAACTGTTACATTCTCCTGAACGGAAACAATATACCCTGTTCACTTCATTCGAATTGGCTTTGAGTAGAAATAATTTGCAGCGATTTAGCTCTGAGGCTAAGCAAAGATATGAACTGCCATGGCATGTGCCTTGATTGGCATATGCCCTGACTGTCATACACACTGACTGGCATATACCCTGACTGACAGCCAAGATATGGCCTGACTTGGCATAGACTCTGACTGGCATATACCCTGACTAGCATAAACTATAGCTTGAATATAGCTTGACTGACACATACCCTGACTGCCATATACCCTGACTGACATTCATATACCCTGACTGGCATATGCCCTGACTGCCATATACACTGACTGTCATATACCCTGACTGACAGCCAAGATATGGCCTGACTTGACATAGACTCTGACAGGTATATACCCTGACTAGCATATGCCCTCACTACCATAAACTCTAACTTGAATATAGCTTGACTGGCATATACCCTGACTGTCATGAGCACTGAGTTCCTTGTCATATTATATACATTTCATATTGAATTCCAAATTTGATGTCCTTAACTCTAGCTCCCTCTGAGTTCCTTGAGGTATTCCACAAAGATATTTCTAATATGTAGCCCAATCAGAGCTTATAGCAACCAATTAGCATTACAGCTAATGTATGCACTCAATATTTATTGGTTTGCGTTTGAGTTGAGCAACAGATTCGCTTTATTTCCCCACACAGAAACCCACATATTTGCTTGTTGTTGCTATTCAAATTGAAATTAAATGAAAGCCAATCGACTGTGGATGCATTTGACATACGCACACACACACACACACACACAGGCGAATTGACAGTCAGCAAAACCGTTTTCCTCTATGTTGCGCATACCGAGAGCCGTTAAACGTGCTCTCCGATAACGTTCAACAACAAAAGATTTGTTTCACTTTCGCCTCAGTTGTTTATTTAGTCCTTGCCGCCCTCCGCTGTCTCTCTGCGTCTCACAGCTCATGCATGATCTATGCGTGTTTATTAACGTGCACATTATTTGTATACACGAGTGGCTTTTGCATATTAAAGACGCCATCGAGCCAGCAGTGCTCCAGTTACTCGATATCTTCTTGAGCAACAAATTTTGCGGCGCGTTTTGCATATTTCAACAGCACTCTCAAGTGGGAGACAACGAGAGAGAGACAGAGAGAGAGAGAGAGGGAGACAGACGCTGGGAAGTTTCAACGATTTTTGTGTTTAGCCAGTTGTGAAACGCCACAAGCCGCATTCCACAGAATCGTCTTGCAACAGTTGCTAATAAACCCATCAATGGGCCAACCGAAGGGAAATGTAATAAAGCCAGCGCCGAGCCACACTCGGGTCAGTTCGCCACGAATTTGTACATGTATATATATATATATATATATGTATTTGGCGAGCTGGGCTTGTGGAATGTCTTTAGCAGTTATATAAGCGCTTCGCAGCGCTACCTTTGCAGGATATTGGCTCTTGACACTTTGGCTGAACTCTATGATTGGTAATAAGGACTTGAGTTTCAATCTTGTAAAACTCTTGCCGAACCGAAACTACATTCATCTAATATCAATTTCATATGAAGCGCATTTACTTATTGGGTCAAAGCACACACACATACACACACGCACACCCACCCAATTTGGGCCACGGGGCGAACGAACATGGGAAAACACTTTAATGCTCATTCACGCCTCAACGAGCAAAGCAGCATGCCTACGCGATATGTGGCCCAGGCGCGTGGCATGCCCCAAAACAAAAGAGAGGAACGAAGCCAAGACCGGCACAGCAGATACCCTGTAATGGTGGGGTATAGAGAGCGAGTGACCCCTTAGCAGTGACAGCAAAAGAAACCTAGTTTAAGCCTAGCAAATCAAGTATTCAAGACATTTTATGGCACTGCCTAGCTGAAGGACTCTCTAAACTGAAATGGCATCTCTCATCGAATACTATGACAGTTAAGCCTTATCGATAACTCATATAGTTATCGACATATGGCAATTAGCAGTAGCTGTGTCAAAGCCCACTTCGATTGTTGTTTTCTCAGGCTTTTTAATATTTTTTTTAACACTTTCGTGTTGGGTTAATTACAACAAACGAATTTTTAGTAAATGGCTTGACAGCACGAACACGAATAATAACGGGAGATTGATCAGTTTATACCCCTGGGCAGCCAGATGGTGCGGAATTGATTCACGTGCCGCAAGTTGCGGGCGGCGAACGTCACCGAGGCGAGCGTCAGCACGCCAAGCACGATGATGACCCTGCGACGGCTGAAGAGCCAATTGAATAGCGTTGCCTGCATCGCCTCGTAGGTCATTCCCGGCATATCCACAAACCCTTCCAAGTCATCATCAGACTCCGTATCTGTGGTCCTACGACTACGAATCCTCACTTGCCGCTGCGGCTGCTCCCGCTGTCGTCGCTGCTGCTGCTGTGGCTGCTGTGGCTGTTGCTGCTGCTGTTGCGTCTCGCTGCTGGCCTGCTCCTGCTCGACCTGGTGAGTGCGGCGCTGCTGCAGCTGTAACCGCTTCCACTGGCGCCGGCGTATGCCGTGCATCTGGGGAGTGTAGCTCATGCTGTATATGAGCAGGTAGCGCACCTGCAGCTGCCGCTGCTGGTCGCCCACGAGCTGCTGGCTGGGGCGCAGCTGGCAGATGGCCACGCAGCGCAGCAGCGTACCGCAGATGGAGTAGCCCCAGCCGGGGCACCACTCGGCCATGCTGCAGGCCTGCTCTAGGTCGTCGTAGAACTCCAGCTTCGAGCTGCGCAGGTCAAAGTTCTTGGTGGCCATCAGCGAGTACAGCTCGTACATTTCGCCGCAGTAGTAGACGCAGTGGGCCATGTCCAGCGGCTCGATGGGCCGCCCTTCGCACTCCTTGGCCTCCACGCGGAATATCAAGTGGGGACGCGGCTCCGGTCTGCGGTTCAGCTGGCGCCAGAGGTCCAGCTGATCGTTGCGCAGCACCTGGCGCAGGCGCGGCGTGCCGCTCTGTATGAGCAGCCAGTGCAGCAGCTCGACCTGCTCCGGCGGCAGCAGGTTCTGCAGCAGGCGGCGCTGGAAGGAGCCCAGCTCGGCCATCGTGCCGGCCACGTAGCTCAGCGAGTCGATGTTCAGTCCGGTGGCGGTGTGGTAGGCCGGCGGGAACGGCACCAGGAGCTCCTGGTAGCGGTAGCTATGGATGGCCATGCTGAAGATCACCCACTTGGCGTCAACGCCCATCAGATCCTTCTCCAGCTCGGCGCGCAGCTCCTCCATGACGCGCAGCCGGTGCGACTCGTTCATCACCTGGATCACCGCCGGATCCACATTGTTCCTTGACACACAGATGCATATGCGTCCGCGGCGGCTGCAACGGCAGCTCCCACGATCGGCCTGCATTGTACTCTTTGGCGCTGCAAATTTCTATAGGAAAACTCCAATTTTCGTTAGTTGGGGCGACTCACGATACAACGATTCTCTAGATACCAATTCTCCAGATACCAAACAACGGTGGCACGGTCTTGTCCCGGGACACTCAAAAGAATTTCGAAAAAAAAATTATAGTACAAAAATATATATTGATATATATACATATATAATATAATGCTATTATTTCGGATATTTTGGCTTAGTGTCAATGTATTCAGAGCCAAAGCTGATACTACACTGATCAAATTCCCGAAACTTTCCCGCTGCGTGTTTATTTTCGTTTTATTTTTCAAAAATGCTAAGCAGATGCTCGGCCTAAAGGCTACTATGAAACTGGCCTGAGCGAAGCGACGAGCGTGGCGAGGTGGACAAACATGGCCTGACAGCTGAGGCGCAGGGAGAGCTGATAGAATAAGTTGGCTAGACTAGGTGATAGACACGAGGCGACTCGAGGTGGCTCGAGGTGGCTCAGTTGGAGTTGGAGTATTCGAAATAGATGTGTTTGGTGTAGGTTCCTAGAGAGCTCATAGGTCTTTAGTCAGGAAAATGTGGAATTATTATAGTTTGATATCGATACTTATCGAGTCTATTCGATAGATGTTAGTGATTTATATAGATTTTTAAAGATATTTATTATTGTTTTATACATGGATTTTTATCGGTTTTTTATAGATCTTTTTGTATCGATTTTTATCGATTTATATAGATTTTTATAGATATTTATTATTGTTTTATACCTGGATTTTTATCGGTTTTTTATAGATCTTTTTTTATCGATTTTTATCGATTTATATAGATTTTTAAAGATATTTATTATTGTGTTATGCCTGGATTTTTATCGGTTTTTTCTAGATCTTTTTGTATCGATTTTTATCGATTTATATATATTTTTAATTAATTTACTTTGATTTTTATCGGATTTTATTCTGTATTGATTTGCATCGATTTTTTTTATCGATTTGTATCGATTTTTATGAAATTTTATATATTTTTACAGATTGTTGATTTTCGTCGATTTGCTATCGATTAAATTAAAGTTATCGTTTACTCAAAATAAGTTAAATCAGTGGGGGAACATACGCTTGATGCTACAGATCTAGTAGAAAAGGAGCTTAAGGCATTTGCAGTCTACAAAAGTCTGATGTGATTCAGATAGTTAAACTTAGCATAGAGCACTAGTTCCAAGAACTGTTGAGTAGCCTTACACTAGAGAGCAGGCTGAAATAGAGTGGAGACTGAAAAGGACGAGCCCTAGGGCCTAGGGCAGTGTTTCGAGGCTAAGAAATCACACTCAGTGCATTTGCTGGCTCAACTCTACTCACACATTCCATCAATTTGGCAAAGTTCCATGAGTTTATGGCTTGGCTCTAAAACTATTTGGGAATTACATGGCTGCAGTCGAGGAAGGCAGCCAGCCAACTAATATAGCTGAGTGGCCATTCGGCTAAATTTAAGCCTTAAGCTGTTTTCCTTCCACTCCCTAATCGCATCAAAGTTGTCTGCTTAGGTCATGGCTCAACCGTTTTCACACCTACACTCGACCGACGGCCGACTGCCTAACGAGCTATAAAAGTATTTTTCTTTTCATTTTCTCTGGAATAACTGTGAGCAAAGCACGTGTATGACAATGAAATAGCATTAAGTCAAGGCCGAAGCGGCATTTCAACTTCTTTTCAAGCTCAATTTAACTTTTAACCCAAAATGCGAAAAGAGGCCAAGGGCAGGCAGTCTTTAAAGCCACTAAATAACTATATATATCCAGCTATAAACACATTATATAGATATAATATATCTATATATATGTATATATATATCTGTATAGGCCAATTGGGCTTTTGTGCAGCTAATTTGGCCGACGCTCGGGCGTTCTTCAATTACAAAAGTTTGTGCCCAAAGCAAACTTGGCCAAGCTAATAACATTTATCGCTGTTCATGAAAACATATGTGTGTGTGTATGTGTGTGGAAAGTATATAAATGTGTCTCTCCCTCTATGTGTGTGTGTGTGTTTGTCCTTTTGGGCCCGTCTAAAAGTTATTGCAACAAGTTTAACCTCTTTTTCTTCTTCTTTTTTTGCCTTGCCTTGCTGTTGCGCAAGTGTTTCTGCCTGGCATATCCGGTTTCCGCTTAGGGATCTATTGCTATGCTGCTCACACAGCCAGCCAGAGTGAGAAAGAGATCTAGAGCTGCTTAATAGTTGAGCAATTCTTTTTAAGTTCCTTTGCGCTTGTCGCCGTTGGCCAAAGTTCTCATGGGGATGCCGCTGGCTTGGCCTAGCCTGGCCTGGCCTGGCCTGGCGTGGCGTGGCGTGGCCTCCTGTTGCGCTTGGCCCCAAAGTCTCGCAGCACTCGGCTAATTGATGGCTGACGTTTAAGTTTTTCATTTCTCGTTTATTTCATTTCTGTTACATTTCGTTTACAGCACAGGCTGTAGCCAGACAGAGAGACGAGACGTGGGGAGGTGAGGTCTTGCGGGCTCTGCCAAATATTACTCGACAATTTTCTTAAACAAATTTCCGTTTTGGATTTCCTGTCAGCGTCCCGTCAACGTCCATTGGCAAATCCATGGACGGCCATTCCGTTGCGCCTGGCATAAATTATGCCCGACAGCCATCAAGTGGGCGTTGGGCGCTCGGGCACGCTGGCACGCCCCCAAATGCCAGCCTTTTGTTTGATCAGTGGAAACAAAAAACAACAGCAGGCAAAAAGAAAAAGAAGGAAAAAAAGGAAAAGTAATATGCATAAGCACACGAAAAGCTGTCAGTAACTGAAGCGTGGGCAGGTGAGGCGGGCCCACAGACAGATAGAGAGAGAGAGAGAGAGAGAGAGGGCGGGCGAGAGTGAGCGCAAAAACCACGACATGAAACATCAAAGTAACATTCGCCTTGTCTGTCGTTGAGGTCTGCTTTAAGCATATCAAATGCAGCCACGCCCACCATTGGCACGCCTTCAACTGATATGGTCAACACACAGTGGACATATGGTCAACAGAGTGTGTGTGTGTGTGTATGTGTGTGAGTGGAGCAGAGGTGGGACCCCAGCACACAACACGGTATGCTGAACACAACAGCAATTGCCATATGCCCTGCAATTTCAAAGGCAATCAATCGATTTTCGCTATCGATAATTTCCCACTCCCACTCCCATCATAGCAGGAGCGATGCCTTTCAGCGAGCTCTACAAACAAATTTCAATGAACAAAAAAGTAGCCTGCACCTGCAGAGTGCAGACTGCAGAGAGAGAGAGAGAGAGCGGAGAGGGTTAAGTGCGTTTCGCTTTATGTAGCTTTTTTATGCCCCGAGAAACTCTCCTGATAGCTCATCAGCTTCGGTCGTTTCGGACATCAAATTAGCTAATTGGAAATTCAATTGACGCACGGCTTAATACAGATCGAAATCCAGCATCAGTTAGTGGGAGTAGTCAGACTGCGTAGCTCTTGAAGCTCAGCAATCAATCAATCGGCTGATGTTTGAGCTTCAGCCTAACTTTTGTATCTATGCGACATGATTCTTCATTATTTCTGATTGCCCAATCAACATCAATCAATATTTGTATGATTGATCAATCATTTAACATACATCAATCATGATAGATTGACGCTTAGGCTGTCGCTATTGCAGCTCGCCGTTGACCAATTTATGATTGATCAATCAAAAAGATGTATACAAAGCCGATCAATCAAAATGATTGCTTAACAGTCAACATTCAATGCATAAACGATGTAATCGATGACTGATCAATCAACATGATGTATGCCAGCTGCCTTTGGCCGTTGACAATCAATCAAGGGGCAGCTTTTGTTTGATTGATGAACCATTAAGCAATCAATCAAGGTGCAGCTCCCAGTGATTGATGAACCATTCAACAATCAATCAAGGGGTAGCTCCCAATGATTGATGACCCATCCGCCACAGATCAATCAATATGATGTATACCCATCCGAAAAGCTGTAGCCCTTGATTGTCATGTTACCAGCCGATAAGCAATCAATCATTCACCTTGAAGCTGCCTTTGGCCACAGTTTCGGCACTACTAGAAATTTATTGCGTGCGATATAACCAATCAGGTTGCTGACACCTTCTGCTGCAGAACTTTGTTCTCCACGTCATGGGTGGACTCCGAATTCATGTAGTCGTTCACAGCCCTGCGATAGTCGTCTTCGGTGAAGGTAATCTCCTTCCTTAGCTGGCCATTGGCCGAGCAGACGAATATCTGATGAAGGCGCTGCGGATGGGAGTCGACTGGCTCGGTGACTTGCAGCTTGGCTTCGGGCATATGAGCGATCACGGTCATGCTATTGGTCCCAGGATCTATATGCGACTCCAGCCGAAAGTAGCTTAAGACGTGCTTCGCCTTACGCCTCTTCTGATGCTTGAAGGATGACGACATGACTTCCAACTCAGACACTAAACTCAAAACAACTAAAATATGGCAAATCTATCGAAAGAAGAAATATTTCAATTGAATTTGGATGGGAGCTCTCAGTAGGTATGGGTATATATGTGTGTGTGTGTGTGTGTGTGTGAGTGGAAGCTCGACGCATGCCCCGTTCAGTCGAAGGACGTGCCTGCACATCAAAATTCACTTGAAAGCGCGTCACTCAACTTTTTGGCAACTCTTCAACTTCTTCGTATCACGCAAAAGTGGTATGGTCGGGTGTGCTTGACTAGCAGATACCCTGACTTGAAAGCAAACTTGAATGACGCTACGGACGGACAGTAAACAGATTGCCATCAAAAGCATCTGCGCTTCATATCATTAGCTTCTAGTCCAATATAGCCAGTTTTGGTATTTTCGTTGAGCTCAGAGTCGGAGGAGAGGAAAAATAGCTTGGGCCGCATAATGATGAGCCCGCAAAACTGGCCAACAAAAATCTCAGTATGTGTATCTGTTGCAACCCTCATCTTACCTTTACCCACACACTTTCTCTAACTTTTCCGCTTCCTCTCTCTCTCTCTCTCTCTCTCTCTGTCTGTCCTCTATGTTGCCTTGTTTACATTACTTTTGGTCCATGCATGCCGTGGGCTGCTGGCAGCAACAGCAACAGCATCTCATATCTCCATAACTACCCTGGCAGCCCCTCCCCGGCCGAAGACGGCCCTTTTTCTGAACAGCTTGAAGCTCAACTCTCGACACTCGACTCGCAGTTCGGCTCAGCTTTCATCATCATCTTTGGCAACGGCCTGCGGCCTGATTCTGTCTGAAAAACATGAAAACTTTTGCCCACAACTTCACAAGGCAACCGAATAAAAATCAACAAGGCTGACGGCAGCACAATGAGAGCATGTCCGACTCGTTCTATACCCTGTGACTGCAAGCCTAATTGAACCCAATTAAAATCGTTTCCCCATCTAACCAGGCATCAACTGATACCTAAGCCCTGGAGCTCTACGACTTTTCATTAGTAAATAGACCTCAAAACCCCGATGATGATGTGGGCCATTCGAAAAAGAAAGAATATCCGACAGTATGTCAGGTCGCCAATGCCAAAGCCAATGCCAATGCCAAAGCCAATGCCAATGCCAATGCCAGTGCTGCCTGTCGCACGCAGAGTCATGCAAAACAACAGCCCGGCCTGATGAAATCTACCTGTTACTGCCAAGTTGAGCCAAGTTCTCAAATTATTTTTAACACGGCTATATTTGAAAATGTGTTTGAAGTCGAAGTCTCGCTCGCCGGCAGTGCAAAAGTTCCCGGAGCGAAATCATCACGTATTTTCATTCTATTATAATGTGGGTCTTTCGTGCCAGTTTCGGACATTTAAGTTTCGCTCTTGCGAACTTTGATCTCAAAGCCCTTTCTGGCAGGGGCTTAGCGAAAGGTGTACACGACACGTTTCACATAAATTTACGCAAAGTCTGCTCAAAAATTAAATTAACCGCCGACTGAATGGTAAAAAGAAAAGTTTTTCCCCATTTTTGCTCGATTTGTGGCTGGAATTTCTCCACAAATTATATTCAGCTCTTCAGCTTCAAGGGCTATCATTCGGTGGATCTATCATTCAATCAAAAAGAATGTTTATTGCTAAGACAGTTCAGTCATTCAAAGGCTGTAAGGCAGTCAGTCACTCCAATCAATCAATCAATCACTGACTCAGTCATATTGTCAATCAATCAACCAAGTGCCTTACAATTCAAATACTCTCAAGCGTACATCTAGTCGAATCAACAATCAAACAGTCAATCATTCAGCTTATCAATCACATGGTCAGTCAATCATTCAATCAATCATCAGTCTTTTAGCCCTTCAGTCAACCATACTTCTGATCAGATTATAATGATTAAAAGTCTATAAACAAGTTGGTCAATCACTTTGTCAATCAATCAATCAATCAATCTTTCTGCCGGTGAATCATTCGCTGTTCAATCAAACCAACCAATCTCTCAGTCTGTGAATCAATCTATCAATCAGACAGTCAAACAGTCTATCAATCAGACAGTCAATCAGTCTATCAATCATTTTACAACCCATACAGTCATCTAGTCTCTTGGCTAGTTATTCATGCAAGCACACTCACACGACTACTCAGTTAACTTCTCAATCAATCAGCTGGTCAATCAGTCATCTCTGTATCAGTCATTCAATCACCGTCAGTCAGCCAATTAGTTAGTCAATCAGCATGTAAGTCACAAAGCACCCAATCAGTCTTCTAGTCAGTGCGTCCTGCTCTTCAGAGCTTCCGTCTCATTTTACTCCAATTTGCGACATTCAAATTATGAAATGATTGACTAGTTAATGATGTCCATGCTCAATCGTAATGTTTCAGTTTATTTATTTATGGTTCACTTTACGCTTCGCCCTTTCCCTGCCCCTTCCCCCAAGCAACGTCTAACAAATCTCAGTCGAGGGTTCAGCCTGGCGAAAGACCCCTTTTCGCCCAGCATTAAAGCAGCGAGAGAAGCAGAACAAAACTTAAGCATATGCAATCTAATGGCATTTTAAGCAGAGATGAATGATATGCTCCACAGAGGCAGCCGCCACGCCCCAGTTGCCAGCAGCGAGCGTGGGGACCAGGCGTCGTGGGGCTGCTGAGATGACGTGGGCGCAAACCATGAAAAGGACGTCGCGTGCCTCGTGGCTCGTTTTGCCACCTGTTTTTATGGTTCATAAACTTTTTACCCAAGCAGCGCCATCTGTTGGCTGACTTGAATATACAAAAACAGAAAAAAAGGAGCCAGCAAAAAAAGTGATTTTATATTTATTTTGCTTATTTTTCGGTTTGTTTTCTCATTTTATTTTATTTTCTTTTATTTTTCTTTTTATTATTATTATTATTATTATTATGCTTATGATTTGCTCGCGGTCGTTCTGCATATGTGTGAGCGAGTCTCTCTCTGTGTGTGTGTGTGTGACATATGACACACACTTGAAAGTAAGCATTAGCATAATCATCATCATTATCATTGGCATTGGCATTGGCATGATGATGATGTCGCTGGGCCCTGACGAGTTGTTAATGATAAACAAAATGATGATAAACTCCGCCCACTGCGCCCCTTGATGAAAAACGCTTTGGGCCAAGAAAGTTGTTAACATAAAATGGCTCACTGCACGCACACACACACTCGCTTAGCCGCTTTACTCTGATCTTGTTCTCGTCGTCTTTTTCTTCTTTCATTATTAAAATGTTTTGCATTGCCCGCTTCCTTTTGACTGCTGCCAGCGGGTCGAACGCTTGCCAACTGCTGGGAATTTATGATCTCACACACACACACACACACACACACACTCACACACATTTACCTTTTACCGTTAATAGCGCACATCTGTCATTGCAATCGTTTTTCGGGCACATCAATTTCAAGCCTCAACGCATTTTATGCCCATTTTATTTATAGTCACAACTTACGCAACTAAATCAAGCCAAGCGTCCATCATATTTTCCATTCGCTGAGCTCAAATGCTCTCAGGAGCCGCCTGTCCGACAGCTTCAAGCACATTGGATTGCCGGTGTGCCCATTTCAGGATTCAAATCAAAATCTAGCCACAAAATAGAAGCGATATCTTTATGCTAATCAAATTTCAAATAATTTCTCTCTGAGATTGAGAATTTGCTTGCATACAAAGACAGTCAATAAGAGAGGAGACTTTGGTGTAAGCAGAGTTATCTATAAGCTGTGATAGCTGCGGCATATTTGCTAGTTTCATAATATCGATATTTATCGATAAATTATATTAGTTATCGATACGAATTTGATGATGCACTTGTATAATAACCTTCATGCTTTAAGACTTTGATAAGTTTGCTCGGAAAAGCCAAATCATAATTTAGATTTGTATCGATAACTGGGAAATTATATGAGTTATCGATAACAAAAAGAAGAACAGGCTTGCATTAGGTTATAAGTATATGTATTTGAAATTTGAGCTACTAAGCTGTGATAGTTTACGAGATAGTCTCATGCAGAGGAAGAACTGATGTGGGAACAGATGGAGAGGCGAACATAGCTCAACTCAGCTCATCGCCTCGCTTAAACATAAACATACCTTATGCTATATCCAATGTCTCTGTTAACTACCTTCAGACGCCAGCATATGCCCCCCATTCACCCATTAACATTGCCTCAAAATAGTTGAAGTTTCTCCCAACTTGAAATTTCGAACTCCAATTGGAGTTTCCGGAAAGGCGTATCTACCTTGTTGAGCTCTTTAAAGTTATTGTTGTTGTTGTGGGTGTGGTTAATGTGCGTGGAAGCATTAAAAGCGAAGCCGCAATGATTAAGCGCTCTTTAATTTTGTTAAGCAGTGTAATCATCACTTGGCGGCGATAATTGCGTAGCCGATAATTGTCATTAGAGTCGCCATTTTGTTGTTGTTGTTGTTGTCGCTGTTTTCATTTTGAGGTCCACTTGGCCCCGAGCGGCAAAACAAAGTCGAGCTGGTTGCTTTAGCAAAGAGAAATCTCTCCATCCCCTCGGCAAAGCACACACAAAAGGCACAAGAAGATGACGATGTTGAGTAGGAGGAGGAGGAGGAGGAAGAGGGCGAGGCGAAGGGCAATGAAAACACAGCACAGTGAGGCGACAGCACAGGACAGAGCCCAAAAAGCATGCTATCAATTTTATTTTTATTTATTTTATGCCCGCTCCGCAACTCTCGGCACATTTGTTTGTTTTTTTGCTGGCTGCTCAGGCGGAGGCTGAAGCCGAAGCTGATGCTCAGCGTATTTTGTAGCTCGTAAAAGTTTTTGATATAAAATGTAAACAAGCAGCGGGGAGTGAGAGAAGCCGACAGCGAGAGAGGGGAAGGGGAGAGGGAAAGGAGACTTCAAAAAAAGTAAGTAAAAAAGTAAAGGAGTTAAGCCCAGCCGCAGCTAAACTCATTTTTTGTTTTTGTTTTTGGGTACACATACTTTAAGCAGGCACTGTGCGGAGTTGCTTGCATTAATTAAAAGTTCAGGGCCACAGACGGGCATCAGCTGCCTGGGCGTGATTGCAAATATAGCTGACGGCTAAGTTAGAGAGAGATAGGGAGACAGTGAGAAACAGAGAGAGAGAGAGAGAGAGAGAGCGAGAGAGAGAAATGTCCAGCCAAAAGGGAAGCAGACCAGACCAGACCAGTCAGGCTTAGGCTGAGCCTAAGCTATTTTTAGTCAGTCATCAGCCACGTATACAAACAAAAATATGCAAATTGTTTGTGGTTGCATGACTGAGAGATACCCTGCAAAATATAACAAAAAAAATATGGAAAATGGCAGAAGGAAAATGGAAGATGGAGGATTGAAGATGGAGTAGAGAAGGCAGAAGAGAGAAGCGAGAAGATAGAAGTTAGAAGATAGAGAAGAGAGAAGAGTAAAGAAAGAAGAGAGAAGAATGAAGATTGAAGATAGAAGATAGAAGATAGAAGATGGAAGATAGAAGATAGAAGATGGAATATAGAAGATAGAAGATAGAAGATAGAAGATAGAAGATAGAAGATAGACGATAGAAGATAGAAGATAGAAGAGAGAAGAGAGAAGATAGAAGATAGAAGATAGAAGATAGAAGATAGAAGATAGAAGATAGAGAAGAAAGAAAAGTAAAGATAAAAGATAGAAGACAGAAGACAGAAGAGAGAAGAGAGAAAAGTGAAGACAGAAGAGTGAAGAGAGAACAGAATGAAGATAGAAGATAGAAGAAGAACACAAAAAATATGTGAGAGAGGAAATAAGGTAAAAGATAAAGGGAAGAGAGAAGAGAGATAGAAGATGATAGATGAAAGATAGCCCTAAAGACAGTAGAGCGAAGATTGGAGGATAAATATAGAAGATAGAAAATAACCCGAGGACTTCTCCACTTTAATAGCTAGACAAATGCCGAAATGAAGCAAATTTGTATTTAGTTTTGGGCAGAAGGCGCCGCACTCAGCTACAGCCGCTGCCTATCAAAACTATTTGCTTAGGCGGCTAAGCAAACACACCAACACACACACACACTCGCATACCCTACTCACACAGAGACAGCAGGAAAGTAAAGTAAAATAAAATAGTTGACTTGCCCAAGCAGCAGTTTCAGCTGCCAGCCAAGCAATGTGGGCCACACACACACAGAGAGAGAGAGAGAGAGAGAGAGAGAGAAAGGCAGAAAAAAGACCAACAAGAACAATGGAGCAGAGGCCCCAATGTGGCTGCCTCAGCAGCAGGAGCAGCGTCGGCCTGGCTGCCTTGTGGCTGCCGGCAACTGTGCGTAACTATAATTAATTTCATTTTAGACTTGTTAGCAAATAAACGAGCAAACGATGCGGTCCATTGTTCGGCTGCAGACTGCAGACTCCAGCAGCTGGCGAAAGCGAAAGTCCGACGCAGCAGCCTTGAGTGAAAGTTTCTGGCAGTTGGCAGCAACTGTTGCATCTAATGCACATTGATTCGCTCGGCTAATGAGCAGTAAATCAGGGCTTAAGCCAGGTCGCCCTCTCTCTCTCTCTCTCTCTCTCTCTGTCTGTCTGCCTCCTCATGGCCTAAGCCCTTTGGAGTTGTTGACTTGGGCGGGCCGCCGTCACCTGGGCAGCAGTTGTAGTCGCTGAATCCTGAATCAGAAATACTTCATGTTTTTTGCACTTGAATTATGCATGCACACACACACACACACACACACACACACACACACACACACACACACACACACACACACACACAGGGACGCTCTCACACCTATTGTTGTTGCTGGCAGAGCTGACTGCTAAAGGAAATTAGATTTTAGCTCCGCCGTCCCCCCCCGAAAAGCGACAACAAAGGCGCTAAATGGGGCGTGGCTTTGTGTTGTTGGCTAGAGGAGAAGGAAAGGTGGCAGGGCTGGCTGACTAAAACGGCTTAAATGCTTTGGCATCGCCTTTTCGCTTGATTTGCATAATGGCTGCTGGGGTTTGCATGGCGCCGTGAAGTATGCTACACATTTGCACACACTCTAAAGAGGGGGCGGGGCGCAGCGGGCCACGATTCTCGCCCAGGGCCGGATCAGGCAGTCAGTCGAACGTGTGGCCTAAGAGCACAGCATATGCAGCCGAACAATAATATTATAATGAACTGCAAACTGAGACTCGACTCGGCTCAACTAGGCCCCAAAACAAGCTCACATACATTTGGATCCGTTTGGCCCAAGGGCGGCTTAGGCTGTTGGCGCGTTGTCCTATCTTTATCTACAGTTGGGATGAGCCAGAGGCAGAGGTGAAGCCAAAGTTAGGGGCTATAGCTATAGCTATAGCTATAGTCAAGCTGCGCTGCTAAGTATGCTATACTTTTTGAAGTTACCCCGAAGGGCATCAGTGGGCTGAACTGGAAGTGAATACATTAACTATTATTTATACTCGCAATTGATCTTTAGTATGAGTTTGTTCTTTGCTAACAGAAATCGTAGTTTATAGAAATTGTGAAAACTTACTTCAAGTTTGTCGCTTCAATAGTAGAAGAAAGATGCAACTTGGCAGATGATGATGAGAGATGGCAGTCGGATGATAGAAGACGAAAGATAGAGTGTAGGCTAAAGACTTCTGCTTTTTTACAGCTAGAGAATAGGTATAGGCTCTCGCACTGCCCAGCTTACCAAACTTACTTCAAGTTTCTCTCTCAGCTAGAAGAAGAAAGACGCAAGATAGGCTAGATAGACACATCCTCAGTCAGAGTTACAGAATGAGCTGAAACAAGCTAACTTCAAGTTTCTCCCTCTCTCTCTCTCTCTGCCTCACTCATTCAACTTGTTGTGTGGGCGCCTGGTGTGGAGCAACCGCTGTGCCGTGCCTGTGTATGGGTCCTATGTCCGGCAGTTCCTTCCGTTTGCCGCTTACTTTTCGGTTGTTTGGCTGCGTTCCGCATTGTCAGCGGAAATTATTTTGCTGTCAGCTGCCAGCAGCTGCTGGCCGTGAGCCCTCCAGTCAGCCAGTCAGCGCATCATGTGAGCCAGAGCTTGGGCTGCATGTACGATGGCCATTCATTCGACTCGTCTTTCACTCCGTGTGCCTTATGCATTTCAAGCAGCTCACTATCCGAGAGTCGCCTTCAGCTGTCTCTGCAGCATCGTCAACTTCAGCATCAGCACAAATCCAAATGGCTTTTGATGCGTGTGCCCTGGCCTAGGGTACACTTAGAGCCCTTCGCTGCTCTGCATATCAAAACTCCGGCGCACTCTCATTATTTATTTATGCCGAAGGCTCTGAGGCGAGCTCTTCATAAATCATGCAAAATATTCATTTAAAACCATTTGGCAAGCAGTTTTCGCTTGATCGATTTATTGGATTCATCAATTCATTGTTTAGTTTCGCTTTCGCTTTCGCTTTCGCTTTCTTTTTCTGTTTTCTGTTCCTTTTCCTTTGCAACTTTCCATTCAAAGTATTTTCAAGTTTTCATTCAACTTGCAAATAGTTCGTGAAAAGTTCAAGTTCTGCTCGCTCCCTTCGCTCCAGCCGTGCGCCGGGCAATATGAACAACTTTTGCGCTGATATGGCAACGCCGCTTGACTAACTTGACAATCGCTTGGCAAAGCAGCTAAAGAACTTCATCCTCAGCCAACTTGACAGAATGATATATACATATCTAAATTGCAATTCAAGTAGTCGTCCGATTAACCGATTATGCGAGATGCGCTCGAATCAAAGTTTCTATAATCGATTCTTATCGATTGCTGGCCAAGAGATACAGATTGAGAAGATACTTCGTTGCTTGAACTTAAAGATACTCATTATTCTCATATGTAAGCTGAGAGATGCCTATGAAATCCGCAGCAGATAAGATAAAACTCATAAAATACTACGCCGGAGCCCGGAGCCCGGAGCCCGTTGCATGCGAGAGATGAGAGATAAGCTCGCGGCGGGTGATAAATTGCGAAGTGGCTGTCAGAGTCAAAGCTGTTGTTGACAGCAATTAATTGCGCAACTTTGGCACTTGAACTAATTTCGAGCTGTGCTAAACAGTGTGACCAGACTTCAGTTGATGCAATTAGCGCGCTTTGCCAACACTGGCAACGGCAGTAGTAAAAACTATTTCCAATGCAAACTAAAGCAATTTACTTCAATTGCAAGCAGTTACAGCTCTGCCCCTCTCCCTCTCTCTCACTCTCCCCTCTCCCTCTCTCTCTCTCTTTCTCTGTCTAAAATGTAATTTGTTAAGACATTCTTGCACTCGCCTGGCAACAAAAGTAGCTTTGGGTCTGCTGTTTGCTATTTAGTTCATTGCGACTCGTAAGCTGCCTTTTGATGTAATTGCCCAACACTGGCTGAGGGTCCGACTGCGTCTGTTCATTGATTAACTACCTGGACTGTGTCAGGCTAGCTGTCCACTGCCCGCTGCCTGCTCGGTTTTAAAGCGTCTCTCATCATCGTCAGCCGCCGCTCATTCATTTGACATTTTCATTTCGCATTTCATTGCGATGCCCATTCAGCTGGGCTTAAGAGAGTATATTAGTTGTCTGACTGCCTTAAGAGACTTCAAATTCGAGCTATGCTTAGCATAGTTTGGGAGGCGACTGCCTGCCTCTGCTACCCACTCTTGTAGGCGTGGCATATCAGTAAGTCAGAGCCATATGCTCCCCACTCCTCAGAGTCAGAATCAAGAAGTTTAAGCTTCAATCGAACTGCTAATTCTATGCCCTACCCTTGAGCGAGCATCGCGCAGTCGTGCCTGCTCCAGTGCTGGGTTGGGCTGGCCTCGGCTCGGCATTCAAAGTTGAAATACCTGAAAATGTTTGGTAATTTAGATCAAAGGCGGCCCGCTACGTGCAGGCATTTACGCGCCACGCCCCCCACTACCCCAGCTCCCAGCCCCCTCCCAGCTTGGCCGAGGGTTGCTGTGACACACTGAAAAATACTCGCTAAGTCGGATTAAGTAATTTGCGCGTGCCATTTTCAATTTGTTGTTGCCTTTACGCGTTTCACTTCATTTTCCTCCAACTTTTTTCTTCCTTTCTTTCCGCTGAGCGCCAAAAATGCGAACAGAGTTTGAGTTTTTGAGCCTTTTTCTTTTATGTTGGCGGCAAAGTGGAGACACAATAGAGCCCATAGTGTACTTACTCGGGGCAATTACTCTTTGGGCCAAGGCAACAAAGTGAAATGAAAATGAGAATCGATAAGTCAGACAAAGGGCGCGGGCAAGGACAGCGACAGAGACCTAGACGAGCTCCATTATCCAACGAGTTGTTAAATTTATTAATTATTTTTTGATTAGAGCAGCCGGACAAGAGTTTGACTGAGAGCCTCCAGCTGACAGCGCCAGCTGCTGTGGGGCCAACAGAAATGCTAATTGATGGCAGTTGGAGCCGTGAAAGGCTAAATGAAAACGATGGCTCTGCGGCGCTGCTGCTCTCTAGTCTCACTTATCGATAGCTCTAGCAGCTATCGATAGTAGGTAGAAAGCTTGTTTATTGTATTTCGATAACTAGGTTTATCACTCTCGATCCAGTCGGCATATGGGTCCGTCCTCGACCTTCTTGAGGTCCACCTTGGGTCCGACCAGATCGCGTATGTTGTTTATGCCATACTTGATCATCGTGGGCCGCTCGAGCGACAGGCCCCAGCCGAGCACGTTGACGTCGGGCGGCAGGCCCATGGGCCGCAGCAGCTCCGGCCGGAACATGCCCGAGTTGCCCACCTCGATCCACTTGTCCAGGCCGTTGTGGTAGCAGTAGATCTCCATGCTGGGCTCGGTATACGGGTTGTAGGCCGGCTTGAACTGCAGCTGCTCGATGCCCAGCTTCCGGAAGAACTCGTGCAGCGTGCCAATCAGGTCGCCCAGGGTGAGGCCGACGTTGGCCACGACGCCCTCCACCTGATGGAACTCGGCCAGATGGGTGGCGTCGAGGCTCTCGTTGCGGAACACCTTGTCGATGCTGAAGAACTTCGACGGCTTGAAGCCGCCCGGCTGGTTGGCCAGCCCGTACAAGGTGCGAGCACTCACGGCTGTGGTGTGGGTGCGCAGCAGATTCTTCTGGGCCTCGCCCAGCTGCCACTGGTAGCCGTAGCCCTGCGACCCGTACCCGCCCACCGAGTGCACGTTGCTCACTCGCTGCACATAGGCCTCGGGCAGCGGCCCACACTGGGCCGGCTGCTTGAGGAAGAAGGTGTCGTGGGCGTCGCGCGCCGGATGCGCCTGGGGCTGGAAGAGGGCGTCGAAGTTCCAGAAGGACGCCTCCACATAGTTGTTGGTGGCCATCTCCGAGAAGCCCATCTCGAGGAAGATCTGCCGGAACTCACGCCTCACCTTGAGCAGCGGATGCAGCTGGCCGCGCGCCGGCGGCGCACCCAGCGCGTCGAAGTTGTAGGCCTTGAACTTGAGCTGCTGCCAGAGCCCGCTGGCCAGCATGTCCGCGGTGAGATCCTTCTCCAGCATGGTCGGCGTCGTGGTGTAGTCCGGCCCCTTGCTGACCAGATAGCTCTTGGTGACCAGCTCCTGGAGCAGCTTGCGCTTCTTCAACTCGACTAGGTGCTTCTCCGACAGCTGCGGCAGCTGCTGCAACAGCGCGCGCACCTCGTCCTCGATGTGGTTCAGCTTGCGGCGAACCAGCGGCGGCTCCACGCTCTTGTCCAGCCACAGCCAGCCCTGCGCCATGGCCTTGCCGAAGCCCACTTGGGCATTGGCGCCGCACGCCGCAAGCAGCTCCGACTGCCGTATGCCCTGGTCCGGCACCGCCGCAAAGACGTTCGCCTCGTGGCTGCCGCCCTCCACCACCGCCTGCCCCTCCTGGGTCAGGGCCAGCGACTTGTGGGTGACGGGCTCCACGTGCAGCAGCCGCTCGCCCTGCGCCTGAATGCTCTTCACGGCGCCCACAATCTGCTGATGCTCAATACCGAACTCCTTGGCCAGCTGCAGGCTGTCCACCTGCTCCACGCCCTCCAGCTGCAGCAAAATGCGCTTCGTCAGCTCGGATGTTCCGGATGAAGACATGATTAAGAGAGAGAGAGAGATGCGTGCGAGTTGAAGTCTGAATTGAAAAGGAAATGGAGCGGAGACTAACTAACTAGAGACAGGCAAACTATCGATAACAGGGCAGGGCTGGAGTATAGTTTTGAGGCTGGCAAGATATATCGATAAGTATATATTATAGATATAATATATCGCAAGCAAAGCTATTGCCTATTGGACTCTTACTAATTCGGATACAGTGATATATTTATCGATAACTAGTAAGTGTTGCTCAACACTAAACAGCAAACAAAACTCAAATTGGAATGCCTTCAGCTATCGATTGTTAAAGTTTCCCAAATATCAGCTGCCGCTATTCCTGGCAGACTTTGCTCTCCAATTGATTTCCCTCTGCACTTAAGGCGGGTCCAAGCAAATATCGGGCTTAAGCCAAGCCAAGCTAAGCTGAGCGCATGGCAGCAGCTGCGCAATCAAGTTGAGAGCTTATTATTATTTATAGCGCAATGTAAACAAGCGAAACACAACTGAGGATGTCACTCTCTCTCTCTCTCTCTGTGTGTGTGTGTGTGCATACAATTAAATATTTAACAGTGGCCAAGAAAAGTCTGCGCTGCACTTTCATGTCAAGTGGTGCGAAGTTCAAACTAAAAGTGAAACTGAAACTGAAACGGAAATTGAAATTGAAATGAAAAACAATTCGAGAAAGTTTTTAAGCTTGGCGCTGCAAGTGCAGCGTAAGTCGGAAATATCGATAGGTATTAACGATAACTATCGATATGAGGCGAATATGAAGTAGAAAAGATATATATGAGAGAATCTAGAGCCTTAGATACCCAGTTGAATGAGAGAAGCTATAGTTAGACATAAAGATATATGTATGTATATAAATCTATATAGAGAGTATCATATAGCCAATTGTCATATTGTTATCGGAAGAAAATGACAGATTTGACATTGAGAGAAAGGGACAGACATACGACTAGTCTAAGTCTAAGGCTCTTAGAGCTCTGCTTAGGCCTTGAGATCCCTGCACATGCACTCAGATCAAATCAGACCAGCCACAGCCAGCTCAACTAGCTCAACTACAATATTTACAGGGTATGAAGCCCGCTGGCTGCGACATAATATGCGCTTAACTACTTGCGCCCTTTGCACATATTTGCATAAGTTCGTCATGGCCCTGGCCATGGGGCGTAGCTGGGAAAATATGAGTCCAAGGACGACAAGCTGCGGCGCCGCTCGCTGCCAATGCAAATTGACAGCTGTCAATCAAATGGAGTGGAAGGCGGTGTTTGATGTCTGCAATCCGCCTGGGCCCAAAGGCCATGAAAGATGCAGCGAAACGAGATAAGCCGCGGCTTCCCTCTCTCTCTGTCTCTCTCTCTCTGTCCCTCTCTCTCTCTCTGTGTGCTGCTGGTATTGCACTTCAAATTGATTAAGCGCTCGACAGCGAATGCAGCAGGTGAAGGTGGCAATTGGATTGGCCGAGTTGAGGTGCCAAGTTTTTGGCCAACAGACACACAAGGCTGGAACTTTGCTGCTTTTAATACCCTGTATGTATGCAAACGGGGTAGCATGAGCTGGTAGAATGACTCCTGGACTCAGCTGAGCATACTGATCAAGTCCATCCAAGCCAAACATTACAGGGTATTTACTGAACTATATACTCTCCCAAAGCGCACTTGGACTTGTTTGAAAACTATTTTATTGAGTGAATAAAGGCCAGTCTGCCATATCATAAATGTGACTATGAAACGACATTGTGCGCCTGTCTGTCTCTCCCTCTCTCTCCCTCTCTCTCTCTCTCTCTCTCTCTCTGTGTTTGACAAACAACTTGAGCACACTTGCCACAAAATGACTCTGAGCAGCTGCCAACTTCTATAGCAGTTCGCACGCATTTGACAACTTCCGGCTGTGTTCATGGCTCACACACACACAGACTCACACACACACACACACACAGCCATTCAGATACTCTGAGTAGATTTCAGCATCACTGTCTGCCCGTTATTAAGTTTGCGGCCACAAACTTGCGCTTCAGTAAAGTTTATGCTTCATTTTGATTGGCTTTGTAAGCAGCACAGCCAAGCAGCCGAGCCCCCCCGCACCACACGCTGCACCACACAGCGCCACCACACAGCAGCCAGCAGCGAGGCCAAGCAGTATTTTCTTTTAAGTGCCCAACTTTCAGTTTTTGGCTGAGCTTTATTTGGGTGCTTCAAATTTGATGGGTTATAAAGGGGAAATAAATCAGACCTTTGCTAGTTAAATTCAGATAAAACCTATCAGCTCTATAATCTTTGTGAATTTCCTATACTCTATCTGTACTCTCTAAAGACTCTCTGTAAACTCTCTGTATACTCTCTGTAGACTCTGTGAAGACTCTCTGTTAACTCTCTGTATACTCACTGTTAACTCTCTGTATACTCACTGTTAACTCTCTGTTAACTCTATGTTTACTCTCTGTTAGCTCTGTGTTAGTTCTCTGTTAACTCTCTGTAAACTCCCTTTATATTCTCTGTATACTATCTGTATACTCTCTGTTAACTCTCTGTATACTCTATGTTTACTCTCTGTATACTATCTGTATACTCTCTGTATACTCTCTGTTAACTCTCTGTAAACTCTCTGCTAACTCTCTGTTAACTCTCTGATAACTCTCTGTTAACTCTCTGTTGACTCTCTAATGACTCTCTGTTAACTCTCTGTATACTCACTGTTAACTCTCTGTATACTCACTGTTAACTCTCTGTATACTCACTGTTAACTCTCTGTAAACTCTCTTTATATTCTCTGTATACTCCCTGTATACTCTCTGTATACTCTCTGTATACTCTCTGTTAACTCTCTGTTAACTCTCTGCTAACTCTCTGTTAACTCTCTGATAACTCTCTGTTAACTCTATGTTTACTCTCTGTATACTCCCTGTATACTCTCTGTAAACTTAATTTACTCAACATACTCCCTACATTTCCTCTCCTCTCTTCACTCCCTATACTTTAGACTTTAAGCTGAGTTTACTTTTCGGTCTTTGGGTGGCATTATTAGAAAGTTGTGTATACTTTCGTTGCCACGCCCCTTAGCCCGCTCTGCAGTTTCCCTGAGGCGCTTATTATTTCAACTCCATTTGCTTGGCTCTGGCTGCAGCCACTCGCTCCGTGTTCGGGTTTGTTATTCCTTAGTATTTTGCAGCTCCTCCTTCTTTTATTTCGCAAATATTATTGCGTGCAAGTGCTGGCGACCCACCCACAAGCTACGTTCCCCCATCGCATACAAATTGAAACAAACATTTGGAAGTGCAATTTGCATTTAGTTGAAAACTTTATATAGTTTATGTAAACTCTCGACTGAATGTAAACTCCATGAAAGACTCGCAAATGTTATTCATGGAAACATTTGACGTTTGTTAAATTCTATTGAGGAAAACCAAATTTGGCAAAATTGAAACTTTTGATAAATCAAATTTGTTGAGTATTGTTGAGGAGGCGCTCAGTGCGCATACCCTGCAAGTACGCTAAATGTGTGGGGTATGATGTTTGCTGTACAAATCAGTGTTAACATATATATGTTGTTTTTTTTTTCGATAACTCTTGGTAATTATTATCGACATAAATCGATAGTTGGTCTACAAATTCATATTACTTCATAGCTCTTTTACGTCTTTAATCTTAAGATCAAATATTATATACATTGAATTTCTTAATTTTAAATAGATTTTTCTTTTCTTTTTCATATAATTTCTAGGTATATATACGTATATTCAACATTCAAGATATTTTAGCATTACGAACTGACTTTTCCTTTACTCATAACTCTAAGTCTCGCAAACTCTTAAAAAGTAGCCCATTTGCATGTCGCATACGTAGCCAAATAGAATTCGCATCGAAATATGTGATAATGCTCCAAGTAGATCCCGATTGCTGTAGAAGTAGAATTCATTTGATTCCCAAGTAACTTCAATTTCGATAAATATATATATATATATATATATATCTATTTGTATGTATATTGGAGAGCTCTTTTTGTATTTACGAACATCCCCTCAATGTGTTTTAAAACCAAACAAATATTTTCTTTTTCTTCGATTTATTTCAGTGTATCTCTGTGTCTCTCTGTGTGTGTAGCAAAAGTTCCCCATCCCCGCCCCACCTTGAAATCAAAACCAAAATCAAAGCAACTGAAAATAATAATCAAAACTAAAGACGATAACAAGAATTGCAAGCCTCAACAAATACAGTAAATATTCGATATAAGCCAACGAAGAGTTCGGCTAGCCGAAGCTCAGATACTCTATAAACAGGTTTGTGTCAAATAATCATATGCTAAATCTTACAAGTTGTCCGACATATAAACATCTGTCAAGCTGTCCGAACGTAAAAAAAAGGATATAAATTTAAAAAACAATTTAAATATTTTTAAAATGAATTTTTATTATATATAAAAATGTTTACTTTGAATACAAATTTGGGAAATTTGGATAAAAATATTGTAAATAACATGGAATATTCTAAAGTGAACTTCAATTTGAAATCTAAAATTCCTATTGAGATACAATTTTCATACACCTGAATAAGCTTCGAGCTCTTAGTTAGAATTTCGCAAAGCAAATCGCAAATTTCACTTGAAATACGCAGAGGACTCGAGTGCTTAAGTGGAGGGCGGAAAGGGTATATATAGGAATTTGGATTGATTTCGTTTTTAATTAAAGTGAAAATCAAATATAGAAAAGAAATAGCCAAAATATAGCCAAAATATAGCCAAAATATAGCCAAAATATAGCGAAAAATCAAAAGCCATTGAGAACTATAGCCGAAATTTTGCTGGCTGAATTCGGTTTTTGCATCGTTAATTCAATAAGAAACTGATTGAGTGGAAGCAGCCAGCCAAGCAGCAAAATCACAGGACAACAACAGCAACGACAGCAGCAGCAGCAACAGCAACACCAACAGCAGCAACATCAACAACAGCAGCAACAACAGCAGCATAAGCTGTTTGTTTCCAATTGGATAACTAAGGGATCTGCAGTGCTGCAGACGCAGAACGCCATGCGCCATGTCAAAACATCGGAACTACAGGTCCATGGATCAGACCAGCAGCGGCGTCGTCATACGCAAGAAGTTAGCCAATTACTCTCTACTCAATACACAGCAACAGCCACAGCTTCTACTTGACTTGCTATAAAAATGAAACTTCAACATCAACTTCACCACACAGCAACTGAGCTCACCACCCACCCAATGCACACTCAAGCTTAGCGCATGTCACGGACCTTTGAAGTTTTCCCTTTCATATTTACCGACACTTTGCATGAGCTTTTAGCGCACTTCAACCACAACAGCATGCCTTTAGTTTACCTCCAATTGCACTGGGTGAAAGCTTACCAGTTGGAGTAAGTCAGGAGAAAGCTTTTACGACTTTCACATAAAGCTCTGTATGCTAAAAGCACATACCTCAAGGATATTTTAGTCTGTGAAAAGCTTTTAGTATTCAAAAGAAATATTCAAAAAGCTTTGAGCAAAGCTTTCTTTATGCTGACTAAAAGCAAACTTCAAATCTTCAAGCTTTCATCGATTTTTCACACGTTTCATCTGCAACTTTCTAGATTTCATCAAATATTTTTGAGCTGAAAGCTGCTTAGCAAACTCAAAGCTCAAAGCTCACAATGTTAAACAATTTAATGCCTATCAAAGCTCAGCTCAAGTTCTACAGCTTTGAAGCTTTTCCTTCTTACTCTCAAAGCCCTAAGCTTTCAACTTGAAGCTTTCAACTGCAGCTATCACCCAAAGAAAAAGTTCCGCAACATTTGAAATTTGATTTACTTACCTTGCATGCACCTGTCTCTCTCTCTCTCTCTCTCTCTCTCTCTCTCTCTCTCTCTCTCTATCACTCACTCATTCTCTCTCTCTCTTCTCTCTGATTTTGTTTGAGCTATATGATTTGCTTATGTCGTTGCAGGACCATGACAGCCGTATGCTTTGTATGCAACCTGCCCATAATGTCGCATCAGGTTGGCCTGGTGTGGCAGGGTGGCAATGGCTGGGACGACTTGGTGCGCGAGCAGGTAAATCTGAAGCAAACTTCAGCTACATATATTAGCTCTACTCACAGCTCTACACTCCTTCTCTCCATCTCTCTCGCTGTCCAGCTGGAGGAGTCGACGATACGGCAGCGTCTTGGGGGTCGCCGCGACTCGGCCGCTCAGATCACCACACCGCCGAGCACCTCGCCGCCGCCAGGCATGCAGCGACGGCGACGCAGCTCGCTGGCGCAGCTAACTGACATCTTGCGCGAGTGGAGCGGCGGCGGCAAACAGCATCAGCAGCACCAGCAGCAACAGCAGCAGGCGGCCCGCAACAAAGGCCAGCTGAATCGGCGCGAAACTCTCGCCGATCTGGCTCGCAGCCTGCCCTGGCGCACCTCGACCACGGACGCCGGCACCGGCGGCGGCAGCTCAAACATCGGCCACACCACCACCACCACCACCACCACCAGCTATGTGACTCCGCGCAAGCGTCGCGAATCGAGCGCCGACTCTGGCATACGGAGCATGCGCTCCCGCCGCGACTCCAACACCGCCGAGTTCGTGCGCCACTGGAACCGACGCGAGAGCACCACAGTTGAGGAGCACTCCAGCAATGTCATCGTGCCCGTCGTCGTCGAGTGCACTAAGAGCGTAAGTCTTACCCTCATCCAGGTCGAAATTTAAGTCTACCTCTAGAAAGTGCTATGGGCTAGGGCTCTACACTGGGAAAGAACAGATCTGGCAGTGAGCTTTGCAGAGTCTAGGATCGACCCCATGCTTGGTCTGTGAACGACAAACCACTTACCTACTAGAGTCTCTGTGTCTTTCAATCCAAACAATGTCAGTTCAAATACTCTAGGCAAGACATCTACTTTGACGCTGCACACATCAAAGACAGACCCTTTCAATCAGATCACAGAAACCGTCTTTACCCGAGGCCTGATACTTGGTATCATATAACCTTAAACGGATACCTTACTCACCTTCTTATACATGTGAAAGACTAAACATATACCGAACTACCCACCTGCTTGTTCTTTGAGTCCTTCTCTAAACCAATCTAAGCAAACCCCTTAAATTTACCCTAGGAAAAACATTTGCCTAAGCAAACCTGAAGGATGAATCAGAGGAAAAACATTTGCCTTAGCCTTATAGCCTTATATTATATTATACTTTACTCTTTCTCTGAACCAATCTAAGCCAGCTCCCGTCAATAATCCTATGAAAAACATTTGCCTAAGCAAACCTGAAGGATGAATCAGAGGAAAAACATTTGCCTATGCCTTATATTGTTATATATAGACCTTCTACCATATACTTGTTTCTTTGCCTTTCCAGTCTTTAATCCTAGGAGAACCATTTGCCCAAGCCTTATATTGTTATATATAGTCAATATAGGTCTCCTCCAGACATTTGACTCCTTGCCTGAACCAGTCTAAGCCAGCTCCAGTCATTAGTCCCAGGAAGGACTATCCCGCCTGCTAAATGTTTGATGCTTCCTTTCAGCCAATCCAACGCCCGCCACCAACTAACCTAACCTATGCATGTCTCTCTCTTGCTCTCTCTCCCCATCTCTCTCTCTCTCTCGCTGTCCGTACGTGACCATGCATGCATAGGCGTCGCGTCGCGGCTCGGGCGAAAGCTATCTGTCGAGCAGCCGGCGCGACAGCAATGTTGCCGGACGCGTGACCACGCCGCCTCCACCACCCAAGTACCAAGTGACCAAGAAGCGCGACTCGCTGGCCGCACCGGAGTTCCCGAACTTTCGGCAGGAGCAGCGTCCGTCGACCAGCTCCGCCGGCTCCGACTCTGTGCCACTAATCTCAACCAGCACTTATCACCAGGTGGACACATCCTGTCAGGCCCTGCCGCCGCCCACAATTATCACCAGCTCGGTGACCCCGCCGGCCACCAGCCCGACCGCACCGAAGGGGCGGCGCGACTCCACCACGCAATGCGGCCGCGTCAACAGGCGCGACTCCAAGGCGGGCATCAGCCCGGAGCGGGCGCCGCGACTGCAGCGGCTGCAGCGCCAGGCGACGGCCTTCGACGAGAGTTGCCTGCCTGGCGGCAGTCGGCGCGGCTCGCAGCCTGCGCTCAGTCCGGACCCGCCGGAGGACTGCGAGCGGCGCACCTCACGGCGCGACTCGCTCTCGCCGGACAGCGCCTCGCGTGGCGGACGACGCGACTCGCGCACGCATCTCTCGCCGGATCGCTCGCACGAGCGCGACGGCAGTCCCAGGCGCCACACGCTGCGGCGGCAGAGCAGCTCCGCGGCGCGCTCCGCACGCTCACCGGACTCCAACAGCTGTTCGTCGTCACGGGACCCCAGCCCCTGTTCACGGCCGCAGACGACCACCGTCGAGCAGAATCAACGGCCGGCGATACGCCGGCAGTCGACCACCGAGGAGATTCTGATCGCACGCGGCTTTCGCCGCCAGTCGACCACGGAGGAGATGATCCGGTGCCGCAACTTTCGGCGCCAGAGCTCGCAGAGCGACGATGTCTGCCGGTGCGTATGAAGAGGCCGCCAGTCGCCCCACCCCTGCTACTTAGACTAACAATAAATGAGTTTTGCAGCTATCGCGGCAGACGCGATTCGTCGGCTCAAATCATTGATGGCACTATTGGCACTATGACTGTTGAAACCACCAGCACCTTCTTTGACTCCAGCACTCAAACAGGTTAGTGACGAATGCACCCGATGCCCCAAATCAGATAAAAGACCTAGGCTAAGGGGTGGAGTTCAACGGGGTCTCCAGCTGAGGTCGGAGCAGGCCTGCGATGATAGAGTGCGTGACTTAGGCAAAGGTGGCATATGGTAGCTGTGTGGCTTCTACAGTCAGTAGACTTAGTAGTCAATCAAACTCTGATTCCAAGCGAGTCATGGAACAACTGTTAAATGCGGCGTATGAGCAATGGCTCCATTACTCATACGCAGCGTGAGCCAGCCAAGAGCATTTGCCATTCACTAACGCACAGTTCATAGTTAACCCACAAATATATTCACATTATTCACATTATTCACATTGCTCACATTCACATTCCAAAATTCGTTCGCCATTTGAAATTTGTGCTTTTGGGCGCTGCCAACTCGTGCGATTATCCTTGCGAGCTTTCGGCGTAAGCTTTGCTGCTGCCAGTGAGAGTTGTGAAAGCTTCGCGAAAGCTGGCCACAGCTGCTGCTGCTCGACTCAACAGCTGTTCGCTGGCACTGGGACTGCCAACTTGCTGAGGCGCAACACAGACGGCACAGAATTTGTTCACGTTGCGCTGAGACGCTGGCATTGGCAACGAGCGCGCATTCTGGCATCAGTCGGTGTTGAACGCTTCAACGTGCCACAACGCAGCAGAGCCGTGCTCCACACCAGGACGTCGTAGACATCGCGCATACTGGCCCCCCCAACCAAAAACAAACGAACAACAACAACAGCAATCAACAGCGGCAGCCGCAGCAGCAGCAACATTTCGAGTCCGCGAGTCGATAGGCGGGTCGCGTGGCGCGAGTTCTCGGTGTCGAATCGCGTCGAGTCGCGTCGAGTCGAGTCGAGTCGCGTCGAGTGTTCAGTTGAGCTGAGGCTAGTTGAGAGTTTCGCATCTGATATAAACGTGGCCTTTTAGTATTGTTCGCATCGTAAACTGTAAATACAAATGAAAATTGCCCCAGAGCGCGGTGCGCGCCGCACGTTCAGCCCACTCCTTGCGGTCCGTCCCTCCGGCCCTCCGTCCGTCTCTCTCTTTCTCTCTCTCTCTCTCTCTCTCCGGCCCTCCGTCCGTCCGTCTGTCGCACACATTTATTGTTGCGCTGCCGCTGCCGCCGCCACAGTATTTACTTAACGCGTGTTGTTGTCTTTTTTTATGCTTTTTTTTGTTGTTGTTGTAGCAGAAAGAGATATCAGAGTGAGTGAGAGCGCGTGAGACCGGAAGCGCGTGGAGAGTGCGTGGCGAGCAGTTGCCAAAAGGAAGACGTTTGTATTTTTGTTTGTTGTTCTCCGTTTCGGTGCGTGTTGCAACCGCGTGTTGCAGCAGCAACCAACGGCTACGCGGTGGCCGAGTTTGCCGTCAGCGACGTTGCGCCGCTGCGCTTCGCACGCCGCCAACAGTTGCCGCTGCAGCAGCAGCAGCAACAGCAGCAGCAGCAACAGCCGCAGCAATCGACCAGCAGCAGTGCCAGCAGCAGCAGCAATCGCAGTCGCAGCGGTCTGTATACAATAAACTATATATCTATATACTATATATGGGATCTGTGATCGAAGATCTTAGTCTAAGAAAGTTGTTTATGCCTTTATGTATGTATGTATGGGCAACTGTTGCTTTGATAGGTTCATAGGACTATCAGAGCTTTGATATAGTCTTGATATAGGGATATAGCTTGTCTGATATCTGAAACAGACAACTTGGAATATACAAAATGTAATATTTGTAATGTAGAGATAGAACAATCAAATAAAATAGCAAAAAAGGGCATAGAGATCAACTGTAAGCAAAGAGTGTTGGGATAGGAATATAGGTATAGAATATAGAGATATAGCGATAGGATAGAGGCATGGGATATGGAAATAGGAATATAGAGATATGATATTGGTATACTATGTAGAGATACGATATAGGAAGAGGACATAGGGATAGAATATTGAGATATGATATAGGGATAGGATATGGAAATAGGAATATGGAGATATGATATTGGTATACTATATAGAGATAAGGGGATATGATATAGGGATAGGATATGGAAATAGGAATATAGAGATATGATATTGGTAAACTATATAGAGATAAGATATAGGGATAGGACATAGGGATAGAATATTGGGATATGATATAGGGATAGGATATGGAAATAGGAATATGGAGATATGATATTGGTATACTATATAGAGATAAGGGGATATGATATAGGGATAGGATATGGAAATAGGAATATAGAGATATGATATTGGTAAACTATATAGAGATAAGATATAGGGATAGGACATAGGGATAGAATATTGGGATATGATATAGGGATAGGATATGGAAATAGGAATATGGAGATATGATATTGGTATACTATATAGAGATAAGGGGATATGATATAGGGATAGGATATGGAAATAGGAATATAGAGATATGATATTGGCATACTATATAGAGATACGATATAGGAAGAGGACATAGGGATAGAATATTGAGATATGATATAGGGATAGGATAGAGGCATGGGATATGGAAATAGGAATATAGAGATATGATATTGGCATACTATATAGAGATACGATATAGGAAGAGGACATAGGGATAGAATATTGAGATATGATATAGGGATAGGATAGAGGCATGGGGTATGGAAATGGTTATATTTATACTATAGAGATGGATATTATAGGGATAGGATATGGAAATAGGAATATAGAGATATGATATTGGCATACTATATAGAGATACGATATAGGAAGAGGACATAGGGATAGAATATTGGGATAGGATAGGGGGATATACATATTCTCCACATCTCTCTGTATTTCTACCTGCAATTCAGATCTTAGATTTCTTTGCTTTGCCGTAGCTCAAGTCTTTGCTCTGACTTCTCTCACGATATCCAGCTTAGACAGACTCAACAGCTTCCTGTCTTCAGCTACAATCCTCAAGTTGCGTATTCAATTCAGTTAGTTAGAGATCTGAGAACTTTTGCTCATCTTGAGGCCACTTTAAAGCTTCCACCCGAGAGACTTTGCTAGCTTAAAGGAAATATATAAAGAAAGATATATATATATTTATATGTCTATAGTGTGAGCAAGCAATTCAAACAATTTCACTTAGTACCCACTGGCAGATGGGCGGTGGGTTATTATCTTTAAGCGATATCTAATGTTCGCATAGCTAGATAAATGCATTCACACATTTCGTGCTGTGCCCCAAAAAGTAGGCAACGCATATGACACACATTTCACGCACTTCACTCTGTTTACATTCAGCTCTCTCTCGTTGTCTCTCGCTCTGTGTGAGTGTACATGTGTGTAGGTACTATGCACACCCACTCAGAGACACACGCACACAGACGCGCATTACTAATGCCAAAGAGTTAGCGAAGTGCGCCTCAGTTTGTCACAACTGACTTTAATGAATGAAAGTACCCACCCTGTATGAGTGAGTGTGAGTGTGGATGAATTGTGTGTGTGTGTGTGTGTGTGTGTGTGTGTGTGTGTGTATGTGTGTGTGTGTGTGTGTGTGTGCTGACAGCGAACAAATGAATGAGTGTTCACTTGCCTGCCAGCGTCATCTGCAATGCTATCTCTCTCTTACTCTCCCTCTCTCTTACTCTCCCTCTCCCTCACTCTCTCTCAGTCTCTGTCTGTGTGTTATGAATGAAATGTGAGTTCAAGTTCTGCGTTATCTGCTTTTACAAGCAGCCCACAATGTTGCAGCGCTGCAACACACCACCACAAACATCCAACCTACGCCCCACCCACCCAGCACGAGTTGCCACAAGTAACCACAGTTTGCGGCAGATGCAACAAGTCTTTGCTGTTCTTGTTGCCTGCCTGCCTGTTGACATCTTTGGCTCTCGCCATTTGAATCGCACTCAGCCAATTGGCAATTGGCATTCAAATATTCATGGAACTCGCCTTTTTATTCAAATGCATTCAGACACTCATTCGCATCTATTCATTCCATTTATTCAATTGAAATGCTCCAGTTTCCATTCGATTGTCGAAAAAGTGTTGAATTTGTCGAGCGGCGTGAATGGAACGTTTAGTCGGTTCGTGTTTGGCAACACTACGTTAGCCAACACTGCTATAGTCGAATTACTTAGATTACACTTTTATGTTACCCACGTGATCAAATGTACAGCATATCTTTCAGTTAGCCTAAAGTCAGAGACTTTTAACTGACGTTTTCCAACACTACTTTACTGACTTCCTTGACATTTTGTTCTAGCATTATGTTCCTCCTTAAAGACTAATAAATGTAATCTATATGCTGCCATTGCTCACCCAATTAGATACGATTTATAGCATACATTTTCTAACGTTTGCCAACACTATTATATTTCTGATGCCTAATTGCTTTGCAAAGTTTTCACTAGCAAAGTTTTCTCTAAATCTATCTTTGCCTCTTCGCTCAATTTATTATTTACTACCATTCACAGAGCAATTAAAGTGCCCTGCAGACGGGAGTCATCGACTGCCCGATACTCGTTAGATTTGATGGAATTTAGTGTTAGTTGGTGGAGCTGGTTGACTGTGGAAGGCTATGAAACTGTGGTAGTCAGAGTTTCCTTTGTCTAGTATTGCCCGAGCCGATACGCCCTGGGCATATATGCCCATTAGGGCGTACTTGCTCATCAGACATGGGTATATACTGGACTACATATATGTGTATATATATGTATATATATATATGCCAGATGTCAGTTCTCTAGCTTGTCTTTCACCTTCTTCTACATAGCATCGCCTTCTGCCAAGCCAATAGACTCTCTTTTTCACATCACGAACGAGTATTTCTATACAACATGAAACTATTAAAGCCGATGTTTGTATGTGTAGAAATCTGTTCATGTGTGCATCTATGCGTGTGTGTGTGTGTGTGTGTGTGTGTGTAACTGAAGCTTTCTGATGTCAAAACTGCTGCCAGCTGCTAATTGTTTGAATATTGAATTACTCCATTTCGATATGAAGCATATGTTCTACGTTTTGCTCCAATTAAACTCTTGTCATCCAATTAGTAACTCTATACACACACACACACACACACATATATATGTGTGTCTATAAAATATAATTAATAAATACATTTTAGCAGTATATTTTCGCTGCAGTGAGTGCTGCATGTGTTGCTTTTATCCATGTATAAATTTATTAAAATTCTCCCCATCCTCTTTTTCTGCTGCTTTTTGCCTTCGGCTGCATTTAATGAACGCTTCAAATTGGATTTATTTGGGGCTTATTCGTTTGCCTTTTTTGTTTATGGGCCAATAGCTCCATTGCATTTTACGACCCCGACCAGCATTAATTAATGGACCCTAAAGGCAATTTCGAGAGCGCAGCAGCCGACAGCCAAATACCCTGTGAAGGGAGAGGAGTTTGAATGAGGCAATAAACATGATTACCTATGATCTAAGCTGTTTGTATGTATAGCTGTAGCAAGATCAGACACTGTTAGATACCCTGTAAATGGAATAGAATTTGAAGCGGGGGAAGAAACAGTCAAATACCCTGTAATCAGTTGAGCTGGGCATTGATATCTCTGAAGACAGCCAATCACTATGATATACCCTATAAGCAGAGCTGAAAGCCTATAAATCTTATGTACATATGTATACCCTGTAATCAGATGAGAACGTCAATCTGACTTGAACGAGATACTTGTAGACAGCCAATCATATAGTCGAACAGTACTTTTGATATACTGCAGAATACCCTGTAATCGAATCGAAAAAAGAGAGACCCAATCTCCCACAGTCATTTACCTAAAGCAGAAGACATTGACTATAGCCGCATCACATTTACAGGGTATCATAGAAGCCAATCACATCAAGCTACATATTATCATCTGCCCAATCAAGCGTGAGCTTTCGATTCTCAATTAATAGTGCCGCATGCTGGGGCAGCGACCACTGAATGCCTTTGTCTCCGGCTCTGATAAATACTGGGAACTGCAGCCAGCAGCTAGATGACAAGCCATTGTCATTGCCATTGTCATTGTCATTGTCATTGTCATTGACATTGGCATTGCCATTGTCATGGTCATTGCCGTTGTCGTTGTCGTTGTCGCTGTCGTTGTTATTGAGTTATCTGTTGTATGCAACTTGCAAATTGTTGCACAAATCGAATTGACCGAGAGGCCAGCCGAGGTCGGATTAGCTCCGAACGAAGCACCTGCTGAGATACCTTTGATGCCCCAGATAAGCCACGTCACACACACACACGCCCACACATCGTATCAGTTATTAGATTCTTGAGATTCTTTTCTATTGTCCACAAAGTTGAGCACATGATGAAAGTTTGCTGCTGCCATGAATTTTGGTCAAGGTGCCGGCCATGCCGCAAATTGAATGTGTTGCATGCCACATGCACGTTGCACCACATCGCCATTGCGCTCTCCATCTGAGTCGACGAAGAGCCGAGAAAGGGAAGAAATGAAGAAAAAAATAAATATATATATATATATATATATATATATAATATGAAGAACTTGCAATCAACATCTATCAGACGTGAAGGTTCATTAAACATTTTGACATTTGTGCTAGCTTGAGTTCTTTTATGTCAGTGTTGCAAAGCGTTGAAGTGTTGCTAAAGTGCGCAAATAATGTTGAAATATATCACAGAAATTAAGTGTCTACATATAGATTCATTTGCTGTCGAGCGTGAAGCACTCGACAGTAGTTGAGTTGAAGTAATAGTGTTGGGAAACGCTTGAAATGCTTGCAAAGTGGGTACCTATGCATAGACATCTGTGTATATGTATGTGTAATGGCTCTAATCTGGAAGTTTCATTAGGTATTCTGACCGTCGGACTCTGCTCAGCTTAGGTAACAGTGTTGGAAAACAGTTGAAAGTGTTTTAAAGTGAGTGTTGATATATATAAATATCGAGGTATATGTATCTATGGCTCAACAGCTATTCAACACGAAGCCTCATTCAGGCTGTCATTAACTCTGCTACTCTCAGCTGCCAGTGTTGGTAAACGTAAACTGAGCGGACAGCCCATAGCTATCCCTAGCACTTCTGATTGATAAACCCAACCTTATCTCATCTCCTTATTGACTGCTGAAAGCCACCCAAAGACACGAAAATGAATATCAAAATTCAAGCGAAAGCCAAACTTTTAGGCAACTGCGCTAAAAAAAGTCTTCAAGTTGCCATATACTATATACAATTACATAAATTCCGGGGCGTAACTGATACCCAGCTATGGCCACACGTACATACATAATACAAAATCAAAACAGCAGATAAATTTAGAAAGTTTTTAGACGTTGCCTCGGGCCACATGGCTCGAGACTCGAGTCGCTGGCACGGCCTAATCTCGTTGTGTTCTGCCGCCGGCTAAGGTCGCCCATACCCCGCCCACAATTCCCATTTTTTTTTTGTTGTTGTTGTTGGTTTTTTAATTTTTCTACCTAATTGCAGTTTGAATGGTGAAGCGCTGACCCAAGCATAAAGCTGGGCAGCCGAAAAGGGCTAGGGTTGCCACACGCCCACACATAGCAACTGCGACACGCTTTTCAGTTAATTTATGAGCGCTGTCGCCGTCGCCGCTGGGCCTTGGCCATTTTTAGATGCTACAACAAAATGAGCAACAATGGACCAAACTATCTATGTGTGTGTGTGTGGGCGCCTTTTGCAGTGTTGGTAAATTGCTAAAAGGCTGAAGGCCAAGGCGCTGACGCTGACGCTTCACGTTCGTCTAATTTGGCATTGATTGGTTTATGTCCATTGGGATTGAAAAGCACGATGTTGTCTATATGTATATACATGCGTATATAGATCAGCAACAGTGCAGTGTTGGTAAATTACTAAAAAGTTCAAGGTCAGATCATTGATGGCGCAATAGACACATTTCATTAGCCATTCAGAACTCGACGTCTAACGAGACTGTTCGACTCGAGCTACATCAATATTTGGATATATGTACGTATATCCTGCCAGCGCCAAGGTCAAGACGTTGACTCGACTCGCTCTACACGTTTCATTAGCCATTGATAGGTTTATGAATGCATTAATAACGTGGCCAATGCCCGGGTGGTTCGGCTTTAATTGATGGATTATACTTGATTGATTTATGAAGCGCTCTCGTTTTTTTTTGTTTTTTTATAAGTATGTGTAATTCGCTATGCTCTCCCCCTCTCTCCTCCCCTTCTCTCTCTCTCTCTCTCCTTCTCTCTGTGTTTTGTTAGATTCAATTAAAGCTGTGCGCCGCAACTTGATTGATTTGTTAATGAGTTTGACTCGACTTGATTGAGTTCTTAAAATATGTTGTTTTCTTAGCCTCAAGATTGGCTCGCTCAGATTATGATAACTGCTGTGATTGACTTTAGCTTCTTGATTAACGTTGACTGATTGATTGATGAGTGTAGCTCGAGGGACTTAAAGACAAACAACTTGCTTCATACTGATCGGACTGATTGATGGGTTGATCATTGCTGGCTAAAGTGAGGTATGATTGTTCTATGTGGGATTGACTTGAGCATGAGCTTGTTGATTGACTGATTGATTGACTGATTGATGAGTATAACTCAAGTGTATTCAAATCTGGCAATGTGCTTACCTCTAGCTTGATTGCTGCCTTAAGAGATATATGATTGATCTGTGTGTGATTGATGGATGGATTGTTGCCGTATAGGGACTGCTTGATTGATTGATTGATTGACTAAGTGAGTGAAAAACTAATAACTTACTCGATTCTCGCTTGATTGATAACCTTACTAGAGCTGCCTTAAGCAAGCCATGATTGATGCATGATTGATTGTTCATATATCTCATAATTTACTTGAGCAACCCTCTCCATGAGTATCTATAATCATAAGACACAAAAAACTGAACTGAACTGACCTCTCTTACAGCTCTGCCTTTGGCAGTCAATCGAGGAAACTGATTGATTAGTGCCAGCTGCCGACACTTACAGACTCAATGGATATTAGATTAGGCTGCTTAATGAGTTAGCTCTTAGCTCTGGGTCATAACAATAAAAGCTATATATATATATGTGTATATATCGTATATGGCGCATAGAGTAATTGCCAGTTGAAACAGTCGCAGACGCGTAATTGATTGTTTGCTTAACGAGTTTAGTTGACTAACTGATTGATTGGCTACTCCGGCGGACGCCCAAACGGCAATTCGCATTGAGTCGCACTCATAACGCAGCTCGTTTCGGCCAAATGTTGCTAGATTAACGACAGCTGCTGTTGCTCCACTGCCGCTGCTGCTGCTGCTGCCGCAATCCTCAAAAATCTGCAACAGTTTTCTTCGGCCATCATAAAACGCAAATTGTTATGGCTGCCATTTCGGGCCAAGCACTCAAGCAAGGCCCGGCCATAAACAACAACGGCGCCGCTGCCCAAGCCAGGCCAAAGCCATCGATGCCATCAATCTAAAGAAAGCTCCGCTACAGCTACGGTCACGGCTAGCTGTTGCCACTCCACGTTTTAACTGCTCTCCACTCACCTTGTTTCATTGCCTCTGCTCTCTGCTCTCTGCTCTCTGCTCTCTGCTCTTTCTCTGTCTCTATCTTTTAGCTTTTCTTTGACTTTTTTGTATGTGAATCTGCTTTCTTTTCTATTCTCTCTCAAGGAGAGAGTCCTCTACTCTGTCGTACTCTCCTTTCTTCTACTCAGCTTCCTCCCTCTTCTACTTTCTTCTTCTCTGTCTTGTCTCCTCTTTTGTCTCCATCTCTTATCTTGATTCTTATCTCTTCTGGTCACTCTTTCTCTCTTCCGCTCCCTTCGCTTCTCTACTTATTTACTATCTTCGCTCCTCTTCTCCTCTAATTTCTCTATCTTCCCTCTAGCTCGCTTCTCTTCCTTGCCATCTTCTCTTCTCTGCCCTCTTCTATTCTCTCTTCCTCATTCCTTTTCCTCTCTTACCTTTCTTCACTCCTCTTTTCTTCTCTTCTCTTCCTTGTCTTCTCTTCCTTGAGTATCCCTTCTCTTCCTTCCCTCTCCCTTGTCTTCCTTTACTGTTCATTTCAATCTCTTCCTCTTCCCTTCACATCCATCATTTCCATTCTCTTCCATCATTATACCTATTCTTCTCCTTCCTTTTCCTCTCTTCCTTCATTTTTATTTCTGTCTCTTCCCTTTCTCTTTTCTTGCTCTACTCTACTCTACTCTACTCTTCTCTTCAATCCATTCATCCTCCTCTCTTACCTGCCATCCCATACTCATCCCACCCATTCATCTCTCTCCCTATCCTCCCCCACGCTCTTCCACTTGTGTTGCCTGTCATGTTGCGTCCACCTTTTCGTTTCGTTTCGTTTCGATTCGATTTGCAGTTGCTGTTGCCTCCAGCGGCTATCGCCAGCACTTAGCAGTCGACTCAGTCGAGCGACTCACCTGATATGCTCTGACCCCCCCTCGCACACTCTGCTCAACTGGCTCACGCCCTTGGCAAGATGTATAATGCCATTAACAGCTGTCATTTCTTGAAATATTTGACAGCCGGACAGCAGTTGGAGAGAAAGTGTCGCAACAACAAGCAGGAGCAGAAAAAATACATAAACTGCGAATCAGGCAAGAGCCCGGCGCCACACTCATCATAACTGTAATAATAATAATAATGATAATGACAATGACAATAATAATAATAATAATATTTTTATTATTATATTTATTGAGACTGTATTTTAGTTCCGAGGCAATTGGACTGCGCCCATTCGCATTATTTATGTGCGCTCCTCTCCCTCCCTCCCTCCCTCCCTCTCTCTCCTCTCTCTGTGTACACGTGACCCCAATTGCCCCTTTGAGCATGTTTGCCTACACGACAACAGAATAATCTACACACAAATAACCTTAAGCATAAGTCAATAATACAGCAAAATTGTGTGGTTAAGGATGTGGCAAGGATCCCTGGTATGGGCTGGCACAGCAAGACTGATACAACTTTCGATAGCCATATCTCAGCAACTGTTCAAGTTATCGATAACATTTGAATGTACAAACACGCTATAGACCTTGCCATTGCTTGGCTATAGTCAAGGCTAGCCCATGTTTTGGTTTTTTACAGGGTATGCATAGCGCTGCCAACAGTCACTAATTGGAAGCAACCTATCTATCAGCTGCTTGGGCACCACATGCGACCTACCAGGTGGCATTCGGGTGGGTGGGGGTCAGGCGTGGAGCTGGGTCGTGGCTAGCCAGGGCCTAAGACGAGGCGAAGACATGGCGTTTAGCTTTAGCTCAATTAACAGCATTTACAAATAGAATGGCCGAGCTGACCGTACACAGATTCATTAAAACACGAAAAGAAAAAAAAATACATACACACACGCATGGGCAAGGCACACACACCCTAACACACACACGCACACACACGCACACTCAGGCAATGCAAACAAATAAATAAAAAAGGAAAACAGAAAAGAAAAGCAGCTTCAACAAAGCAAGCGAATAGAGAGAGAGAGAGAGAGAGGGAGGTGGGGAGCTAGAGGAAGACAGAGAAAAAGAGTCAGTCATTATGTGTGTGTGTGCGAGTGTGTGTGTGTGTTGTGTGTGTGTGTTTATATATTTTAGTAATTTGGCTTAAACATGCAGAGAGTCCAGCAGCAGGCGACGACAATAGAAAATCACCTGACCCATTAGACGGTAAAAGCGTATAAAACTTAAATGACATGTGCGACGTGTGTGTGTGTGTGTGTGTGTGCGAGTGTGTGTGTGTGTGTGTGTGTGTGTGCGAGTGTGTGTGTGTGTTAGTCCTGTTGGTGTTGAAGTTTGAAGTTATTGCTTTCATTTTGGCTAGCCTGTTGTTAGTCCTCTGCCTCGCTTACTTTCTTGCTCTGCCTCTGCCTCTGCCTCTTCGTCGTCTTCCTCTACTTTTTTTGTTGTTATTTGGCAAACGTTAAGAATTTAATTAAGTTCCAACTTGTGAGCCATACATTCATATCAGTATGTATTACAAATATACTATGTACAGGAATATATATATGTATATGTATGTGGAGGATTAGCTTTAGCAGCTGGCCAAAGACTTCAACTAGCGACGCTTTGCTTGTGGAATCAATTCATGTTGCTCTAATTAAAGATCTATAGATGAATATGGATGAATCATATATGAATATGGATATATTTCTTCCCATATTACATATCATTTATCATCTATCTATCATCTATCATCTATCATTGGCCGTATGTAATCAATAATATATCATATATCATATATCATATATCATATATCATATATCATATATCATATATCATATATCATATATCATATATCATATATCATATATCATATATCATATATCATATATCATATATCATATATCATATATCATATATCATATATCATATATCATATATCATATATCATATATCATATATCATATATCATATATCATATCATATATCATATATCATATATCATATATCATATATCATATATCATATATCATATATCATATATCATATATCATATATCATATATCATATATCATATATCATATATCATATATCATATATCATATATCATATATCATATATCATATATCATATATCATATATCATATATCATATATCATATATCATATATCATATATCATATATCATATATCATATATCATATATCATATATCATATATCATATATCATATATCATATATATATCATATATCATATATCATATATCATATATCATATATCATATATCATATATCATATATCATATATCATATATCATATATCATATATCATATATCATATATCATATATCATATATCATATATCATATATCATATATCATATATCATATATCTTATAACATCAAACGTCTATCATAGATATGTGTCATATGTCATATATTTCTTACTCTTCTATATGCTCTTTATCCATGGAGGCAACAAACCTCCATGATCCCTATAGACAGAAGTGAATAGGAAGAGAGTGAATGAGTCTGTATTTGCTTTCATCCTACTTCCGTATATGACATCCGAGATCACACTTAATAGCCGTAATCACTTTGGACTGAAGCCAGTCTCTGGCTCTGTTGAGCTTCATATCACCTCCATATTCACTTTAGACATCTGGCAGGTCTTTCTCTGCCTCTTCCTGACTCCCCTTGATCGAGATTGTAGCGAATGTGGCTTTAATTTTATTTGGCCATCAAATCCACCATTAAGTTTCGCACATCGCCGTCGATTGGCCGGTGATTGCTCTCATTTGTGGCACATCCCTGGCCAGTTTAAGTGCCACATACAAAATTCATAGAGCGAAAATCTAATTGTGCTCCAGCTGGAGCACATGAGACGCTTGTCCGTGACTTGTCCGACATTTTGATATGCAATGCCACAGAATTTCAACAAATCCGAGAACCTCAATCACAACAGCCGAGTCGAGCGACAGCCGCCTGGCCGCACCTCTGCCGCTTTCTAGCTCAGCAAGCAAACAAAAATCTCTGCCACAGCAAATGAGTTAAGCAAAAAAAAAAAAAAAAAATAGAGAGAGAGAAGAGAAGAGCAAAAAAAAATATAACAAGTGGCAAACCAAGGACCGTAACATGTTGATGCTTTGCTAATTGGAGCAGCCAAAAGACATGGAGACTGGGACAGGAATAACGAAGTGGAAGAGGATGCAGTGGGGCGTGGGAGAGGGGGCCTTGCATGACGTGGCAGCAGCGGCAGCAGCAGATGAAAATAATTACAAAACAGTTTACTCAATAAAATTCCGAATGATTTAACTACAACAACGACGCGACAAGGCGAGGACAAGGTCCACGGGACGGCAGCTGCAGGAGCATGACCACAGACAGGCAGACGGACAGACGGACAGAGGGACAGTGGGATGCTGAGCATCAAAGGCAAAGCCGAGCGAGGCGAAAGTTTTACTAGAATGATGAAGCTGGGAGCTAGCGGAGGGGCAGGCGGGTCGCATAGCTGACATTGATTGAGCGAGGACGAGGACGAAGTTGAGCGCAAGGATGTGAGTGAATGAGCAAAGATTGTCAGGCATTCGACGTCGTAGACAGCGCCCGACTCTGTCACCCCGACCATAACCCAGCGATTTCCTGTTTGCTGACTTGGCTCTCCCTCCCACTCTCTCCCACTCTCCCGCGCTGTGGCAGCTGACTCACCTTTCTGAAATGCAAAGCTTCTAAACTCCTAGCGACCGCACAGCATGGCACACGGGGTACGTTGACCGGCGATGACAGCGCTGCTAATACTGCGTGCACGCAAATCGACAATGACAGCTGAATAACTTATGCAGATACCCTGTAAAGCTCAGCCGGACTTCAATCAATTCCAATTCAAATTCATCTCGTTTCATTTTCTTTGCCTAAACCCTTTGGGAATTACAATCGAATGCACAGTTTTTGTGCCATATCACGATACACAATACCTGTATATATATATATATCATATATATGCTAGTTTTTCTGCCATATCATGCAAATTTCTACTCGACTTTTAGTTGTTTGCCTTAACCTTTTGGGAATTCTTATGTGCTATTAGAAAATGTAATTTGCATAAGAGTCCAGGCCTATGCTAAGCATGAGATACCCTGTAAATTATAAATGTATATACCAACTATATTTACAGGGTATTTGCAATGCTGCCTAAGCTCAGCTGAGCCACAAAACAAAAAACTTTTGTAAAAAAAAAGTTTTTCGCTTTTCGTTTCGGCACGCAAACACAAGATTTTCACACCGTGCGTGTGTGTGCGTGTGTGTGGGGCTGTGTGTGGGTGTCTGCGTGTGTTTTCTATATTTGAGACAGACAAAAGCAGGAGAAGGAGAAGTAGAAGCAGAAGAAGAAACCATTTGAAAACTGAATTAACTTTTGTTGCACTTTGGTTGCTGATTTTTCTCGCCCTTTGCGGCCGCAGCGCGCAGCGCCCAGCTCGCAGCTCGCAGCTCAATTTCACATATGCCTCACACGCCCGCACGCGCTCAGCTCGCAACATATCCAAAAACTTTTTATGTAAATAGCAGCAACAAAGGGGTCGAAATATATGTAAGTGTAAGATATATACATACATATATATGTATTGCCCAGAGGATTCTCTCTCTCTCTCTCTCTCTCTCTCTCTTTCTCTCTCTCTCGGTGACTGCCCCTAGGCAATTAGAGAATATCTCTATAGAATTTGTTAAATGTTTGCAAATCTTTGACTTGAAATTGGAAATTAAAGCAATACAAGTGAAGGTATTCAAGGTGACGAAGTGCTAGACTAGGAGATACCCTGCAACTGTGGCTAAAGTGAGTGAAACGCGTGGCGAGAGGCTCGCTGCTTCTCTGTCTCTCTAGAGAAGGAAAAGAGAAGAAACAGAGAGGGAAAGAGATGCAGAGAGGAAGTGATAGATCTCTTTGTCTACAGATACAGAGAAAAATATCTCTTTCTCTATCTGCTTCCCAGCTTCAGTCTCTCTCTCTCTTTAGAGAATCAGAGAGAGAAAGAGACAGAAAAATATAAAGAGAGTGATCTCTTTCTCTCTCTTCCTCACTCTGTTACTTTCTCTCTCTCTCTCTCTCTCCATCTATCTTTCTCTCTGCTTCGCTCTCGTTCTCCCGTCTTCCCTTTCTCTATCTCTCTCTCTTTCTTTCTCTTTATCTCTCTTTGTCTCCCCTTTTTTCTATCTCTCTCTATCTCTCTCTTTCACTTTCTCTCGCTCTCTCTCTCTCTCTCTCTCTCTCTCTCTCTCTCTCTCTCTCTCTCTCTCTCTCTCTCTCTCTGTCTCTCTCTCTCTCTTCCTCTCTCTCTCTCTCTCTCTATCTACTCTACTCTACTCTCTCCCACATTCTCTTCACACTCACTTGCCACACGCAACAAGTGAGTGCCGCACGAATTGTTGCATGTTTATAAATCAAATTCGCTCCGCTTTGGCTCGACTAGACTCGACGCGACTCGACTCGACTCGACTGCCAAATGGGCATAAAAAAAATATAAATAAAAATTAATCACAACTGGAGAAAAAATAACGAGGCGACGACTTCTTTTTGTGCCCGCTCAATTGTAGGCAATGGGGCATATGGGTTTTGTAGATAGTATTTGAAATTTGATACATATATATATATATATATATATATATATATATATATATATATATATATATATATATATATATATATATATATATATATATATATATATATATATATATATATATATATATATATATATATATATATATATATATATATATATATATATATATATATATATATATATATATATATATAAGACTAGCAGTCGACAGCAAGAGGGGTTAAGCTGCTCCAGTCAGACGGTTGGCTACATACTCTACATCCTCTTCATAGAGCTATTTCAGCTACTCTCTCTCTCTCTCTCTCTCTCTCTCTCTCTCCGTTTCTAGAGCAATCTCCTATATCTCCATAGAGTCATACATATAGTAATGTCGTCTAGTAAATACTTTGTAGCCTTAGGCAAGCATTGAGCAGTCGCCTACGCCCGGCTCGGCTCTTGGCACATGTAGGGGCCATGAAGGTCGCTGGGCCGGGACGCTTAGCTGGTCTAAAAGCAGGCGCAACATTTTTACGCACGTTAATTCCATTAAGAGGCGCATTATGCCGCGGGGCGTTTACGTGCCGAGTGGGCGTGGCCAATGGAATTTATGCTGCATACTTTTTGGCGAGACGCAAAAACATGTCGTTAAGACATGTGCGCAATGCCAGTCTCTGTCTCTGTCTCCGTCTCTGTCTCCGTCTCTGTCTCTGTCTCCGTCTCTGTCTCTGTGTGTGTGTGTGTGTGTGTGTGTTTTATGATTTTGCAGTGCGTCGCGCTTATCAATGCGTCTGCTATGCGAGCCGTGACCGAGCGAAACGACCCCCTTCGTGGCCCATTTACAAATTAATTAAAAAGTGAAGTGAAGTGACCCAAATGCCGTCACAGACATTGGCCGACGGCGCCTGGAACAATGACGCCGTTGCGGCTCGGCTCACCCGTCCCACTTGACCCCAAAACAACATGTGAAAATACGCACGTGCCACGCCCATGCGGCGACAGCATACGCCTCCACTTGCACTTGCCCGAGTGTGTTAAGTGAGCAGACAAAGGGACTGACTTAGCCATGCACTTGCTTGCACTCTGTCTGTGAGTGTGTGTGTGTGTGTGTGTGTGTGTGTAGGTGTGTGTGTGTGTGTGAGTGTGTGTGTCTATGCATATATATGGTAGTTTGTATAATCATATGACCAAAGTGTAATCAAGATATGCTTTGGCCCAGCCACGCGCCCAGCTCGAGCCCCAGCCCTAGCGCTAGCCTTAGCCTTAGCTCGACTCAAGCTCAGGCCTGAGCTGGAGAACCTTTTGCTGTAATCACAATCTGACAGGCAGCTAATTAGCAGCGCTGTCAGCCTCATTAAACTCTGGCATATGCTACGGCTGATGACGTTGCAACAACAGCAGAAACTGATTTGAGCCTGACAGGCTCAGGCTGAAGCTCCTCTGGGCTCCGCTCGAGTTCAGTTGCTCCAACAATTTCAATTTGTTGCTCAAATTGAGCTATGAAAGTTATGTAATACATGGTCGGCTTATAAGTTAGCCAAGAACTTAAAACAATGCTTATAGCTTAATATTATGCTTTGCTTAATATTATTAACTATTTAAGCACTTACCACTGCTCGACGATCTAGGCGATCTACTACTACTGCAGGCTCGCCAACCCATCGAACTCGAACTCAAACTCAGCTCGCCAACCTCTTGCTCAGTTATGTTGCAATGGGCTCGGATCAGGTATGAGCAGCAGCTGTCGTGTTGTTTGCAATGTAACTAGCTGGGAAATTCTCATATTCTCTCTTTTCGTTTCTCTCTTCTCTCATGCCTAGGCAGAGAAATGCAACTTTAATAAGCAATCAATATTGAATAAGGTAAACAGTAGAAAGATATAGCAGAGCTGAGCTCTGCTCATGATTTATATGTGAATATCTGTATATATGTGGCCCTGCTCCTGGCTGAGCTCAGGCTTGGCTACTAGCCGTGCTCCTGGCTGAGCTCAGGCTCAACTCTGGCTCTGCTTCTCGTTCTGCCTCTGGCTCTGGCAGTCGCTCAGCTCTGTTCCTGATCTGGCTCAACTGTAGCTGAGCTCTGGCTCTGCCATTAGCTGTGCCTCTGGCTGAGTTCTAGCTCTGCGCTGGCTGAGTTCTGACCCAACTCTAGTGACTACTAGCTCTCAAGTTTCGTGCGACTATGGATCAAGTGCTTTTGCTTGAATATATAGCCAACTTTAAACTTATAATCAAATGGCAAAGCTTATTCAGTATTTTAAGAGTTGCATTTTATCAATAACTTAACTAACAGATATTATGTCAGCCTTGCTTGGCCAGGCTTTCCACTTACTCAAAGGCACTCATCGCTGACATTTGACTTTGATTTGTGTAACTTTAATTAAAACTGATTCAATGTGCTCAAATACCACAAAAATACATGAATGCCGTCAGTCAGAGGCACACTTGAAACTGAAGCCTTTCACATAACACACACACACACACAAACAGCTTTGACAATTCCTGAGCACTAATTAAGATAGAATATTTACATATGTAAGAGCTTATATGTACATACATATATAAGTCAAAGTATTTGCTGCTTTAGTTAAATTTGGCCAACAATTTATAGAAATTGAATTCAATTGAAATTCTGTAATCCCGCTTTGGCCCCTTTGATGAGAGAAATGCTCGGCGACTTTGTTCGTTGAGTGGAATTTGCAAGGCTTTTGTCGGAATTCAAATTATTTGCGCTCAATTAGGCTGAAGAAGGGCGGCGTTGACACGGCCCCGCCTCCTTTCGGCTGCAGCTACTTATTTGCAATCTTTGTGCACTAAACAAATTGCTGTCGTTGTCAATTGAGAAGAGAGAAGGGAAGGGAAGGGAAGGGAAGGAGGAGAGGAGAGCAGGGGAGGGGAGGGATAAGGCTAAGCTTGCAATATGCAATTCATTGCAGTCACAGTCTGCTGGCACTGTCAGCCACGCCCCCACGACCCCCTTCAACTGGCCCTACTCTGCTGAGAGCTGACTGCCAGTCACGAGCCATTAGGCAGCCATTGTTTTGCCCGAAAGTCAGAACAAAAATATTATAATAAGAAGAAGAAGAAGAAGAAGAAACAAGTGAGAGTACTCTAATCAAGACTGCTCGACCAAGAGATACCCTGCACCTGGCGAAAAAAAAAACTGATTCAAGCTTAGAAAACTTAGTAAAATGATCGATTTTTATCGATAACTTGGAAATGAAATGAGCTATCGAAGAAATATGATAGACTTATACTGTTAGTATATTAAAGAGTATATCTGGAGAGTTTCATATGCCTAGCTCTTGTAGTTTTTGAGATTGCCGCATTCATGCGGACGGCCAGAGGGCAGACATACAGACTGCCATGGCTAGATTCACTCAGTTTTTCATCTTGGTCAGCAATACATATGCCGCCTTCCGCCTCTTAAATACATTTTCACAAAACCTATATGCCCCGAATCCCATTTTCAATGGGTTCAGAGCGAGAATCATTCGACAATGGTTAAGAAAAGCTCGAAAAGGTCACAGGCTCGCCGCCCCGCGCGTCACTTTAACGGCTGCACGCCTAATTTGCAGCGCTCGAGCACACAGACAGCGGCAAACACTATAAGAATAGAAGCACCACCAGCCGCAGCAGCAGCAGCAGCAGGAGGAGCAGGAGCAGAAGTTTCGCATTCTTCCCGGCCATTAGTTGGTAATTTATCAAAGTCATGAATTTATATTTAAATGTCGCTCGCTCAACCCGCAGCCAAACTGCAAATTGCAGCTGCAAAAGTTTCCATTTTCTGGCTTGTCGTCATAAAAGCGAGTCGGAAAAGTTGAGATTGTTGCCAAAAAAGCTGTCGGTCTCTGTCGCAGTCTCTGCCTCGGCTTGTGGGTGTGTGCGAAGCGTAAGTCTACAAAATTCTTGGTCGGTTTTCAATTAGCAAATTTGTTTCATGAATAAATAAAAGTCTTTAGCCAGTGGCACTGGCAGTGGCAGCCTCTGTGGCTCGCCTCAATACCTCATGTATTTCTGATGCGATTATATATATATATATATATGTGTGTGTGTGCTTGCACCATTGCGAGCATAATTTGCATTTATGAGCTCCTGCGCCTCCGATATTCTATTTATTTTGCCAAACACTCATCTGCATATCTAATTCCAGAGCCTCAAGTCTGTCAGATCTCGAGCTCAATCGTCGGGGTTAGCTGATTCTATTTACTTTGCCAACTCCTATCTGCATGCGAACTTTCAGCGCTTCCACTCGATTAGACGGGCCCAATTTACTGCTTAGTGGCGGGTGATAGCTGAAATTTTGTAGTTATTTATGCCAAACTTAGCCACTCGGGAAATTTAAAGTGCCCTAGTTGCCGAGTTCAATTAGGCGAATGGAGTGCAACCTGTAGCGCAGCTTGACTTAAATATTTTGTCTAACTCGCAAACTTTGAGCTGCATACCAATTTTCAGAACTTTCAGTTCCAGAGTTCAATGGGGCTAATTTACTGCCTAGTTGAGGGAGCAGCTCATTGGATGGGTATAGATGAAATACCATAAATATTTTGCAGCCAAAGAAGACTTTTTCACAGCTTCAAGTCTTTAAGATGCCCAATTCAATAAGCTTAGTTGACTGATTCGCTATAATATGCGAGATATAAGCTTCTATCGAACCGCTGAGCTGATTGAACTCGGCATCTATATATATAATCACTACCAAACTCGGCTCGCTTAACGATTTTAGGTTAAATTTCTGTTTTTCTTTTCGGGCTAACAGATAGAGTTATTATAGAGCTCTTATGGAAGCCCTATATCACTACTTACTCACTTGCCGCATTGCAGCTTTGGCATTGCCTCAGCTGAAGCCAAAACTAAGCTGCTTCAACAAGATAATACCATATACACAGAGTGGCTCCGCATCCCCTACTAACTGCATCGACTATCACAATTTGCAACTTTGGCGATTGCGAATATGAAACGTTGTGAAATAGCGAGTGAGAGAGATTTTGTTTTTTGTTTTTTGGTTTTTTATTTTTTCATTTTGGTCGTGAGCTGCATATTGTTTTCGCCTGCACTTAGAAGCTGCTTTGACCAGGCTTCAGCTTTTTGTTATTGCTTGGCGCATAGATAAAAGATAAGGGTCCTCGAACGATGTGCCCCAATCAAAAAGCCATCCAATGAAAGTCAAAAGCAATCACTGCAAGCTGGCCACAAAGAGGGCCACACAACAGAAGCTAAAAAAAAAACACAAAAAACAAAAAATGGAAAAAAAAAACAAAAAATAGAAACAAGTAAAAGGGCTTAGAAGGAGAGTGAACGACTACTAAATACCCTAACAAACTGAAAAAGTCTAGGCCAGATATTCTACATAAGCTTCAGCTAACAGAAGCTTAATTTCGATATTCATCGATTTCATAAGTTATCGATAACTTTTATGCAAATCTCTGAGCACAGATAGAGAAACAAGCTGAGATCGAACATAACATAATTAGTTATATATATACTATACAGTAACAGCCTCGCCCTCTGCTGCCACTGTTACATATGTCTAACGAAACTCGGCATACCCAGTTTGATCATTTTCAATGAGTTCAGGGTATAGAAATAACCCACAGATGGCATAAACGATTCGAACCTCATTGTGGTCTACCGTCCTGCTCTCTCGTTCCCTCTCTCTCTCTCTCTCTCTCGCGTCTTTAGTCTCTTTTCTGTTTCTGATTTTGCAATTTGTGACATTTGACTATATATATATATATATGTATATATATATATATATATACATTATCATATATATATATATATATGCATTTATACAGCCACCCGACTCATATTGCCAAAGGCAAACTGCTTTGCACTTGACAATGCAATTTACTGCAATGCATACACCCTCTGCCTCTCCTTCAATCTCTCCCTCTCCCTCTCTCTTCCTCTCCCTTTCTCTCTCTCTGCCTCTCTTTGCTGCAACATATTTCGGACATTTATTACACAAATTCCTTTTGCATGCAACAAAGCACTAATTAAGCATACGCAATGTATGACAGCAACGGCAACGGCAACGGCAGCAGCAGCAGCAGCTCACCTGCGGCGCATACGCCACAAACTATGCAAATGCAATTCTAATTCATATTCAATGGGAAACAAAAATTGCATAATAAACATAAAATTCAATTCACAATTATTGGCCCATGGCAACAAAGCACAACAAATGCAATTTTTGCCCCAAAAATAGCTGCAAAATATTCGATTATTGAACTATTCGAAGCATATTAGAAATAGTTAAAAATTGCAGGAAATTAATATGGCAGACAGTAGAGAGTGTAGCTAACAATAGATAGTAGTATATATATTCCATATCTGTATCAAGACTGGACTCTAATTATAACTGATTGTGGCTCTGTCTGACTGTTTGAGAGCTGAAGTCTGGGCAATTTGATTTGAGTTTTTTAAGTTTGCTGTGAGCTATGCATAACTTTGTCTCTTTTCCTCTGACAAATCTATTAAAAACGATATTAAGCTTTCGTTATTAGCGCAAACATCTTACCCATTTGAAGTTTCTTCATTGACATGCTTAGAGACTTTACTCACTCTCTATATGCCTGCTTGATGTGCGCCCGACTATATTTGCCCTCAAATTCATTAGTGTAGGTATTTGCCAGTCGGGCACACCCTGCTAAAGCGCTCGTATTTATATTACTGGCAGAGCTTATTGAATGTTGTAAAAGAAACATACAAAATTTGTTCATAAATAAATAAAAACTTTATGAGAATTGTATTTGCTGTTTACTAAACTGAAATATAAAGCATACGCACTGTATGACGAAGCCAAAAAGTAAATGAAAATGCAACATAAATAATAAATATTGCTTTAAACAGAGATAGAGTTGAAGCTAGGAAAAAAACTATAAAATAAAATCAAACAAAAGCAAACATATTCAAAGAGCACTGAGCTGCATTAGCCACTTCTGTGTGCGGAGCATGTGAGCAAATCCTAAGCTAAGCTGCGATTAGTTATAGATAAATTTAGATGTTTCAATGGAAGCCACAGAAGTTGTGGCATCTATGTTAAACTATGTAAAGTTCGTCGAGTTTTTCCGCATTGCACACACTTGGCCATAATTGACTGAGCCAAATAACCAACTTTGACTCTTTATGGGAGTGAACTTTCGGGCCAAACTCGAAGCTGAGGCTTAAAAACTGGCCAGCAACTTGGCTTGATTGAACTGTGGCCAGGCCACACACACACAGACACACATGTATATATATATATATATATATTTAATATCTGTAGTGCGACAAGTGGGCGTGGCTATAACCCTTTAGCCATTGGCAACCGCCTTTTGAGTCTTTTGCATGTTTTTTGCGCATATTCATAATGTGTTTCCACTTGCCTGATTCATTTAATTATGATTTCCGGGTGTCGAGCGTGTCCCTGTGCGCGCGTGTGTGTGTGTGTGTGTGCTCATTATTATTATTATTATTATCATATATATATATAGCTACTTGATTGCTATGACACTGGCAAGCAGCGTCCCTTGTCAGCCGGAGCCAACCCGTTTGGCCAAAAGCAAAAACCCATCAAACAGCCATTCATCAACTCAACAAGCAAATTTTTGCGCTTTTGCCAGCGTGCGTATGTGTGCGTGTGTGTGTGTGTGTAGATTGGTCTGTGCGGCATCAATTTGCTTGTATTAGAAACTCATTTCCGCTTGTAATTGACTCGCTCAGCAAACTGACAACGGCTGCTGCTGCTGCTGCTGCCTTAGCTCCCAGCTGCCAGCTGCCAGCTGCCTTTGCTCCACTGCCTCCTCCTCGTCCTCTGCCTAGCTGAGGCTGTTGTTCATGTCCTTGTTGCCTTCTGCACGGGCACAGCCGTTATGCAAATTAATGAGCGTGTTGTAGCCTGAGACCACATATGCCGCCCACACAACTAGCTAACCAGCCACGCCCACTATGTGCACTTTACTGTTACACACTCGCCTACCCTCTCGCTCTCTCTCTCTCTCTCTGTGTCACTCTGGCAACAGTTGGCTGAATTGATTTGCATTCCGTGGTCATCCAATGCAGCACATTATCCCAATTTCAATTATACTCGCGCACACAAAGGCGACTAATTTGTTTTTAAGCGTTACACAATTAGATCAGATACATATATATAGTACATATAGTGCCTGATGAGCATTAACTGCTCAGCTGTTTCCTAGTCCAGCTGCGCTCTTAGGTCAGCAGCTGCCCGGCTTCGATTGTAGTTGGCCAAGAGGCAACAGCTGAGCTGCTTATGCTATTCAGGCATATTAAGAACTTATTGAAACTTCAGTCAACTACAAAGTATATCATTATATATCGTATCAGCTCTACACACTGCTCCTCAATGTTGCATATTTTCTATATTTTTCGAGCCATAGTCATTTTTTAGCAGCTTTTTTTAAAAAAGGCTTTCAAACTCGTCTGCTAGAACTTGGTCATCAGTCCCAACTTCAATTGTGAATATCTCGGTTGCTTTGGCAACCACGGTTACCAGATTTTTTATGTAGTTCACAAAACTTTTCTTCTTTGGGAAAAATATAGCTTTAATGGCATATGATAATATATATTGCGAGGAAAAATCGTAGATTGCTTTGATTCCTGGCACAAATATCTCCTGTAGAGTTTGTTCCAACTTGTGCCACTTTACTTACCCAACTCAAGCTTGTCTGATACAGTCGATAAGAATCGATAGCAATATTTCACTAACTCAAGCATAACTTATATATTTTATTTTATTTAGTCAACCAGACGAGCCTTAAGTAAAGCTCAAGTAATGCGAAACATAGTAAAACTCCCATATATATATATAATATTTATATTATTTCTCTCTCTCTCTCTCTCTCATACGACCACACATACATATATCACACTCCCATCATTCATAGCTCACAGTGTCAGCTTGCACAGCTGCTCGTGCTGACCATCAGGGTATAGGCTAGTCCAGCACTCCCCTCTCCCTTCGCCAGTTTAAGTAGCTTAATGCAAAATTTCAATTAACAGCTTAAAATCTACGAAGCGATTACGCACCCAATTTGAGCTGTTCAAAAAACCTGAAAATTCTATTTGCCAAACTCAATGGAATTCCACTAGATATATATGTATATATATGTGTAACATAACTGTACATGTATTGAGTATTAACTTTGAAGAGCGCTTGAAATTGACTCAAAAAATATACAAAAATCTGTGCCTGAAGCCAACGCATGTATATATATAAGTATATTTTTATGTGCGCTTTGTTTCGTGCAATTGGGTGTTCTATATATAGAAGTTATCGCCACTTAATGCTGTACGCCGATATCTAATATGCATATGTTTGTTTGTATTTGCAGAGCCATCGCCACTTTATGATAACAATCATTATCATGAGGAATGTTTGCGCTGCAATTCGTGTGGCCTCAATCTGACTGGGCCCAACCAGAAGCGTGCCAGAAGGTTTAAGGTAAGTAAGCACAGAGAGAAAGAGAGAGAGAGAGAGAGAGAGAGAGAGGGAGACTCAATGGCAATACACGAAGCTCATTTCGAATGCATTTGCTCATATTTGGTGCGTTCAGGTCATTAACTGAACAATTTACGCATGAAATGTGAAATGCGATTTGATTTACTTTTCATTTCTCTTTTGGTATTCCCAAACACACACACACATCTGCAGAGGGTTTGTTAATAAAGTCAATTACATTGTTGTTGTTGCAGTAAAGCTGGCAAACAGCTGGAGCCGACTGCTAAATACACTGTTCAGAGTGAAGTTGAACAATGGCAGCAGGCAAAGGCAGAGAGAGAATAATGGAGATAGGGAGAGAGAGAGTAAGAGAAAGAGAGAGAGAGAGAGGGGGGGAGGAAGAGAAATGAATAAAGATAGAGAGAGAGAGACAGAGGTGGGGCCAAAGGCAGCCTATAGATATTGCTAGACAGTCGTCAAATAAATCTATCAGAACTTGTTCGATTATCTATGGAAATCGTATTTCATATAGCTCGCCGAAGCACTTGAACCGTTTGAGGTATTTACGACCAGCCCCAATGTCAAAGCCAAAGATAAGTAAACAACGCGCCGTGGGAAACTATGCCAATAGGTGTGATACTCGATAAGATAAGATAGAAAATGGCTCTGCTCTCTGCTCAGTGAACTGTGTAAAACACAGAATATAACATTTCAGAACACAAATTCGTTTAACATGCAACAAAGCACCAATTAAGCATACGCAGCAGCGCATTCGCCACAAACTATGCAAATGCAATTCTAATTCATATTCAATGGGAAACAAAAATTGCATAATAAACATAAAATTCAATTCACAATTATTGGCCCATGGCAACAAAGCACAACAAATGCAATTTTTGCCCAAAAAAATAGCTGCAAAATATTCGATTATTGAACTATTCGAAGCATATTAGAAATAGTTAAAAATTGCAGGAAATTGATATGGCAGACAGTAGAGAGTGTAGCTAACAATAGATAGTAGTATATATATTCCATATCTGTATCAATACTGGACTCTAATTATAACTGATTGTGGCTCTGTCTGGACTTAGATCAGTTTGCATGTGAGCTCTGCTATGAGTGTGCCTTAGCTGCACTAGACCAGCTCAAGAGCAGAGCAGTCTACGCATAGCCTATATACAACACTTATCAATTATATAGACAGCTGTAACTCACTTGCTTAACAGCTCATTATTCTCAGTTTGAATACAGCTTCATAGCTTGACAACCTTTGGCATTAGTTAAAGTCTCTCTCTCACTCTCTCTCTCTCTCTCTCTCTCTCTGTTTTGGCATATACCAACTATATACCAACTAATATACCCCACAGTGTATCGAGCATGTTGCATACTTGGGCAGCTGCTCCGCTTTGCCGAGTTCGCTTGGTTCGCAATGTGGCAACGGCAACAAATAATATAAATCATTTACACACATAACTCTCTTAGTCACTCTCACCCACTCACCCACTGACTTCTTTTCTTTTCTTTTTTTTTGTTTGTTTGTTGAATACAGAACCAAATACTGTGCGATCTGCATTTCGCCGACGTTGCCCTAATGGAGTGCTCGGATTTTATGCAACAGCTGCGCAGCTTCAAGCCGCAATCTCTGGGCTGTGCGGTAGCCAGGCGCAAGAGCTCAACGACGTTAATATTTCCACTGCCGCCGCAAGCTTGTTCAGGTATGTAGTCACATTTTGCGGCCCCTCTCCAGCTCTCTTTATATATATGTATATAAAAACATACATATAGATATATATATATGTATATATATGTGTGTATTTCTCCTCGTTTGGTTGTAAAAGCCAAATTGTGCCCAGCAGCGTTGGCTGGCAAAACGCAGTGCCAGGGCCAAATGTGGCTTACAAAGCAGGCAGGCAACACTTTGGCCCCGCACCCTCGCTCCCTCGCTCCCTGGGCCTCCCGGTTCTACCCTTTACACATGCGGCACATATAGTCTTTTTTAGCTGATGCCCTGTGCTGGAATCTGAGTGCGACTTTAACGTCCTGTCAAATTTCGTATGTTTCCGATTATAATCAAAACATAACAACATACCGAATTTGGCAGGCGGTTCAAGTTGCTGTCAACTTTGACACGCGAGTGGAAGCTGCGCGAAACTTAAGCTGCTTGTGTTAAAGTGGCTATCAGCGTTTGACGGCCAGTAGAGCAGCCAAAAATCAATAACGGTAATCGATAGCAAAGGGTATCTGAGAGTCCTCGACTGCGGCAGCTGTAATACAATATCCTTGTGCGTATCTGTGTGTGTGTGTGTGTGTGTGTGTGTGTGTGTGTGTGTGTGTGAAGCTGCCGGCGCCATCATTATAATTCAAATGAGATTTGCGCGCCTAGCAATCCACACAGAGAGAGAGACAGAGAGAGAGAGAGAGAGAGAGAGACTTACATATTTGCAGTGCCTTAGCATAGGGCAGACATAGAAAAGCGCTTGCAAGTCCACAACTTGAGGAATGTTTGGCATTTTGCACAATAAAGTTGTTCAAACATATTTCGTGTAACACGCACACACACACCCACACTCACACACACCCACACTCACACACACACACACACACACACACATGCGTGACATAGATAGCATTCTCCATTTTTTCGCTGACATAAACTTTTAATTCAGTTTTCATTTCACTTTATTTCATATTTGGCAAAAATAATAAAGAAAACACAAAAATGAAATAGGATTGAGCCCATTTAATTAAAAAGGATTCAGCAGGATACCCTATAGCACCTGAATATTCAGATATACCTGTGGAGAGAGATATATCTATATCTCTATGCTGGATCTTCTATCATCTATCCTTTATCATTTATCCTCTATCTTCTATCCACTATCCTCTTTCCTTCATCCTTTATCCTCTATCCTTTATCCACTATTCTATATCAGTTATGCTTTATCCTTTAGCCTTTATCCTCTATCCTCTGTCCTCTATCCACTATGCTCTATCCTTTATCATTTATCCATCAGCCATTATCCATTATCCTCTATCCTCTGTCGCCTATAACCTATCCTTTATCCTTTATCACTTATCCTTTATCCCTTATCCCTTATCCTCTATCCTCTATCCACTATCCTTTATCCTCTATCCCCTATCCTTTATCCTCTATCTACAATCCTCTTTCCTGTATCCCTTATCATTTATCCTTTATCCTTTATCACTTATCCTTTATCCCTTATCCAATATCCCCTATCCTCTCTATCTGTACCTCCATCTATAGCTTTATCAGTATACACCCTTTAGCCCCACTTTTACAGGGTATTCACATGCTCTGCTCATTCCCAATCTATCGCTCTTCCATTGGCTCCACTTTTTCATTTAATAACCTCCGTATGTATATTGGCCAATGCCAACCGAACGGACGAATGGTCAAAAGTTTATTAACTGCATTTATTACGAAACTTTTCGTATTGGCCCGGTCCCAGTCACAGTCTCTGCCCTCTCTGCTCGCCCTCGACCAGAGTCTGTCAGAGCCGTTTATTTGCCGTAGATTTTAATTATGCAATTCCATATGAAATGCGCATCGTTGGCCCTTTGAGCGCAAATAGAGCACGACAGCAAAGCGAACTGTCAAAGCGCCTCTCCTCGGATCAAACAAATTGAATGAAAATTAAATGTTTTACATCAGATAACGACCAGAGCGAAACATTCAATTTGCCGCAATATGTGGTCTGGACTGAATAGGTTGAAGCTCTGTTGAGCTGGGAGTTTATTGAGACTGCGGGTGATGCTGAGACTGAGACTGAAACTGCGGCTGAGACTGAGACTAAGACTGAGACTAAGACTGAGACTGCGGCTGAGACTAAGACCAAGACTGAGCCTGAGACTAAGGCTGTGGCTGAGACTGAGACTAACTCCTAGGCATCTTAATCTCAGCTGTAGTTCTTTTACTTGCTTTAGATCCTTTAAGATCCTTTTTCTATCAGATCCATGTCTGCAGCTAAAGGCGCTTCCTAAACCAATTCACTTTAGCTTCTTCTTCTGCTGCTTCATTTTGTTAAATTAACTTTTATTTTTGGTTGCTCCGTGATTAATCTTCGTTAATTCGGTTCAGCTTCAGTTGGCATTGTCTTCGCACCTCTTTGCTTAATTGTTTGTCCTTGTTGCTGCTTTAATTCACTGCATTGCCATAGGAGGCGGGGGTGCAGGGGGCGGGCAGGCAGGCCAGGCAGGCCAGGCGTGCTCGTAGCCGTGGGAGAGGCGTTAAGTGCGCTCGTCTAAAGTGATTTGATGCGTGTCACATTCGAGAGTGCGAGTGCTGCTTAGAGAACGAACTGCGTGACATATTTGTATTCAGCACTTCAGTGCCAAAAGGCAGCAACTGACACGCACTGCAAATCAGACGCACACAGACAGAGTAACAGAGCGACAGAGAGAGAGAGAGAGAGAGAGGGAGGGGGAGAGAGGGAGCGACACACAAGTGCAGCACGCATGCATTGTCAACAAAAAATGATGAAGCAAACTTTTGTAGCCTGCCACACGGCTAGCATAATACCCATGCATATACGACATCTGTAGACGCCACCCCCCCCTCCCCCCGCGACCCCACTCCCCCTTGTGCTGTCCACTTGTGTGCGAAGCCACGCTCCAGCCGTGCCTCCAGGCACGCCTCACAACAAGTGCAACAACAATGTCTTTGTGCAGCAAATGCTTTTTAACTGTGCTTTTATACCCTTTTAACCGCAGAATGGCAAAAAAAAATGAAAATGAAACGAAAATGGGCATTGGAAAGTTTTTTAAGCAGAGCCTTAAAGATGGCCACGAATATGAAATCTGCGGGATCTGTGGGAAATTGCTGAAATAGCTGTAAACCTAGCTGAGGTGCCCCGAGAGGCAGGTCATAGAAGGCTAAGCAAGAAAGGCAGACGAATGGCCAGAGGGACAGACTGTACGGACTGACGGTGGAATGAACTGACGACGGACAATGGGATAGACGATCAGACGAACGGTCAGATGAATGGAAAGACAAATGAACGGACTGACGGACGGACGGATAGACGAACAGTCGGATAAATGAGCGGAGAGTTAGACGAACAGTCGGATAGATGAACGGACGGACGCATGGTTGGACGAACGGTCAAATGGATGGCCAACGGACAGTCGGATAAACGGACAGACGGACGAACAGTCGAACGGACAGAAGGTCCGACAGACAGAAGAACAGTAGGATAAGCGGACGGACGTGTGGATGGACGGCTGCTCAGAGAGTGCATAGATAGACAGTCGACTCCCAACTAATCCTTCCGAAACAAACATTGTGTAAAACCAATATACCCGCTCCCTCTCTCTCTCTCTCTCTCTCTCTCTCTCTCTCTCTGTCTCTCTTTGCCGTTAGCTGTGCCTGGGCACACATACAAATAGATGAAATTATGCAGTAAATACATCATTTAGAATGCTGATCCATATAAACGCATACGCGGCGTAATAGCAGGCGAGAGTTATAAACACGTATTATGAGACAGCCTCGCACACAGAGGGAAGAGAGCGAGAGAGAGAGGCAGAGAGGGAGGGGGAGAGCGGGCGGGACATGTGTGTGTACGTGACAATTAAATTTATGAAGCTCCAAACAGAAAGAGTCCAAAAAGAAAGGAAGAGAGACAGAGGGGGAAAAGTAGGCCAAGTCCAAGTCCAAGTCCAAGTCCAAGTCCAAGTGCAAGTTCAAAAGCCAGTTCAGCATTCGCTGAGGCCTGGCAAATGGGCGCGTGACTGCTGCCAAGAAACGCCTAACTTGGCCCATTAGCAGCCAGACGGGGCTGCCACGGCTATAGCTGGCAACGAGGTGCGGATCAAGTAGCAGTCAACGCGACTCGACTCGACACCACGTGGGAAATAAAGCTGGCAAACACAGCTGTCAAATGGAGTTCCAAATGGAACCGAGCCCCAAACTAACCTTAATAATCTTAACGGCAACCTGCCACGCCCGCTCTCTGCCCACCTCAGCACAATTGCCAAAGAAGTACATTTAGCGATTCAATTCAATCGATAGCAAAGCCAATGCATGCATGGAATGATACAAGACCAGTCCGTCCTAAGCTGACTCGACTTTCAGCTTGAGGTTCGGGAGCCACAGAAATTGCAATTATAAAAGTCGAAATCAATTCATCAATCAATGTAGTGCCCAGGACAAAGCTTAGAGTGCTCTCTCACTCTCTCTCTCTCTCTCTCTCTCTCTCTCTCTCGCCCTCCTTCTCACTGTCTCTGCCGCTTTCAGAGGAAGAGGCATACATATGAGCCTATTATATTTTTCGTGTCTTATAAATTATTGTAATCATAAATTCCATTCCACGCTCATCCGTCAAGGTATTTTACATTTTAATATCCATTATTAATTGCTTGAGCACATTTTGCGGTAAGAAAGAAAGAAAGCAAAAAAAAAAAACTAGCCTTAGGCAATATCTTAGACAGCTTCGACACCCCTCGGTGCCTGCTCTACCCCTAGCTCCTCCGCAGCCCCTACGTTCCATGCATGCTCTACCTGCCCCATTTCCCTTTTACATCTCTTACATACCCTACCATGCCTACATCCCCTACATTGTCTACATACCCCACATCGCCCTTACATACCCTTATCCATCTTATCTACGTCTTGTACATCTTCCTACACCTCCGCTACGCTTACTTGCCTGCATTCTTTCCCATCCATTCCTTCTACAGCCCCTACACTCCCTGCATCCCCTACTTCTCCTACCCTACTACACCTACTAATCGTGAGCCTGTCACTTTGCCATTTAGCAATTGTGTTCATGCCACGCCCCGCTGTCGTTTTGCCACAATAAATTCAAGAGCAGACATAGCAACTCAGCACGCCAGAGCCAGAAAAAAAAAGATTTAAAAAGAGTATAGGCATAGCTGATGATACCCTGTAAAAAGTTGAAATGCAAAATCGAGCAAAAATCATACAAAATTCTATAATATATACAAAGTTTGATTGATTGATTGACTGATTGATTGACTTATTGATTGACCGACTGATTGATTGACTGATTAACTGACTGATTGACTGATTGATTGACTGACTGATTGATTGTCTGATTGATTGTCTGACTGATTGATTGACTGATTGATTGTCTGACTGATTGATTGTTTGATTGGCTGACTGATTGACTGATTGATTGACTTATTGATTGACTGATTAACTGACTGATTGACTGACTGATTGACTGACTGATTGATTGACTGACTGATTGATTGACTGACTGATTGATTGATTGATTGACTGACTGATTAACTGACTGATTGAGTGACTGATTGATCGACTGATTGACTAACTGATTCATTGACTGATTGATTGTGTGATTGATTAACTGACTGATTGACTGACTGATTAACTGACTGATTGATTGTCTGACTGATTGATTGATTGATTGATTGACTGACTGATTGACTGACTGATTCATTGACTGACTGATTGATTGTTTGACTGATTAACTGACTGATTAACTGACTGATTGATTGTCTGATTGATTGATTGATTGACTGCTTACTAACCTCAGATACATATGTATGTTCCTCTGCTAGAAGCTAATACTCCCCTTCCCTCCTCGATTCTCTGCCGCACTGATATACCCTCTGCTAGCCGCCTTCACGTGGTATTTAACAATGACACAAAAAATTGAAATATAAATTATTTGGCTGTCGCGTCCATCTATTTGTCAGCTGTGCGCTCGTTCCATTTGTTATTTACCGTTGGCGCAGCTCTCCCGCTCGCCTCTCTGCACCTTGAGGCCGCCTACACTGCGGCTATTTTAATATTTTAATATATCCTGGCACGCATTTCATCTCATTATTTGCGACACGAATCGCGAGCGCGCGGCTTTTCACCGAAACATGAATATAAAATATTGTGCGAGCGCGCAAAGATTTGGCCCCCGCCCCGCGCGCTTTTCATATTAATTTATGGCCGTGGCTTTCTCTTCATTCAACATGCCGGCAATTAATTAATTGCCCGCCATTGTTTGGCCATGGACACGACGGCGACGACGACGGCGACGGCCCGTGATATGTAGCTAAGCGAAAAGTAAAGTTCTCTCTGCACTGATTGCATTTGCTCAGCCCCTCTCCTCCCAGAGCTCCCCAAATTTTGCTCGTTGTCTATTCAATCTCTTTGACAGTTTATTTTAATTAGTTTTCAGCTGCGCTCCGCACGGCTACACTGCCCGAAAAAAGCCAGCTGAAACTGTCTTCGTTAATACGAAATCAATTTGCTTCCAATTAGATATCTAATTGAGTCCAATTAGACCTGCTTGTAATACGCATATCGAGTTGCCTTGTGGCTCAAAGCATATTTTCAATTTCAATTTCAATTTGCTGCACGACGCTGCGTATGCGCAATGTCACAATTTCCATACGCACCGTTGGCCCCCTCGAAATTATGTTTAATTGAAATTTGACAATTTTAATTCGCATTTAATTGAACAAAGAACTATGGCTCCAAATGTGAATATTTAGTAGAAAATATCAAAGTGAATGCCAAGCAACTGAGCCGTGATTGGGCCGAGCAGGCACTGGCCCAGCAAGAGCAAGACTTTTTGGAATGAGCACATCTCGCCAGCTCGCCAGTATTTCAATGAGAATTTACTTGTATTTATTTTAACTAGCAAGCTTAACTATCGAGAGCTTATGTTTTATATCAGCCATCCAAGATCAGATGTTCTATTCCTTGTATACTGGCATGGCTGTAGCTTCAACATATAGTCGAAAAGAATTCAATATCTTGAGTGCTTTAATGCCTTATAACAGGTTGATCTCATCTCACTCTTAGTTGGTTTTTATAGTTTTCTCATCTCTCTCTCTCTCTCTCTCTCTCTCTCTCTCTCTCTCCCTCTCTCACTAGTCATAGAGTTTTGAAATCTGGTTTATTGTCGCATTGATAGCTTCTTAATGGACGTAATTATACTCCGTCACGATTCGTGAGTCTTCACACGTACTTTGCTCAAATTAAAAAAGAGGGAATGAAAATATCAGAGTAGCAAAAGTTTACAAATGTTATCAATATAATGTCTGCACAGGTAGACACCTACCTGTCTGCAGTCCGCAAGCCACTCTTATCTCTAACTGTCTGCGTGTGTGTGTGCCTTAGCAATTATTATGCTGCTGACATGACAGAAACAGTCGACGCTGCTGCTGTACGTAAAATCTTTGCCGCAGCGCGGGGCAAGTAGCGAGTCGCAAGTGGCAAGTGGCTCGTGTTCGATAATGCCGCACGTAGCACGCCGACAAAAGCACATTGCTGCTCCGACTATTAGGGCGGGCGAAAAAAAAGCAATTAAAATAAAATCAATAGAGGAGCACAGTCCGACTTCGGCGTTCTCAGAAAACGTTCAGATAAGAGCAACTCTGGCTGCTGCAGACTATCTCTATAAATAGGTCTTTTTGCCGATATTATCAATCATGTTTTAGTTTTGGGAGAATCCCAGTAGCAGTGTCGAAGTGACCAAGGAGAACCAACTGATGTAATTAGTTTTGCCTCAAGAACTAATTGCTGAACGATATTTATCGATGTGGAACTAGAGTCATTCGCCAATAGGACCAGACTAGGACTCTAGACGAAACCTATCAACCTTAAGCAAGCAAGCAAGCCATATATATAGAAGCCTATCGACATGATGCAAGCAAACAATCTCTCCAATAGCTATTGATATATATCCGACTAGTTATCGATATAACACAACTATTGATATTATACAAGAGCGCAGCATGACAGATAACTATAGATGTTAGGCTAGCAAATAGTCTAACCTATAACTACCGATACATTATCGATAGTTATCGATTTGAAGCTAGAGTAATTAGCCAATATAGGCTAAGACTCTAGACGAAACCTATCAGTATTAAGCAAGCAAGCCATTTATATAGAAGCCAATCGATATGATGCAAGCAAGTAGCTATCGAGTAGCTATCGATATATATCTGGCTGGCTATCGATATAAATACGCTCCACAACAATCGATATTATATAAGAGCCCAGCATAACAGATAACTATAGATGTTAGGCTAGCAAACACTCTAACCTATAATTATCGATACAGTCTAATGTCCAGTTATCGATAGCTATCGATTACACACAAAATCCCCAAAACTATGACAAATATTTATTAATGTAAATGTTATCTTGCAGATAGTTGACACATTTAGCTTTCGATTATTGCTTATCGATTATCGATATTTTATTATATGCTGTACATAGGCTAATATATGAAAATACAAATTTGTTACCTCTAAAGTTTTAAGTTTCTGACTCTCAAACTGAACCCAAGCCGCATAGAATATGTCATTTGTATAAAAGCCGATATTTATCGGCATATCGATTATGAGTTGCAAGCACAACTAGGCCAGCGACCAGCCCAGCTGTCGATGGACTGCCAGCGCATTGCTGATCAGCTGCTCCTTGAAGCGCCAAATGTTATCGTCGCGCACAGGCGGCGGCTCCTTGAGCTCGATGCTGTTGTCCGGCTCGCGATAATGCTGCATTTGACCCAAGGCGACGGAGACATCGTGCGGAGAGCACGCCTCCCGCCACTGCATTGGAAAGTGATTGTGCACCGTGAGCACATAGGCCGTGGCATGCAGGCACTTGACAGCTGAAAGTGCATCCGAATGCCGGGCCACGCGCTCCACGTGGCGCAGCATGTAGAAGCGAGCCGGCGGCGTCAGGTCTTGCCGCAGCTCTCTGGAGTAGTAAATGTTGCGAAAGCACAAGCTGGCATGGGCCACACAGTTGCTGTCGCCAGGGGGTCCATTGCTGTCGCCCTGCGGATTCCGCTCGAGCCGCTCGACCAGCGCCGTCCAGTTGCGCAGCTGGCCGAGCGGCATGATCAGTTCGTCCACATCCATCACAGCCAGATAGTCAAAGTCGTACATGTTGCGGTAGAGGCAGTCGTTGTACATCAGCACCTCGTTCAGGCGTTTGTTCAGCAGCACATTAGTCGCCGGCTTGGACACGCCCTCGAGCAGACGGAAGGGACGCATCTCGAGCAAGCCATCGTGCTCCTCATAGTGCCGCAGCGTGCGAATCGTATTCGCATGCAAAGTACTCCCGCCCAAGTAGTAGGCCGTGACGCGCTCTGCGCCCAGCAGCCGCACCATCTCCAGCCACTCGACGAACCGCTCCGACATGTCCGCATCGGGAAACTGCAAGTCCTTGACGCACACACCGAAACGCAGCGAGCGACGTCGCTCAGGTGAGCGATAGTAGACGCGCAGCGCATTGCTAGCTCGAGCACAGCGATCCGTGAAGACCAGAGACACCAGCTGCGGCACACGCTGGCGACGCGCACCACCCACGAGGGGGCAGGTGAAGAGGACCGGATAGATCTGTTCGGGTCCGAGGCCCCAGCTGTCGTACCATATCATTTCGTGATGCGTCATCTCGAGCAACTCCGGCCGATCGCTGTGCTCGTACCACACCTGGCAGTAGGTGCGCTCGAAGGGGCCGTGGAAGCTGCTGATCATGCCCAGCACAACGACGCTCGGCGTTCGCTCCAAGCTGAGCCGACGATCGTAGAACGCGCTATACAGAAAATAGCTGACATTGCCAGCCCGACTCAGTTGATAGTATTCATTCTGTATATTCAGATTCTCGAAGCGTGGATAAGGTGCGCAGTGCACGTCGAAGGCCCAGCTGCGATTCGCATTCGAGCGCAGCAGCTGCTCCACGGCCTTGAGCTCAGCCACGGGCTTATCGAACTTCGGCTTCGGCTGCTCGGGGGCTAAACTTTCATCAGTTTGCATCAGTCGTCAGCTTTTCGAGTGAGTCTCACTTACCTGCTGGTGCCTTGCGCTGGGCATGCTTGCTCAGCAATTTGCCCGCATGTCCGACCGTGCGATCACCCCTCTCGGGTGGGTGGATCATAGACAGCATTTTGATGAAAAAGGCAGCCAAGAGCAGCCAGGCCAAGACCTTGAGCCGTGCCGACACCTTGTATACCTTCATCGTGCAGCTGCGTATCTGCTATGACAGGCGGACCCTGCCTCAAGCTACAGCGAAAAATGACTCTCAGCTGGCGAACCTACTAATTCGACCCGACTAACAGTTACCCTGCTATGTGCAGCAATCAAGTCTTGCTGGGCTTAGACATGGCTAGTTAGATCAGCGATCGATCAGGCAGACTCTATTCCTTCGACCAGCTCAATGCTGGAAGACAACAGAAGCTCAATTTGTGGGCAGCTCTGACGATATTATCATACCCTTCCTTTGGGGTGCATTCTTAAGTCGTAGCGACTCATTTTGCACAAGTAATCAGCTAAGTGAAGTTCGCAATCGAACACTTAACTGATATGGAATAACATTGGCCTGCAGTGGTTTAAACTGTGGGAGCAAAAGAGATAAGTAAGACGTGCAACGCAATGGGAATGGAACAGTGCTATGCGTTGCTGTTAGACAAAGCAACCGACTGACTTCAACAGAAATAGACTCCAAGTAGAATATTAAGTATTTGAAAACGTTTGAAACAAATTGAAATTGGAACAGCAGAATTGAGATTTAAATTTATAGTATAGAAAACAGTTTTGAAACAAAGCGAGAATGAAACACTTTTAGGATTAGTTATAAAATTTGTATTGGAACAAAATGGAATTGGAACAACAACAGAAAAGAAGCTCCACATAACTATAAATTAATGCAATTCAACAATGTTAGAGACTTATGAAACATGCTGAGAGTGGCACATTGAGCCTGTCATAGGAACAAACCGGAATGGAACGAACAAAACCTATGCAACAGATATATTGGAAATGGAAGTGGAACAGTCGCCGCATAAGAAATTCAAGTCGGACTCTTGAAAAGACACATTTAAATAATTAAAGCGCAGAACGAAATGAAAATGGAACAATTAGTTGTGAATGGCAAATACATTTTGCCTTTCTGTCCACAAAGAAAGTGGTTGAAAGTTGTCCAAGTCCACCTCTCCCCTCTCACGAAAAGTACGCTTAAATGGACTACAACAGAGAGAGAGCTCAACCCACCGCCCCCTCCCCTTCCACCTTCCACCTTCGTAACCCCCCTGAAGTTCAGATGTCCACGCGCTTTCAAGGGCCCTAACAAGCTGCAAACAAGGCTCAAACACATGGCCGGCATTATTATGGATGGCAGCGTACCGTTAACGCCGCCAATGGCCACAATGACAAAAGAAACAACCAATTCGCCTCCAGCCCCGCCCCGCCCCGTCCCGCCCCTCTGTCGGCCCCTTTTGGCCCCGTTTGGCAGGCATTCCCATTTGGTGGGTAGCGACGTTCGCGTCACCTGCATTAAATTATTGATTCGATTTCGCGCGCGGCTCGTTTTCTATTGTGGTAAATATTTGAGGCTGAATGAATTGTGGTCGGAGAGTCATTGTCAAAGTTGGCGCCGTTGCCGCAGCCAATTCCCCCGTTCATCCCCTGCACGCGGCCGGCTGACAGGCCCAACCAACCAGTCAGTCACTCGGTTAGTCAGTTAGTCAATTTTTCATATGCCCTTTGCCACGCCCAGCCGAGCAACAGTAACAACAACAATAACAATAACAGCGCCAACAAACGCCATTGGAATCAAATTTATGTGCGGTGTGTCGTCTACTCGACTGAATGCCTACGTGTGTGTGTGTGTGTGTGTGTGTGTGTGTGTGTGTGTGTGTTGAGTGTCCGTGTGTGTGTGTGTGTCTATTTGCCAGGCAGCAAACAAGACATAATCAATCACTTAACCCCGAAAAAAGCAGGCGCACCAAATGTTCGTTTCAATTAAAGTTTCGCTTTCATTCACTTAGCCCAGCGCGCAGAGTCAAAGTGAAAATCCAACCCATGCGCAGTGGGGCCCAGCCCTGCACTGAGCGAAATAATTATGCTTATGCTAATGCTCATTAGTCATAAGTCGTAACTCTACTTGCACTCAGTAGTCATTACTCGTAACTCAACATATACTCAGTAGTCATTAGTCACTATTCATTACTCATCACTTATTGCTCATTGCTCATTGCTCATTGCTCATTGCTCATGACTCATTACAGGTTACCACTTGCTGATTACTCATTACATTTTACTGAATATTGATAACTCATAACAAATTATTACTCATTACTCATTAGTCATTAGTCATTAGTCATTAGTCATTAGTCATTAGTCATTAGTCATTAGTCATTAGTCATTAGTCATTAGTCATTAGTCATTAGTCATTAGTCATTAGTCATTAGTCATTAGTCATTAGTCATTAGTCATAAGTCATTGTTCATTAGTCATTAGTCATTAGTCATTAGTCATTAGTCATTAGTCATTAGTCATTAGTCATTAGTCATTAGTCATTAGTCATTAGTCATTAGTCATTAGTCATTAGTCATTAGTCATTAGTCATTAGTCATTAGTCATTAGTCATTAGTCATTAGTCATTAGTCATTAGTCATTAGTCATTAGTCATTAGTCATTAGTCATTAGTCATTAGTCATTAGTCATTATTCATAATTTATTATTAAATACTCATTATTTCATTTCTGCTTACTAATTACTTATTACTTATTACTCATTATTCATTATTCTTACATCTACTTATAGTCATTACTCATTAGTTATTACCCAATATTCATGTGTTTACTTATACTCATTACTCATAACTTTACTTTACCCATTACTTATAACTCAATGCTCATTATTCATTGCTCATTATTCATAGCTCTACCTATAGTCATTACTCATTATTCATTGCTCATTATTCATAGCTCTACCTATACCTATTACTCATTATTCATTAGTCATTATTTATTATTTATTATTCATTATTAATAACTTTTCTTATACTTACTCTAATACTTATGCATCTAACTTATACTCATACTTATACTCATACTTATACTTATACTTATACTCATACTTATACTTATACAATCTCATAGTTGTATACTTATACACTCCGGCTTTCGCTCAGTGTAACACACGCTCAGCCCTCAATTCTGTTCGGCCTTTGCTATGTGTGCTGAAAGTGGGGGATTTTGTCGCAGGCATTAGGATGTGGGCCAGGGGATATGGCTCAGCGACGGAAGCAACCAATTTCCGGCTGCAGCTAGCGCCCTAGTTCACTTTGCATACATTTAGGCGCTTTAGTGTGCCTCCGCCTCGGCTCGAGTGTGGATGCCGGCGGGTGGACTGAGCCAGTGAAACGATAAAGCTGTTGCTGCTGCTGCGGCTGCTGTTGTTATTGAAGGAATGACGCACTCAGAATTCAAAATTCATTGAAGCGCCCGCTCGCACTGGCAAGCGCATAAGCCCAACTGGCGTACAGTGGGCCCCCGCTTGCGCGCATATCACAGTCAATTTGCTGCGATGTATTTATATTAATTGCGGCGAGTCCTTTCGAATCATTAAGATTTTGAGTGCACTGCCGCATTATTGATTAACCCTTGCACGCCGCAGTCGACAGCCAGCCACCGCCTAGGCACGCCCTTGACGGCGCCTCCCCCCCTCTTCACTGACATGGCTCAAATCCTGTTTCGCCGCACACATTTAGCATAATTTAGCACTTCATTACGAGGCGCACAAGGCAACTGCCACAAAGCAAAAGCCGCAAGAGCCCCAGCTGAAAGTTTTTCACCTCACCACCGCCCACTCAGCCCCTCCCCCTGCTTTTATGTGGCGACTTGATGGCAAGGCTTATGCGATTTGTCGCGCATAAGCAAATTGACAAAATCTTAAATCGCAAGCTGCAGGTACGAGGAATTATATGTGTTTTGGCATGATGTATCCCAAGTGATTATGCCACGCCTACTCAAGCCACCTACTCCCCCACCCCCCTTCCTCCTCCTCCTCCTCCTACACACACACACACAATTGAAATTGACTGAAACTTGTGTCATATTCACTCGAATTTCAGCTATTTTGTGTCAATTTCTGGCAAAAGTTTCGCAAGCTGAAAACTTTTGAGTATGCTTCGCTGACATATTCCTTGCTCACACACAGACACAATGTGTATGTGTGTGCGTGTGTGTGTGTGTGTGTGTGTGTGTGTGTGTATTATTTTAAGTATGTCCTTAAACATGTGTGCTGTTCCATTCATAAGCACTTTGACAGTTGTTTGAAAAACTAAACGCGTCTGGCCCAACTTCATATCTCTCGATGGGCTTTCAACTCTCGACTGAAATGTGAGCCGACTATAAGTTTAATATATTCCATTATATATACGCTGAATAGGAGTAATCCATCATGAGCTGCATGATTCAGATATAAAGAGCTGTCGAGCTTCAATCAAGTGTTTCGCTTGGCAGCAAACGACGCTAAGAGTGCAACGATAGTTTTGTAATCGATAATTCTGACGATCAATGAATCGATAGTTGCCAAAAAGTATATTTTAGATATTATCCAGTTCAAGCTGTTGCAATAGTAGGGCAGGCTTTGTGTGCTGGGTGACCCAGCTAGAGTGATACTATTTGCCATAGCAATATATCGACTGTTGTGCCAGTTATCGATAACATTTTAATTTTCATAGATCTATTACTGCCTGCCATTTGAGTTATGCTTTTGACTCGTGTACAAATAAATGTACAAATTATAATTGAAAATATTAAAAATTCAAGTTAAAATTTTACCTACATTCCTAATCAGTTTTTGCAGTGAGTGCTTAGCTTCCAGCTCAGCAATGGGCATGTTATTTACTTCATTCGAAATGAGAGCAGAGTTACAGTAAAATCTCAACTATTTTTTCATTTTATAGCTAACTCTTTTCGTATAGCTCTCAACTGGTCACCCCAAAAACAGTACTCGCAAATTAGAATTTGATTGCAACCTCAAATGGAGACTCAATGAACAGCAAATATTTTTGGGCAACCAGCTCAAAGAGAGATCAATCAAACAGCCACGCCCACCGCCTCAGGGCGTGTGAAGAACGTGTGTGCAGAATATTGGACATTTTGTGGCCGGATTGGACGATTTGCAAGTTGATTAGCCGCAATACAATTGGTAGCCAATGTTGCAGCAGCAGCAGCAGCATCTGGCCGTTAGGGTGGTCTAGGGTGGCACTGCTGGGTGCTGGGTGTGACATGGATGCAATGCGAATGAATAATTTATGTATAATGCGTTGCGAGCGCTACATAAAACGTCCAAGACGCGTTCAGGGCAATCAACTTTAATTGCTGATTACGTATACGACGCATTGAACGCTGTCCATTCTACAGTCTCCCTCCCTCGCTCCCTCCCTCGCTCCCTCCCTCGCTCTGTGTGCTGCATTTCATTGCAAATTGTGTTAACAAAACGCTCGCAACAAAGAAAAATATATTTCAATAATTTTGCTTCGCTTCTTCAATCTTTTGTTGGCTGCCGCCGACGTCGCCGCTGCTGCTGCTAGCTGTTGGCGCATAATTCGAAAATTGAAATTGCCATCACGTACATAACGCCGGCAGCGACGTCGTGGCTCGTCGCGTTGCGTCACTTGTCAACATGAATTTCCAATTTTCCTTTACCGCCGCACCGTTCTATATGCTCCCATTCATTCATTCCCTTCAGCCTCCTCTCCTCTCATTCTCTTCTTCTCGCATACCCTAACCAAACACGAGTCAAGCCACCAAAGCGCTAAGCGCATTCCACACAACGAGCGGGGACTGCGCCTGGGCTGGGCTGGGCTGGGCTGGGGTTGTTTACAAAATGCCAAACCTTTAGCTGAAATTAAATCAAAAATAAAAATAATATTTATAGGGCTTTTTTCTCTGTCGTTGATACTTACGCTGCTCTAGGCTTCACTCTCAGCTGAAGCACTTTGCTCGCCACTTCACTCTTGACTTGCAACTGCGAAAGCTAAAAGCCTTAACAAAAGCTGCTTTTGCCATATTGAATCATCCAGTAAAACTAACTGAGAGTTTCATTCCTTAACTTAAGAAGACTCCTTTTATGCCAAATATATCATCAATGAAAGAGACCGAGCTCAGCTGACATAAGTGCGAGCTGTTAAGCTGCTGTTAAGTTAACATTAACAGCTCATGCAATTAGTCTTCCACTCAGACTACTAACTGCCATTTCCTTCACTTTGCCTTGCCTCTCAGCACGGTCTGTTAACCCATAACATTCTGCAGTTAACATACTGTTAAGGCTAACATTTTCAGGCTATGTTCATAGCGCATTCAATTGTCGGCTTGATTGCTTTGCTAAATATGTTCAAAGTATTTCACTTTCAAGATTTTGTTGTTTCTTAATAAGTACTTTGGCTTGCTGTTTGTTGATGTTGTTGTAGCTGCTGGTTGTTGTTGTTGCTTGTTATTGTTGTTTTGCATTTGGGGCTTAGCAGAACGTTGCGCGCTTCAGGCTCACGTTCGCGCTGCTTTGCCTTTTTTAATCTAATAGTAAAAATGCCTCGTAAAATGCCTTGCAGCTAAGACGTCTGCATATGAAGCCAGCCGCAGGATATGCGATAAATATATCGCATAAAAATATATCGCATAAGCCATATATCGTACATATTATATGCTGCTCACTTAGTAACCGAATTCCAAGTTCACAGCAAACCACAAACAAATATGTTTATTTAGCCCAAACCAGAATCGATAATTATCGATTAGAGTAATTAAGGTACATAGTATTAGCTAAAGGGAATAGAGGCGCAGCTAACAGAGTGGGTATTTGTTGAAAGTGTTTGGGAAATTAATAGCTTGAGCTGTTAAGGGTTATTTCTTTGGCTGTCAAGAAATCGATAGTTATCGATTTCGGTGAACGGAAAGTTGAGCTGTTAAATATGAAGCAGATTGGGCTCATAAACAAAGTTAGTTATAATAGACAAACAGCAGTTAAGAGCTATTCAAATCAACTATAAATATCGATAATTATCGATACCAATAAAAACGAAACTGCACTGCTGTTGGGCCCTTTTTTAACGGCTTTTTTATGAGCCATCAAATCATGAATCGACAAAGTTTAACAAATTTAAATTTTATGTGTGACTGTGTGGGTGTCTGGGTGGGTGTATGGGTGGTTGGTGGTGCGTGTGTTGGTGGTGCGTGTTGCTGTTTGTTCATGTTGATCTTCTGCCTCACCTCGGCCCGCTTTAATTGCCCTTCAAAGTTTGCTGTTAATTTTTTGCCAACACACCTCGAATTATGCCACTTTGTCTGCCAACTTTGAAGTGACCCTGAACGGCAGACTCTCTCTCTCTCTCTCTCTCTCTCTGTGTGTGTGTGCCTGTGTCTGTTAAGCTGCTCGCCAGCATTATCATCATTCTGATTAAACGCAAACAGCGCTGAAAACAAAATTAGTTGACATTTATGCAAATGCATGTCGGACCTCAACGACAAACCAGCTTAGTGTCCAGCTCGTTCTGTCACACACACACAGAGAGACACGCCCCTCTCGCTCTCAGCTTCCCCCTTTTCTTTTTTTGGACTGCCTTATCGCATTCTCTGTTCGTAGCTGTTGCCCCTTGCGCTAGCCATGGCCAAGTTGAAAGTCCGCATCCAGTTTATGCTTGAGAAGTATATTGGTTCAGGGCAATGCTCACCTTGGATAACATCCGACTGTTTGACTGTTTGTCTTGTTTGTTCTGCCATCCCTCCCTCATTTGCCCTGACCTTCCTTACTTAGAGTATCCGTATCATGCAGTCAGTCACTCCCCACGGCAGCTTTTCAGCTTCTTCTGCGTTTCTTTTCTACTTTCGGTCGCATTTGATTTCCCAGCTTTAATCTTTGCGTATTTTTAGCCGCTTTCTAAATGAATAATAAAGAAATTTCATGCCCTCCGCCTTCCCACCTGCTGCTCCGATTTCAATCGCAAATTTCGCTTTTAAGTTTTTAATCACAAACGAATTTGGGATAAATGGTATGCCAGTGACAGGCCGCAGCAGAAAACAATGACGACGCGAATGGACGTTGCGCTTACTGTAACTTGTAATCATCAAAGCGTCCGTTGTACCGCTTGGTGTTACTTCTTACAGTGACCGCGGCGCTCCTGACTACAGTGAAATCTATAAAAAAAAAAAAAAAAAAAAAAGAAATTCAAAAAGTGCAAGAAGTGAATTGTAATCAAATGCATCGCTGTCTAATGCGATCATCTAAATGTGTTCAACCACACTCACAAACACACACACACACACACTCACACACACACACACTCACACACACACACTCACACCTAAACACAGTCGTATCGCACGTGGAAAACTCGGTCACGTTGCCACGCTGGAAATTGAAAAACGCTTTTCGTTTCGGCTCTTTACGCTTTCGCTTTCGTTTTCGCTTCCCTTTTGTATGCGGAGCCGTGTCGCTGCGCTGCCCTATTTCCAAAAGGTTATCACAACTTTGTCATCGACTTTTGAAGGGTTTCTGCTTCTTCTTCTTCTTCTTCTTTCACCTTCTTCTTCTTCTTCTTTCTCCTTCGTTCATTCCCACTTGTTCGCTTTATTTGTCGCATCGGTATGCAAAGCCATTTTCGAGTGCCGAGCGCCAAGCGAATTTATTCCCCTTTGAAGTAATTTCGTATTCCATCTATCGCTCTGCAGCGACAACAGCGGAATTTCAGCTCAGTTTACCTCTGATATAGCTCAAATTTACTCAGAGCTGGCCATAGAGCTGTCATTCCGTTCGCACCCATCAGCTGTCCAATCATTCAGTTCCATGTGTTCCACCTCATCAAAATCTATCTTCATTTCCCCATGCAGACATATCGTTCCATTTCCATACTGCTTGTTGACCCGCTCGCTATCCCAATTCCATACGTTTCTAACTACATCTTGAACGCTGTGTGAATTTTGCATTAAATCCCAATTCCACGTGTTCCAGGCTGTTATTAGAGCGCTTTTGAATGGTCCCCTCCAACACCGCACATTTCCAGAGTTCTTCCCATTGGTCCACTAGAGATTCTATGTTCGCACGTTCCCCATTCTCATCGATGAATCGGAAAGTATATAAAATAAACGAAAACCTGCTCTCGATAGTTGACGGGGGCAAACCAACAGCAGCAACTTCCAAATGCTATCTGGGGCATGTGAAAGTGAAATTTCAAGAGAGAATTCTACTTCCATAAGTTTCAGATTGCTATGTGAACGACTACAGCTTCCAACGTTCCTGTCAACTATTTGAGCTCATATAAAATGTTTAATGAAATCCCAATTCCAAGCGTACCAAAGTGATAAAGTGAATTAATTAAAACAAATCATAAGTGTGTTCCTGATTGTTTCCGATGTTCCTGTTGCAGTCCTTTGCAATCGCTTACGAAAATTCCAATTCCAGGTGTTCCAAACTGCCCAATGAACTAATTTGAAGAGGGTATAGAAGGCAGAGATCTTTTTCTGATTCCTGCTTGAGAGCTTTGAAATTGTTGAAGTAAATTCCAATTCCACGTGTTCCAATTTTCTTAGACAATGCCTTTGAATCGCTTATATTGTCTCCAAATCCATTTACATTCTCGCTGTAGAGCTAAGCTATTAACTTAAAGAGAAGTAAGTGCTAATTCCACTCGTTCCACTTGATGAATTTTTCCTACAATTTAAATTTCAAATTTATTCCAATCAATTTTAGTCGCTTGTTTGTCAAAGTTTCACTTGTTATTACCCATTCCATGTGTTCCTTGCATGCAAATCTCAATTCCATACGTCTCAAACTGATATGAACTAGAGAAAAGGTATCCGAAGTGCGCGTCGCCGTTTCTGATTTCTATTTCCTGATGGATTTTCGCTGGTGTTTGATTTCTGTGCGTTTCATCAATTGGATTGCCTATTGTTGTTTCACTTGACTTCGTCGCTTTGTCCTGAATACAGCGTTGATAACAACAAGCCTTGGGAATCCAAGGGAGCGAAAGCGCCGAATTCCATAGCATGTGACTCGACTCTGATGAGTGGGAAAGCCTAGCAATGCGTTGCCAGTGTAAACTGAAGCAAATGAGAAAGGAGAAGGAGGTGCTGGCAGAGGCAGAGGAGGATGGCAATTGCTACTTCAATCCAATATCCATTTTGGGCTAAGCCCCGCTCACACTGACAATTAGCAATCGAGCATCAAATGCAAATAAGCAACAGCAAAATAGAAAGTAAACTTTCTTCGGGTAGGCCAGGGCAGAGGTGGTAGGTGGGAGATGGGAGGTAGACGGCTGAGTCGCCCACTTGACCAGGCCATGACCGTGAGCACTTTGCATTTTCATGCTAATGTTTATAATGTTTATTTGCTGACCTTATTGTCGGCATTGACATCGTTAATGATGCCTCAAGTGTCCTCCATTTAGGCTCAACGAGCATCAGCGCGAACAAATAAACCAAAAGGCAGACATACATTTAGCCAGCGGCCATACATTTAGCCAGCGGCCAGAGACCGAGGGAGAGAGAGAGAGAGAGTGGAGAGGGGCCAAGGCGAGCAGCTGGAGCAACATCAATCCGAAAAAATAAACAGCAAAAACAACAACAAAATAAATAAAAATAAAAAACGCGTTAAAAATCACGCCCCCATCCAAAGAGCAGCAAAAAAGAAACGAAATGCGAAACGATGCGCAACAAATTCAAATAGAAAGCAAAGATAAAAAAGTCAAATGTGTTCCTTGACTTCTCGCCGAGCTTTGGCAAACCACCCACCAGCACCACCCCCACCACTGACTCTTCCCTTCCCCTCTCCCTTGACACAATGACAATGACAATGACGACGATTGTGGCACTTAATTCTCATGCAATGAACAAAATTGATGGCCTCGATGCGATACAGCTGACTCGAAAAAAAAATGCCGAAACCGAAAAGAAAAGCCAAAAAATCAAACCAAAAATCAAAATAACAAAATAACAATTATTCAAGATTTTTGCAAATGGCTGAACACTGGCATTTGGCAATTGTGCAACTGTACGATGTCATACAGCCGTCGAAACAAACGAAAATGGTACAGCAAATGTTAATAATGAGTTGAAACGAATGGAATTGGAACTGTTTATTTTTAATTTAAAAGAAAGAATTATGTTATCAAAAACTATTTTAAAGCATACCAATTTCAGTAAAAGTGAAAAGAAACATGGAATTGGAACATATTTTCAGTATTAAAAAAATACTTTAACTTAAATAAGAATCAAAATTGTTGTCAAAATTTCGCAGTATAAGCGCAAAAGCCATACTTTGTGCGGAACGATAGGAACTGGAACACGTTTTTTCAGCCAATGAATTTTACAGAAGTAATTCGCAAGAGGAGCAAATCGAATTTGATCATTATAAGAATTGTATTTATTTTGTATACAGAAACGAATGGAATTGGCACACACTGTTCGATAAGCTTCTCATATGAAGCCAAATATGCAGAAACGAATGGAATTGGCACACACTGTTACCCCTTTCGATAAGCTTCTCATATGAAGTCGTACTCAAAGTAAACATCATTTAACATTTGCTGAAACGCATGGAATTGGCACACACTTAAGCTCGCTCGCTTTGGAGCTGTTGCAAGTGGACTTCATTCATATTACTTAACAAGCATTATCCACTGCCCTGAGAGACTCGGCGATGCAACTAAAAATAACTTTGTCTGTTTGACCTGTGACCTGTGCTTAGTGTTTGGCTTACGTCATAAAATATAATTAGCGTAAACAAATTGAGCTGGAGCTGGAGCTGGTGAGCTTAGCTGCACCTGGAACTGCTGCTTGTGCTGCTGATGGTGCTGTCGGTGGTGCTGCATGAGCGTATTGCACGCACCGCACATTGCGTTCAGTGTTTGTCCATTGTCCATTTCCCCAAAGAGTCAGACTGAGGCCAATGGAGCGGCGGGCGTGGCATGTGGCATGTGGCATGTGGCGTGTGGCAGCTATTGCTGTTGTCGTTTGTATCCTCGTTGGTCATCCTTTGTTTCTTTCGCCGCAACTGCTTATAGAAGCAGCGTCGCGTCGTCGCGTTGTTGCGGCCATCAAAAAGGACAAATAAACCCAGCCAACAATGCGTCATTGCAGCGGCAGCAGCGACAGTCATAACCACAGCCAGTGGATGCCACATGCAGTCCGGTTGTTGTGCAAGCGGAAAGTGCTTTGAAGGACGCCGGAAATAGAGAATCTCTGCATGATTGCCTCTGCCCAACTGTCACATTATGAACCACAAAAGGCTCACTGTGTGCAGCGAACCAGTTCGCAATTCGAACAGGTTGCAACACACACACACACACACACACACACACACACTCAGCTCCTGCGCTGAACCGCAACGTAATCAATAATGAGCAAAACCACGCAGTTACAGCGCAAATTTGTTTGCATAACCGGTTCGATTTACAGCCAATTTCATTGAACCGGTTCAAAGAGCAGGCCAATGAACCACAAACAAAAATGGAAGAGAACATACGAGTTATATCGGAGTTTTGATTAGCTATATGCTGGGTAGAGTTGGGTAGCATAGACGAGGTGAACAATGGAGGAAACCAGATCCAGTTGTGTTCGAAAGCTTAAAGAACTTTGAGAGGGCGGAAAACAAAAGACTATTGAAGACTTGGTGGAACCAGATTTAGAACCAAAACTCATCACTAAAACGGCATGTAAATTGAACTGGTTCCAGCTCGAGCCTAATTTTAAATACACGCTTAAAGCTTCAGCAATCCTATCAATTGAAACTCTCCTTTGCCTATATGAAAGCTCACTCACAAATGAACCACTGACTGGTTCAAAATCGTAACAGCTCTGAGCCGAAACTTAACTAAGAACGGCAGGAGGATTATAGCTAGCCAAGTTATAGTTATATCTGTGCAGAGAATGATTTTCACATTGGTACGTGGAACCAGTTCCAACCATGAGCTATGTTTGGCTACCAATATCACCACGGCATACCTTTCACTCAGCCCTCGCAATAATGTTAAAAACTGTTTCCAATTAGGAAATCAATTATAATTTCTCAATGAGAGCTGAACGGCAATGGCTGTCAAAGAACTGGAGAACCCGGAACGAGCATCAAGTTTGGCAGACCTTCGACAATGGCAGGAAAAGAAATAAACGAAACTTTACGAATTTGACAGTGACGAGCGGCCTTTAAGATGCAGCTAGAGGCGGGGCTGGCGGGAGGCGGACTTACGTGGGTCACGTGCTGTGCGTTTGTTGCCATTCAGTTGTCATTTGCAGCTTTGCCCCAATCCGCGACTCACGCGTGCCCCAACTGCAATCCACATTTCCACATTTCGCACACGAATTAACAATTGATGGCCATTTGCCGATTGATTTGCCGTTAGACTTGTTCCATTTGTCACTCGGCGCCTTTGAGCGTTGCCCAACACTGTCCACTGCCCACATTCCAGAAGAGAAATTTATTTTTTTTTTTTTGGTGCTTGATTTTATTAGCATTTTTTTGTTTTTTACAAATATTTTTTGCATTCGAGAAACAAATTTTTGGGCATTACAAATTCTGAGACAGCTTTTGCATAACGATTAAAGTATTTTCCAACACTGACTGCAAGTAGATTATCGCTTTAGTTGGAGGAAAGTCCCTTGGGCTCACATCCCATACTTACGGCGTGGAAATTAGGAAGCCTTCAATAGGCATAGTAAGGGCCCCCGCGCCTTTCATCGATCAAACGTGTTCAGCGGTATTATGTGTGCAGATCAGAGCAGATCCAATGTTCATTGTGTGTGCTGTATGGGAAGTAACTTGCCAGGTGTGTGCCGATGCCGATGTCTATAGTGGTAAAACCTCGAGGTCTTCAATGTGTTCGAACTCTGCAGAGAAAAACAAAATAATTAAGAATAATTTTGTTAGCAGCCCACGCGACTTACCCAAGGCATTAAAACTATATATACATATGTATACTATGTTATATTATACATATATTTATATATGTTTCAATTATTTAAAAAAAATAAAATGAAAATACAAATAAAAATAAATAAAAATTTGGATTTTTGGTCTGAACGAAACGAAATCTAAAATAAAACTGAGCTCTGTTCAGTCGGGCAGAGCTCACCTGAAATGAAATCGATGACAGTTGCGGCAACGGGATAGAGATTGAGCTGATTGAGTCCCTAGGGGCGAAAGAGAGTTTTTCAACTGAAGTAAGAGGCAAAGGGAGGGGCAATAGTAAAGAAGTTTCAAGTGGAGTAAGCTGGAGTGAAAGATCGAGACAGGAGAGAGAAGTCATAGGAAAAGTTGGAAGATGTGAAGCAGAAGGAAATGGGGGAAGCAAGTATAAAGTGAAGTGAGAAGCGAGAGCAAGAAACCAAAAAACGGGGTCCAAAATAACATAGAATAGATAAGTTAATATGGAATAAAGCAAAAGAATTTTAAGCTAACTGAGAAGTTGAAGAAGAAGTAAAAGCAATGTTTTCTTTGCTTACCTGAACTCACATTAATCACTTCTTGATTGCTTCTCTCTGCTGTCTGAGAAATCGAAAGCTAAGCCAAGCAACTAACTGAGAAGCTAAGAGTCTTAGCATAGCTTCTTCTGCTATGTCGAACTCCCTCACAACTCACAGCAGAGAGAAGCAGAAGAGAGTGATATGTTTGCACTTCTTCTCTCTGTTTCAGAGAGCGAGAAACTAAGTGAGCAGTTAAAAGTAGAAGTATCTTCTACTCACCTCCTGCTTCTCTTATGCTTGCTTCTCTCTGTTATAACCCAAAAATAAATAACTAAAGCGAGAAGCTAACTATGAAGTTTGTTCGCTTTCTTGAGCTCACATAGCACTTATCACCTCTTGATTGCTTCTTGCTTCTCCTATGTTGCCTTCTCCCTGCTGTGACTCAGTGAGAAGCGAACTAGGAAGCAAAAGTCAACTTCTTAAACAAAACTTATCTCTCTCTCTCTCTCTCATTGCTTCTCTCTGCTGCAGGCTCCGAGTGTAAAAAGTTCAAATGTATCAGTTACAACTCGCAGCTGTGCTAAATATAATTCCCAGGCTTTGCATAAAAGTTGTTTTTGTTCAACACCCACACACGCCCACTCACGCCCACACACACACTCCCACGCAGTGCTTTGGGGCACGCACTTTAGAGATTCAATTTGTGGCTTATTTTTTGCTGTTTTGAGCTTGGCGTGGGCAAAACGCCAAAACGCATTAAGAACTGACGTCAAATGCAAATTGCGACTGGCCCATCGATATGCGCCGCGCACACATTAGAGAGCTCGATAACTTTTTTTTTTGTTGTTTCCGGTGGGCGATAACTCCGACCGGGATGAACATTGTCATCGTCATCGGCCCATCACATTTATTTATTTTTTATTTTCTTCTCCGTTTTTTTTTTTTTTTTTTTTTTGCTACTGACATATGATTGATAGACGACCCTTAAGCCCAGTCCTGGCCGCTCGGCTCGGCTCGGCTTGGCCCGGTCTCGGGGCAACGGAGCATGGTGTAATGGCCAATTGGTTTAATGCTTTGTCGTCTTCCGAGACAAGTGGGCTGTGGCGGCAGCCGAATTGCGGCGTAAAAGTGTCAAAGCTGATAGACAGCCCAACAAATGGCAAATGAAATGCCAGCCCAGAGATTTGTAGGCCGACGTACTCAAGCCATAAACGAAATGGCTATAGATGATGAAAGAGCTCCGGCCTACGGCCTACGGCTGCCCTCGAGTTCAGCGAGTTTGATTTTTGTCACATATTGAAAATGGATCATATCGAATTACAGTCCAAGACGAGAAATTTAAGCAATAGACTTTAAGATTCTCCCTCTCTCTCCCTCTCTCTATCTCTCTATCTCTATTGACGCTTTCATTCGAAAGGTAAACTGCAGCTGCAATCCCTTAGCCAGTGCCTTAGGCAGCTCAATGAAATCCTAAAGAGAATCAAACGAAAATTTATGTTTCTGACAGCAAAGCGTGGCGTCTAGGGTATGGGGGCGTGGCATGCTGTAATCACAGCCAAACAGAGAGCGAAAGAGACAGAGAGAGAGAGAGAGGGAGAGGGAGAGGGAGAGGGAGGTGGGAGCAACACGCGTATGTGCAGCGAGTGCTACGTAAATCCAATTTGCCTAAAATGGTCATGACGGCAACGCCTTTGCCTGTGGCTTAACTGGTCTTAAAAAAATACTGAAAAAAATATAAGCCAAAGAAAACAAAAAATGTGTGTGTGGCATAATCAAATAATGGGAAAGGGAAAGGGAAAGGGAAAGGGGGCCAGCGGGCATAGGACTTCCCTCTGTGAGAGCGTTACGCAGAAATCTGACCAGAATTGGTTACACAACACTGACTGAGGAGAGCCGAGCAGCGAGCAGTTCATCAAATACCCTGTAGCGGCTGGAAGGCAAGGGTATATCAGATAATGGAAAGCTACATATAAATGCTACAAATATTGTATTTACTGTGAGATACCCTGGAGTGTGATTCACTATTCGTATACCCTGTAAAAGAAAGGCGTATAGTTAATAGGGCATATTAGCTTCGTGTAGGAAACTTTATTGAAAATAACCTATTTTGCAATATACCCTGTAATATGACGACCACTTGTACTCCTACTACTACTACTAGTACTACTACTAGTACCACTACTACTACTACTACTACTACTACTACTACTACTACTACTACTCCTACTACTACTACTACTACTACTACTACTACTACTACTACTACTACTACTACTACTACTACTACTACTACTACTACTACTACTACTACTACTACTACTACTACTACTACTACTACCACTACTACTACTACTACTACTACTACTACTACTACTACTACTACTACTACTACTACTACAATCTACTCCTACTACTACTACTACTACTACTACTACTACTACTACTACTACTACTACTACTACTACTACTACTCCTACTACTACAATCTACTCCTACTACTACTACTACTACTACTACTACTACTACTACTACTACTACTACTACTACTACTACTACTACTACAATCTACTCCTACTACTACAATCTACTCCTACTACTACTACTACTACTACTACTACTACTACTACTACTACTACTACTACTACTACTACTACTACTACTACTACTACTACTACTACTACTACTACTACTACTACTCTGCTCTGCTACTCTACAATCTACTACTACTACTACTACTACTACTACTACTACTACTACTACTACTACTACTACCACTACTACTACTACTACTACTACTACTACTACTCCTACTACTACTACTACTACTACTACTACTCCTACTACTACAATCTACTACTACTACTACTACTACACCTACTACCACAATCTACTACTATTACATAGTACATCATACGTACACCATTCAGCCAGTTAGGTGGTATCTACCGGCCTATCATTTGCTTTACTTTACGCTGGCAAGAAATAATCTTTCTGCTGCCAAATTGGCTTAAAATAAACCTTTTCTCTTTGCGAAAGTGTGCGTGGCACATAGGGCATTAACAAGAAGAAGCGTGCAGCATAGCCGCAAAATGGACAACAACAACAACAGCAGCAGCAACAACGACAAGCAGAACATGAGCAGCAGCCGCGACAGCAGTGGCCAAAATTCATAGCCTACTTAGCGGCGCACATTGCGAGTTATTCAAATTTGAATTAGGCAGACGAGCAGCGGAGCAGCCAGTGCCGAGCCTAGCTTCATGAACGTTTCCGTTTCCGGCAAACAGCAACTGCTGCTGTTTTATGACCATCCCCCCTCTCTCTCTCTCTCTGTGTGTGGGTGTCCGCATAATTGGGCCAGCGGGCCCTGGGTGGCCCTACGTGGGCAGCAGCTGTGCGCCTTGCTTTTAGGCAGCAGACAACAGCCAGCAGCAGACGTCACAGAAGATGGCATAAGCTACATGCTGCCTGCTGCCTGCTGCCTGCCGCTCGCTACATGTTGCGGTAAACGCGAACCTTAATTAGATCATAGTTGCTGCCACACAGACACAGCATTTTATTGCCAACTTTGCCACGCATGTCAGCAGCTTCCTTATGTGGGGCCAACATGCGGCCGCATGCCACATCAAATTTGCAGCTCAATCAAGTGGTTAAAACTTTGCGCCATTTATGGCTCAAGTGACGCAACGCCAGCTGCTGCCCCGACCAGCTCCGGCTTTTGGTGGGTATTTGCATTTTAATTGAATTGCACTACATTATTTAGCATGGCAGCAATTTCGGGTCTGCCAACAGCTTGCCACACACACACACACACACACACACACACACTTACGTCTTGCCACAAAAGTCCTGCTCAGTCAGAAACTAAGTTCGAAAACTTTCTCTGCAATTATCTGACAAGAGTTTCGCAGATATATGCATATATCTTTCAGGGCCGACACCCCAGGCTGATTGCCATGTTGAGTGACAGCTATGAGATACCCTGTAGGCTGATGTTCCAAAATAGGGTATCAGCTTAGCCGTTCATTGCATACAACTTCCTTTAGGGCTTCTCCTCCTCAAACACTTTAAATTACTCTCAAATTTGCATTCTGTTCTTGCCTTGCTCTCTATGTATTGCCCTTGCTTGCAAATAGGGTATCTTCAAGTCGAGCTTATTGTTGAAAACTTATTATACAGTATACTTTACATCATTCTCAATATTTGTAATGCCAATAACTCTTCCATGCTGGTTATTCATATAAATAGTTTAGTTCCGAGTCGATCTCATGTAATCAAACCTTTTACAGGGTATCTGGAAGTCTATTACTTAAAAAATATCTCAATGCCAACTCTGCTGAGATTTCTTTGAACTATTTTATATGCATTTTGTCTTCAAATTGATCACAAATTTGGTTTGTATAACAGTCTAAACTGTTATACAATAATAAAACTGTTATACAAGAGTCTAGTTATCTATAGTTCAATACTTCACATTGAATATCGGTCAAACTTAGCAAACTGAAATTGTCAAACTGTTATACAGCAATCTAACAATCTATGGAAACTGTTATACAATAGTCTAGTCATCTATATAACGACTTAACATTGAATTGGCACACACTTAACGAATAACAAAACTTAACGAAAATGGATGATCCATTATATGCTACATACATATATACCATCTATAGGGTATTCTTTGGTCCATCAAGTGTCGCAACAATTGGCTTATTAAGCCAAACTTTACAGTTACAAGTCGCGATATCACTGCCCATGGCATTTTGATTGCGCCTCACTCAGCTGTCTGTGGTAAGCCAAAGGGAAAAGCAACAGATGGCAGGAGCAAGGGCATTGACTCAGCTCAGGAGCAGAGGCTGTGACTAAGACTGGATCAGGGCCAGGAGCAGAGGCAACGAAGAAACAAAGGCAGGAAGCAGCTGCAGCAGCAGGTGGCAGGGATTATGGGGGCGTGTCACGGGTGGCAGCAAAGACGTGGGCAGAGCCAAGGACTCTGACTGAGGCAGGATGATAAAGTAGGCAACTGTAGCAGAGGCAGAGGCAGAGAGAGTGGCAGACACATGCATGGTCATGCCCCGCTCAAGCTCTGTTAACAACTATAACAAAAGGCAATTGCAATCATTGTTAAGTCTATTGCAGCATTTGCGGCCTGTGCTGACGGCACAGGCTCTGCCGTGACGGGTCTTTCACAGAATTGGCATTACAACTGAGTCGGCAGCAGGTGCCCGCAGCATCCGAATGACTTTCTCAAGCATTGCGCTGTCAAGAATGTTCAGTTAGTGTGCATTAAATACGCTCCGCACTCGGAGTATAGAACTGTGTTCGACTCGACAAAATTGACAAGCCGGAGCATTAGCGGCGTAAGCTGCTCACTTCGAGCCTGCCAGGGTCACTGGGCAGCGCTTCAAGTAGTTGAAGTTGCGGCTTAAGCTGTTGCCACTTCAATGCCACTTTCAAGCGTTGGCCGACTGCTGCTACCTACCAAGTAGCTACATTAATATGTTCAATAATTATAGGAATAAGTTGTCTATATAAGAGGTAGATAGAACCATAAGCTTATCGTGTTAGGACAGCTTCAGTGAGAAGCTGATAGCTGGGAGCTAATAACAGACAGACCATCGGCAGGACAGATGGGTAGATGAAAGGACGGACGGGCGGAGGGATTGACGGACGAGTGGATTGACGGACGGATGAATGGACGGAAGGATGTAGAGACGGACAAATTGACAGATTGAATGGACGGACGGACGAAGGGATGGACGGACGGAAGAACGGAGTGATGGAAGGAAGGAGGAACGATAGAATGGTGTGACGGACGCACGGAAGATAGGAGTGATGGACGGACGGAAAAACGGAGTGATGGACGGACGGAAAAACGGAGTGATGGACGGACGGAAGAACGGAGTGACAGACGGAAGAATGAATGTTTGGGTGTACAGACGGACGGACAAATGAACAGACCGACGACTGGAAGTACGGATAAACATATTTTAGGACAAATGAACGAATGGACGGACAAAGCTACAGAGACCTATTCAAGCCTATATTTACTCTATGGCATAAATAACTTTTGAAAGCTATGCCCCATGCTCAGTGACAGATCTTAGAACCAAAATCTAAAATCTCTAAATATGTAAACTCCATTAAATCCTTTTCCACCTTTCACTTAAGACCAACGTTTGCCAACGCAGCTGAGCTGAGAGAGAGAAAGTTCCCCTAACATGAGCGAAATCCCGCCTGACTCCTTTATTTATCAACTCTTTTACTTTTCAGATGAATTTTGCGAGGAATATCCGCATAATTTGATGCCCACGCCGGGCTATTGGATCGAGTGTTCGCGCCAGAAGATAACGCTGCCCACACCGCATACGATCTGGGACGAGAGCGACTCCGAGCATGAGGATATACGGGCAGGCAGTGCCAGCGATGCGTATTTGGAGCGCGAGTGCAGTGATCTGTACGAGGACGACGAGGATTCAGAGGCGACGCCAAGTCCACGCAAGAAGACGACCATCGAGGAGCAGTGGGACCAGCAGGGCGCCTTTGAGCTAATCTCCGTGGAGCAGGAGACATACGAGAAATACTTTTATGGCACCGAACACTGGAACTACTTTACCAGCGATGAGGATCTCGGCCCAGTCATCCTATCGATCAAGCAGGAGACGCTCAACGGACGCGATCAGTTTCGCATACTGGTGCGCGCTGGTTCCTACACGGTGCATGGACTGATACCGGCCTCATGTGTGTTCGCCGATAGGTAAGGCCTCGCTGTGATATGATGTGGTATGATATATGTTAATATCTATATAACACTTGCCAGATATAATCGCGAGGAGGTAGTTAGATCTTTAGGTAAAGAAGTTAATTTAAATCCACCTTTAACATTAGGACAATTACCCGATACGCCCGAGGAGTTACTCAAATTAGATCAGGTATGCGCGAGAAACTGTTACAACTGTAATAATAACTATAGCTGTTATAAAAACTGTTATAAAAGCTATTATAATAACTGTTATACTGTTATGCCAGCTCTTATAATGACTGTTATAATAACACTTGTAATAACTGTTATAAATGCTATTATAATAACCGTTATAACAACTGTTATAACAACTCTTATAATAAGCGTTATAATATCTGTTATACTAACTGTTATAATAACTGTTATGCTAACTGTTATAACAACTCTTATAATAACTGTTATAATAACTGTCATACTAACTGTTATACCAACTCTTATATTAACTGTTATATTAACTCTTATACTAACTGTTATATTAACTCTAATAATAACTAATTTACGACCTGTTATCTGCTATAATAACTGTTATACAAGACTGGCTAAACATACATCCTGTATCCCACAGGTTTTTATAAAATCCGAGTTAAAAGTTGGCGTCATATTTGTCAAGGAGGAACAATATACCGAAGAGCAAATTTTGGACAATAATGAAAATTCAGCGCTCTTCGATGAGTTCCTCACGCTGCTCGGCGATCGTGTGCGACTGCGCGGCTTCGATAAATACAAAGGTGGCCTTGATACGGTGCACGACCTAACAGGTGCGTGGCTCGCTCTCTCCCTCCCTCCCTCTCTCTGCCTCTCTATCTATAAGTCTTGCTCTATCGCTTTAGGTCTATTCTCCGTCTATACGAATTGGCGCAACATTGAGATCATGTTCCATGTCTCCACGCTGTTGCCCTATGAGAAACACGATCCACAGAAGCTCCAGCGCAAGCGTCACATCGGCAACGATATCGTCTGCGTGGTATTTCTCGAGGCCGACAACACGCGCTTCAGCCCCGCCTGCATCAAGAGCCATTTTCTGCACACTTTCATACTGGTGAGTGAACACTTCAGATATAGCCTAGACTTAAAGCTGATTTCAGGCTTAAAGTTCCAGTTGAGCGCTATACACGTGTAGAGTGAGAGCTTTTAAAAATACTTTAAAGTAAAAGAAAAATAAGAAATAAGGCTAAAAACCATTTGCAAAAGGGCTGACAGCCAAAATATTTCGGTTGTAAAAGTTGCAGAGGTGCAAAGCCTTTCGCTTTGATTTATAGTTAAACATGATGTATGAAACTTGTGTCTTTCGCTCTCTCCCTCTCTCTCTCTCTCTATCTCCCTCGAAATACAGGTGCGTGTTTCGGCACGTATTAAGCACAAGCCGACACGTTATGAGGTATCTGTGGTCACACGCGACGAGGTGGGCGCCTACAAGCCCTATCTCTGGGAGCAGTCGGTCTTCGAGAAGGGCCCGATGTTTCGGTAAGTGAAGTGAATCGATATGTGAGAAAGCTCTCTCTATGTCTCTCTCTCTCTCTCTCTCTCTCTGTTTGATTAGCGAATGGCTGTTGACGAAAATTGTGAATGGGGAGCGAGCCTCGTACTCGGCGCCCAAGTTTGCTCGGATGCAGGAGCGAACGCGCTCGCAGATGCTGGAGGATCTGGTGATGAATCTGTCGAATCATGCGGAAACTGGGCAAATACCGAAGCCGTATCGGCGCGGCTCCTGGCGGCCAATTGGTGAGGATGAATATTTCAAAATGTTGCATGCCAGGGTATTAGACAACAGCATACTACAACAACAACAACAGCAACAACATGAACACCACAACAACTGTTGCTACTGCAACTGCAACGACCCCCTGGCGCTGGGCCTCTTTGTGGCGCTGAGCAACACCACACACACACACAACACTAAACACAACAGCGCTGAGCAGCGTCAACAACACCAGCAACAACAGCAGCAGCAGCAGCAGCAACAACTGCAGCAGCAGCAGCAACAGCAGCAGCAGCAGCCAGCAGCAGCAACAACATTTCGCTGCAATTTGTGCTGTGCCTCTGTGATGCACCTCTGTGCGAGGCATAGTATGTGTATACCCACACACACACACACACACACACACACACACACACACACATGCATACCTCTGCCCAAGCACAGACAGTTATTTAAATGTTTTACCTATGCAAATGGATGGGTGGGCTGAGGCCGGGGCTGGGGCTGAGGCTGGGGCTGGGGCCTGTGGCTGCTGTGGGCGGGGGTGCATTTTTAGCATAGTGGGCGTGGCATGCTGCCTTGACAGCTGTTTGCAGCATTTTCGCTTTGTTGACTTCGACTCTGCATGATTAATCGTCGATGTCGATGTTGTTGTTGTTGTTGTTGCCAGTTTTGCTGTTTGCTATTGCCATTTGTTGTTGCAACACTTCCGCATGGCATGCCACGCACACACACACTAACACACACACACACACATATACATACACACGCTAACACTTCCGTTTCCGCCATTAACACATCCGTTGCTGTTTGCACTTGGCTCGGGCGGGCAGCTCGTGTACTCAGTGGCATGCTGTGACAAATCTTACAACACAATCTGTTTGCTGCCGCCACAGCACAGAGCTGAAACTAGAGCCAAACAGTGAACCAACAAACAGCCAACCACCCAACCACCCACTCTTCTGTGCCTGCTGTTTGGCTGCCTGGCTTAGAGCGTATCTCCGGCTGGTCCGGCATGAAATGTTAGACGCTTTTATCAGCTGCGGTCAATCTTGTGCGTCTTAACACACGCCCACACACACACCCACACACACACACAGTCAGCTTGCTGTTGTTGTTGTTGTTGTGATTGGTTTTAGATTTCTTGTTATTTATTTGTTGCATTCAACAAAAACAAATCGAATTTGATTTATTCATGCACACACACACAGCCAGGCGTAGGTGTTAGCCAGCTCAGCTCAGCTCAGCTCAGCTCAGTTCACAGCTCCCCAATGAACTAGTTATGCATATTAAAATCATGCAAATTATTGATTGATAACATCTGCGTCACTGGTCCCTAGCCTGCCTCGCCCCATGCCCAATCAACCCCCCCTGCTTGATGCTAACTCAATTAGTTGCTACAAATTGTGAGTTAGTTGCTTCAGCTTAAGCCAATCAAAGCGTAGACAAAAGCTGAATCTAGTCTGACCAATTGCTAGCTATAGCAATAGAAAGTGCCCTGAAGCTAAGGTGCTTGCAGCTATAACAATATTTTAAATGGGAACTTAAAGCTATATCTATGACATTTCGGGTGAATATACATAAATATATACCTAATACAGAAACGTGATGATTAGGGCACTAGAAAGACTCAATAAAGTTAGATTTTAAGGGGTGTACCTATGATTATCACCAGGAGTGTATCTATAGCTCATATCATCAGCTATCTATATCATGTGCAATGGCACTTCTCATGCCTAAGCCTGCCTCATCTCTCTGCACTTTGCATGACTTGGCTCAATATCAGTTCAGCATGCTCGCCTCGAGCGCTCACAAAGTCGTTGGTTTCGTTGAGCTGCCACAGATGCCACTGAGAACTGAATCGAATTTCAAATTTCAGCTGCCAGAATTTCGCAATTACAACTCACTTGACAGGCTTCATGCGTTTTATGATTGAATGGCAAAGTCGTATTGCATGATTTGAGCAGTTGCATGTTATCGATAACTTAAAAAGCTGCCTAAATATCGCTATAGCAAGGGAACTGAGCTGCAGTGCAGTTGCAGCGGCACAGTGGAGCTACAATTTAAAGGATTTTATCCAAAATAGCAAATATTATTCAAAATTTCCATAATCACTTGTTATCGATAACTTTGAGAATTGCCGCAATATAGTCACAGCTGGTGTTGAGCTAGGCTTGAGAGCTTTGAAGCTATTCTGGACCAAAGAAGTGTGATGCAATTTGCTATAACGATATTCCAGCAGTTTTATATGTTATCGATAACAAATATTTACACAAAACAATCACCAGAGTTTGCCGATTGATCATGGAGTACTTGCAGACTGTCTAATGCGTAAAATTTGTGAAGTTCAAGTAGTTCTTCAAGTTATCGATATATCGATAACATGCACTTAGTCTGAAAAGTCAATAAGAGTCAATTTATAGCTATACATAGTACCATTTTTGTAATATTTGTTTTTAATTTCCCCAATTTAACTGCCCATTTTAATGCAGAGCTTAAAGTTCAAGGCAGAGGCCGCAGATTAGGCTTCAATTGTTTTACATTCGAGCGCAAATTGTATGGAAATAGAACCCTAATTATATAAGCAAATAGGCAGACAGCGAGGGAGCTCGTGCAGGCCACATATTTCATATTTACATATCGCAATGGAACCCAAGCAGCAATCGTTGAAGTGCTGACCTCTGACCCACGCCCACGCCCACGCTCACTGGCCGCCCATAGATTTGCAATGCTGACTCGACTCCTGCTATTGATTACACTAGCCAATTTTTTACATTTCTATTTGTGTTTCGCTTCTGTTTGTATTTGCTTTCGATGGTAATAACCAGAATACACCTGTAAATGTACGAGCACCTGTAACCGTAACCGTAACCGTAACCGCAACCGCACCCGACCCAGCCCCACCAAGACAACAACAACAACAACAACAACAACGAAACAAATGAAACGAAATTGTTATGCGAGCCACTGCGAATGATTGAAGGTGGCTGCTGCTGCCAAGTGCATAAAACGATTTCCATATGCCAGCTGCGGCCATCTTAGGCTGACTATATACATATGTACATATATGTGCTGATAACTATAGGTATACCTATACCTATAGCTATATATATATATGTGTGTGCATGTACACTTACAGCTATACAAATGTTTCCCAACGCAAGCCATATATGATTGATGGCACACACACACACACACACACAGTCAAACACACCTACACACACACAGGCACAGTCATAGGCACATCTGTGCTCAAGTGTTATTTGCTTAGCTAAACTAGAGCTGGCAGAGGCCCCAAAACAAACTGCTTCAAATACCCTGTAAAAACATAATGCTTGCTGTAGGTAATATATATAGCCAAATGTTATGTACCTACCTAGGGCATAAAGCTTTACTTAAGTCGACTAGAACTTCGCATTTTAGATATTTAAGATTTGGAAGTATTTATTTTGTAACATCTTCAACTATCGTTTCACTATACTTCGTACCTAGGGTATTTGCTGGCCGAGCATGCTCAGCTCAGCGCCTATCTACTGCGGAATGTTTCCCACCTGCTAAGCATACTTCATAAATTAACAAACGAAATGCAATAAAGAACTTTTAAGCTATTAGAAAAACGTTTTCCAACACTGTTTGGCTAGAACTTCTGACATAATTGAACAACTTTTGAAATGACCCAAAGCTAGAAGCAGTAGAAGAAAATAATAATACCAAAGTCAAACTGAATAGAGGCAGAGATATAGCACTTGATCTACAACCAGATCTTGAATATATGTATATATATCAAATTCAGTTCAATTAACTCACCTTTAACTCTCTTAACTGCACGAGCCCTTACAACTCTTTGACTTTTTATCTCTCAATTCAAACATTTTTACATAAATTTATTATAAAATTTTCAATTTCAAAAAAAAATCTAAAATATTTTAAAAAATTTCAAAATATTTAAAATTCTTAGTACTAATTGAAAATTCAATTCATTTCTTGCCATAGGCCACATGAGACCATCGTCACCGCTGCTGGATTCGGTGCGCGATCAGTTCGAGGACTACGATCAGCTGGCCAAAGACTTCACACGCGTTTTCCTAAACGACGAACCATCGTGCCTCACAAACGCCCATCTCTTCGACGTGGTCTTTCTGGTGGGTCAGTCCAAGCAGAAGGCGCGTCTGATCGGAGTGCGAGCCATACTAGGAGTGCGTAGTCGCGTCTTTCAGGTAGGTCCACAGCTATATACATATGTATATATATCCACATAGCTATATCTATATATATCTGCAGGAAATGCTTTATGGCATCCAGACGGGCTTCGGATCACCGCAGATACCCGTTGCCGAGATCTTTGCTCGTCCGGCTCCTTCGCTCGTCTCGCCGCAGAATCAGAAGCCGAAGAGCAACAACTATTTGACGGTGCCCGACTCGGACTCGATACGACCCAAGAGTGTGCCCTCGTCGCCGATGGTGAAGCGGGCCTTCTCGCGCCTCGGCACGATCACCGCTGGCTGGGGCCGATCCATACGGAACAAGAACACGAATCAGCTGAATCCGGATGACAAAAAGAAATGGATCTCGTCAACAGATTGTTCGAGTAAGAGTTTTCATACAATGCAATGCAACAATATCGATGCGTGTTCTTTTCTCTCTCTCTCTCTTTGTCTCTCTCTCTCTTTCTATTTCTCTCTCTCTCTAACACAATCTATACGATCTCTATTGTAAACAAACCTGATTTTCCGTATATAATACACCTAACCTCTCTCTGTCTCACACACACACGTATCTTTGTACTAACTACTAACTAACGTCTTGGCTGCGCTCCTACGTAACACTACGTAACCTCGTAACTGCCTGTTTTTTCCCGTAATATCTTGCTACTACAAAACTTGGCTACCAACAACTCTTCTACTACAAAATAAATCTACGCAAAAAACGCACGTCGCACGCCTTAACTAACCTCTCAAACTTACGTACTCTATACCCGATATATACGTATATCTATATATATATATATATCATATATCATATTTGATATATGATATATGATATGTATATATATATATTTGATTGATATGGAAATATTATATGATGTGTGATCTGTTCTAATGTAAATTGTGTCTGGGGGTCCTCTGCTGTCGTTATCGTTATCATTATTGAATTATCGTTATCGTTATCGTACTTGTCCTTGCCCATGTTGTGTTGTCCTTCAACTCCTCAACAACAACAAACTATTCCCTTTTCGTTTGCCTCTGTTATTTTGATTTTCAATTCGCTTCAATGCTATCTGATAATCGGCATTCCTTGCCTCCAATACCCTGGACGTCACCTGCTGCGCTATGTATACTCACCTCTTTCGATTACACCATAAACTATAATTGGCCCTCCAATTGGACTTATATATATCATAATCATATTGTAACTACGTCAATGTTTCCTCCCTAATATTTCCCAACCCTATCCACTGTCTGAATCTTTACTATATCTGAAAACTAAATTTAAATATAATATTGCACCAAATTCGATTTTCACTGCACCTGTTTTTCGCAACTCTTATACAACTCTTACACAACTCTAATACAACGTTCATACATTATCAACAACTCAACATCAACTCTCATGCAACACATTTAAACACACTTCCACAACTCGTATACAACAATCACCTAATACTTATAAAACACTTATACGACACATATACAATACTTAACACTCTAATACAAAACTTATACACAACATTTATATACCTGGATATGATATCCGAAATGAACATATATACGACTCTTATACAACATTTGTATATAACACCTACACCCAACATGTATAAAATAACACACTTATACACAACTTATACACAACATGTGAATACCTGTATATAATATGAACAAAAAATACCATACAACATGTGTATATATAATACGTATACAACATGTGTATACCTGTATATAATTTTAAAAAATGACTTATACAACATCTGTATATAACACTTATACAACACCTATGCACAACATGTGTATACCTGTATATAAAATACAACTCTAACACAACATTTGTATATTACGTATACAACACTTGTATACAACATGTATATATCTGTAAATAACATTTAAAACTTACCCAACATGTATATATATAATACTCAAAATGTACATATACAACTCTTATACAACATGTATATAATACCAATACAACTTGTATATAATACCAATACAACACTTTTACACAACATGTATATAACTGTATATAACATAACATTTGTATATAACACTCATACATAACACTTATACACAACACTTATACACAACACATACACAACACATATACAACACATGTAACACTTATACAACACTTATACAACAATCATATAACACTTATACAACAATCATATAACACTTATACAACAATCATGTAACACTTATACAACACTTATACAACAATCATATAACACTTATATACAACAATCATATACACTTATACAACAATCATATACACTTATACAACAATCACATAATACTTATACAACACTTATACAACAATCACATAACACATATACAACAATCATATAACACTTATACAACAATCACATAATACTTATACAACAATCACATAACACTTATACAAAAATCACATAACACATATACAACAATGACATAACACTTATACAACACTTATACAACAATCACATAACACTTATACAACAATCACATAACACTTATACAACAATCATATACACTTATACAACACTTATACAACAATCACATAACACATATACAACAATCATATACACTTATACAACAATCACATAACACTTATACAACACTTATACAACAATCACATAACACTTGTACAACACTTCTGCCCACACTCATCCCACACACCCATTTGCCACAACCATACTCAACACACTTGGCATTACTCAACTCTCCACACTCGCCCATACTCACCACATCCGAAATTTCGATCACACACTCAAAACTTACCAATTCGCAATATTTTTCAAAATTAATAACTATCACAATATCTGCCTGAAATTCGAATTAACTAAAAAAAAATACATATTCACCACACTGCAACTATTGCTCTCTCTCTCTCTCTCCCTCTCTCTTTCTATTTCTTTACAATTGATTAATATATACAACAAAAAATGAACAACAAAATTTTCATCAAATTAATGAAACAAAAATCGAAATTCTTGTCATTTTTCCATCAAACGCGCCTGCCCAACCGCCAATCTCCTTTCCCATTCTCTCTCTCTCTCTCTCTCTCTCTCGCTCTGCCGCTCTCTCCATTTATATCTCGCTCTCCCACTTGATTTCTCAATAATCGTGTGAATTATCCAACTGCCCGCAATTAATTTTATTTCGCACTTTAATTTTATTTACATTCCATTTTGATTTCGATTTTGATTTTGTTTAAATTATTTCGCGACCGAAAAAAAAAATACCTTTAAAAATACCACAACCACCAAAATTAAACCGAAATACCAAAAAAACAAAAACCAAACCGAACGAAAAAAAAAACCAACTTGAAAACCTGGCAGACCGCGATAGCAAAGACAAGGACAAGGACAAACCGGGCAGCAATCAATTGGCCGTGCCACGCCTCTCCGTTTGCGCCGATGCCCAAAAGGTGGACCGAGCCAAGCTGGCCCAAACGGAATTCAACATCATCGAATTCGATCCGGATACGTTTCGAGTGCTGCTCGACTATCTGCATACGGGCACCTGTCCGCTGACCTGTGTCTCCATACCAGGTAAGCAAAAAGTGCATTGTGGAATGTTTGGAATTGGAACAGAGGCATAAGCTTACTGGTTGTTTGGCAAATGGGCAAATAAGCTGCTCTGAAAAAGATTTTGACATATTTAAGTCTGTGTTGGAGTGTAGTGGGAACGATGGGAAAGGAACATCGCAGATAAGAAGAAGAAAATGCAGATAAAATACCTATGCAAGGTTTTTATAAAATGAGATTGGAGTCTGTGTTATACTAATAGGGGAACGATGAGACAGGAACACAGAAAAATCAGATTTTGAATGGAACGTTGAAAATGGAACACAGAATAAGATCATTTTTGCAAAAATTGTAGCTCACCTTTACTTGTATCTGTTTGGGAGTGTAGTGGGAACGATGGGAAAGGAACATCGCAGATAAGCAGAAGAAAATGCAGATAAAATTCCTATGCAAGGTTTTTATAAAATGAGAGTGGAGTCTGTGTTACACTTTTAGGGGAACGATGAAACAGGAACTTAGAAAAAAAGGTCAAATTGTCATTGAAACGTTGAAAATGGAACACAGAAGAAGAGCAAATTGTAGTTAGTGTTACTTGTATCTGTGTTGCAACGAATTAGAATGGGAACGATGGGAAAAGAACACAAATCTTGCGACAAATCTCATTAGAATTTGTTTCTTCACTTGCCTTTCAGGTTTGCTGTGTGCCGCGGAACACTACGATCTGCCGGAGCTGCTGCAGGCCTGTTTCCATCACTGCAAGCAGTTCCTGCGCATCGAGGTCGTCTGTCCGATGCTCATATCGCTGGAGAACTACTACTGGCGCTACACATCCGCCTCAGAGCTGGTCAACATGATATTGTCGTTCGTGGAGAGCAAGGCGCACTCTCTGTTCAAATGCCCGGAGTTCCTCCATCTGTCCGAGTCGATGGTGCAGATGATAATGTGCCGTGAGCTGCAGACGCCGGAGATACGCAAGTTCGAGGCGATGCTGGCCTGGGCGCAGCACAAGGTGGCCAAGCTGAAGAACCATCCCAACAAGGACACGCAGTTCGAGTTCGAGTGCATCATGGAGCGGCTGACGCGCGACTTGAACCTGTGCCGCATCTCGCCCAGCGAACTGCTCACCGTAGTGCTGCCATCGAAGTCGATGAAGAACGAACGGATCATGGAGACGCTCATGGTGCAGGTGAACCTGGGCACCTATCGCATGCCCGAGCTGGATGCGTACCGTCAGCAGTTGCGACAGCAAGAGTCTGCCGAGGCCAACGTGCAAGTCCATCGGGGTGGATGAGACAGTAAGAATGTGAGTTTCGATTTGGATCAACAGCCGCTGGCGCTAGCCCTGACCACTGCCGCAACCACCGCGGACACTGACTTCAAGACCACCGGGCTGTTAACGCCAATTGCTGCTAGTAGTGGCGGCGGCGGCGGCGGTGGCGGAGGCATCATAACCAGCTCCATTGCTAGCGGCATCACCTTACAGTTGGATGCGCGCGCCTATGCCATGGCCTCCGTTGCCGTTGCCCTTGAACATCAGCAGCAACTGCAGCAACAGAAACAGCAGCAACAGCAGCAACAGCAGCAGCAACAGCAGCAGCAGCAGCAGCAACTGCAGCAACTACAACATCAGCTGCAGCACACGCCTCGCGACGCCACCGACGACGAGGTGGAGCTCTATGCCAGCTTCGACATGGCCCCCAGCACCAGTCGTGTCGCCGCCCAAATGCAGGCGGCCAAGGAGGCCCGGCGCAAGCGCTGGCAGGCCGACGGGGCCAGCGGCAGCAGCGACGGTGGCTGCGCCAGTGGCAGCAGCGGCAGCGGTCGGCGTTACTAAACAACCAAAACAACATCCAACAAACCAACCAACAACAACAAAAATACTAAAAATAACAACAAAAAAAAGGTTAAAAAAAGAGAGAAAATTATAAAAAAAAAGAGCACAGCGAGCACAGACGAACTTTGGCTAGCCGAAGTTGCAATACTCTTGCAGCCGCTGAGGAAACTAATCGAAATATAATCAATCTATATATATATATATATATCACATATATCTATATATTTACCTCACGCCCTAGCCTTCCGCTTCCACACGTTCCTTCTCATAAATATGCTGCAGTTAAGAAATTTCGATTTGTAGAAAACGCTTCAACTGCTTTGTACATACCTCGTGTTCCGTTTCCACATGTTCCAGCCCATAAGTGTGCTACAGTTGAGCAATTTCAAATAATTATATTAAATCCTTGCCGCTGTACATACACCAGCTTTAGTGTTCCGTTCCCACATGTTCCACTTCATAAATGTTCTGCTCTCATTATATTCCAACAGTAGAAAAAGCTTCAAACATCTCTCAACTCCGTTGCCATTGTCCATGGTATACCCTGGTGTAATGTTCCACTTCCCAATGTTCCACCAAATAAATGTAATAATGTCAAACATGCATAAGCTTCAACCAGCTATAAAAATCCATTGCCGTTGCACAGTAACCGATGTAGTGTTCCATTTTCACATGGTCCGCTTAATAAATGTGCATACAACCTCCACTTACAGCTCAGTGATAATGCGAGCCTTCTGCTCTACTCAAAAGCACACTTGGTGTTCCGATTTCATGCGTTCCCGTATAAGAAACGAGTTGCATGAAACCCTTGCATGTATCATGTTAAAAAATAAACTCCCAAAAACTGTTCCCATCTAAAAAGTGTGCCAATTGCTGTGCCGTTTCCACCTATTCCTCTGGAATGAACATTTTTCAGCTTTAGAGCAGTTATAATCTTTAATGCAGAACATATCTTAAGAAAAGAACGGATCCAAGTAAACGGAGTACAGTGTTCCGTTTCCAGTGTTTCAAGCGCCAATAACTGCAAGGATATTATGCATGTGTATGTATGTCTGTCTGTCTGTGTGTGTCTGTGTGTGTATGTGCATCTAACCCACCGCTCTAAAGCGCCCTCAGAAGCCGAACAAAGAGAACCATCCAAATCGAAGCTGACATTGTTAACTCTTACATTCACCCCGCATGACGAAAACAAATGCCAAAACGAGAAATGAAGCAAACAGAATTTTCTACCAAGTATTACCTACGATTAATTGTATATCTATGTATATATACAGATATATATATGCATTCATATATGTATATATGTATATGTTTGTATATGTAACCTATTGTATCTATGTATAGTACGAGCATATGCCAGAGCCACAGAACACACGCTGAGAAAGAGATAGAAAGAGATAGAACGAGATAGATAGATAGAGAGAAGGGGTGCTTTCACATTTACATGTAATGTAGACGAAGCAAACGTTTTTGATACCCTCACCAAAACAAAAATACCAAAAGTCTGGCATATCCGTAGCAAAAGAATACCCGAAAAAATACAAAAAAAAAAAAAAAAAAAAACAAAAAACAAACAACAAAAAAACGCTTACTGATGTAAAACAAAGACTTAAGAAAAATGATATAAAAAAATGATAAAAAAAAATTTAAAAAAAAAACTAATTTTTTTTTTAATCAATGTTATTGAAAATGTAAGCTCTACCAAGTTTTTGGCAAAAACAAACTTAACCAAACATAACCTAAAAAAAAGAAGAAGAAAAACCTAAAGAAGAGAAATAATAAATATATATATACATATATACATACATACGTATATATATGTACATATAGACATACGTTTACACACTCGTATATGTATTTAAATGTTAAACGAAACGAAAAAAAGAAAACAAAAAACAAAACAAATTCCAAACTGAATCACTTTGTTTGTTTGTTATTTTTTAAATACTAAAAAATACCGAATACAAATAATAATTGGCAAATATACTGAAAATGGCTAGCCCCATGTACTGTGTGTGTATATGTATACAGACTTGCATATACACAAGTTAGCTATAGCCTATAAAATATATATATATATATATATATATATATATATATATATATATATATATATATATATATATATATATATATACATATATATGTACTCGACCTATACAATTGACTTAATATACATTATACGATATCGTTCTAACTATGCAACCAACAAAAATACCACATAAATACTACATATAAAGAAATACTAAGCAAATGTGTTAAATGTTCCACAATGCGTGTGTTAAATGCTCCAAAATGCCTGTCCTTAAGAGTTACTTGTTTACCAGCAGCTGAAATACCTGTTAAAGTTCATGTTAGTTGCTTAGAGGTTAAATAATGTTTCGTTGTCAAGTTTTCTAGGCTAGGCTTCACGGCTTCTTCGTTAGGAGAGTACGGCTAAAGTGCCTAGCTGAGTTGCCAGGAAGATTAACCTAACACTTTTTATGACTTCTTCAAAGCAACTGTTAAACTACCTGGTAACTATACCAGGAACATTTGTAGGACTTTTGAATAGCTAATTGCTAGTTAGCAAGCAGTTCAAAGCTTCATGTTAAGCTAACTGGTAACTTTGCCAGGCACTTTAGCTGTTAAGGATGTTGTCATGTCAAATGTTAGACGAACTGTCCAAGAGACTGCAAAGCAATCAGAACTAAATGTCAAACTACCTGGTAACTTTGCCAGGCAGATTTGCTAGAACTTAAATTAATTTTCGATTGATAATTTAAAAGCCATTAAGTCTTAGCTTACTTGGAATGTGCAAACGTTCTCTGAATACCCCTAACACGTGCTCATAGTATACCTGCTCTAGATCTAAATAGATAAACATATATATATATAGAAAGAGAGAGAGGGAGATATATGTGTGTATATGTGCTAGAAATACCAAACCTTTCATGCAGTACTTTCAGTTGCTGGCATCTGATATAAAGTCTAAGTCTATGTCTGTTTGTTCAAATACCATAACATATGTGTGCTATAACTATGTGGATATATATATATATGTATATATTATATATATGTATGTATATATATATATATATCTGAACAAAATTGAAAAAACGTAACGGCAGCATTTTCAAAAAGGGTTTCACTTAACGGTTCAAATGTGTATATCAAAATTAAATACATGCATACCTACAACAAATACATTTTTATATAGAGTATATGTATACATATATATATATGAATATATATATCTATATACATATATACATATATACATATATATATATATATATATATATATATATATATATATATATATACATGTCTGCCAGCACAGCGCTGGGCATATGCTTACAAAAACTTAACCATAAGCCAAAAGCAGTCAGAGAACCAGAAGAAGAAGAAGAAAAAGACATAGAAGAAGAGGAAGTAGAACGGGAAGAGCCAGTTAAAGAAGAAACCGAAGTAAACGCTTTCAATGTGCAAAAAATAATTGTTGAAACTAAACCCTAAATGAAACTAAAACCTAATCGAATCAGTGTGCAAAAGTTAATCTCCAACTAAATTTAACTAGTTTACCATATACATATATAGTTGCTCAGGCGACATATGAAACAGTGGCAATGGAACAGTTCAAAATATATTTAAATCAAAATTCGTTTGCTGACGCTAAGTAATAAAAATACAAGCGGAACATGTGAAACAAAACCAAATACTTGAATAGAACATATGTCTGAAAAAAAAGAGAAATTAAAATTTAGCTAGAGACGAAATGGAATGAAACAGTTCAATAACACGCAAAACTGGACATACAGCGCGGAATAAGACAGTCAGCCAGCATTTTTTTTTTTTTTTTGTATTTGGAAATCAATGTGAAATAGAACTTAAGAATTGTAGTTAAAATTGGAGTAAAACCCATGAATAGAGAAATACGGTGAACAGCTGGGAAAAAGTAGTTCTTTTTTTGTCAGACGATACAATATACATATATATATATATACATACATATTAGCTAGTTAAGATATTTGAAAAATAAAATAAAACTGAAGACCTCTTGAGACTAGAAAGAAAACAAGAATACATAGATAAGTCCAATCAAGACGTTGATAGAAACTTGTTCACATACATTACAACTAACCAACTGGATTCAAAACCAAAGATTAAGAAGAAAAAAAAACAACGTGTTTTGCATAATTGCAACAAAGTGTTTCTAAGTGTTTGTGCCGTGCTGTGTTACAACCAAAAGTTAAAAACCAAAAAAAAAAAAAAAAAAATACATATAAACATATTCAAAGCATATACTACATATAGAGAAACTCTTGATGTCTATTTAAAGAACAGAAGTAAAAGAAAGAAGCAAAGAAATTAGTTAAACATCGGTTTGGACGAAGTTGGAGGAACACAGTTCATGAAAAGGCACACAAACTGGAATGTAATGGGAAAGAGACATAAGAACAGAAACAGAAACAGGAAATAGGAGTAGTAACAGAGATAGGGGCATATAAAGAAGGATATGAGCTGGGGCTAAAATGAAATAGGAACATGAAAAGGGTCACAAAATAGCAAAAGGCGCAACAACTGGAAACGAAACGGCATTTAGAACATAAAGAGGAATACGAATGGTGGTATAAATGAAACGGAAATGGAATGGAAGGATCAGAAAAAGGAATAGAGACAGAAGTTCGACTAGGAGCCGTACAGGAAACATGAATAGGAACAGGAAACAAAATAGGAAATGGAACAGAAATAGGAACAGAAGAGGAATAGAAATAGGAACAGAAACTGGCATAGGAACACGAACATAAAGGTGAACACTTGAGTATAAATTGGAATATGGATAGGGCCAAACATGAAATAGGAACAGGAGAAGTTAAGGAAACATAGAAAAAGAAGTAGAAACTGGAAAAGGAACAGAAACTGAAATAGGAACAAAATAGGAATAAAAACAGAAATAGGAACAAAATTAGAAAGAACTCAAAGATATTCGGAACAGAACCATGAAATGGAAACGAAATAGGAACAGGCATAGAACCAGAAACATGAACAGGAACTGCAGCAGAAACTGAACTAGGAGCAGGACAGGGACAGCACATATGTCCTCGACATACGAATCCTTTCGTACTCCATAAACCAAGCCACTAAGAAAACCCAAAGAAAAAGGGAAAAGAAAAGAAAAACTTTTAAGCACACACTGAATATTCTACTAAGAACTAAGTGAATGTTGTAATTGCCAGAAAATAAAGAAACATTGAAAAAGCTCATACGACTTTACCTATATACATATATATATATATACACGATTACATTCCATATATACATGTCTTATTACAACAACAACAAAAGAAGCAAAATTACTGTCTGGTAAACTATATATATATATATATATACATATATATACATATATATATATGCTCACATATATGTTTGCATACGCATATTATCAAGCTATACAATAAGCCAGAAACTAAATTGATATAACCTATATATGAAACTATATATGTGTATATGTGTGCTATATATATATATATTATATATACATATATATATATATACGAAATTAAACTGATTTGGAAAAATAAACACAACATTTGTTTTTTGTATTGGGTTTGGAGTTGAATATGCATTGGAACGTATGGAATTGAAACACTACTCAGAGAAATTTATATCAATTTAAATATTGAGCAAGAGGAACGATTGGAATTGAAATTGCAGAGATTGCTTGCAGGCTAATACCTCTCTATCCCTCTCTCTCTCTCTATATCCCTCTCTCTCTCTCTCTTCCTCGCTCTCTCTCTCTCTCCCTCTCTCTCTCTCTCCTCTCTCTCTCTCTCTCTCTCTCTCTCTCTCTCTCTCTCTCTCTCTCTCTCTCTCTCTCTCTCTCTCTCTCTCTCTCTCTCGCTCTCTCTCCCTCTCTCTCGCTCTCTCTCTTCCTCTCTCTCTCTCCCCCTCTCTCTCTCTCTCGCTCTCTACTATCTAGCAGAAAACAAACGAAATTTGGTTTCTTCATTTTGAGGGTTTTTTTAGATCGGTTTTCTTTTTATTGAATTTTGGATGATTACATTTCTTATTATTGTTTTTAGCATTATCATTATCATTAGCATTATTATTATTATTAGTATTATTGGTATTCATAAGAGTTTACATTCATTTGATTATTATTGATTTACTTTTCGTCATTCTCATATATATTTTACAGTATTAATACAGATGCATATACATATATATAGCTATATATATATATATATATATACGCACATGTATAGGGATACAACTAAAAGGTAGACCTACAGACCGATGCGCATATATGTACACATATACAGACATAAGTATATAGTCCAAAGAGCTTAAACTTTAAACACATAAATCAGTCGAAATACATCATTTAATTATTTTATTTTTCATTGTTTTTTTTTTGTTTTGTTTTAAATAAATTAACATACAAATAAATTTAACGTTTTTTTTTTAATTTCAAAATTTTTGTTTAATTTTGTTTTTTTTTTTTAATTTTTTTAAGTTTTACAATAAGCAAAAAAAAGAGAAATTAAATTTGATTTTTGATTACAAACAGCAAATGCAAAAACATATATGTTTAGATATATATATATGTATATCGGCATATATATACACACATGATTCTCTTATTAGTTTATGTACATTTTGAAAATATTTATGTTTATGTTTTTGGGCTAAAATTAAATAATTTACTCGTTAATTTTGTTATGAGCGCACAGGAACAAAACATTGAGGTCGCTAAGCTGCACACACACGCACGCACACACACGCACACATACATACACACATGTGTTAGAAATTTGAAGTATTCTGTTGCTGCTCTCTATATACATATATATATATACATATATATATATATATACATGTATATATATGCATTACATATGGTAAGTGTTTCGTAAGCTAAGGAACTTGATTTGAAAGAATTCTATTTTGATAACAAAACAAATTAAACATAATAATACAAATCAACTGAATATATACATATATATACATACACACATATACATATATATATATATAGTAATTTTTGCATATAGTTCGTATATAACTGTTTTACAATATCTATATAGCTTGGGTCCAAAATTAGAATTATAAAAAACTTTGCTCGACAAATATTCAACTATTGCACTATTATTGTGGTCTCAGCATTTGTATACAAATATATATATGTGTGTCTATATATATTAAGCTGCTTTCTGAATTTATAAGATATATGCATGTATATATAAATATGCTGATATATGTGTATACATATATATATATATATATATATATGTTCGTTAGCTATATGGCGCTATTGCAGTTACAACTTTTCACTTTTGACTAACAAAATTTCTATATACATAAGCACACACACGCACACACACACTCAGACACAAGCACACACACGCACTCGCACACACACTCAGACACAAGCACACACATACATTAATAAAAAAAAAACATTTGAGTTACAAGTTAAAAGAAAACATATTTGTTGTTGTGAACTAGTTTGAATTAATCAATAGAAGACGCAAGCCTAAGCTATGGCCCAATTATATATATATTCATTTATATATATATACGTTATGTATACGACTTTTGAACACTTTCGTTTGCTGTTGTTGTTGTTGGTTGTTGGTTGTTGCTTGCTCACTTGTGTAGCAAGCAAGCCTAGGCACAGCTGCTGCTGCTGCTGCTGTTGTTATTGCTTGTTGTTGTTTGGTTCTTGTTTAAAAATCCAGCGAGCGTCTAGATGTTGCTGCTGGCTCAACATCCGTTGCTGTTGCTGTTGCTGATGTTGCTGCCGCCTCCTCGTCAGCCAGATCATCGAAGCCATACCAACATCACATGACCATTATTTGCAGCGCTACTCATTGATCTATGGTGCGATAGATGCGTCGCTGTGGCTCGGGCGTATAGTGGATGCGCGTGCGGAAGTGCTGTGGCGAGCCGGGCACGCTCTCCGAGCCACGACGCGGCGGCGGCAAAGGCGGCGATGCCGAGACATAACTAGAAGACAAAAAAAATCAACAAATTAGAAGAAGAAATTCTATTCAATATAGACTCAATACTCACCGTCGCTGTAGCAGCGGTGAGCCCGCCGGCTGGCCGCTCAGCTCGAGCAGATTCTTGCGCAGCAGCAGCGGCGATTGGCCGCGATTGTAGCGCGGCGGTGGATCCGGACTGCGGTGCCGCCTATCGAGTCCGGCCAGCAGTAGAGGACTGGGCGGTGTGCTGCTGCTGCCGGCGCTGCAGTTGTTGCTGGCCACAATGCCGCTGCTCGCGTAGCGACGCAGAAAGCCACTCGTTGCCGTCGCCCCACCACCCATGCCGTGCACCACGGCTGGGCTGCCCGTCAGCGGCTCCGTGGTGGGCGAGGTGCTCTGGCTGGTATTGTGACTGTGGCTATGGCTGTGGCTGTGGCTGCTGCTGCTGCTGCTCGCCGCTGAAAGCGTGCGATAATAATAGGTTTTGGCTGTCGTATTGTGGTTGTGATTGTGGCTGGTGGTGCTGTTGCTGGCGGCGCCATTATTGCTTATGCTCCGATACGCTGGCGGCGCTGGTGGCGGCGGCGCCAGCGCCGGCTCCTGTTCATTGCCATTGGCCAGCGTCTGAGCCGTCGCTGTGGAATTCAATTGGGTTTTAACATAGGTCGCAAATTGTCGCTTCATGGCGCCGGCGAGTGTATTGAACCAGCCTGATTGATTGATTGATTGATTGATTGATGATTGATGTGCAGTGCGTGTGCGTGTGGTGCAAGCGTGCATGTATGTGTATGGGGTGTGTGTGAGTGTGTGTAAACAAAGAGAAAGAGCATAAACAAAAAGCGCACAAGCGAGCCAAAGAATTAGTCGAGAGCCAACACAAAAACAACAGTGCTCTAGTCGGCTATGCACGACTAGCAGATACCTACTACCCTGACACCATAGACCAACTATACTTCTGTTAGACAGAGACAAGCATATATACAGACATAACATGCATGAGGAGACACACCAGATATTCACTGAGAGACTGATACATTATTCTGTATGTTTTGTTTTTAGGGTGACCATATAGGCACTCTAGCAAGGATCCACACATCAAATAGCAATTTATGTATCTAGCCTAGACACAGGCCAGTTCAGTTCAGTTTTGCTATAATTTTGATCGAAATTCGATAAGTTATCGATATGAAAATGATATATAGGAACTAGCTATACTGTAAAATATATATATACTCAAGTTCAAGTCTTTAGCTTTTGTAGTTTACGAGCTCAGACGGACGGACGGACGGATGGGCACGACTAAGCTAATCGATCCGATAGGAACTCAGGCATCAAATCAATGTTTATCGAAATTCGATAAGTTATCGATAAGAAAAACATATAGAAACACCATGAAAATATATACATATATACAATTTAAAGTCCCTAGCTTTTGTAGTTGACGAGCTGGGACGGACGGACGAGATTGGCTAAGCCGATAGAGCCGATATTTATATACACATATTTATATAGATTTCCGCATTATGGACACACTTTGCCAATGATTTCATGATATATACAAGAAAGAAAATGAAAACGCAAATCAAACAAATTCAAGCGCTAAGATCATGATGCATATCAAAGGAGCGTAACATAGCTGGCAGCTTTTTGTCTGCCACTCACCGGCATCCGTTTGCGTGCTGTAGACATGCTGCTGCTGCTGCTGCTGGTGCTGATCTCTGGCATCCAGATTGTTGCTCGTCTGCTGGCCCAGCAGCTGGCGACGTGCATACAATTTGCTTAGCTTGCTGCCAGCCACCTGAGCCGGGCCATAGTCCGGCTGCAGTTGCTCGGGCGAGCGGCTGCCATAGAGCGTTCCATTGTCGCTCGCCGCTGCTGCTGCTGCTGTTGTGGGCGTTAGCGGCAATGGCTGATATTGGAGCTGGGCCGCATTGCCCACACCAAAGTGTCCGGCGGCTGTGGCACATGGGGAGGCGGGCGCAGCGCTGGCTATCTGCGAGCACGTCGATTGCGTCGATGATTGACTAGAGGTGGAGTGCGATGACGATGGCGCCACGTAGTTGCTGTGAAACGGATTTGTGCTGGTGCCGGTCATTGTTGCGGTTGTTGTTGTTGCTGCCGGCGCAGCACGCAGCAGCGTTGGCGTCAGCGGCGGCGCCGGCGCCGGCGACGGAGGTGATTGCAGAAAGTGATAAAGCTGCGGCGATGACTGAGGAAGTTGTTGCTGTTGCTGTGGCTGTGGCTGCATCTGATAATGTTGTGGCAGTTGCTGCTGATGCTGCTGCTGCAGGTGATGTTGCTGTTGCCGCTCGGCTGCCTCCTTTTCACGCAGCTGATTCTGCTGATGGTAGAAGCGCTGCAACACTGCACAGACAGAGATGGCGAGCGAGAGACAGAGACAGAGTTAGATATATGCAATATAATAAAATGATCAAAGTTCACTTGTCTCTTACCTATGGGACTTTGATTGCCTGGCTGCAATCGCTGCTGCTGCTGCTGCTGTTGTTGTTGCTGTTGTTGTTGCTGTTGTTGCTGCAACTGTTGGTGGTGATTGTTCAACTGCAATGTTGTGGGCAATGCTGTTGCTGCTGGCGCCGTTGCTAGCGATTGCTCCATGATCAGCTGCTTGCGCTGCAGCGTGGGCGAGCTAAGCGCCAAATTGACATTCTCAATTCTACTATCACAGGTGTCGTAGGGCAGACGCCATTTGGGCGTCGCCAAGAGCTCCGTGGGCGTTTTCACTTTCTTATTGTGAAGCGGCAGTGCTGTTGTTGGTGTTGTTGTTGCCGTTGCTGCTGTTGGTGTGCCGGCCGTGGGTGTTGTTGCCGTCACAATGGGCTGATGTTTCTTCTGACTGAACGGCGATGTGGTCAAATTGCGTAAAATCGATTGACCTGCAAGAGACAGAGAGAGAGGGTGGTTAGTTAATGGGCGTGGCAATATATATAGAGAGAGATAGAGATATACCTATGCTGCTGAAGACAGACTCCTTCTTGGGACTCTCGTCGTTGTACTTGTAGTGAGAGCCATTGCTCAGCTTGCGCTGCATGAACGGCGACTTGCGGTAGAGCTTGCCCAGGTCATTGCTGCCGCCAGCAGCAGCGGCCACAGCAACACCAATGCAAGCCGGCGGCGATATGGGACTGGCGCCGCTGCTACTGCTGCCGCTGCCGCCGCTACTAAAGTAGTTTGTCGCTGGCGCTGCCGTCGTTGTTGCTGTTGCTGTTGCTGTTTGTTGAGGTAGTTGTGTGGCTGATTGTATGAAATACTGCGCAACCGGCAACTGTTGCTGCTGCTGATGATAGCTTGGAATCTGTGTGGGTTTTATTGTCTTCAGCGTCGGACTACGCACTGTTGTTGCTGCCGTTGCGGCTGTTGTCGCTCTGCCATACACGCCGGCAGCCTCCTTACCGCGTGTTGTTGCTGCGGCTGCTGCTGCTGCTGTTGTTGTCGTTCCTGTTGCTGTCGCTCTGCAAGTAATGCTCGAGTGTTATTAAGTGTTGCCAGCAAAATGTGAACAATGAAAAAACACACACACACACATACACACAAAATGTATGCCAGCGAAAGAGTGAAAAAGACACAAAGAGAGCAAGAGAGAGAGAGAGAGAGATGGACAGAGAAGAAGAGAGAAGGAGATAGAGTTTGTGTGTGATGCGAGCTAGTGAAGGCGAGATGTGTGTATGGGTATGTATGTGTATGTGTGAGTATATGTGTGTGTGTGTGAAATGGGCATAGATGAAGCTATGATGGCATATAGGACATATAACATATAGATATGTAAGCTAAGTGAGATCAATGAGTGAGAGAGAGAGAGAGAGTGAAGCGCATGAATGAGAAAGGGAGCAACGCACTAAACAGAAAGAGCAAGTCAGAAAGCAAGAAAGAGGTGGAGAGAGGGAGGCATAGAGAGAGAGAGAGAGAGAGAGTCAGAGAGATTGTACACTATTTATAGCAAATTTATCGATAAAACCTGTAACTATCGATAGAGCAGTCAAAAGTCAATTAAAGTCCATCTACAGTAAGCTTTACGGAGTGCACTGAGCAGCTCATATAAACCAGTGTAAGTCCACTCAAGAATAGTGTACATTTATATTTATCGATAGTTATCGATAAGTTTGAATTGCTATTAATGCTAAATTCTATGCATTCATTTTCCTCTCTTTCCCTACTGAACTCTCATATATAACGTCTGGTATATATTGAATGTCACTACCAAATCAGTAATCGATAACAACACTTATCGATATACATATTTCTGCTCAAAATCTACCCCTACCATTCTCTCTCTCTCTCTCTCTCTCTGTTTCTCTCCCTTTCTCCAAACTCCTCTTAGCATTCACATAGTTTGCCAAAGTGTTCCATTTGCCAAAACGTTTCCCTAAATATGCAATGGATGAAACAATTTTGAGACGCCAGGTGGCGCTATAAGACACCCAAAACAAATGATCATCGTATATGTGCATTGAGTCCATCAGCACCCAGCAAAGCAAATGAGAACGAATGGAATGAAACAAGCGAAAGGCCAGAACATGATAAATACATTAAGAGCTTTACATATATAATACACACAGATATAAACTAGATATATAAATATATATATACAAAAGTGGTATGTGCAATGTGTGTAATGGCATTGAAACGAAACGGAATGAAACTGAACGAAACAATTGCGCTGCAAACATTTATGAAGCGAAACAAATGATCAAAATTTTTCAAAATAAGAAAATTCCAAAAACAAACAAAATTTACCTCGATTGATGTGGAAGTCTATATTTATTTATTTATTTATTGTTTTTTTCTTTTTCTTTTTCTTTAAATATTTAAATTGTTTTTAATATGAAGCAACAAGCAACATGCAGCGAAATAACAGTTCAAAATACATCGATTGATTAGTAACAAAATGAAAATTAAATTTAGTAATTAGAAATAATTGAGTAATAAAAATAAAAAACGATTAGAAATCAATGAGAAATCATGCGAAATAATAATAACAATAATAATAATAATAACAATAATAATGACAATAATAATAAAACTCGGTCGTACTTACTGAATATTACTTTTGATATATATTTTTGTTTTTGGGAGGATTTTTTGCTTAATGGTTTTCGATTTATCTTGATTATATATCGTGGTAAGGGTATATAAATTAATATTATATATTCACATATATATATATGTGTGTATATATGCTCTTAAAGATGTATATATACATATACATATATGTAGCTATATAATAGTCGATTGCTTGCATTATTGGTTATAATTAATTAGGTTTGTTGTTGTTGTTTTTTGTTGTTGTTGTAGTTTTTATGTTTTTTGTTTTTTGTTTTTCGTTTTGTTTTTTTTTTGCATGTTTTCATGTTTTGGTTTTAATCGGTTTTACAGTTTGTCTGGCATTATTTTTGCATATATAGTAAGTATGCATATATATATATATATATATATATATAAGTATATGTATATACCTATATACAAATATATAGATATATATATACAAATACACACTAGGAATTAAGTAACCTACAAAAAATTGTAATAAAAAAGATGAAAATAGAAAATCAAAAAAGAAACACACAAATTAAATAGTCAATAAAACGCAAAATATTCGAATTTTATTCGTTTCTCTATTGTTTCTTGTTTCTACGTAATACCTATTGAGGTGGGTTAGGGCTGGTAGGGGGCTGGAGGGGGGGCTGGGTGTGGTATTCTAGAGGAGATCGGGTACGTCGATGCTAAATATTTGCTGTTGTTGTCGTTGGGTATTTACATGGCATAGGCACTGCTCAGCATGTACTGGCAATCCAGTGTGGAACGAAACGGAATGAAACATACTGAAATGTTCCCACTGAGCAGGGCTGTATTTTGCTTGTAGACGAAACGGAATGAAATAGACGGGTTTGAATGATTTGTTTTCACAAAGTGATGAGGAAAACAAAGCGGAATGGAACAAATTAGAAGGCGGAACGTAATGCGATTTCAATTTGAAACGAACTAAAATTAGTTGAGTTTATTTTGTTGAGGAACGAAACGGAATGAAACAGAATTAAATTTCCGCTTGACAATAAATATACTTTTTTGCTTAAAACGCAACAGAATGAAATTGAAAACTTGTATGTTTTGATCTTTATATAGCACGGAAACAAAACGGAATGAAACGAACTAAGATTTGGTTATGAAACGAAATGAAATTGAATGAAATCAAATGAAATGAACGCAGCTCTCATCATGGCTGAGTTTTTCGTTTGTTTTCTCCCCTCCCCCAGGAACGAAACGGAATGAAACAGACTTGAACGCTTGTCAGTACGCCCGCAGCCAGTGCATCTTTTTAGCATAAATGCAAGTGTTACAAAAGAAGAAAACCAATCATAAAAGAAACGTGGAGAAAGAGCTAGTAGAAAAGTGCTCAAAGTGTAGTAAAACAGATCAAAATTGAAAAATTCAATTAAAAAGAAAAGAAAGAAAAACGGTTAGGCAGAAGAGTGTGTGAATAAGAGAAGGAGCGAAGGAGAGGCATGCCAACTTGTTGCTATGTTTAGGAAAGAGTTAAGAGAGAAGCTTAGTCTTTTTTGTTTCTTATTTAAATGTATTTTTTTTTAGTTTACAAACTTCAGCAAACACCCTTGAATTAGGTACGATTTTTTAGTTGTAGTTCATTACTTTTTGTTTTTTATTTTTTACTTTTTTTTGGCCTACCTGTTAGGAAATTGTTTTTGTTGTCAGAGTTAGGCTGAAGAGAAATCAAAATAGAAAACGCAACGTAACGGAATGAAACAAAAGCGGAAACGGAACGAAACAATTGAAACGAAGCGTTGTTGTGTTCATGACGCCCACACACACACACACACACACACACACACACAGGCACACATACACACGGACACACAGGCACACAGACAGCAGGCAATGGCTAAAGGCAAATTGTTCTCATATTTTTTGTTTGCTGGCTCGGGACTTGGGTCGGGAATGTTGGCTTATATATATATATATAGAGTGAGAGAGAGAGCTAGTTGGCTGTCTTCGGCTTGTAGAACTTGTCGAACTCACCTCGTCAGGGTGGCATCACCATTGGCGCGCATACGCTTGCCGGCCGCCGAGTCCATCACATTCTGAAACCAGCCAGGCACATCGACCTTGGCCTGCTCGTACGTCTTGATAAATGGCTGGGCCAGCAGCTCCGGATATTTGGGTCGATCCTGATGGTTCTTGGTGAGGCTGAGAGAGAGAGAGAGAGAGAGAGAGAGAGGGTGTGTGTGTGAGCTGCTATACTTAAGTATTCCCATTGCTTTCACTTTACCACTTGATAACAAACTCGCGAAACTCCTGACTGAAATTGTAGCCCTCGCCGCTGGGCAGGCACGGCGGCTCCGAGTCGAGCACCTTGGTCAGCACCTCAAAGTCCGTATTACAGCCCTCGTATGGTGAGCGTGCCGTCGCCAGCTCCACGAGCGTTATGCCCAACGACCAGACATCCGCTCGTATATCGTACTTTGGTTTCTTCGGATCGATGCGTTCCGGCTGCAATGGACACGGTTTAGTTTAGTAATTCAATATATGTATACATATATATGATCCGGCATTATCCGGCATTATCCGGACTTACCGCCATATAGGCTGCACAGCCAGCGGAACGTGTGTTCGCCTTGGAGTCCACTAGACGTCCGCTAATCCCAAAATCGCACAGCTTTATATTGCCGCGCTCATCAATCAGTATGTTCGATGGCTTCACGTCGCGATGGATGACGCCGTGTTTGTCCTTCAGATAGGACAAGGCGTTGACCGTCTGCAAAGCACAGGATGAAGAGATTTGGATTAAGCCTGGATTTCAGTGTTGTACAACGGCAGCAGCTATCCGACTTACCGCCACCGTGACCTTGCCCAGTATTGGCTCCGGCACCGGCTTCTTGGTCAACTTGAGCAGCTTGTCGAAGCACATGGACATCAGCTCCATGCAGATCCAGACATCCGGATCGCGCACAAAACAGCCCAGGCACTTGACTATATATTTGCAGTCGTGCGACTTGAGCACCACATCCAGATCCATGAGAATACGCTTGTTCTCCTCCGCATTGCCCGTGCGTCGCATCTGCTTCACGGCAATGATCGTGTTGCTGGAGACGTGCAGCATCTTGACCACGTTGCCGCTCGTCCCATTGCCCAGATCGCCCAGATGCTGCAGATCGTGGATATCAGTCGGATATTGCCGGCCATTGATGTTCAGCTTGCCCGTCTGGCCCATGATCATCTTCAGCTTCTTGTCCGTTTCCGTTTCGGAATGATGCGGCTGTGTGGGCAGCGGCAGCATCATGCGACGTCGAGTCGAGCCGCCAGGCTCACCTGAAGAAAGAGGCAGAAAGAGAGAGAGAGAGACAGAGAGGGGGGAGTGAGAGCAGTTTTCACATAAATATCAACAAAATATCATCAAAAATTGCAATTCAACCATCTCTTTGCGCTGTGCTGCTGTTTTAGCGGGTTTCCCGCTGAATCTATCTTTTAGAGGCGTAAATCTAATACTTAAAAAAGCTAATTAAACTTATTTTTATCACAGCTAAAGTGCCGTAAACATGAAAATTGCAACAAAATTCAAATTTAATTACATTTTCAGCTTTTTTCCCGCACAAATTTAGCTTTCTTTTGATTTGCACTAATTCCGCTCCAGCAACGGCAGCACTGACTAACAACCGTTAGTCGAAAACAAAGCGAATATGCATGCGTGTGCATGTTATGTACGTGTGCTTGTGTGTGTGTGTGTGTGTTTCTGTAGGCATGTTATGCACACTGACACAAAGCTCATTTACTTCGAGCACATTCTGCTGCTCAAGGCCAATGGCTATCAGTTTCGTGGATTTCGAAACGTGGGAATTTGCTTGGCCAAACATTTTTATCTATATCTATAAATAGTTTCACAAACAGGGCGATACAAATATCAATAAAAAAATATGTCAATGTCTATGCAAAATAAAAATAATTTATAAAAATTATCTATAAAGGTGGCATTCTTTTTTATTTACTTGGTTAACCATAAAAAAATGAAAAAAATGAGCAGTAAAAAGGTCATTATTTAAAAAAAATAAATATATATTTATATATTTTTTATACAAATAATCTTAATAATAATAATAGATATTTAAAAAATAAAAATAATAGTCATATATAAAATAGTGTAAAAAAGTTCTATATGAATGAATATTAATATCTAACGCAATAAAAAAAAAAGTATTTTGCATATATTTATTTACATCTCTCTACACCTTCTCCCATTCAAACCAATCTTGACCCACTGTGCTTTACAGCAGCTACAAAACGGCGAGGCGCATAAAGTGCGTTGTTATTGTTAAAATTATGACTAGAATTATTGTTGTTATTGTAAGGCGTTAAATAGTTATTGCTTATCAGTTACTGCAAATGAAATATTACTATTTATAACAACAACAACAAGGACAACAATAACAATAGCAATAACAATAAAACGCAAGCGAAGACAAAATTTCGCCGCAATCCTCACACGAGTCACGCTGTCTCCGCCGTCTTCGCCGCAGCCACCGTCGTCGTCGTCGTCGCTGTCTTGTGTGTGTGCGTGTGCGTGTCTGTGTGCGGGTGAAGAAACGCGAAACCAAAAGCGAATACAAAAACAAACAACAATGTGAGCGACGCTGGCGGCGAAGTGCGCGTATCAAGACATTTACTCCGGAAATGCCAAAAAAAATGCCAACAAACATGCCAAATGAAATCGGCAAAAGCAGCGACAGCGACGGCGACGGCGACGACGACGACCCATACACACACACATGCACAAATAGCAACGCACTAAATAGGAGCGCGTCTGTGGAGCGAGTGAGATAGATAATAACGAGCTGCAAAGTGCATTTGCCGTTAATTTTGCAATGAACCTCACGTGTGCGAGACGTGCACAAGTCTAATTGGACTTAAAAGGGATTGCATAGTGTGGCGATCTAGTTGGAATTGCCAACATAACTGAGAGTGATATATCTAGTTGGAGCATTGGATACATATGTTATATTGGCATTCTTATTGGACGGATTATATTACTAATTTGCATAAATAATACATGAAAATAAGTAGTAATAATAATAATAATAATGATAATAATAATAATAATAATAATAACATTCATATATTATTTATCTCATTTAAATACGTTTTAAAACATTTCCCATGCAAGCAACAAATTTCCAATTTGAATTGCCTTTGTTAAGCATATTTATCGATAAAATTTTGCAAGCAGACAGCTAAAAGGACAAAATCCAATAGGAAACGCAGCGCATATGACACAAGCACACACACACGCATACAGAGAGAGCGAAGCGACGCCGGCAGCGACGCGCACCAGTGTATGTATTGATGCTGCCGCTGTCGCTGTCGCTGCTGCATTTGGCGAAAACAAGTTTTCGCCTTGTTGTTTTTGGTTTTGTTTTGCTCGCAGCGTGCGCTTATCTATGCAATCGAAGCGCAGAGATCGATAACGTGTGCGCCCTTTGTTGAGTGTATTACATGCACACACACACATGAGTATATATATATATATATATATATATATATATATATATATATATATATATATCTTATCAACACACACACTCGCACATACTTACGTATAGGCAAACTGGGCGTTGGGCGCATATTCCTAGTGGGAGGGGCAAAGCCACCGCCGCCGCCCGCAAAGATACCAGACGACAGGGACGCCGACGTCGACGTTGGCAGCGGCAGCGCTGTCGCTGGTCTGGTGGTTGGTGAGGCGGCGACATTGTTGGCAGCAGCAGCGGCAGAGGCAGAGGCAGCGGCAGCCGCTGAGGCAACAGCGGCTGTGGCTGTTGCCGTTGCCGCCGCTGCTGCTGCTGCTGCTGCCGCCGCTGCGGCGCTAACGGCCGCTGCACTGTTTGGTGTTGCTGTTGTTCCTGTTGCTGTTGTTCCAGCTCCAGTGTTTGTTGTTGCCGTTGCTATTGTTGTTGGGCGAACACGCTTTGATAAGACGATTTGTTCATGCGATTCGTTCTGCGCCTGCAGCGCCACCTCCAGCGACTGCAGCCGACTCCCAATTGTCTCGAATTCGATTGTGCTGGACATTTCTGCAGTTGTTGTTATTATTCCTCCTCTTTATGCTCCTTCTCGATTCCGTTGTTGTTTCAAATTCGATTTTCCCAGCCGACACACACACACGCGCGCGCGCGCTGTTACACACACACACACACACACACACACACACAGTAGTGTGCGTGTGTGTGTGCCTTTTGACTATTGCACTTGTATGCGTGCGAGTGAACTTTCCACAACACAACAACAACAATATATAAAAAAAAAAACGTATACAAAAAGAAAATAAAACAAAAACAGACACGACAGAGATGCGCGAACGGACACACTCACTCACGCACGACAGGGCAGAGCGCAACAACAACAACAACAACAACAATCGCGATTCTTTTCCTTCCTTTTTTTATATGCAGCCAGCAGCAGCAGCAGCAGCGCACTCGTTGGTTTTTGTAGGCGTTCGCGTTACACTATTGAGCGCTGCACGCGGCGTTTGTTTAGTATTGTTGTTGGCTAACGCGCGCGAACACTTGCACTTTTGCATTAGACATTAAAAATTAGCCCGAATTGCTGCTTAATTCGCAATGCACATCCTATTAAACAATGTGAAACAGTCCACCACCAACAAGAAGATAGTGTGCCAAGTGTGACCATACGTGGCTAATGCACGAATACACTGAACCAGCTGGCAGCGATGAATCGATATATCGATATATTCAACTACTTTCTGGGCTGGGATAATTATAATTTATGTGTGTACATTGAGTGGAATAAAAGAAAGTCTATTGAAAAATGTAATTTCTTGATTCACATTCATTAATTTGTTGCTGTAATCATATAAAGCTTTTTTCCACAGCCGTCTCAAGGACACACACACACACGCCGTCTAGTGTGGCCAGCGAAAATACCAGAATAACATTTGTGCTTAAAAAATGTACAGGCAACGGCTGAGTTGGCAACACTGCAATTATCCCACTGTATTGTTTTCAACGAGGACGAGTTCTGCGCGAGTCTTGGGTGAAAAAGCTAAGAAAAACGGAAAACTGAATATCAAAGAAAAGTTAAGCGACGAAAAACAGTGAGCGCGGCATTTGGTCTGCATTTTTTACTTTGCTCAACACACGCACAAGTAAACGCGCAGCAGCCAAAACATTTCCACAACACGATTTGACCAAATGTGGTAAAAATAGAAAAAAAAAAAAAAAATCAGCCGCCGTTGCCGCTCCATCGACGTCGACGTCGCCGTCGCTGCCGACGGCCTAATAAAAACCCACACAGCAGCAGCAGCCGCCGCCGTCGCCGCAGCAGCAGCAGCAGCAGCAATAAAAGTATCACAAAAAGTGGAGCAGCTAAATACAGTTAGCTGGCGAAACGTGCAGCGCAACACGCGTGAATAGCTCCAAGAAAAGTGCAAGTGCAGGCCGCGCACACGCACATACACCCACCTACAAACACACATACACACTCACATATATATATACATACATACATAGAAACGACAGAGCGCAATGTCACGACCACGTCCGCGCCTCACACCCATTGGCATTTCGCGTGAGCCGGAACCGGCATTGTAAGTGCATTGGGGGTTATGACATTATGACACTTGTTCGTTTTGCTTTCGCCTATGCTTCTGCGTGTCTCTCTCTCTCTCGCTCGTGCGAAGAGTGCGCTAGATAAGCTATGCTTTTTTTGGCATGTGTGAGAGAGAGTATGCTTGCAGATGGAACTGGTTCGAGGAGCTAGAAAAACCCACAACTAAGTCTGACTGATCGAATATTGTATACCCTGTAGAAGTGGAGAAATGTTTAAAACTTAATGAAAATTGAATTTAGCTGAAAAAATAAGTTTTTTTTGGTTCTTAATGAATGAGAACTTGCCTTCTATGCGAACAACAACAGCTAAAGAAAATATCGAATAATTCCTCTGTTATGTTAATGTTGTTGTCTCGCTCTAACCAATGCTAATCAGCCAAAGCAAAGCGAATAAGTCGTAAAAGTCTAAGCTATAGAAATAATTATGTTAACATACTGTTAAGTACTACATATGTACACTTATATGTTAACATACTATTAAGTAGTACATATGTACACATATATGTTAACATACTATTAAGTAGTACATATGTACACTTATATGTTAACATACTGTTAAGTACTACATATGTACACTTATATGTTAACATACTGTTAAGTAGTACATATGTACACTTATATGTTAACATACTGTTAAGTACTACATACACTTATGTTAACATACTGTTAAATACTACATAAACTTATGTTAACATAATGTTAAGTACTACATACACTTATGTTAACATAATGTTAGCTACTGCATAATCTTAACATTTAGTCATACAAATAAAGCATATGTTAACTATTGTTAACATTGCCAGGTTAACATTTGTCTATGCAAATAGGCATTCTGTTACGTTCGGACTATGCCAATAACTGTTAACATATAAATAAGTATTCTGTTAACTTACAGTTAACACTTCACCATACAAATAATTCATATGTTTACATTATGTTAACAGTTAACTATACTAATAGGTGCTCTGTTAACATGAGACTATATATATGGCTGCTGTTAGTCTACTGTTAAGATCTAACTATAGCTAAAGGCATTCTGTTAACATTTAACATACTCTGTTAACATTTATCTATGCCACCAACTCCTGTTAACATACTGTTAACTTTTCACTACATCAATCATTGCTCTCTTAACATACCGTTAACAGCGTGCCACCGCGTAATCTGGACTCCCGAGCCACTATACAGATAGACGATCAAACGTTTGACATCGATGCCGACAGTTTGGAGAAGATTTGCGATTTGGGCCGCGGCGCCTATGGCATCGTGGAGAAGATGCGGCACAGGCAGACGGGCACTGTGCTGGCGGTCAAGCGCATCCCCATGACAGTGAACTTCCGTGAGCAGCAACGCCTGATCATGGATCTGGATATATCGATGCGATCCAGCGACTGCCCCTATACGGTCCACTTCTACGGGGCCATGTACCGGGAGGGCGACGTCTGGATCTGCATGGAGGTGATGAACACCAGTTTGGACAAATTCTATCCGAAGGTCTTCAAAAATCAGCTGACCATGGAGGAGACGGTGCTGGGCAAGGTAAGCCAGAGCCTACATATGCTCTCTCTCTCTATCTCTTACTCTATATATATATATATATATTCTTACAGATCGCAATGAGCGTGGTCAGCGCCTTGCACTATCTGCATGCCCAGCTGAAGGTCATCCATCGCGATGTGAAGCCTTCGAACATATTGATCAATCGCAGCGGCCAGGTGAAAATATGTGATTTTGGCATCTCAGGTAAACGCAGCGTTCTCTTTCCATTTCGTTTCACGCAAATCATAATTGTAGAAATGTCAAGATTAGCATAGGCTATGGGATGGATAGGAAATAGAATATGTGAGGCAGTCTGGAACAGTTGGAAACAGTTTGCTCTCAAATTACCAAGGGAACAGATGAAAGTGGAACAGTGAAGAGTGAAGAGTAAATGATGGCAATAGATCAACAACATCTTGGCATTGCGGGTATTGTCTGATGGCTTATGGAATCGAATGGAAATGGAACATTGGGAAGTGAACTGTTACAATTTCATTCCACATTGTTGCAAGACTTTCAGTGGAGAGAAAATGATAAGGCATCAAATGGAAATAGACGGTTTCATTCCATTTTGTACCAGTGAGAGAGTTTGGAGATTTATAACTTAAGGAATGAAATGGAATTGGAACAGTGAAATGTGATTGGAAACAAGCTACAATCAAACAGTGATCGATATCGATTACACAATCTGGCTATCGATAGGCAATTTCATTCTCATTCTACATCATTATATAGAAATATAAATTCTCATTCCTATTATCTCATTCCCCCATTCAGGCTACCTGGTCGACTCGGTGGCAAAGACCATAGACGCTGGTTGCAAGCCCTATATGGCACCGGAGCGTATCGATCCGCAAGGTAATCCAGCCCAATACGATATACGTTCCGATGTCTGGTCGCTGGGCATAAGCATGATCGAGATGGCAACTGGCCAATATCCCTACAACAAATGGCGAACGCCCTTCGAGCAGCTGCGCCAGGTGAGTGCGAGCGAGTGTTGAGGCAGCTGCCAGCTGGGACGAATGCTAATGGTGTTTACTCCGACTTCTAGGTGGTCGAGGATGATCCGCCACGACTGACAGCTGGCACATTCTCCACAGAGTTCGAGGACTTCATAGCGACGTGCTTGAAGAAGGAGTACACGGCGAGACCCAACTACGAGCAGCTGCTGCGGCACAGCTTCATCGTGGAGCATTTACAGCGCGACACGGACATCTCCGAGTTTGTCGCCAGAATACTGGATCTGCCCGACGAGCCGGCGTCGCAGTAGACGCGTGCGCGTGCGTATCCAGTTGGAGTTGGCCGTAGATGTAGGAGAGCAGCACGCGCGCAGTCAAACAAGGATCCACATGTCTTCTCTACTCAATGTGAAAACAAAAACAACAAATGTAAATTGCCGCCGTCTTCTACAAAGCATTTTGTGTGTGTGTGTGTTTGTGTGTGTGGGTGTGTGAGTGTGTGAATATCTATTTCTATCAGTTTCTCTTACCATTTGTATGCCATCTCTTTCCCTCATTCTCTCTCTGTGTGTGTGTATGACTATTCCTTCTCTCTCTCTCTCTCTCTCTCTCTCTCTCTCTCTTGCAGATTGTTAGCTTAAGCTTAAATCAAATGAAAGCAAAGCTGAGGCACACATACATACACACACTCACACATACACATACACACATATATATTTATATATATATATTGTATGTATATATATTTATGCATATATCTATATATATTTATCTATTTACCTATATATAAACTGCAAAAGATTTGAAATTTTCACATTTGCAGCGCTCAAATTGAAGCAAAACAAAACAAAAAACATTAAACTATATATATAAATCTGTATTCTATATCTATATATATATATACAAAATGAGATAAAGAAAACCAAACTGTGCCTCAGCCTTGGCAGCCCAGCAGCCCAGTTGCTGTCAAATTGTAAAATGTAAAACTAAATCTAAAAGCAACTATCAAATGCCGTGCAACACGCAACATGCAACATGCAACATGAAACATGCAACATGAAGTAATTGGAAGGAACGAAAACAACAAAATGTGTAAATTGTTTAACAAATATATACGTGAAATAGCTAAATTAATGTTGAAAGCAAAACAACAACAGCAATTTGTGTAATTATTTGTTGATTTATGAAACTGTATCTAAATATATATATATATATATTTTTGTTTCTAATAATATTAATAATTAATTAATTAACTTATACGCATAAACCTTAAACTCACTGTAAAATGAAGCAAAGAGAAACGGAAAAACAAACAGACAAACAAACGCTAAAATTTCTCAAGTGAAATGCTTTATTAATACATACATACTTATGTCTGCCTAAATACTTACACACACACACACACACACGCACATACATATGCATCATGTATAATATGTACAAAAAGCAACAGCCAAATTCCTTTTGTTGTTGAAAATAATACAAAAGAAACAAAGTATATACATATATTTGCAATAATTCAAGTTAGTTAATTATCGAGACACGGCAGTCAATTACGTACACACATATACATACATATACACACATACGTATACATATACATACATACATATATATAATTCATTTTAAGCAATATAATTGAACAGAATAAATTGCAAGCATGTCAAACAAAACGTTTCCAATCTGGCTTGTTAAGTTCTCAAATAAAAATAATACAAAAAAAAACGCAAACTAAAAGCTGTTTTGACATATGCAAATAACCAAACAAATTCAAATGCGCGCCAAATAAAACGTACTAAAATACTACAAATATAATCGATACTTTAAGCTGCTTGTGTGCATATCAAAATTTTCAAATTAATCGATGACTAACATCTGCACAAAAATACTAAACCCAAACTTACTAGCTGATATATCGATATGCTGAAATGCCAGCAACTATCGGCAAGCACTCAATGTATCGTTGCACGTATTGCTTATTTAATATGCTTTGAAAGCTGTCGACCAGCCAGAGTGCTTTCGATGCATCGTCGCCTGCGACTATCGATAAGTCGTTCAGCGCTCAACTGTTGACTTTTTGCTCAGTGTGATAAATCTGAATTTTTATTTGTATTGCTTTTGCTTATCGCCCAGCTGCAGAGGCAGCCATAAAACAACGATAATACCGAGTACTGATTAAATGTTCAATTGATATTTTCAACAACACACGAAAATGAACAGCGGAACGCGTAACTTGTTGCTGCTCTCATCGTCCCGTATGCACGGCTACGGCTACTTGGAGCATGCGCGCGCCCAGCTGGAGGATCTGTTCAAGGCGTAAGCATGGCTCGGAGATTAGAGATTAGAGCTTAACTAGCTTAACATTCCCTTTCGTGCCCACAGCAAGGACGTGAAGACGGTGCTCTTTGTGCCCTACGCCCTGCGGGATCATGACAAATATACGGCGACCGTTAGCGCTGCACTGCAGCCGTGGGGCTATACGGTGGAGGGTCTGCACACCAAGCCCGATCCGGGGCGTGCGCTGCGCGAGGCGCAGGCCATATTCGTGGGCGGCGGCAATACGTTCGTGCTGCTCAAGCGGCTCTACGAGCTCCAGCTGATCGAGCTGATCCGCCAGCTGGTGCTGGAGCAGGGCATCACCTACGTGGGCAGCAGCGCCGGCACCAATGTCGCCACACGCTCCATACACACCACCAACGACATGCCCGTGATGCAACCGCCCACCTTCGAGGCCCTGGCCCTGGTCCCCTTCAACATCAATCCCCACTACATGGACACGGATCTGAACAGCAAGCACAAGGGCGAGACGCGGGACGAGCGCATCGAGGAGTTCGTCAGCTACCACGCCCGACCCGTCCTGGGGCTGCGCGAGGGCACCAGCCTGCGCGTCCAGGGCGACAAGGCGATGCTGCTGGGCGAGCGCAATGCGAAGCTCTTCAAATCGTAAATATAACTGTTATACACAAGTGTTATACTCGACTAACAACTGTTATACTTACAGCGATGGCAGCACCGCGGAGTACGCACCACTATCCGATCTGAGCTTTCTGCTGAAGGCCTAGGCTCTCTGTATAACAGATATGGGCAAAAACGAAGAGATCCATAAGGTGTATAACAGTTATGGGCTGATTTTACATACATTTATTTGATATATATATGTATAACAACTAGTATATAATCGGCATGTTCGCAATAGATCTTACACATATTATATTTACACTATATATCGCCTACAATTATATATATATATATATATAATATATTTATATATATATATATATATATATATATATATATATATATATATATATATATATATATATATATATATATATATATATATATATATATATATATATATATCATGCTAAAGACTATGACTACACTGCAAAAAAAAAAAAAATCCTCGGTTTTTTCGATTGCCAAAATTCTAAAAACTATTTACAGACGTTGTTTTAGTTGTATAACAGAAAAATATGTGTTATAATAAATTAAATACAAAAATCGTTATGAATTATGATAAAATTGATGTAAAATGCTTTAAAAACGTATAACTGGCAGGCGCTACTTATTCGAACTCTAAATATGATTGTATAACAGTTGGCACTCGTATATAACAGTGACCATGTCAGCTGTCCATTCAATTCAATTCAATTCAATTCAATTTCAGTGCGTATAACAGTCGCTACTAAATTTTACTTTAACTTTAATTAGAGCAGTATAACAGTTGGCTATATATTGTATAACATGCAGTTTCATATACTCCTAAGGTTGTTCGTATAACAGTTTTCAGCAGTAGTCAGAGCTATTTCGTCGTTTGTATAACAGTTAGCTGTTGCTATATGTATAACAGTTTACAAAGATCGGTTTGTATAACAGTTAATGGGCAATTGTTGGCTTCTCGAAACATGCACATATATGTGCGTATAACAGTTTTCAAAAGTGTTATACATTCATCTTAATTCTGTATAACAGTTTACACTAAACAGCTGACGTATAACAACAGTGTGCAATAGCTAGGCAAGATCTGGGCCACAGTCACTGTCACCGGCTAAGCTGGCACAAATTGTTATACAGTATAACACTTATAGATCTAGAGTAATTATAGGCATTTGCAGGGCAAGTTACAATTAGTATATACGATTAATAAATTATGAGAGTAGCTAAGGCGGATGCGCAAGATGCTGGCTATGATTATGATTATGATTATGATTAGGCAACTGTTATACACAATATTTTCACTGTTATACATATATATATATGTATATATAAGATTATGATTAAGCTTAGTTAGTTGGCAGCTACAAGTTTCTCTTGCTAGCCCCCGCTCCGTTTCGCACCCACCCCACCCCCGGCCTAACCCAACCCTTTGAGCACTTAATCGTATAACAATTCTTGAGCATTACAAGTTTCAGTTTAAAGCAAGACACACGCACTCGCACTCGCACTCAGGCACACAAAAAAAAGTAACAAAAAGATCAGACACACACACACACACTTGGCAATATATATGTTTAGCAAGGAACTGATATAGGTATTACTATATAATAGATATATATATATATATATATATATATATATATATATATATCAAAGTTAGCATTGGACAGTCGCAGCTACTTTTGCAGAATACTTTTATCCTCGTAGCGGATGATGGCGTCGCCGATCTGCTTGCGCGACGCCAAGTGTATGCCGCCTGGGGGCAGCGTGGGCGGGAGGGAGCCGCCTCTGGCCAGATGGCTGCGCACGTCGAGGCCGAAGCGCAGGTGGGGCTCGACGGCGCGCAATATGTGCACCGTGTGCTGGGCGGCCACAAACATGTCCAGGATGCTCTCAATCTTGGTGCCGCGCGGCGCCGGGCCGGGCGACAGCAGCTGCTCAATGTCCAGGTCGCTGCGCATGATCGGCAGCCCCAAGGGATCCAGCAGCTTGCGAGCTGCGAGAGAGAGAGAGAGAGAGAAGAGAGAGAGAGAGTTAATAAAGGCGAGACGGAGTGTAGGGTGAGTGGGAGCTTTACCCTGGACGTAGTCGCGACTGTAGAAGGCTATGACGTCCTGGTTCTGCCTGTCGAAGTAGCCGCTGCTCTGGCTAATGTCGCAGGTGTCGCACTCCTTGCAGAAGTGCGCCCAGTTGCACGGGTAGAGCTGGAAGCCAATGGGCGCGTACACCTGGAAGCCCTGGATGGTGTTCATGCGCACACGGTTCAGGAAGTCCGTACGGAAGAGCATGCTGGGCGTCGCCAGCAGCACCAGTGATTCGAGGCCGAGCTTGGGCAGCGCCAGATCGGCGACAGCCAAGCTGAGCAACTGCCGCGGCCCGTACATGGAGGCGTGCATCAGCCAATCCTCCGGCCGTAGTGGCTCGCTGCTCAGCTGCTCCGGCAGCCGTATGGACACCCAGGCAATGCGCGAGCCGTCCGTCTTGTATTTGGATGACAGGTCCAGGGCCAGGGTCTTGAGCCTCTTGAAGGGATCGTCGTCGCCCTTGCTGGGCGACTCGAGCCGATACAGAAAGATCTGAAAGATCCGGAAACGATTGGCCGGATTAGTCGGAACCCTATCCTATCCGTCAGCTAGACGCACTCACCAGCAGCAGGAATGTGTTGTCCTGGTTGTGCATGCAGATGCGTTCGTATTGGGCCACAAAGTCGAGGGCATCCGGCACCTGGTGCTCGAATGTGGGCACCAGTATGGCGATCCGTGTGCTCTCCGTGACGTAGGGCGACGGGACCACCTCGACACGACCCAGCGGCTTGACCACCTCGAAGCTCTTGAGGAGCACACGCCGCTTGGCCACGTCGTACAGATTCAGATGCAGCTGGTAGTCCATGCCGCGCGTCGCATCGAACTTGCGGTACGCGCTGTGCAGGCTCTGGTAGCGCAGCTTCGGATACTTCTGTACGGCGTACTGCAGCGCTATCTCCAGCACCTTGGCGAAGTCCAGGGCCTCGATGCGGCTGAGCGGAGCGACGGCATGGTCGGAGTTCGCATTGGACGGCAGCAGCGAGTGCGTCGCATTCAGCAGCTGCCACGTGAGCATATCGTGACGCGTCTCCGGCGCACTGGGCGGCGGCACGCCCAACGGCCAACGGATTTCGAGGATCTTGTTCGAGATGCTGCCATTGGCAATGCGGTACGATTTCTGCTCCAGCGCGTAGCCGCGCTGCTGCACCAGCTCCAGATGATGCTGGACGGATGGACGAGAGATGAGAAGATGAGTTTTCGACTACTATTCGAATAGAGTTTCGTTAAGTTCTCAACGGATACGGGTCTGTCTGGTAATAGTCGAATTAAGTTTCGTCAGGTGATCTTCTCTATGTTAACAGTTGAGTTAAGTTTCGTTGAGTTCTTAACGGTTAGTGATCTGCATGCTAATAGTAGACTTTAGCTTCGTCAAGTTGTTAACAGGTGATCTCCCCCATGTTAACAGTTGAAATTATTTTCGTTAAGTTGTTAACGGATAGCCTTTACCATGTCCATGGTAGAATAAAGTTTCGTTAAGCTCTTAACGGATACGGGTCTGTCTGGTAATAGTCGAGTTAAGTTTCGTTAAGCTGTGCTTCCGTCTGTGAACAGTTGAATTTAGTTTCGTTAAGTTTTTAAAGGACACAGATCTGTACTTTAATAGTCGATAACTTTCGTTAAGTTGTTAACCGGTTATCTTCCATCTGTTGACAATTGAATTAAGCTTCGTTAAGTTCTTAACGGACACTCATCTACATAATAATCGAATAAAGTTTCGTCGAGTTGTTAACAGTCGGTCTTATATCTATTAACAGTTGACTTAAGTATCGTTAAGTTATTAACCAAAGCTAAAGTTTCGTTAAGTTTATAATTCGTTAACTTTATAGCAAATATAGTTATCTCAGTTATCGTTATCTCAGTTTCGTTAAGTTCCTAGAGTCATTTCTGCTACTGTCCTACTCAGTTAACAGTTCCATGTTATTAACATTATATGTAAATGCAAGCGAAATGTTAGCAAGTTCAAAGTTAACAGAAAAATCCTTTAACAGACACGAAGTTTACATTCTTTACAGTGCAATGTTAAAGCATAACAGTTATCTGTTATGTAGCGCTTACCTTGGAGTAGTAGGCGTGCAGGCGATAGAAATCCTCCGGCGACTGTACGGGATAAACGGTGGTTGCATTGAGGAATGCCGGCTCCTTGGCCAATACGCTGAGATCCTTATACTGGCGCGACTTTGTGTTCAAAGCGTAGCTATACTGACGCATGCCCTGGAACAAAGAAAGAGAGAGAGAGAGAAAAACAATTAGTTAGGCGCCGACAAATGCTGCGTGAAATTAATTGCTAAGAAAAAAGGCGAACGAATGACGACCCCAACCCAGACCCAGACCCCAAAACCATGATCCAGTTATGAGCATGTGTTCTACAGATAACTAAACAATCGACTTCCTTTATGGTCGGGTCGGCTTTACGATCTCATTAACAGCCGCCGCATTCCAGCGCCCAAGCGCACATATCCAATTGTCGGTCCCGTTACTCCATTTGGAGGGTCGCATAATTTAATTAACAGCGCGCTGTTAACAGCTGGCACTGACAAAGCGCAACTTAGTTTCGAGGAAGTGCATCCACCATATAACAGTTAAATGTCTCAACAGCTAAAAACTCTACACACACGCACACACACACATGCACACATACACATGAGCAAAGCTCTTTAGCTTGTTAAATTGCAGCAAATGTAAAACCGTTATCAACACTCACACACACAAATCATTCCGCGGTACCTGCTCGCCGCACAATATGTAAATAAAACCCAAAATCCAAACAAACGAAATTCAAGTGAAAGGCGTGCGTCAAGCTCTTTGGCTCTGTGTTTCAATCTATCTGCACAAATACATACATACATACAAACATACATTAAAAGCAAAGAGGAAGAACTAACATATTCTTGATAAATTGCGTGCGCAAAATGTGATTTTGTGTTGTTATAAATAAACAGCAACTACTTTAATCTAAGCAAATATCTATGTATATGCATGCATACATATGTACATACATACATATGCTCAGCATCGCAGTGCTTGCCCAACTTTGTTGAGCGTGCAGCCATTGCATACTCTTCTACTCTCTCTCTCTCTCTGCCATACAACATACACATACGCTAAGCATTGCAGTTCCTGCCCAACTTTGTTAAGCGCGCAGTCGTTGCACACCCTTCTGCTTTGCCTGCCTACACATACACACATGCTAAGCATCGCAGCAGCAATGCTTGTCTAACTTTATTGAGAGTGCAAGCATTTCCCACTCTTCTACTCTGCTTGCATGCTTTCTTGCACGCACACCACACGCAGCATCATTACGTCCCTCTCTCGCCCACTGCATTTAAAGCCACCCCGAGCACTTAGCCAAAGCAACAATGTCTGTCCAACTATTTTGGAGTGCATTTTCAACCGCAAGCCGTGTCTCCGTCTCCACATTTTATTACCACTTATTTCAGCTGCTCCAGCACCTCCCCTTGACATACTCCGTTAGAGAAATTCTTTGGTCCGTTGCTGTTACTTGGAAATTAAATAAACTGTCCATCAAGTGTTGCTGCTGTTTGCTGATTGCCTGCCACAGCTCTGAAATGTTTTTTTTTTCTCTTCTCTTTTATCAAGATGTACTGATGTGTGTGTGTGTGTGTATGTAGACTTTGATGTTCTTGTTGTTGCTGCCTGAGCTTCTATTTCTTTCCTTTCCCATTTGTATCGCATTTCGCTCGGCCGCTGCTGCGATGCTCTTTTCAGGGTCACTTTCATGTATCAATGAACTGATTTTTTTCCCTCCTCCTCTTCTTCATTTTTTGTTGTTTTTATATTCTTTGCTGAGGTTCTGCTTGCATATGACTGTGTACGTATGTGTGTGTGTGTGTGTGTTTGCTTGCTCTTTGTGCGTCTTTTTAGTCAACGGCAAATTGTTTAAATAAATAAAACGGCGTGTAGGAAGCAACAAAGATCACACGACAAGCAAACGGCAAATTAACTCGTACACAAACACACACACACACATACGAGAGTAAGCAAAACGTACATGGCAACGTTTGCGTATGCGGCTTGTGCGCTTCATCTGTTGGCAGTGCTACTCAAACTGTTAACAGCTGCTGCGCCTGTTAATTTGGTTTAGTCTGTTAATCTAGCTGCTAATTGAAGTAAATGAACTTTACACATGCATGTGCCAATGCCAGCAATGCTACTCAAACTGTTAACAGCTGCTGTTAGTCTGTTAATCTACTTGCTAATTGAAGTAAATGAACTTTACACTTGCCCAAATGCATCTCAAACTGACATGTTAGGCATTCTATGTATGTACATAGGTTTTTCCACTCACCTGAAAACTTTCCTGACACCCAGCCACCCGACTCGCATACTTCACACAGCGCCCAATGTTAACGCTATGATCGTTCGTAATGCCAATCCTCACACAGCGATCCAGATTGTTGCGCATCTTGCGTATGACACTGCTGCTCAGCAGGATGCCCGCCTCCAGGTCACAATAGTTGCGATCACTGACACCCGCCGCGCCCGAATCATTCATCGACTCATCCCGTTCCGCATTCCCCGTCCGCCCATCGGCCTGGGCCACACGTGTCCCGCCCATATACAGATCAAAGGTGATGCTCATGTGGTAGAGCAGCGCGTTCAGCTTCCGCGCATCCACATAGACGTTGTCCGGCACCAGCAGAAAGTAGTCATAGTCGTCCAGATAGTTTTCCGCAATGTACTTGATCACATAGAACGGACGACGGCTCTCCCGGGTGTCCGTAAAGCCCACGATGTTCTTCAGCTGGTAGTTCGTCTTGCCGCTGTCCGCATTGATGAAGAACTTGATCTTGTTGACCAGGTGGGCGGTGGTGCGGTTGAATGCCGTCGCATAGCTGTTGATGTTATCCTGCGATGTCATCACACCGATGAAGATCTTCTCGCGAATGCCCAGCTCCGATGAGTAGTAGCGAGGCCGTAATACATTTTTTACCTATAGCGACAGAGAGAGGGAGAGTGAGATTTTAGAGTAATGAGAGAAATACGAGGGAGAGAGAGAGAGAGAAAAGAAGAGGGAGGGCGAGAACGGAGAGAGAAGAGAGAGATATATAGAGAGGAGAGTGCGAGAAAAGAGAGAGAAAGAGAGAGAGCGAGAAATGATAAGGAGAGACGGCGCATATATAGAGAAAGACAGAGAGAGAGAGAGAGAGAGAGAGAGAGAGAAAGAGATAGAGAAAGAGAGAGAGTAGACAGAAGAGAGAATAGAGAGAGAGAGAGAGAGAACGGAGTATAGAGAGAGAGAAGAGAGTGTAGAGAGAGAGAGAGAGAGAGAAGAGAGTATAGAGAGAGAGAAGAGAGTATAGAGAGAGAGAGAAGAGAGTATAGAGAGAGAGAAGAGAAGATAGAGAATAGAGAGAAATATAGAGAGTAGAGATAGAAGAAAGAGAAATATAGAGAATAGAGATAGAAGAAAGAGAAATAGAGAGAATAGAGAGAGAGAAGAAAGAGAAATATAGATAAAAGGAGAAGGAGAAAGAAGATATAGAGGAGACAACGAGCGTGAGGGAGATAGAGAGAAGACGCAGAAGAAGACCGAGAGAGAGAGGGAGAGAGAGAGAGAATCTTAGTCCTCTTCCATCACCTATCCAGCACCCTCTATCTTCTATCTCCCATCCTCCATCTTCCATCTTCTACCATTTAGTTTCTTTCTCTCTCTTCTCCCTTGTGTCTGCTCCCTTCTATTTCCTATGTATCTCTTCTCTTTCAGCTTTCATTCTCCATCTTCAATCTACTATAATATATATTCTCACTCTTCTTCTCTCTGATATCTCCTATCCCCCCTCTGCCGTCTTCTATCTTCTACATTCGGTCTTCTATACTCTATCTTCTATCTGCTATACTCTATCTATCTTCTATCTTTTCTCTTCTATCCTTTCTCTTCTCTCTTCTATCTTCTTCTATCTCCCTTGTGTCTTCCCTCTTCTCCATTGTATCTTCCTTCTCCCTTCTCCTCTCTTCCATTCTCTAGCTGTCATCTTCTGGATCACATCATCATCATCATTATCATCATTGCTTAGTATTGCTACCACCTGTCATCATTGCCATCACATGTCATATTTATGACTATGGCAATGATCATTGTTCCGAATGGGCATATCATAAGTAGTTTGTACCCATTACAATTATCTAGTCGGGGGGTCTGCGTGGACAGCACGTTTGGGCACTTGAGAAATCAAGACCACAAAGTCAACTCGAGTCAAGTGCTGATTAGATGATTATGTTCTATTCTTTAAAACTCTCAATATATATATATATATATATATATATATATATATATATATATATATATATATATATATATATATATATATATATATATATATATATATATATATATATATATATATATATATATATAGTATATACATATATATATATTGTTGGTAGAGTATATAATATTTCTATCAATTTGAGGCTTTATGATCTATATGAAGGGTTCAACGTTCTCTATAAAATGTTTATGATTATGTATATGAGTTGTGGCTTTTCCAAGTAACACATGCTTCGCCATCGACAGCCAGCGAGTGCACGACTGGCAGATACCCTGTATTGCATTAAATATGATTGCACAACTTAAGGTAGCTTAAGGACTTGAGGCTTAGCTGATTGCTGATCGAACTAGACTCTTTCTATATGTTGAAATGGGTTTACAGGGTATCTGAATATCATCAACTCTAGAATCATATTAATCTTAACAATTGTATTATTGCTAAATACAAATGCATTCCATAAGTAACAAACTTAATAAGTGAGAGTATTCATAATAGACTTCAATATATTCTATACATCTATCTATATATCTGACAATATAAAAGAATATATATAGATATAATAGAAGATGGATATATTGAGAGAGGTATACGGATATCTCTATATCTGACAATATAGAATCTATAAAGATCTGATAGAAGATAGATAGATTGAGAGAGATATATAGATACATGTGGTATGGTATAGGTGATGGATAGATAGTATATATAGTATATAGATATAGAGATATAATATTTATAATATATATACTATCTACCCATCCCCTATATCATACCAACTATCTATCAATATATCCTATCCTATCCTATCCTATCCTATCCTATCCTATCCTATCCTATCCTATCTATCTATCTATCTATCTATCTATCTATCTATCTATCTCTCTACCTATCTACCTACCTATAGCTCCACATACATATCTAACGATCCTTTCTACTATCTACCAATCTATCGATTCTTATATATATATATATATATAGACTTACTTACACATCTAACCCATATATGTATATATATTTATTGCATATCTTACAATATTATATGAGATTTGCCCCGATCGGCCCGATGCAATGTGCCACGTTTCATTAGCTTTGGAGGCCTTTTGTCGGCAGTTGAATGAAATTATATGGCCAATTACAAATATCTTTTAATTGGCCACTGTTTATGGGCCTCGTAAAGCGCTGGCCTTCGCCTTCGCGTTCGCGTTCGCTCGCCATCGCCTGCCACGAGCCGGGTATTATAATTTTTCTGCAGAACTGGAGATATCTCCGAGTCATGCCAGATCATAAAGGTTCTCTGAATGGGCTTAACTTCAAGAGTTACCTAAACTGAGAGAGAGAGAGAGAGAGATAACTGATATATCTAATATTATATAGCTCTAAATCAGTTTTATGTATTATATATCTAGCATACTTCTTCACATTTTCTATATACTACCTATATCAGCTTCTATAGCAAATACTTCTTCCTCCCAAACTTCTGTATTTTCCCCCCAATATTTCAAGAGTATTTCAACGTCTTTATCTTTTCTTATCGATTGATTTTGCCTCCCCCTTTTATGGTTCGCTTATCGGGGCTGACGTCAGGCATACCTGTTTGACCCTTGAACTGTTGGGTTTAGCTACACACACACACACACACACACACACACACACACACACACATGTACACACGTACGCCCCTCGACACTCACTGAAAAGAGGCGTGGCTAATGAACATTGCATCATAGCGAACAAGCAATTAGCGCCAATAACAATTACAAATACAGGTTGTCTAGTTAGTTAGTAGCAGTCCACGCGAACGACATGAACGACTGCAAGATACTCTGTAATCAGAATTGGACAGGCAATGTTCTGCTTGGACAATCTATACTCTGTGCTCGACCAGCATATACCCTGTATACACATATCAATAGGAATATATATGTATATATATCTATGCTTCTCTGTAAGCCCTATCTTTTTTTTATAGTGGGGGAAGAGGGGGGACGGGGGGGGGGTGTTCTAATCCGTATCTCAATCAATATGCCCCAGTTCTTGATTGCTTTACCCATTTGTAATTAACAAATCAGTTCAATCTATTTTTAATTAACGTTTCGTAATTGTCAGCTGTACGGCCGGAGTGTCATAGCAGCGAGCCAACGAGCTGCTGATGTGGCGACGTGGCTAATGCCCCTCTATGCGATTCGCATGCAAAAGCAAAATGACCTTGTGCTTAAATTACGCCACCTTATGCCACAGTCCGAGCAATATCTCTGTACGCAATTAATTGTGTAAATATCTAAACACAACACAACACACACACACGCACACACGTAACAGGTAAACATTTGCCTAGCTGCCACACACACACACACATTAGCCCCCGCCCCATCGCTTGTTTGTGGTCTCCATGAAAATACTTTCCAAAATCAGTCTAAAGAAAAACTTTATATATATACACACACGCATATATAGTCTATATAGTATATATATATCTATATTTTTCTTTGCAAATTCCATTTGGAAATCCACAATTTTCGCATCGAGTGGTTCGATTCTAATTTACTAATTCAGCCGATCAGCGCGATTCAGCCACAAATTGCTTTTGTCCAGTCAATTTATTTGCTTTTGCCATTTAACGATTTCATCTGAATTATAAAATGACTAACGCAATGAAGAAGAAGAAGCAGAAAAGGCAGAAGCAGAGGAGCAAGAAGTGCGGAGAAAACAGCAAACAATTGCACACTTTGGCCTTATGAATCAACAGCAACAGAAATCATTCCGACCGAAGGTGCGGCTCACTCTTCCATTGACCAAAATCTACTTTCGACTTTAGAATTTATATTGGGCACGTGCAGATAGCTTTGTAAGATTATGATGGACTTGTAGACTCCATGCTAGATGTTTTATCTTTTAAATTTCATTCTACATTCTATATTTTTTGTTCTATATTCCATGTTCTATGCGCTCTTCACCATGTTCTATGATATGTGTTCTATATTACACATTCCAAATTCCATATGCTATAGTTTTCGCAGTTTCTATGTTTCTATGTTTTCTTTCTATGTTTTATATTCTATGTTCTATGGTTTCTTTACCTATGTTCTATGTTCTATACTATTCTATGTTTTCCTTTCTATGTTTTATGTTATGTGTTCCATGTTCTATGTTTTGCATTCTATATTCTTTTCTATGTTCCATATATTCTTTTCTATATATTCTAAATTTTCGTGTCTATGTTGTACAGTCGATGTTCTATGTTTTATATTCTATGTTCCATATTTTCTTTTCTATTTTCTATGTCTTTTGTTCTATTTTCTATGTTTTCTTTTCTATTTTCTATGTTTTCTTTTCTATTTTCTATGTTTTTTGTTCTATTTTCTATGTTTTCTTTTCTATTTTCTATGTTTTTTGTTCTATTTTTTATGTTTTCGTTTCTATTTTCTATGTTTTCTTTTCTAATTTCTGTTTTCTTTTCTATGTTGTAAAGTCTGTTCTATGTTCTATATTCTATGTTCTATGTCCCATATATTCTTTTCTTTGTTCTTTATTTTCTTTTCTATATTCTATATTTTCGTTTCTATGTTTTCTTTTCTTTCTTATATATACTACATTTTGTTTCTATGTTGTACAGTCAATGTTATATGTTATGTGTTCTATATTCTATGTTTTCTTTTCTATGTTGTACAGTCTATGTTCTGTGTTCTATATATTTTATTTTCAATGTTTTCTTTTCTAGCTTCTATATTTTATGTTCTATGTTTTCTTATCTATATTCTATGTTTTCTTTTCTATGTTGTACAGTCTATGTTCTGCGTTCTATATTCTATTTTCAATGTTTTCTTTTCTACTTTCTATGTTTTATATATTCTATATTCTATGCTCTATGTTAATTCTATGTTTTCCCTAGTTTCTCTCATTTAATTTTAACAAAAACTTTGAAGTATTTTACATTTCGTCCGTTCGTCAACTTTGACAGCAGCCCAAATAATCAAGCTAATTTCTGGAGAGACCGACACGACCTTAACACTCTTCAGTTTAACTTTTTTAGATATATTCTATATATCATATTTAGCTGCTCTTCAACATTCCGCTTCTGCTGCTGCTGAGCCTCAGTCTCTCATCAGCCTGCACAGTTGTCGTCGTCTGCCAAAACTAGTTGCGAATCCTAAGCGAATCGGTGTTAAATTGACTGCATTTGTCGCAGTGTCAAAGTGCTAGTTCGATGCGTAAGCTGGCGGCAGAGCACGTGGCTGTCTCGAAATGCGCTGCCTGTTTGAACATTTAACAATCTCGCGCTTATCGATTAGACATGATAACCGATAACGGCGCAGCCTTGTGACGTAACAGCAGCCAACGGAAGTAAAAACAACAAACAGTTTCCATGTGAGAATGATTATATATAAAGTAAAGCGGGTATATTGGTTGTCTAGCTTTCGCAATGTTAATATAGATTTCTCTATCGATTCAACTGTCTGTGGACGCGTATTATGCAAACGTAGTCACCCGCTTCACACAAAATTGGGCACTTTGGCGTTATCAACGGAGCTCGCCTTATCGCCAAGGCGAACAACGTCACTAATTACAAAGAAACGAATGAAAAATCGAAAACGAAATATTTCAATTTCCATGCCAGGGAATTTAATTAAACATCGATATTGAATTATGTTTATTCGAGCAGACGGCAAGTTCGTTTACAAATTACAATTCAGCTGCAGCTGCCAGGCGAAAGGGTATATTGGTTTCTGATGACAGAATAGATCTTGTCATTATGCATAGACCTTGCAGTCGTCTAGGCCTGTACAGTATAGGCATGTAAAGCTATAGCTGCCGTAGACTAGCCTGGTAGACTACCTGGTCTCTATAAGCACACTCAACGAGCTCAAGCTGAGTCCTTAGATGTATAGGCATCAAGCAGTCAGTCATGCCCCATAGCTGAGTGCCTACGTGTGGGCTTATGAGTCAGCTCAAATTTAGGTTCAATATGACAAACTATATATACATATGTAGAATATATATATATACAATATGGCCTAGCTGTATGGCCATAGGGTCCGGGGTACGATTTCTGTTGCCATAAATAAATGCTAAGATAACTTTTGTCACATTTGCTATATACAAACAGATATGCCCATATCTATTTAGTTCTCTCTCTCTTCCTCTCTCTCTCTCTCTCTCTTTATATATATATGTATATATGCCTTGCGTATTGATTCATGCAGCTGCAATTTCAATATTTGATTTGCTTTGAGCTTAATTTGTTTGTAATCAGATCTTCGAGCTGTGAATATAGCATTTGATGGGTGCAATTTCGATTCGTTGTCTCCCGCTGATGGCTCATTCATAAAGCGAGTAATTGAAGCTCCATCAAAGTGTAATTCAATATTTGTTAATTGACTCGAGCTATTCGAATGGAGCATGCATCTGGGCAACGGCAAGTGCAACAGAGATCAAGATTTTATTCACTTACAGCTGAGATTCCTTTGAGTCAAGTGAATATATTCACGTATAAGTTGCTTATTCACTCAGTTTATGACTTTGAAATCAAATGAATCAATTTGTGAATCAAATGAATGTATTCATTTGGCAGATTTAAATCATTATTCAAAGTTCACTCAGTTCAGACAGTTTGAATCAAGTGAATGTATTCATTTACACACTCAGTTTGAGTTCTTGCCAACAAATGAATCAATTTTTGAATCAAATGAATGTATTCATTTGGCAGATTTAAATCATTATTCAAAGTTCACTCAGTTCAGACAGTTTGAATCAAGTGAATGTATTCATTTACACACTCAGTTTGAGTTCTTGCCAACAAATGAATCAATTTGTGAATCAAATGAATGTATTCATTTGGCAGATTTAAATCATTATTCAAAGTTCACTCAGTTCAGACAGTTTGAATCAAGTGAATGTATTCATTTACACACTCAGTTTGAAGTCTGGCCAACAAATGAATCAATTTTTGAATCAAGTGAATGTATTCATTTGGCTGATTTAAATCATTATTCAAAGTTCACTCAGTTCAGACAGTTTGAATCAAGTGAATGTATTCATTTGTTAGTCATTTACACACTCAGTTTGAGTTCTTGAATCAAATTCAAAGTTCACTCAGTTCAGACAGTTTGAATCAAGTGAATGTATTCATTTGCAAGTTACTTATTCAATTTTAAGTTATTTATTCACTTCAAACTGATTGAATCAAGTGAATGCATACAGCTTTTCATGTAACACTCAATATGCACTCACTTTAAGCTGTTTGAATCAAATGAATATATTCATTTGCAAATTCTGCATTCACTCAGTTTCAGCTCTTGTATCTATTTGCTGATTCGTTGATTGAGTTAAACGAATGTATTCACTAGGAAGTTTTGCATTCATTATCAAAGAATCAGCTCAAGTTGTGTGAATCAAATGAATGCATAGAGGAGCCACAGGTGGCACCAGATTGACTGATTACTGTTGGTCTATATTAGGAATGCTATCGCTAGGCCCAGCTAGTAGTTCTTAGAGGAGGAGGAGGAGGAGGGCATTTCCCGGATTCCATATGCTCAACTCCCTTGAGTCAGCTTGGCCTTATGAACCACTCGAATACTCAGCTAAGCGAATCAACTTGGGCGACGACATTCAAATGCTTCAAGTGATTCGAATATGAATCTGATGAATGCTGATAAGCCCACAGAGCATATATATAGAGAGCGATATACATATATGGTATGTGACAGTTATATATATATATAGATTGTGCCTCAATCTCAGCTCGGGCACACAGAGATCCAAGTGGGCAATGTGAATTGCATTGGATTTGACAAATCTTAATTGAAAGAAGTGCGCAGGCGGTGCTAGAATTGTTACAGATCGGCTAGATGAGATGTTATATATAGTAGTAGTTGTTGCTGTTGCTATTGTTGTTGTCGAGTCTAGCTGTAAATGCTGGAGCGCTGGGTCGACGCTGTCTCGCGCTTATGACAATTAATTGAGCGCGTTATTGTGCACTATATGTAGATGCAAATACACAAATACACACACACAGACACAGCACACACACATACGTACACACACACATACACACACACACACATGTGTGTGTAGATTCTAAAAATATGTCTGGGTATATGTTATAGAGCAGCATATGAGAGCCTTAAGCCGGAAATGCGACGCGCTTTTCAATTAAGGCAAACAACAAATGTGCCCTAAGCGGGGTATGCACGACTAGCAGTTACCCTGCCTGTTGACAAGTCTTCAATACAGTTTGTTAGATACTGAATGGCAAAGTTTAAAGATCAATATAGACCAAGAAAAACGTATATGGCATAAAGAAAGAATCAAAGGCTGCTCTAGTCGGGTGTGGCTGACTAGGGAATACCTACACTCATGCACAGAGCTGTAATTCCCATCATTCCAGAAAGAGAGAGCGGGTGAGAGAGAGAGAGAGAGAAAGAGGCAGAGAACAAGAGAGAGAGAGAGAGAAAAAGAGAGAGAGAGAGAACAAGAGAGAGAGAGAACAAGAGAGAGAGAGAGAACAGAGAGAGAGAGAGAGAACAAGAGAGAGAGAGAGAGAGCAAGAGAGAGAGAGAGAACAAAAGAGAGAGAGGAAGAGAAAGAGTGAAAGAGAGAACAAGAGAGAGAGAGGAAGAGAGAGAGAACAAGAGAGAGAGAGGAAGAGAAAGAGCGAAAGAGAGAAATGGAGAGAGAGAAAGAGAGTGAGAGAACAAGAGAGAGAGAAAGAGAACAAGAGAGAGAGAGAGAACAAGAGAGAGAGAGAGAACTAGAGCGAGAGAGAGAGAGAACAAGAGAGAGAGAGGAAGAGAAAGAGTGAAAGAGAGAAATGGAGAGAGAGAAAGAAAGAGAGTGAGAGAACAAGAGAGAGAGAGAGAGATAACAAGAGAGAGAGAGAACAAGAGAGAGAGAGAGAACTAGAGCGAGAGAGAGAGAACAAGAGAGAGAGAGGAAGAGAAAGAGCGAAAGAGAGAAATGGAGAGAGAGAAAGAGAGTGAGAGAACAAGAGAGAGAGAAAGAGAACAAGAGAGAGAGAGAGAAAAGGAGAAAAAGAGAGAAAAATAGAGAGTGAGAGAGAAATAGGAAGAGGGAGTGAGAGAGAGAAAGGGAGAAAAAGAGAGAGGGATGCTGGATGGGGATCGCTGGAGGGATCGCTGGTCTGTAAAATATACTATATAGAGTCTGCCACGCCTCCAAATGCTTCTTACTTTTGAATTTCCATTATGAAGGGGTATAGAAAGCATAAGGAAACGGAGTCAGTTAAGATTATAGACTCAGATTCACATCAAGATCGAAATAATATTGCCTGAGTCAAGTTCTCTCTGCAGATCACCCTCTCATACCGCCCCTGGTCGACCTCGATCGGACCCATTATCTAACGATCGACTGTGATTTGCGACTATCATCGATCAGCTGATCGATAGCGACTAGCTGAACCCATCGTCTATCTGCGCGTAGTTTCCCATCGAAGCCCCGGCGCTGCACTCATTGATAAGTGATATTTACTTTTTAGCATTATTTATAGACACATTCTGGGCTACCGGGACGCTGATAAGTCCGCTACAATCTATTGCCATTGAACTGGTACAAAGCATACGAGCAAGAAGAGGAGAGGGGATACATGTGGGCATGAGAGGGTCTCAATTTTGGGGCTTCTTGGCCTGATGCATGCCCGCGGAGACCAGATACTTGTCGAACAGATAGTGCCCCAGGTCGGTCTTGGCCCGCTCCAGCTGGCGTATGAAGTCGGCCAATAGCTTCTGGCCATCGACCTGCTCCTGCAGAAAGTTGGCCTCTATGAAATCGCAGAGGTTCGGATCGTTCTCCTTGGAGGCCAGCGCGTGCACCTCCAACAGATGCTGATTCACCTCCAATTCCATTTTGAGCGCATGCTTGAGGGCATCCAGCGCATCCCCGAACTCCGCCAACGGCTCGGGCACCGGGCTCAAGCGTATTACGCCCCCACGTTTATTCATATACTTCATGATCAGCTCGGCGTGATCGCGCTCCTCCAGGCTGGCCTTCAGGAAGAACCCGTGAATGCCCGGCGAACTAACGTCCGCGCGATCGAAGTGATACGCCTGCGATGGGGATCATGCGAATGAATGATCTGTGTTAACTACGGGCATTATATAGAGTCATATAGATCCAGATGGTCTATATAGAGAGATCTCTATATTCATGTATATAAAGTATAGCTTAAGTAGTTCTTTCTACCATCTACAGCAACATCTATACAACATTATCTAGTTCTATATATTACCATATCTATCTTTCTACTCATTTCCGTCTATCTCTATCTATCATCTCTATCTATAACTATCCACTATATGCTTCTAAAAAGCTCCATCTATCTATCTACTCATTCCCACATCGAACTACCCATCTCTATCTATCTATTCCCCATATATCTAACTACCCATCTCTATCTAGCTACCCATCTCTATCTATCTACTCATTTCCATCTATCCAACTACCCATCTCTATCCATAACATTATCTACTTCTATATAGATCTATCTATCTATCCACTCATCTCCGTCCATCTCTATATATCTATCCATCTCTATCTATCCATCTCTATCTATCTTTCTACCTATCTACTCATTTCCAACTACCCATCTCTATCCATAACATTATCTACTTCTATTTAGATCGATCTATCTATCTACTCATCTCCGTCCATCTCTATCTATCCATCTCTATCTATCTTTCTACCTATTTACTCATTTCCAACTACCCATCTCTATCCATAACATTATCTACTTCCATATAGCTCTATCCTACTTATCTACCCATCTGTATCTCCAACTTGATCTACATCTATATATAGCTCTCTCTCTCTCTCTCTCTCTTTCTTCCCATCGACTTCTGGCATTACCATAGCTAAATACTGATGGCACGCCTTCAGCTCCATATTGATCTGATCATTCAGTTTATCTTCGCAGCTTTTGGCGAAATTTTGTCGCATGATCATGCACAATCGACGCAATGTCTGAGCACAGCTTTTCGCCATATTTGTTCAGATCACAAGCTGTTCCAATACGATGTTCTTTAACATTAACTGAGAATTTGGAGATAATACAAAAGTTTTTTTCGGAATATTTTTTATTTTTTACAAATTGAATTTTGAATGCCAGGCAACTAGTGTTGTACAGTTATATAGGCTCTATATATGTAATGAGGAGCTTCAATCTATAGAGTTTCTATCTATAGATATCTATAGAGTTTCTAGAACTTAGGCAAGTTTATATATAGTTCCTAAGCATATCAGCTTAGAGAGAACCATTCTTTGTTTACGTATATCTCAGAGATTATTAAAGCAAAATACATAAAATTTGCATAAAAGTTTAGTTTATAGACTATAAAGTGGGCTGAGTAAATATTTCTCCGAAAGATATACAAAAAATTAGAATTTTCAGAGTTTTTTTTATCCGAATTTCTTAATATTTCTTAAGTTTTACAGAGGTATTTTTGGATATATAGTATTATATATGTATATGGATGTATAGTATTATATATTCGCAGTCCATGTACAACTTTCGATCGCCTGAAAGCTTCGTTTGCTTGAGACATGCGCGCTGGGTCACTCGGTTCAAAGTGCGCAAAGACGTACACAAAATGTGATTTCACTTCTTCTGCCTTTTGTTATTTCGTGTGAATGGAGCACTTAGTCAATGCACACACACACACACACACAGACACATAGAGAGCTCATGTTATATGTTTGCTTAGACAACAGCAACAACAACAAAGAGACATGATGTTAAGTAAACTCGAGTTATTGTCATTTACTTGTATTAAGTGAATGGAAAACGACTTTTGCTCAACTTTTGTTGAATACCCTGTGGCAGGAGCGCACAATGGGGTATATAAGGCTTAATGTTGTACAGTAGGCGTGGCTTGGCCCATGAACTTTAGTTTATATATTATATTTAGATTATAATAGTGGAAGTTTGCTTCTCCTGGCTGCATGCACTTTGTCTTTGGGTAGCTCTATGAGTGGGTCTATCGCTTATAATCCAGCTGAAACATATAACTCTCAAGTTTCAGATCAATTTCATGGCTAAATTGAAGCAATTTCACGATAAGCTAGCTCTGTGCCCAAGTTCTTATACAGCTGTCTGCAAGCTAATTGGGTATATGTATATAGCATGAGTAATAGTTCTCTCTCTCTCTCTCTCTATATATATATAGTTCTCTCTCTCTCTCTCTCTCTCTCTAGGGCGAGCAATAGTTCTCTCTCTCTCTCTCTCTCTATCTCTATATACCCTCAAGTATTTACGCTGTTTGGCTTTATGAGTCAATAAGTTAGGGTATCTGCTAGTCGTGTCAGTCATAGCTAAGGGTTTCTCTTTTTTTTCTACTTTATGCGAACGAGTTTCGAATATTATCTTTCGCTCGTGTCATATCCACTAAGTAACTTACGCACATTAAACAACAACAAAAATATTATTAATAAGCTCACAGACAGTGAGAGAGAGAGAGAGAGAGAGAGAGAGAGAGAGAGAAGAGGCATAAACGTTGGTCGAAATAAGCCTTATTTCGTGGCAAATCATCGTTAAAAGTCACACGAAAAAGTGCTCAAGATAGACTTAGCAAACACTGAACTAGTTGCGTGTTATACAACACTGAATACATAGAAATGTGAGCAAAAGAAACTCAAGTTCGTCTCAGGCGATTTTTGCTACAGCATAAATTAAATAAGTTATGGCCATAAATATATGAAGCTAACGGGTTCAAAATTAAAACTTGAACTTCATTTTTTGTTCTCTTTAAGCCATTAGCTTATGCACATACATACATATGTGTATCACATGTTTTGGCTTAGTTTATTTGCACATACAAATCATATTTTATATAAATACATGCATCTATCATTTGCGCTTGTTGTGTTTATGAGATCTTTGGGAGAAGTGCGAAAAATACTTTTGCCCAGGTTCATAAATTATCGCTGATTGATTTCCCCAAAAGCCCAGACCTGCCAACAAGAAATATTCATTTTTTCCACTATTTTTTTTTTTATCAAGTTCTTAATTAAAACGCAAACGTTTGCACTAAGGTAAGGCAGGCCAGGGCATAGCCGCAAGCGAAATACCCTTACAGAAATGTTAATTAACATTCTTAGCCTAATTCGTTTGCAATTGCAGTTGGAAACTATGTTAATTTCAATTCCAATTGCTTTTAATAACATTTCTCTGTTGACTAACATTTCCAATTGGTCCTGTTTCAATGTCAATTCCTTACATTAACATGCCGATGCTTATTAACATAGCTGCCAATTTGTATATAACATTTCATGTTACTCTAACATAACTGCCAATTAGAATTTGCCACTCCTTGGTAACAGCACAGCTTAACATGATCTGTTTGCAGTGAGAGCATTAAGTAAAAGTTTAACATGTTTTTTTTTTTTTTTTTTGCCATGTTGCTCGTATTTAATTCAATAAATATTGCTGTGGGCTCGATTTACATACATACAGACATGTGTCTGTACATAAATTGGCAAATGTATGAGCTGTACACATACATTGTATGTTTGTTTGTTCGTGTGTGTGTGTGTGTGTGTGTCTGCATGTTGTTATGGCATGATGCATGTATCAGCTATCGGTTATTTACTTAGCTCTGGTTTATAAGTGAAATGCGTTTATTTATTTAAATGTAATTTATGCGCGCGCCAGTGGAATTTTTGTCGATCGCATGTTATTTTTCAGTTTTTTTTTTGTTTTTTGCTGATCAAATTTATTTAGCAAAGAATGCAGAAATTTGCGCTCATTGTAATTACCAAAAATATAACTGTTATCGTGTAACATGAGACTGAAGCAGCCTGTGTGTGTGTGTGCATTAACAGTGCATTAAGCATTAAATATGCAGAGCATTTGCAGTGCACATCAAACTGTTGCTGCTGCACACACACACACATACACCGGGTGCTAATTGTCGAGAAATGTTTTTTTTCTCTCTCTTCCATTTTCATTCTAAAATTAAACTGAGCGGCTGCAAAGTGGTTGCTGCTGGCTTCTTGGACTTGTTGATCTTGTCTTCTTCATACAGTAAATGCCGCATGCGGATGATAACGGCAATTGAACCCCAAAAATAATGAAAAGTGACGTCTGCGACGCACACACATACATACGCACATACATGCATACAAATGCCTGCCTATGTGTTTGTATGCATATGCCTGCCCGAAATGAGGTGGTAGGCGAATTACGAAAGCGAATGCGATAAGCAAGAAGGTCAATAAATTGCTTGCCATGTGCACAAATACGAGCAAACACACACGCACACTAAGGCGCGCGCGCATATGCACATACATAGGACTAGAGATGGACACGTGTTTGTTGTGGCAACAGGCGCAGCAACAGTTTGTTAAGGCTATCAAAAGTTCTAAGTGCAGCAAATGCAATATATTTACATACATATTATCAAAATCAATATATGTTTCTGTTTAGCTACTTAAAAATTAAAATATATTAAGTTTCTTAAATATGTGCTGACTCGTGCTCAAGTCACGATAGTAAGCACGACACGTGCTCAGCTCTAGCTAGGACTCGATTGGTGCTCTCTTCGCATGCCACGCTTTGATTGGCGCGTGGGCCACGTGCAGCATATGAAGAGAGAGAGAGAGAGAGAGAGAGAGAGAGAGTGAGTGAGGGAGAGCTAGTGAGCGTAGAAGAGTGATAGACTGAACTACATTATGTTCTCTTCTTTTATTTTTTTGTTGTTCGACTTACCGGCTTTTTGGCCGCCAGCGGCTTATTGATCAGATTTAAATGTGGCTCAAAGTCCTGGCCGAAGCGTTCGATGAGCAAGTTTTCGGCCACCTCCTGCGGGCACTCCTCCTGCTGGACCAGCTCCCAAATATCCTGCGGTATATAGCAGCTGAGCACCAGGCCCAGCAGCAGCCCGATCACAAAATAATGATTCCGACTCAACGCGGACGGTCTACGCATCTTTCAGGCGGCGTATCGCAAATTGAATTCACACATACACATACATGCATAGAGGATGCTGCTGATGCACAATGGCCTGTTGTCATGTGTTCATCGTTGCTGCTGCTGTTGTTGTTGTTGTTGTTACTGTTATACGCACAATTGCTGCTCTCCTGCTTCGTTTTGATTGATTTCGTTTGCTTTTCTTCTTCAGTTCGTTTAATTTTTCTTTCCTTTTTTGTTTTTGTTTTTGGCGGAAGCGATAAGCAGCCGCAGAACTCAAACAAGTGCGCTGACTGTGCCGGCTAATTTTGGCATTAACTGCGTGTTGTTGTTGTTGTTGTTGTTAGTGCTGGACGCACTTGCGTTTCGTTGTTGTTACTAAAGCCGCTGCTTGGATTTGGCGCATTTTTAAGACAAATTCACAGGCACACATATATATATAGGCACACACTTAACACCAGACACTGCACACATCGATTCGTATCGAGACGTTAATGCTTTTGAAAAAAAAAGAAGTTGAACAAGCGCAAACATGCGCCGCCTGGCCGCCGCACACCGCGTAATGTAAAAAAATGGGATCTTCTATCTGCAGTCGTTTTGCACATTTAGCAGCGACGCGACTGCTGTTAGTCGACTGTTAGCCGACAAATGCCTGCTGCTAAACGGCTGTTCGACTAACTCTGCTCTGCTGTTAAGGTGATCGGTTTCAAAACGGTATGCTGCACACAGCTGCTGTGAGTGAGTCAAAATTTGACTTGGTTTCTTAATAATAATATAACTAAAATACAAATTAAGTAAAAACACAGCTAAACATGCTCGTTTTTATTCATAAAAATATTTATATATAGCTAATATTAGCAGCTTAGTACGGATCAGCATACTTGCCTCGCTTCTCAACATAACAGTGTGCTCACTTTTGCGTTAACAGAGTAGTGTTATCACAGTGCGCCGCTGTTGGCTCAACTCTGCGTCAGTATTTTTTTGTTTTTTTTGCGTCTGCGTTTGCTTTGTTGACATTGGGCAAAAGGAAGGTAAATTATAGAAAGTTGATAAGCTGGCCGAGATGGCTGTGGTTGTGCTGGATAATGGGGCGTACACAGCCAAAGTGGGCCTCGCCACGCAGGACGAGCCCCAGGTGGTGCCCAATTGCATAATGAAGGCGAAGAGCGAGCGACGCCGCGCCTTTGTGGGCAACCAAATCGACGAATGCCGCGACACCTCCGCCCTCTTCTATATCCTGGCGTTCCAGCGTGGCTATCTGCTCAACTGGGACACCCAGAAGACCGTGTGGGACTATATCTTCAGCAAGGAGGGCATTGGCTGTACTCTCGAGAACCGCAACATTGTCATCACTGAGCCCCAAATGAATTTCCAGGGCGTCCAGGAGGCAATGCTCGAGATGCTCTTCGAGGAGTACCGCGTGGCGGGCATGTACAAGACGACGGCCGCGGACTTGGCCGCGTTCAACTATGTGGCCGACAGCGAGGAGCGCACCACCATGCAGACTCTCAACTGCATCATCATCGACGTCGGCTACAGCTTCACCCACATTGTGCCCTTCGTGCTCGGCCGCCGGGTCCTGGAGGCGATACGGCGCATCGATGTGGGCGGCAAGGCGTTGACGAATCACCTCAAGGAGCTCATTTCGTACCGGCATCTGAATGTGATGGACGAGAGCCATGTGGTCAACCAGATCAAGGAGGACGTCTGCTATGTCGCCGAGGACTTCAAGGAGGCGATGGGCGTGCATCAGAGCGAGCAGCGGCGCAAGGAGGTCGCCGTCGAGTATGTCCTGCCCGACTTTACGACCGTTAAGCGTGGCTACATCCGCATCCCGGGCCATCCCCGCGTCGACGAGGACCAGCAGCAGCTGGTGCCGCTCTGCAATGAACGCTTCACGGTGCCGGAGCTGCTCTTCAATCCCTCCGACATTGGCATACCGCAGGTGGGCATCCCGGAGGCGGTGGCCGACGCCCTGCGCGCCTGCCCCTGGCAGGCGCATCGCGAGCTCCTACTCAACATTCTCATTGTGGGCGGAAGTGCACAGTTTCCCGGCTTCCTGCCACGCCTCAAGCGCGACTTGCGCTCCCTCGTGCCGGACGACTTGGAGGTCTCGCTCATCTGCCCGGAGGACCCAGTGCGGTATGCCTGGTACGGCGGACGCGAAGTGGCCACCAGCCCCAATTTCGACGAATTCGTCTATACGCGAGATGACTACGAAGAGTTTGGCATTCACGGACTGCAGCACCGTTAGCCACCCAGTTCTCCCCCCCTTCTCCTCTCCCATTGATTAGGTTTATAAGCATAAATTGTACAGCTCAATATATACACATTTAGATCCGTGGAGCAATGGATCCATCATGTTTACACATACACTCATTCATAATACAAATAAAATTAACTTTTTGTCACTCAATGTAAACAACTTCAGGATCAGCCCTCTCACTTATTCGCGACTTTTCTGCTCTCTTGCACTCTCAATTTGCAAAGGCAGTTTTAATTGCCTTAAGATCTCGTGTGCTTGAGTGAGATGCACGCTGCTCGCCCGGTATACCGTTATTTTTTGTTTTGCTTACTCTCACTGCTCTCTCAAATGCATGCATGTGTGTGTGAATGCGCACTTGCGTATGCAGCAGTGCTGTCTTTTTAGCTATTTGTGGTATGGCGGAAATTATGGCTGTATTGAATGATGGCAATGTGTATTGACAATATGTGTATTGCAGGATAACGAGAAAAATGTCATCATAATGAACTGATTTCAATATGTTTTACGTCAGCTGATATTAGAGCCAACGCAAAATTAGCTTGGAATTCTAAAAAGCTATTTTATAGCTATTTCTGGCTGATCGATCTAGCTTGTCGCAACACTGATATGCACAAGCAGCAGTATTTTTGCACTTGTGTGAGAAGAGTATTGCACTATTGTTGAGGAGTTTGCTGCGCTCGTCTATTTGTGGCATATGGAATTTTCGGAGAGGGTAACTAGGCGTCAGTTTACACTTAGAGAAGATCACACACATACTGACAGCTGAGTGCATACGTAACTTTTATGTGGCTGTGTGCAATGCAGCAATAGGTAAACAAAATTTGAGTACAGATAGAGAGAGAGAGAGAGAGAGAGAGAGAGAGAGAGAGAGAGACATAGGCAGATACACTATGCTGCTTAGTTAAGAATATTAATAATAAACAATATCATTTTCGTTCGTTTGTTTTTCTTTTTTGTTTAATTTTATATTTGAGCTACATACTTGCTATGTACATACGAATATGCTGTGTGTTAATGTTTAGGCTAAGAACAATGTCCGTTTTATAATTAGAGATATTCGTAGCTACAGAAAACAAACTTAAGCATATTTTGCAACAGTTTCTCGCTGGCTTTTCAAGCTGCTATCAATGTAATTGAGTGTGGAGCAGCTTAGATATATTGCAGACGATCGGTAAATGAAATAACAACAAGCTCTAAACTCTACATAAACTTAGATAATTTAGGTTTTTTTTTTGCGAGGCGGGTTGCGATTCCGTAGTTAGAGAATAGAAATGAGCGCAAAACGCTTTACATGCTAAACGATTCGCCGCAGCCGCACGTGCCCTTAATATTTGGATTGTTGAAGACGAATTCGCTGGATAGCTTCGATTCGACAAAGTCCATTTCGGTGCCTGTAACAGAATCGTTTACATTATCTCTCCCATTGATTATATAATTCAGCTCACTTACCTAGCAAAGAGAGCTGAGCCTTCTTATCAATGAAGACCTTAACGCCATCCTGAACGACCTCCTCGTCTAATTTATCTGTGTAAAAGAAATCAATGTCAGTCTCGAGTCACAAGTCACGAGTTTATAGAAACTGATTGGTATGGCCTACCTTTGGTGCTGGCATAGTCCAGGGTATAGGAGAGTCCGTTGCAGCCGCGCTGTCGCACGCCAACCTTGAGGCCGATCTGGAAAATGGAAAACATTTTCATATTGCCAACTGACAGCTTGATCTATTGACTTACCACCTCTGGCTTGTCCTGCAGCAGCGATTTGATGCGATGCACCGCAGCGGGTGTCTGTTGGCAGCACAACAACAAAAACATAAATATTGATAAGCTCCGTTCCGTTATGTTATTTCATCAGTTTCGTATTTCATTGGCACTTACCAGCGTCAGTGCGGCACGTGTTGGTATTAATTTGCGTCCCTTGACAGCGCGAACCGTTGCCGTTGCCACAACACGTGTTGCCATTTTTTGCTCTAGATTTATATAATTTGTTTTTTTTTTTTGCTTACAATTTCAACAATTTCTGTGCTTTACGAAAAGTGTTAATAAACCCTTGAAACTATGTTTCCTTCAGTGTTGTCAAACACCAAACTAACTATCGAATGTGACACGAGTATCGCTTTGCTTTGCCGCATATCGTGTCAAATATTTAAATTATGTTCGTTTTAGCTGTCGTAGTTAAAGATAAGAGTTGGTGTTTTTTGCACTTCATTTTCTTATAAGTATATAGCTAAGCAGCTTAGCTTTATACTTTTTAAATTTAAAATTAACAGCGCAAAATATTTAATATTGCACTTGCGCCACAACTACAATTACGTTGAGTCGTGCAGACATAACTATCGATATGGGCGACGAACAGCTGTTCATAATCGATACAAAGTATATTGCCTCTGGTATTTCATATTTGGCGCGCATAGTATTTTTATTTGAAAAACTATCTAATGCAAATTTAATTATGCTTAAGTAGGCTATATCTTTTTTTTTTTTATTATATTTCAAAATTATTTGTAACAGCAACAAAATGAATGTATAACTGGATTTAATTTTTTTCTACATTGCTGGCATTTATTTTTGCCAGCAAAAATACCACATCGATAAGTGTATTTTAGCTCGATATTTTTTGGTCAGCAATCGGCAACTAAACTCCCATTTCAAATTTGTAAAGCAAGCTTTATTTATTTGTCTTTATTATACACATAAGGAAAAAAAGTTTAACATAGGATTGCAGTAGAAAGCGAGACAAAAAAAAGAAGAGTTCATTGCGAGCTGCGGTGCATGGCTCAAATCTCAGGATAGGCGCTGCCAATGAGGCTCTTGCCCCTGTAGCGCCACGAGTAGGTGACAATGCCGAACTTGCTGTTGCCCAGGGAGACGGGGCAGGTGCGATCCGGGCGCAGCTGGAAGCAGACAGTGTACAGGGCCAGCTCCAGCTCCGGCGAGGTGCCAATGAACATGGTGTCCACGGGCTTATTGAAGCCCTGATGCGTGAACCGAACCTTCAGGACTTTGCCCTTCTGCAGGAGGAGAACAAGAATGTGGCGGAAGTGTTGCCAGCGGAGTGGGTGATGCCATCACTTACCGTGCCAATGTCCTGCTCCTTCATGTAGCCCTTGTAGTCGAAGCGGCCCGCCTGCTCCTCATCGTGCACGTAGACCCAGTTGTGGAAGCCGATGATGGTGCCGTTCTTCACCTCGTGCACGAAGACATGCTCGAAGCCGGAGCTGCCAATCTTGCCCTGGCCCCGGGAGTACTGTGTGAACCAGAGCTCCTTGACCAGATCGCGATGCGTCTTCGGATCGGGCGTCACCAGACCCTTCTGCTGCAGGAACAGCATGGCCTGGCGCATGACCCCGGTGGCCATGACCGCGTCGAGGAACTCGTTCTCCTCCTTGCGCTCGTTGGCCGTCACGTGCTCGTTAACCAGCGTATCCTGCTCGTAGTTGTTGAACAGCAGACGCATCTTGGCTATGGTCAGCGGCTCCAGCGCCTTGGCATTGACGTTCAGCAGTCTGGGAAGGAAATTTCAGGGATTTCTGTCATGAGCTGGGCTCAGCAGTCGCTACTTACGGCTGTGGCGCCTCGTCGCCGCTGTCAATGGAGCGCGTGCGTCCTTGTATATTAACCGTAATCTCGCTCAGCTGGCTGTTCGACTCCTTGGCGTAGAGCTGCTCGGTGAGTTGGCGGATCTCGTCGTCGGTGGCCAGGGAGTTGCCCGAGGATTGGAAGCCCGGACGCACGGTGGTCGTCGGCCCAGGCGTGTGCGGCACAAAGGAGACGCCCGATGGCCCACCCGAGGAGCCACCCGCTGGTGTCGTGGGCGTGACTCCGGCAGCTGGCTTCACAGCGGGCACAGCTGGATGCACTGGCGTTGGCAGCGGCACCTGCCAGGCCGAGGGCGAGGTCGGTGTGCCCGGAGTCGGCGTGCCGGGCGTGCGTGGCGTGGGCAATGCTGGATAATCCTCCTTGATCGAGGGACGTCGCGGTCCGGGCAAGCCGGGGAACTCATCCTTGTGCTGGCCGGGCTTCACGGTGGTCGTCGTGGAGCTGCCGAAGCGCAGATCAATGCCACCTGGCTGGACACTGGTGCGTGGGCGTGCCGTGGTGGTGGTGGTGGTGGTCGTCGTCGTGGTGGTGCTGCTGGTCAGCGGTGCCAGGCCAAAGCCGGGATGTGGTGCAGGGCCACCACCAGCAGCGCCGGCACCACCGCCCGAGTAGCTCAAGTCAAAGCCGCTGGGCTGCGGCTTCTGCGGCCGATAGGGCGCAAATCCGGGCGGCAAATTGGCAGCCGTCGAGCCGCCTGCACCGCCAGCACCGCCCACACGGCCAGCCGGCAGACTACTAGCCGGCGTGGTGGCAACCACACTGTGCGGCTGCTGCCCATTGGCGGCCGGCCACTGGGGTCCGTGCGCCGAGGAGGCGCCAAATGGCGACGAGCTGGGCGTGTCGGGCCGCGGACCGAGCGGCATCAGCGGCGCATGCGAGATGACCAGCGGCGGTGGCTTCTGCGCTGGCGTCACGGCCACCACCGTGCGGCTGGTGCTCGTCGTGGGCCTCACCGTGGTCGTTGTCGTCGTGGTCTCGCCGCCGCTGCCGAAGAACTTCTTGAAGCCGCCGAACCAGCCGGACTTCTTGGTGGTCACCTCCACATCGGGCTCCGGGGTAATCTCGATCTCGCTCCTATAGCCAGCTGGCGAGGGATGAACAAAGGTGACTTTGCCCTCAACTTGGCCTAAATCTTCAACGTTTACCTACCTGCAACTTGGCTTTGGCTGGCGATCACAGCGCACACAAAGAGCGCGCTCAATGCCAGGTAACGCATTTTGTTGCTGCCTTTTTTCTTCTCCTTCTTCTTCTTCTTCTTCTTATTTTTTATTATTTTTGTATTTTGCTTTACTTGTTGTTTGAGTTGCGTTTATCACCTCGCTTGAGCACAACCAACTGGTCGGAGAATCAGCGCACGACTGAGACCTGGCGCCGGAGACACGACTTCCAGAGCGGCGCTCACACGCGTGCAGCCGCCTCAGCTCTGCTTTTTGTTCCCTTCTGTATACCCTGTAACTGTGCTGGATAGTTCAAATGGGGCATATCGGCTATGTGATCACGTTTGTCGTGTCATTCAGCATCATCATTCTCTGCCTATCCCTCTCGCTCTCTCTCTCTCTCCCTCTCTCTATATCTATCTCTATATATCTTTCTCTCTATATATCTTTCTCTCTTTATCTCTTATCTCTCTTTATCTCTATCTCTCTTTCTCTCTGTCAATATGTCTGTTTGCGTTCATTACAGTTCGATAGTGGGCTTCCGTCTCGCTCTCTCTCTCTTTCGCTCTCTCTCTCTCTCTTTCTCCGTCCGTCCATATGTCTATGTGTCATTTTTGCCGTTATTCTTGCTCTCCCTATTCCTTCATTCGTCTATCAGCTTGTGTGCCTTTTTGTCCGTTCTCTCTCTCTCTCTCTCTCTCTCTCTCTCTCTACTTCATCTCTCTTTGCTCCTCTTTCTTTCTCTCTCTCTCTCGCTCTGTCCGTCTGTCCTATTACTCTCTATCTCTCTCCTCTCCCTTTACCCCTTTCTCTTTCTCTCTCTCTCTCCCTATCCGTCCGTCCTATCTGCCTCTCACTCTATATCCGTCCTTCTATCAGTCAGTATGCCTGCCTATCTCTCCGACTTGTGCTCTGTCTGCTTGTCTGTTGCCCACTCTCATTCTCTTTACTTCTCGCTCTCTCTCTCTCTCTCTCTCTCTCTCTCTCTCTCTTTCTCTCTCTCCCAAGAATTTTCATCTGTCTCTCTGGCCTTCAGGCTTCCACTCTGCCTGTTTATCTTTCCTTTCTATAGGAGCACTTCATCCTTCCGTACAACCAACTGTCCGTCCGTATGCCCATCTGTCCGTCCGTCCCTCTATTATGAATTTGCCTGTCTTTCCATCTCCTCTTCCCTACTCTACCAGTCTCTCTATGTGATCTTCGAGCTATTTGTCCATCTCTTGAGCATCTTCTAGAACATTTCCTTTGGCAGGGTATTCCCCAGTCGGTCACTCCCCACTGTTGCACTCTTACTTGTACTTCTCTTTGCATTAATGAGCTGATGTAGTTGCTGTCTGGCAGCATTTAGCGTGGGCTCAGGCCGGCGATCACAGCTGCGCTACGTCTATTAGTTTAGGGTATTTCAGTTCAACAGCTCTCTAGAGCTAAAGACTGTACCTGAAGCCCAAGCCATGAAAGGGCTGTGGGCTAGAGAGCTCAGGTTATATTTTTGCATAGAAAGCTATAAAGCTGATTAGCGCTCGGCTCTATTTAGAGCTCCTAAACTGGTTTCGGAAACCTGTAACTGAGCGCAAGCGCTGAACGTGATTCAATTATTGCGAATTCGTATTATAGAGAATTATTAATGATGCAACAAACAAAAATGATTCAATTTACTCGAATCAAGGCACAAAAGCTCGTGGAAGTTTAAGTTTTGCTCTTCTCTCTTCGAAATAACCGTTTCAATTACTAAATTTCGTATATGGGATACAATTTTAAAAATAACCGTTTCAAACTGTTTCATTATGTGGGCACATATTTAAATATAACCGATTCGAGTTCCGAAAATAACCGTTTCAACTACTAAATTTCGTATATGGAATACAATTTTGAAAATAACCGATTCAGTATTTCATTAAGTAGGCACATATTTAAATATAACCGATTCGAGTTCCGAAAATAACCGTTTCACTTACTAGATTTCGTAAAGGGAATCCACTTCTACAACTAACCGTTTCAAACCGTTTCATTATGTGGGCACATTTTTAAATATAACCGATTCGAGTTCCGAAAATAACCGTGTCAACTACTAAATTTCGTAAAGGGAATCCATTTCTACAAATACCCGTTTCAAACCGGCTCTTTAAGTATGCATGTATTAAGACATAACCGATTCGAGTTCCGAAAATAACCGTTTCGATTACTAAATTTCGGAAGTGAAATCCTCTTCTACAAATAACTGTTTCAAACCGATATTTAAATATAACCGATTCGAACACCGAAAATTCGAAAATAACCGTTTCAAATCGTTATTGAACTATAACCGATTCGAACCCCGAAAATAACCGTTTCGCATATTATTAATAAATATTCGTCTATATTTGCATAAATAACCGTTTCGAAATTTGGAAATTTCTTTGCGACTTTCGAAAATAACCGTTTGGAACGGCTGCAGAGGATCTCGAAGTCGTTGCAGTTGAACCTTTTCCGCTGCCTAAATTCATTTGAACTTGCGAGAGCTGCGCACCGCCAGTTAAGAGGGTTGAGGGTTGTGTGTTTTTTTTTGTTTATTCTGAGAATGTGCCGCAATTATGCTATATGCAGAGGTTAGTAATGCGCTTTAATTGCAACCGGGAAAAAATGCTGAAAAACGAAAATAGAATTTGTAGATTTGATTTGATTTGATTGGATTTGATTTGATGACTTACATAAAACGCTAATAAACAAAATCCGAGCTTAGCTAACACTATCTCTCTTTATCTCTTTCTCTCTTACTCAGACTGGAGCTGGGCTTTTGGGGAATCGGGACAAGTCGTGGGGGCAAGCGGACGACCCCAATTCCGTTTCGAGTCGTCACAATTATAAATTGCACTCTCGCTGCTTGATTTCGATTACAAAAGTGGGGTATATCGATTGGTCGATAACTTTGTTTGATTAGCTTAAAGAGCTGACTCGAAACTGTAAAGCTATTGGGCTCAATATGATTAGTTATCGTTTTCTTATCGATAAATATCGTTGTATAACTTTGCTTAGCTTGAGCCTAGAACAAACTAGAGACTTGATATCTGCTCCTATTTTATACATCATATATCATAGAAAACCTGATATATATATTTTAAATATCACAAATATCGATAAAAATCGATATTGATTCCCATGTATCTCTACTGCCTAGGGCATGCCCCAGTCATGTATACCCCATTAGCTCACTTTTACTTCAGATGTTGTTTGCTTTGAGCTCATTTCTAGCAAATAACAAAAACTGAAAACTTGAAACTGTGGAACGCTTATCAATTTTAAATAGAAAAAAGGCCATTGGAAAAGGTTAAGCATTCATTATACATATATTCTATATATATATGTGTATATGTACATACATCTATAATACATATTAGAGCATCTCTATGGACACACTTATTAGGCACACATCCGTTGGATAGGCTAATTGCCTAGATAATGCCCGAATGTATTTGCATCGAGTTTGGTATATTTATGGATTCTGGGAACTATTCATTATCTGTGCACTTCTCTTCTCCCTCTCCTTCTCTCTGTCTCTCTCTCTCTCTCTCTCTCTCTCTTATACTTTTGTTCTATTCTTTTCTCTTCTTGTTATTTCTATACTCTTCTCTATGCTTGCCCTCGCCTCTTTTCTTTTCTTTGTACCTTCTTTGCCTTCTTTTTCGCTTTCTCTCTCTCTTTCACTTTCTCTTTTTTGTCTTCTCCCTCTCTTTACCCATTTTCCCTACCGTCCCATTCTCTTTATTTTTCTCTTTATCTTTATCTTTCTCTTTTCCTTTTCTCTCTCTCTCTCTCTCTCTTTCTCTTTAAGCTTTCCCTGCTCCTTTCCCTTATTCTTTGTCTTCTTTCTGTTCGTCCTCTTCCTTTTTCTCTCCATATTCTGCTTCTGCTTTTCGTTCCCCTGCTCTTTTCATTTCTTCTTCTAGCTCTCCTTCTTCACCTTCTCTTCTAGTCTTCTCTTTTCTCCTCCCTTCTCTACACTTCTCTCTGCTCTTCGTAGGTCTTAGATCTAGATGAGGTTTTTAAGTGTTGCATACATTTAGACTTGTATTTATAATCCTATCTGATCTATATATATATACAGTTATATACATATATATACATTTGAGTATTTCATATATGTTTCCCACTCTCGAACTTCACATTATTTTTACTCCATTCCCTCTTCAGACCTAAATAGCTGAGGAAAGATCCCCAGAAAATACCAAAAAAAAAAAAAAAATACTTGAGTTTATTCTACAATCATTTGTATTATTATTATTAGACTGATCTTGCACAGTTAGGTAGCTCAGGTAAGAAAAGATTATGTATAGAAATGAGGCTCGTCAAACGCTTTTGTGGATGAGCTTTTTGCGTATTGTCTCGTCCAGGGGGGGAATGGCCTCGCGCGGTATTAAGAAGGTGGACAAGTTGAACAGATCCAGGAATACTTTGTACCGATCGCTGAAAGTGAAAGTGAAAGTGACGATCAACGATCGGAGATCAGGTGACAACTAGCTGGGCCGGTACGCACCTGAGTGTGGAGCGTAGATATTGATAGCCGGATGAGCCGCCAGTGCCCAGCTGCTGGGATCCGATCATGCGTTGCACCATGATCACATGATTGTCTGAGCGAAAGGGAAAGTGAGAGAGAGAGAGAAATAGATATAGAGAATGAGAGTGGGATGGCATTCACTTACAGCGCCACTTCGTGATCAGCGAGTCAATGTCCATGAGCAGCGTCAGCAGCTGATGGGGCTGGCTGAAGCGCGGCTCGTCCCTGTAGAAGGTGATCATGATGGCGCCCTGGAGGGCGCGATGGCTGAAGCGACGATCGCCGCGCTTGACCAGCGCCTCGTGCACCGCCGGATCGAAGATGGAGCGATAGACCTCGCGTCGCTTCTCTATGTCCATGAGGCGATAGTTCTTCGCCCGCTCCACCGGCTCCAGCAGTGCGCTCTGCACCTGCGCCTCCAGGAACTGATCGACGCTCTGCTGGAACTTGGCCCAGAAGTTGAACCCATCCTCCTCGAGGCCCGGCGTGCGTTCCAGCCAACGCTGCACCAGCGTCAGCAGCGACGGCGCGTCCTCCGAGTGGCGTATGGCATGCAGCGCCTCCTTGTCCTTACCGAACACGTCCGTATACTTCTGATTGTATTTCACGCGCTGCTCGGTCAGCACGCCCAGCTTGTTCTCGATGAGGCGGAACTGCAGCGACTGAAAGCCGGAGGCCGGCGCTAGATACTTGCGGAAGTCCATGAAATCCAAGGGCGTCATTGTCTCCAAGATGGGCACCTGGTCGACCAGCAGCTGGCATGAGATGAAAGAGACAGCGACAGAGAGAGAGAGAGAGAGAGAGAGAGAGAGAGAAAAGAGCGAATCATAAGCTCTATGAGAAGTATAAGCTGGAGATCTTCTGAGATTAGCAGAAGATGAAGCTGAGCAAGGCAGAATCAGGATATATTTCAGATAAGATAATGACAGACCAAATGACTCCATGCATGAAAAGCTGAAGCTACTGTTGAGATACTGCCGATCGCTGAAGAAAATAGTGGGAGACTTAGAAGAGAACTTGCTAAAGACTGAGATCGCCCTGAAGATATAGCGCCAATATCTAATGATATTATCAGGTAAATAACCATTTCATATGCGAAAGGTGTTAAAGAAGTTAAAGCAACTGAACCAGGCAGAAGATCTATGATCAGATCGGAGATCAGTGAGTTCCCATCATAAGTTGGCTATAGATAAAGCCAGACTTGATATCGAGACTTATTGATATGCATATCTTCAACTGATAGATCAGCTCGTGTCTATATCATGTAGGTCTGCATATGATATGTCTATGTCATGGATATCTTCAACTGATAGACCATCATAGATCATATCAACCACTATATCATGTGCCTCCTCATCTGATAGATCACTATCACATATATGTATATCGGCATATCACGCTGCGATCGCTTACCTTTAGAATGAGCACGATGCGGTTTAGGCGCTTAACGATCTCCAATGTTTTGGTCTCGTCGATGACCTCTGCGTCGAGCATGTCGCGTATGGAATCGAACTCGAAAATGATTTGCTTGAACCACAGCTCATAGGCTGCACCACAGATCAAAGAGAGACACACAGAGAGAGAGACAGAGAGAGAGAGAGAGAGAGATACTTATAGTTAGCCTTACAGAGAGAGAGAGAGGGAGAGGGAGAGGGCTATACCCACCCTGATGCGTTATGATGAAGAGATGCTCGTCGTGGACCGGCCTCTTGTCCTCCATGGAGAGCATGCACTGGGCGTCCAGCAGCTTGTCCAGCATCAGATACTCCCCGTAGATCTTGCCCACCTCGTTGGACAGCGGAATGGCGGCATCGTCGTGCTCGTTGCTGTGAGTGAGCTCAGAGTATGTGTGTGAGTGTGAGTGAGTGTGAGTGAGGCTGGCTGCCAGTTGGCTATTCAAAAGATTTGTAAGCTCACCCGTTGGCAGCGTAGGGGCAGCTCATGGTGGGGCTTCAAGTGGATCGATGCGACTCGCTGCGCGTCGAGCGAGAGACTAAATCGCAGCCTAAATCAAATTTTTTATATATACATACATACATATATCTACCCGATGTCCGTCTCGATCGACAAACGCAACAAGTTGGCAGTTCCAAGCCAGCGCACAGCTGCCAACACTAGCTTAGCTGCGAGGCATGATTGGCTTGCTGTATACCCTGTAAAATGGAATTAAACTGTTTTTCGATTACTTAGGCTTATCGATAAGTATCGATTTGCACAATACTCATAAATATCCATATATAATTGTATTAATACATATCGAACATTACTATTGACATATATTTTGAGCTCAAAAGTATTGCTTAATAAAAATCGATAAATATCATATGTATATAGAACTAAAAATCGATAATTATAGTACTTATGGAACATGAAAACATCGATGATTATAGTTCATATAGAACATGAAAGTAGATAAAAGTCGATTAACTTAAGTTAAGCTCGATAAATAATGCTTATCGATATATAATAAATCGATAAAATATTAATTTTAACTCGATAATCACAATGGTATCTTTAAGTCGCAAATAATCGAAACTAAGCAAGCAATTTAAGTTCGATAAGTTCGATAAAAATGTCAATCGATTAAGCAGCTCACTTTGAGAATTGTACAAGCTATCGATATACCATAAATCGATAGTTAATCACACGAGTATAATTGAACTAAGCAAACATAATTCGATAAACATATTAATCGATAAGCAACCAAAATTCCATAAATGTACAAGGTATCGATATACCATAAATCGATGGTTAATCACACGAGTAATAGGGTATAATTGAACTAAGCAAACAATATTAATTCGTTAAACATATTAATCGATAAGCAACTAAAATTCCAGAAATGTACAAGGTATCGATATACCATAAATCGATAGTTAATCACACGAGTATAATTGGACTAAGCGAACATAATTCGATAAACATATTAATCGATAAGCAACCAAAATTCCAGAAATGTACAAGGTATCGATATACCATAAAAGGCATCGATAGATGAATACTCTAGAGGCTTCTCTAGCTGGCGCAAGATCTGCTACAGGCTAACCGCTCGTCGCGTATGCGCTTCGAGCTGTGCCTTATCTATGCCATGGTGCTGCGTCTTATCACTGAAGGGTTCGCGGCGAGCCAAAACTAGAGTCGACTTTCTCGCATTCCCCCAATGCGCATACGTCAATACAAATGAAAACAACTTTTTGTAGCTTATTTTTTTTGTTTTTTTTTTTTTGTTTTTTGTTCTTTTTGTAATATAATTTTGTTTGTGTTTAAAATTTATTTTTGAGTCCTTGGCTCAGTCATATTTTTAAATTTCTTTTTCGTTTGTTTTCTCTTCTTGTGTTATATATATATATATAACTTGTTTAATGTTATCTCTTGTAATACTATTCATATATATATATGTGTGTATATATGAACATATATATATATATGCATATACTCATGTATATATACACATATTTATTTATTTATATATTTGTTGTTGCTTAATTTATTAATGAATACATATTTTGTTCTCTCTTGTTGTTGTCGCATGCCACAAAAAAAAGTCATTCAATATTTTAGTGTGTATACATATACATACATATATATAGTATATATATATATATATATATATATATTTACTATATATATAAATATAGTATATATCTATATATTTAATTCATATAATTTGTCAACTACATTTTGCATAGAAAAAATTTAGTTATAGCTGATATTCAGACAATTCAAAAACACAAACATATATCATATCAGATATACATGTACATATATATATATATATATATATATATATATATATATATATATATATACATACATATATATATATATATATATATATATATATATATATCCTATATATATTTGCAAATCGCGCTGCTTTTGTCAATTCAAAAATGATCTTTCCCCTCCTTTTTCGGCTGTTAATCATATATATATTTTTAAATTTTATATATCTTTTTTTTTTTGTTTAAACTTTGCTTTGGTATATTTGGTTGTATTATTTAAATACTAAACATATACATGTGCATAGCTATGCATATTATATACACATGTATATATATACATACATACACATATATCCACTATATATATATATATATATATATATATATATATATATATATATATATATATATATATATATATATATATATATATATATATACGACTAAGTTCGTTTAGCGTTCCAGCTCTAAGTCTAAGTTTCTATATATTTTCTTGTTCTTTAAATATCTGTTTTTTCCATATCATCGATAGTTCTAACTAACTCGGTTTACGCGTTGTCTCTGTGCTGCTTTGTAGTAAATGTTATATATAATATAGGCTTATCAAATATATATATATATAGATATATCGACATGAACGCAATTTGTGATTTCCTTTTCAAAATAATATTTGACTCGTTTTTCGTTTTTGTGAATAGTTATATAGATATAGAGTATATATATATATATATATATATATATATATATATATATATATATATATATATATATATATATATATATATATATATATATATATATATATATATATATATATATATATATATATACATATATATATATATATATATATACATATATATATATATATATATATATATATTGTGTAGTATATATTTTCATACATACAATTTTCAATAGATTTTCATATTTTCCTCTTATATTTTCCACTTATTCTCATTGTTTTCGTGCTGCTTTGGCACTTGTTTTTCTCTTTCTTTCTTTTCCCTTAGAAGTAAATGATTTTCACGAATGATACAATAGATCGTAGCATATGCACATACACACATGTATGCATGTATGTATGTATATGTGCTGCTCTTTATGAAACCCAAACAAACTGTAGCTCACAAAATATATAGTATATATATATATATATATATATATATATATATATATATATATAGCGAATGAAAAAAAGACTTCCAAGTTGAACTCAAACCAAAAGCATTTTCGTTTACATCTAGTCGAACTACAAATACCCTTGCAGAACTAATACACAACTTGACCAATATAATATATATATATATATATCTAGATATATATGTATATGTGTGTGTAATTTGTAGCTTAAGAAAATGAAGTGAAATTAGTTATATGAACTCAATATATTTCGTTGTTCTAGTATATCAAATGCTATTACCGATTTTATATAGACATAACTTTTCAGATGACCCTCTCTCTCTATATATATATATATAGCTTGCATATTTTTATTATACAATACAAAAAAAATTATACAAAAAATTATATTTAAATTATAATTAATAAATTTAAACTTTAATTGAGAATATATATATATATATATATATATATATATATATATATATATATATATATATATATATATTTATAAATATATATATAATATATATATATATTTATATGTAAATGCTTAAGTATATAGTCGCTAGTTATAAAGTTTTTTTCCCATATTAAGTTATTTCTAATAGCTCGAAAAAAAAACACAATTTTAATACATATTTTTTATAATTTTTGTTTTTTTTTTTTAATACTCGTTCACATGGCAAAAGGCGAGTATTTTATACGACATATAGCTGTTTGAGGTCCAGAGACAAAAGTCTAAGATCTAGACCAATACAGCCTATATAGCCTGCCCATGTGGGGCATATAGGGGCATATAGGCATGTACTTTATAGCTAGCTCTGACTTAGAACAAATCGGAAAACATGAATTTATTTATATTTTTTTTTAAACATTTTTTGCTTGCAGCTCGAACGAGTATTGAGCAGTCGGCTATGCTCGACTGCAGGGCTTGCATACTTTTGTCTTTTTTTTTTTGTTTTGGTAATTTTCTTTTATATATATATTTATTTGTTTGTTTTGGGTTTTTTGTGGGTGAGAGAAAAGTTGGCTATAGCACCAAAATTGCACTACATTCAAATATATATATATATAATATATATAATTTAATTTAATATATAATATAATTTAATTTCCATATATATTATTTTTACTTTTAAATCAAATGCATTGAGCAAACGTGTTTTTTTCCTCTGATAAAGCGAACAAAAATTTTTTTTAATTAAAAAAAAATAAAAAAAACTTAAAATACTTTTAATTAAGTTTTTAACATTTTGGAATTTTTTTCTCTTAAATTTTGTGTTTTTTTGTATTTTAAATATTAAAACAATATTTTTAAATTTAAAAAAATTATAAAAAAAAAAACTTAAAATAATTCTAATTAAGTTTTTAACATTTTGGTATTTTTTTCTCTTTAATTTTGTTTTTTTTTTTTTTTAATTTTAAATATTAAAACAATATTAATTTTTTTAATTAAAAAAAAAATATAAAAAAAAACTTAAAATAATTCAAATTAAATTTTTAACATTTTGGTATTTTTTCTCTTAAATTTTGTTTGTGTTTTTTGTTGTATTTGTTGTATTTGTAGCACCCAGCATGATGTCATATATAAATTCATAGACTTAATTTGGTTTCTTCGTCTTCTTCTTCTTCTTCCTTCACTTTTGGTTGCTGCGTTTCTTTTTTTTTTTAACTTAAAAACAAATTCTTTTTTTTTTTGTTTAGAAATATGTTTTTAGTATTTCGGTTTTGTTATACTTAAATTCCATTCGTCTTTTTTGCCATTTTCAAATACTAGTTTTCAGTGTTGTTAGCGTGCAGTGTTGTTCACACATACAGACAGACAGCGTGAGTAAGAGAGAGGGGGGATAGTGGGTGAGTGAGTGAGTGAGAGAGAGAGCAAGAGAGACGCTCGCTAGGATCAACGCGAATCCACCAAAACTAGAAAAGTAAAAGAATTTTCACATTTTGATTGAGTGCCCCTTCCACTTCCACTTCCACTTCCACTTCGTCATCTTCTTCTTCGTCTTCTTTGTTATGGACTGTGGGCGTGGCTCAGCCCAGGCCAGCACCACCGCCCAAGTGCACTGAAGTCGCTGACAACTCGACGCGTTGACATTGGCGGCGCTCAACAATCACCGCCGCCGGCAGCGACTATTCCAGCCCGGGTCATACATTCATCGCATAATAAACGGATCCCTGCTGCTGTTGCTGCTGTTGCTGTTGCTGCTGTTGTTGCTGTTGCTGTTGTGCTGCTGCGCCTGTGGGCGAGATCATGGCACTGCAATCGCTGTGCGAAACGGCAGCTGCTCCCTCGGGCACGCCTCGCTCGCTGAAGCCCGGCATGCCGCCCTCAGCTCCGAACTGATAATGCTGCGACATCAGACGCTGCTGCTGCTGCTGCTGCTGTTGTTGCTGTTGTTGCTGCTGTTGTTGCTGCTGCTGCTGCTGATGTTGCTGGTGCTGGTGCTGCTGCGGATGCTGTGCGTAGTGGGCGGCATGACCGCGCCCACTCACCACATGCAGCTGCATGCCGGGCAGTGCATAGCCAATGGGCACGCGAATCGTTTGCTGTGTTACCTGAGCGGAGGGAGAGGGAAAAGAAAGCAAATTCAAATCAATTCTTGGGCGTATCAAGCGGGCATACCAGACTGCCGCATACCCTCTAATGCTAAATAAACTTCTGTAGCTATGTCTTTCGTATGTGTTATATCATATATTCTATCAAGCCTCAGGGAGAGAGCATCTCTCTCTCTCTCTCTCTCTATCTCTGTCTTTCACTTTCACTCTGCTTATCAATCTCTATGTGTTGCTCTGTCTCTTTCTAATTATCTCAGTTACTTCCTATCTCTCTCTCTCTCTCTCTCTCTCTCTCTCTCCTCTCTCTCTATGTCTATCTTCTCTATCGCATTGTCTCCCTCTCTCTTCTTCACTACCTTACTTATGTCTCTCTCGCTCTTCCTCTCTCTTCTCTCTCTTTCTCTCTGCCATTCTCGATTTTACCCGCTTGACTCTTTAATTATTCTTATCTCTCTCTCTCTCTCTCTCTCTCTCATCATTCTCTCTCTCTCAGCCCTTCTTTATCTCAGCAGTCAGCCTCGCCCCCTATATTTTCTCTCTTTCTCATTCTGTCTCTATTTCTCTCCTTCTCTCTTGCATTCACTCATTTTACCTCTCTCTCTCTCTTATCTATCTCTATTCCTCCTTCTCTCTCTCTCTCTATCTCTCTCTCTCTCTCTCTTATCTATCTCTATTCCTTCTCTGTCTCTCTCTCTCTCTCGCGTATTCTCTCGCAGTCCATCGCTCACACTCTCTCGCCTTTTCTGTGTGCTTATCTTACTCTTTCTCTCCCTCTGTCTCTCTCACTGTCACTCTCACTCACGCTCTCTCTGTCTCTCTCTCTCTATATATATCTTTATGTGTAATTGTTTCTCTCCCATTCCTGTCCCTCTCTCTCTCTCTTTTTTCTCTTTATCTCTCTCTCTCTCTCTCTCTCTCTATCTCTGCATCTCACCCACACCCCTTCTCTCTCTCTTCCTCTATATATCTTCATCTATAATTCTTTCTCTCAGCCATTCCCTCTCTCCCACTTCTCTTTTCTCCCTCACATTCTCCCTTTGTCTTTCACTGTCCATACTATCTCTCCTTTTCTTCTCTCGTTCTGTCGCCTTCACACTTTTTCACCCGTTTCTCACCTGCTGATACTCGAGTATATTCTGCCGCTGGATGTGCGCCAGCTTGGGATCGACGCTGCTGCTGGTGGCAAACTGGGAATAGGTTTCGGCATTGTAGGGTATCAGGACCATCGTCTGGTGGTAGTTGCGCAGCGGCGGCGGCGACTCCGGCCGCCGTGTGGGGCTGCGCGCGAAGTGGCTGCTGTAGCTGCTGTGCTTGCTCTGCTCGATGGCCGTCGCCGTGGCGGTCGCCGTGGCCGTGACGCTCTGGCAGTTCTGGGCCGCGGCGTACAGCAGCGAGGCATCGTCGGCGGCGCCCTGCTGGATCATGGTCTGGCGGAACATGGCGCCCGCTGGCAGCGTCTGATAGTACGTCTGCTGTATGGCAGCCGCAGCGGCCGCGTCCACCGGAAACCGCTGCTGCTCCCCGCTCTCGCTGTAGAAGCTCCAGGTGCGCTGCTCCGTCTTCTGCTGGGCAATCGTGTTCGCCTGCAGCGCCGCCGCCATTTGCTGCTGCAGCTGTGCCGCCTGCTGCTGCTGCTGCTGTTGCTGTTGCTGCTGTTGCTGCTGTGGCACGTTCTGCGGCGAGGGATTCTGCTTGGGCTGGTTGGGCATGGCGTAGCCCTTGATGGCCTGCGGCACCGGCTGGCTGCTGATCACCGTCGTGGGTATCTGCTGGGTGAGCTGCTCCTGCATCTGGGCGAGGATCTCGTTGGTGGAGCTGAACTTGGGCTTGATGCCGCGCACCGAGGGCCGCTTGTTGAAGCCGTAGTCGTTCTGCTCGTCGTCGTCGCTGCTCGCCTGCGACTGGCACTGCGAGGCGCTCTCCACGCCCGTATACCGCTTCTTGAGCTGCTCCGTGCGCTTGGCCTCCGCCTGCGCGAACGCGGCCAGCTCGTCCTGCTGCGTTGTCTCCTGCCCGGGCGTGCCGGCAATTACATCCGGCGCCACCTTGCGTGCCTCATCCCCGCCAGCAGCTCCGCCGCCCACTCCACCAGCGCCGCCTCCTCCGGCTCCGCCGCCCAAGGCCAAGCCCTGTGCGGCAATCGCCGCGGCCGCCGCCTGCTGTGCTGCGGCATCGCCGACGCCCGCTGCCGCCGCCGCTCCCAGCAGCTGGCTCATGTTGTAGTCAGCCGCGGCAGCTGCAGCCGCGTAGTGGGCGTGCGCATGCGCCGCATGCCCGTGCTGATGGGCAGCCGCTGCGGCGGCCAGCGTGTAGTAGGACGACAGATCGTCCTTGTTGCCGGCCACGCAGGCGGTCAGCGGCGCCAGCGTCGATAAGAACTGGCGCTTCGGCTCGTTCTGGCGCGGCGGCGTTCGATGGATTTGAGTGTGCACCACTGGCACCTGGATGCCCATACCCAAGTCCGGGGCGGCCGGGCAGCGGCATTCCTGTGGGCAGAAAAAGAAGATAATGATTAAGAATCAATAGATCATTGTCTTCGCAAGCGTATAGCTCTTAATTTTCATATTTAAGGGTGTATAACAGTTGTATAACAGTTGTCAGTTGTATAACAGTTTCAAAATACTTGTTTAATGGCTCTATTTTCATATTTTAGGGTGCTTAACAGCTGTATAACAGTTGTAGAACAGTTGTATAACAGTTATCAGTTGTATAACAGTTTCAAAATACTTGTTTAATGGCTCTATTTTCATATTTTAGGGTGTTTAACAGCTGTATAACAGTTGTATAACAGTTGTATAACAGTTGTCAGTTGTATAACAGTTTTAAAATACTTGTATAATGGCTCTATTTTCATATTTTAGGGTGTTTAACAGCTGTATAACAGTTGTATAACAGTTGTCAGTTGTATAACAGTTTTTTAAAAGTTATATAATGTGTCTACTTTCATATTTTAGGCTGTATAACAGTTGTCAGTTGTATAACGCTTGTCAAACAGCTCTATTTTCATATTTTAGGGTGTATAACACTTGTATAACAGCTGTATAACAGTTTTTAAATACTTGTTTACTAGCTCAATTCAAATATTGTTTGGCATTAGCCAAATATATAGCCGATATATGATCTGTATAACAACTTTATAACAGTTGGCTGCTTGCCCCTCTCTGCAATTCTCATGAATGCAAGTAAGCCCGACTCTTCCTCTCTTTCTCTCTCTCTCCATCTCCTTCCGTCCACTTACCTGTGGTATGATAACAATAGGATTCTCCTCCAGCTCCATAATCTTCTCCTGCTTCTTGTCGCGACTGAAAATGTCGGCGATTTTCTTGTAGGCCGACGAGCCGCTGGACGAGCTGGAGACGGAGCTGCTGGGCGAGAAGCTCTTCTCGCCGTTCATGAACTTGGGCGCGAGCGTGTTGGGATTCTCCTCGCCGGCGGGACTGTCGCGCTGGGCCAGCTCTGAGCAGTCGCGTTCGCTGCCCAAGTCCTGATCCTGATCGGGATCGACAACGCCGCGGGACAGCTCCTCCACCAGATCCTCATCAATGTCGCAGGTCAGCTGCTTGATGCGCTCCTCCAGCGAAATGTCCGACTTGACGGCCTTTTTCCTGCAACAAGAAGATTATGAAAACTCTGATTGCCTGACTTCAGTTCCAGTCGGACTCACTTGATCAGGGAGCGTCGCAGTATGTTGCGCTCCATGCTGCGCCGCAAGGTGTCGGAGTCGCCGCAGCTGCCAGGCAAGTGGGTGACCAGGCAGCCGGCACGCTTCGACTCGTCGAAGGCGCGCAGTGCCTCCGAGGTGAGCACCGGCGCCTGCTGGGCCGAGACGCTGGGGAACAGTTGACGCACCGCCGAGTTGGGACGCAGCGCGTTGTTGAAGAGCGTCGAATGCTTCTTAATGGGTATCAGCTCGTTGATCTGGTTCTCGCTGTCGTCCAGCTCGCCGCACAGCGACTGCCCATCGCCGTCGGTGCCGGCGTTCGCCTGATCCTCGGTAACGAAGCGCACCGAGCGCTTCGTGGCGCCGCTTTCATCCTCTGAGGTGGTGTTATTCTGGTCATCCGATTGCTGGTGATTGAGTAGAAGATGGAAATGATTGATGTCAATTATATGGTGATTGATTGATTGATTGACTAGACAAACTCTGCCTGTCCCTGATGACTGCTTTGATTGATGGATATTCTGTTTATCTCTCTAACAAATTGATTGACCGTGCGATTGCCTGATTAACAGACTGTCTGCTTGATTGACTGATTGAACAACTTTATCAGGCAGTCTACCAATCAGTGAATAGGTCAATCAAGGAGACGGATACCTTGATTGACCTATTCACTGATTGATAGACAGCCTGATTGGTTGATTGATTGGCCGTGCAACTGACTGATTGATTGATTGACTGAACTGATTGACTAGTTGATTGACTGATTGACTGACTACTGTCTGACTCCCTGATTGACTAACTGAACAACTTTATATCTGTCTTCCTGGTTGACCTATTCACTGATTGATTGACTAACCCAACGACTGCCTGATTGATGGAGTTAGTGATTGACTGATTGGCTTCCTGACCAGACTTCATAACTAGATGACTGACCTGGCTGATTGATAGCCTTACTAACTGATAACGTTACTCTACTCACTACTCTAATTGATTGATTGATTGATTGATCGTAGCTTCAGTCACTACTCACCTGCGAAATGGAGTCCTGCTTCCACAATTTGCCGCCCTTTAGTATGCCGCTGATCTGTGTGGTCGTTGTTAGCTCCTTGGGCGGTATGGGCGGCGGTTTCTCCTCATCGTATTGCTCCGCGCCAGCTGCTGAGCCTGCAGCAGCAGTGGCTGCTGCCGCTGCCGCGGCCGCCGCTGCTGCGGCAGCTGCTGTGGCGCTTGCCTTGGCCGGCAGCGCCGGTGGCATGTCCGATGCTGGCGCGGAGCCAGCTCCAGCGCCAGTTGAGTTGGCAGCGGCCGTGGCGGCCAGATCCTCGGGCGCTTCGCGTATGATGCGTCGCTCGGTCACTGTGGTCATAGTGGTAATGGTTTCAACAACAAATCTTTTTTTCTTGGCTGTGCTACTGCCCGCTGCTGGCACCAGGCTGGTGCCGTAGCCGGAACCGGCTACGGAAACGGAACCGGGACTCGAGCCTGCGGCGGGCTTGCTGCTACTGCCCGAATCCTTTCTAACTTTCACTGTCATATACACGCACGCACGCACGCACACACACGCACGCAGAGCACGGAATTCAGCATTCACAGGGAGCGGCATATTTGGTTGTAAGTGTTATACGAAATAGAGCATTGAACAGAGATTTGCATTGGCAAGTGGCAAAGAGACAATTGTGGTTAGCGGGGAGAGCAGTGAATGGGCGGACGATGAGCGAGATCGAACGATTGATTGGGTATAACAGTTGTATAACACCTGTATAACAGTTGTATAACAGCTTTATAATCATTGTATAACACTTTTATAACAGTTATTCAGCATTTTAATTATTTAAAGCAGTCGTATAAGAGCTGTATAACAGCTGAATAAGACTTACTGTTATACGCCAATAATATAACAGATTAGCCAACTATAGCTTTTGAAAAAGTTGCATTATGGCTGTATAACACCTGCATAACAGTTGTACAACAGTCGTATACAACAGCTGTATAACAGTTTTATGCCAGTTGTATAACAGTTTCTCAGCAACTCGTTTAAAAGCTGTATAACAGTCGTCTTACGCATGTATAACAGCTGTATAGTTATTGTATAACAGTTGTATAACAGTTTTTTCTTAGCAATTTGATTATTTTAATCAGTCGTTTAAGATCTGTATAACAATTGTATAACAGCTGTATAAGACTTAGTATTATACACCAATAATATAACAGATTTGCCGTATATAGCTTTTGAAAAAGTCGCCATACAGCTGTATAACAGTTGTATAACAGTTGTATAACAGCTGTATAACAGTTGTATAACAGTTGTGCACAAATAGCTTTCAATGCCAATGCTGATGATTGATCAATTTCGTTTTCTCTTTTCGCCTCGAATGAATGCTCCAGGCGGGAATAACTGCCGATTGTCGGATGCAAGCCATGTATAGTACTATATGTGCTATATATGTATAATATTGATGATAATTGGCAAAGTTGGCAACGCATGATGTATGTAATTGCTGCTCTGTGCTATGACCGCTGAATGCTGATTGCAGGAATTTCGCAAAGAAAATGAGTTGAGGAAATGCTGCTGACCTGGGTGCTGGGCGATTGGCGTGAGGTGGATATAGCGGGTATATGCAGCGCTATGCGAAGCTAATGTTGATCTGAGGGAGACTTACCTGCTGCTGCCGCTGCGGGCTTGTATTGGGACTGAAGCACATATTTGGGACGCTCCTCGCCGGCGATGATCTCCTTCTGTGTGATGCGACGCTCCGGTGAGCTGGTGTGCAGTGGCAGCAGTGCCACGGCTGGCACGCCTATGGGCGTTAGCTCTTCGTTGCATTGGGCGGCGCTGCATTCTGTAGAAGAGGAAGCAGAAGGTGAGCATGATTGAGTGATTGATTGCTTGATGGGCTGTGGCCACACAAGAGCTGGGCAGCTAGAAGTTTTGCTATAGCAAATTTGTAATTTCTATCTATAGTTATGCCTAGGAAAAATTATTTTAAAGACATTTGTATAACAGTTTTTAATTGATTTCGAATTCATACTGCCTGACTGTCATACTGTTATATGGAGTATGCCAGTTGGTCTGCCTGTTGCTGCAGCGGAAGCGCGCTTGGAGGACTGAGGGCGCGGTCAAAGCTCTGGGCTCATGCCCTGGTGCTTGACTTAACTTTGGTGGCTTAGTGGTTCAGTGGTTCCGGCGGCTGGATGGTTCGGCGGCTCTTTGACTGCTAACCGGGTGGGTCACATTCCGCTTCGTTAGTTTTTAAAAAAAAAAAAAAAAACAAAGGGGCGACGCGAGTTCCGTTTTGCTTGCCAATCAATAAAGCGTGACCGAAATTAATGCAAACATCGAGCCTAGCCCGCTCCCTACTTCTCCCATTGCCTGCCGCATTAAAAGTGTCGCTGCGCACATCCTCCTATGGGCAACTAAGAACACAAAACTAAACAAAACTTGCGCTTGTTTATCCATTCGGTTAGGTTTCCATAAATCAATCAATTGTTAACCAACTTCGACGTCTGCGGCAATGCGGGCCTCCTTAAGCCCCACAGCCACGAACCCACTGCATGTTGTTGTGGCTCAGAGTGTTGCATATGGTCTAAAGTGATCTATAAACTTTCAGTCTGAAATTGCAGGCGACAGCATCTGAAGTGGCCTCAAAAGGCTCCATGAAGGAGCTGACGTAGGCCACTCTCTATTTTAAGTTGTATAACAGTTCGATGGTGAGCGTTATACTTGCATAGAAGCTATATGCCGACAGTATAACAAATATATAAGACTTGCATAGTACAAGCTCTATGGTAGTCGTGTAACAGTATAACAGCTGTATAACACTTGTAAAGTACAAGTTGTAGACTAGTCACAGATACTTATACAGATGTATAACACTTCTATGGTAGTCACATAGCAGTTATACAGTAACAGTATAACAGTATTAATGATAGATATATTGAAGTTCCTACATCTGTATAACACTTATATAATACTAGCTCTATGGAGTATAACAGTTCGTATAATCAGTGCATAACAATTAGACAGTAACAGTATAACAGATGTATAACACTTTTATGTTACTTGCTCTATGCTAGTCGTATCAACTGTATAACAGATGTATAACACATTTATCCTACTAGTTGTATGCTAGTCAAGGATGTTTATATAACACTTCTATGATAGTTACATAACAGTTGTACAGTAAGAATATAACAGATGTATAACAGTTCTGCAGCACTTGCATAATTGCCGTCGAACAGTTGTATAACAATTAAAATTTGATTAATCCACCTGCATCAATCATATAGAATCACATCAACCAGTCGCATGGCAGTTATATAACACTTGTATAACAGTTTCTGTTAAGCCTTAAATCCCCATTGACAGCGATTGCCCCCGCAGAACTTCTGGCACTCGCATTAAATGAAATTTAATTAGCTATTAAATTTCATGGGCCTTCGCTGCGACATAAAAAATCAAAATGGCGTCGCATTTATGGCTCGCACCCAATTGGCACGGTCTAGACCCGGCTGATGGCCGGCCGGGGCCGAGCCCGAGCCCGAGCCGAGGAGCCTGTTTGCATAAATAATTTATGATTAGATTACACAAAGGCAAACGAAAAAGGCCGTGGCTGAATAGAAGCAAAGCCCAAAAGGACACAGACCCCCAGTCAACCATCCCCTACCGCCCCCTCTGCTAGCCACGCCCAAAGGGATGCCCGCTAATTGCATTGGCGCTAGCAAAACATAAACCAAAAGCCAAAGGACATTGGCGCAGTTACCTGCATCCTGTAGCTGCTTTGCGGCGCATTCGGCACACTCGGCGCACTCAGTGCAAACGCCCTGCAGGTCCTCATCGGCCTGCTGCTGCTGCGATGTGGCATGGTGTTGCTGCTGCTGCTGCTGCTGTTGCTGTTGTTGCTGCTGTTGCTGCTGCTGCTGAGCGCTACCCGCAGGCGGCGGCGGTGGCGGTACTTGACTGTTGCCATTGCCGTTGCGCGCCGCCAACATTGCGGCACGCTGCTGCTGCAGACGCTGTATCACCTGCAACTGTTGCAGATGCTGCGCCCCGAAGATGTGGCCGCTCAGCGCGCCGCCCAGCGTGTTCTTCAAGCTGTTGTCCTTGTAGCCGTCCGGTGGACTGAGCGCCGCATCGTCCACGAACTCGATGGGCGGCTGGAATTTGGGGCTCTGCAAAATAGTTCAAAGACTCGAATTACACTCGGAGAAATTATGTTTACCAATCGAATTTCATATTTTCTAACCGGCTGTATAACTGTATATAATAGTTGTATAACAGTAGTATAACAGTTGTATAACAGTAGTATAACAGTTGTATAACAGTAGTATAGCAGTTGTAAAATAGTTGTATAACAGTAGTATAACAGTAGTATGGCAGTTGTATAACAGGTGTATAACAGTTATATAACAGTTGTATAACAGTAGTATAACAGTTATATAACAGTTATATAACAGTTGCTTTCACTTCTAGAACAGCTCTTACGCCTGCCTAATCTTCATTTGCCCCAGTGCTAGCACTTTTTGGCGTATAACAGTTGAGTAGTGCATCCATTCCTTAGTTTATAACAGTTTATTTCCATTTTCTCTAAGTGTAGCGTCGACTTAATGCTAGCTAACTAAGTAAGTTATAGGCAACTAGGCTTCTAGCTACACGTAATTGTGCGCCCGCTCGCAAATTAAGCTAATTGAGTTTTATAGCCAGACGAAATGGGGGCGTTGCACACACATATAAGTGTATATGTATGTATGTGTGTGTGTGTGTGTGTGTGTGTGAGTGTGTTCATGTGTTGGTGTTTGTCTGGCTGATGAACTGTGTGTGCTCATAAATCTGTGTTAAGTTTCCTCGGCGGCTGTGCAGGAAACTAATCATAAGGCAACGGCCGATGCTTGAGTATAACACTTGTACGGCGGGGTGCTTAATTACTGTCATTATTGTTATATAATAATTGACATAGCCTCTCAATGCTCGAGTGGCTGTATAACAGTTGCATGCCACCTAGAAAAGTGCAAAAGATCTTTCTGAGAAAACAAAGCTTGCCTTAGCGACTTTACAGTTGCGCTCAAAGTGTATAACAGTTGGCTTAGAAATGTGTAACTGTATTTTAAGTAACTAAAGTCTATATAACAGATTAATAATCTTTCAGTCATGCTTTAAACCTACTTTAGTCATTTTATAACACTTGTATAACAGTTTTCTACTTACGCACAAATGTATTAAATATTAATTATCAATTAGTTTTTGCTGAGGCAAGTAAATTCAGCAGTCATGATATGAATATCACATGTATAACAGTAATATAACAGTTTGATACGTGATTATTTGCCAGTTAAAATTGTTGTATGACTATTGGTGCTTGTCAATATAATAATGGGATAAATGCACAGTCGTATAACAGTCGTATAACAGTTGTATAACAGTCGTATAACAGTTGTTTCTTTTCAGCCACAACTTCGTAAGCCGCCCATTAGCTGATTATCTAGCGCTAAAGCACAGCCACAAACCGCAAGACCAAGGACAAGACACAAGACCCATGCCTATGGGCGCACACATGAGAAACACATGCATTTGTAAGTGCAAATAGAAGTACATTTAACACAATGCATTTGCAATTGCTAACAAAGTCTAGGCCAAAAGTTCGCTGTGGCTGCCACAAGGCAAGACGAGGCAATCAAGTCTGCCAAGAACTGTTTTTCCCTCTCTTTTTCCACTTTTTTCGCTGACTTCTTCCAGCAGTGCCTCATAAAGCAACAACGTATGTAGTGTATGTGTATGTGTGTGTGTGTGTGTGGGAAAAGCCAAATGGAAAATGGAAAATGGCAAATGGCAAAGTCGTCGCAGCTTGGCCATAAAGATTGTCAAATTTCTTGTGGCTTTTTGTTTTGCAATTTACCTGAGAGAGCTTCAAATTTGCGACTGGGTATCTTGGGTATATAGTATATATATCGGATATATGGGGATATATGCATATAGTATATATCTACGCTCTTCTCTATCTATTATTTTGCCTGATTTTATGGCAAGCCATAAAAATGTTCATTTAAAAATTTCTATTTGATTTGCCTTAGCTATATAACAGTATAAGAGTTTCATCTGTAAAGGCTTAGATTAGCCGTATAACAGTTCCATCTCTATGATTTTCTGCCTGCTATAAAGGCTCCCGCTAGTTGACTTTTGGGGCTTGCTTAGCTATGTATATATCCTAGCTGTTATATACCTGCAAGTGCATTAGATGAGCTGTATAACAGTTTTCCTTTTCGTGTTTATCTGCGTTGGTTTTTCCTGCTATAGAAACTTAATGAATGTTCTCTCAGAAGTGTATAGGGAATATATCATACCACAACTGTTATATGCCTGCTCGAGTATAACAGTTTCTACTTCTTACTATACATACTGTATAACAGTTTCTACTATAAGTTTTTCTATGTTTCCTTTACTTACTATAGAAATTATATATATTCTATATGTATATCTTAACTGTTATACAGCTGTTAGAGGTATTTTATAATCTGTATAACACTTTATATAGAATCTTTTCAATTTCTGCTTTAGCATAGTGTAAAATACTGTTCTAATTGTTGACTGTTCTCATATAAATGCGTATATCTTATAACTGTTATAATAATTAATAAGTTGTATAACAGTTTCTACTTCAGAGTTGTCTTCGCTACGTTTGCACACTGTAAAAGCTCTAGCTAGTTGCTGGCTGTCAAATGTCACTTGAATATATATATGTATATTAAACTGTTATACACCTGTTAGAGTATTCGACATGTGGTATAACAGTTTTTGCTCAACATTCCTGCTTTGCCTGTGCCTTTGTCTGCAGCTCGAGTTCAGTTTGGGTTATGCAACGCGTTTGGTAAACTTGTTACATACACTAAATGCATATTAAACTCTTCAGAGCACACAAAGAGGAGGACGGAAGGAAGAGAGGGAGCGAGAGAGAGAGAGAGAGAGAGGGGGGGCACACACAGACATGTATCTTAGGCATTTGCCACATGCTTGAGCAGCGCCAAGTCAAGTGCATTGGGCGTCCACCCACTTGGCCAAAGCACTCAGACGGACGGGCGGACGGACGGACGGAGGGGCGGCTAGATAGTGAGTGGGCGTATTGTGTGTGTGTGTGTGTGTAAGAGGGCGTGGCTGGGCAGGACATTTGCGAAGGCAGATAAGCAAAAAAGAGGCGCACTCAAGTGACGCTCATGTGGCAGAAAATTGAAATTTAAACGCAGCTCGAGGGCCGCTTAGGATCGATGCAAAGGCAAAAAAAAAAAAAAAAACTTAAAGAGTGCAGGGCGTATACGTAATGGGCCAAGAAAGAGGGGGAGATGGGGGGCTAGGGGGAGCAGTGCTGCGACAGCAAACCTTGCTTGAATGTCCTTAGCAACATGAAACGCGTACATCACGATAAAAGGCGCAATTTCATAAAACAATATATCGGATATATATATATATATATATAGTATATATATATATATATACACACAACAATGTTGCTAACGTGCTGGAAGTCACTTGAGCTGCATTTTGTGTAAAAGTTTTTAAGTGATTTATACACCACTTGCGCAAGGATAGCGCAAGGAGCGAGGTGGAGGGACTCGACTCGACTCGACTCGAGCTAACTACAAACTTGCGAGCAGCATCTACAACAACAAGAGGAGCAACTTGCAACTATGCAACTTGACTCGCCTTGACTGCCACTCGAGCTGAGTGAGCACAGGATGCCAGGAAACAGGATATGAAATCCAAACAATAAGCAGCACATATAGATTATTCAAGCGACTCGATGGCGTGCTAAGCTAAATATGCCACCAAAAACTTTCTTCAATTATAGTTAACAATTGTTGTGTGGTCCTTATTGTCCTTGTTGCTGTTGTTGTAATTGACAGTGTTGCAAAAGTGGGTGAAGGTGAAAGTTGTGCCATGGCACGAGGCTAAAGTTGAGCTGACGCTTATTACATAAATGTGCTCTATACACATATATACATATATATATAGATAAGGATATGGGCAAGTGGAAGAAGTTGAATGTGACATCAAGTGCGTCTGGCAGGACATTGGGCGGTGGAGGGCTAAGGGAGTGAAGGATGAAGCCGGAGGAACGATGGGTGATAAGAAATGGGGCAGGCTGAAGATTGAACGATGGAGAATGAAGATTGGAGACTGAAGATTGGAGACTAAAGATTGGAGACGAAAGATTGGAGACTGAAAAATAAGAATTGGAAATTAAAGATTGGAGACGAAAGATTGGAGACTGGAGACTGAAAATTGGAGACTAAAGATTGGAGATTAAATATTGGAGACTAAAGATTGGAGACGAAAGATTGGAGACTAAAGACTGAAGACTGGAGACTGAAAATTGGAGACTAAATATTGGAGATTAAATATTGGAGACTAAAGATTGGAGACTAAAGATTGGATACTGAAAAATAAGGATCGGAAACTAAGGATTGGAGACTAAAGATTGGAGATTAAAGATTGGAGACTAAAGATTGGAGACTAAAGATTGGAGACTAAAGACTGAAGACTGGAGACTGAAAATTGGAGACTAAAGACTGAAAACTAAGGATTTGGAGACTAAAGATTGGAGATTAAAGATTGGAGACTGTAGATTGAAGACTGTAGATTGGAGATTGAAGACAATGTAAACAGTCAATAATAATGCAGCTGAGAAAGAGGAATCAAAATCTGAACTAACGTGAACATGAAGGACATTAGGCACTGGAAAGGATACGAAGGATGGCTACATATTAGAGACTGACGCCATTGGGAAAAGCGAATCTAAATGCAGTTAGAAGAAGGAGAAATCAAATTAAAGAAGAACTAGAGTAACCAAGGAGCAGGAGCTGGAGCTGGGGCTAAGGGCTCATTGGAATACTTCAGTGAGCTCAGAGCATGATTACTGGGCGTAAGTCAAAATATGGGTCTGAAAGTTAAATATTTAACAAGACAAACAAAAGGGAACAATTTAACGGCAGTTTAAATAGCAAGGCATGCGTAAAGTAAGGATACAACAACTGCTTGACGTCAAAGTTTAGACAACTTGAAGGCAAAGACAAGCAATTAAATATTTAACAAGAGGATAAATATGAGTGAGCTAAAGCCGCTCAGAAGTAGTCTACTTGAAGTGTAAATAAATATATATATTTATATATAGGAAATCAATGAAAAGTTGTGTGGACTAGAGAGGTAGCTAAAAGTGCCAGATATTTGACAGCAACTATAGAGTTGAGGCAAAGAAAGTAGTTATAAACCAAAGTCACGTCAAGTCGAGCACGGTTAGCTGTGTTCATATAAAATACTCCTGCCACTGAGCACAAAGTTTGTGTGTATGTATGTGTTCATGCCATATAGAGCCTAGGACAAGCAGTTAAATATTTGACAAGAGGATGAGAGAGCTGAGCAAGAGAGCCAAATATTTAACAGTAGCCATATAGCTAGACTGCCATAAACTAAAGTCAAGTTAGCTGAAGCATCAGACCACATAGAGACATTGACAGACAGTTAAATATTTGACAAGAGGATGAGGCTGTTGAAGTTGCTGTTAAATATTTGATACTAGGTTTATAGTTAGACAGCCATAAGCTAAAGCCAAGTTAAACAAATGTTCGGAGCACATCACGGCTTGACAAGCAGTTAAATATTTGACAAGAGGATGAGGCTGTTCAGTATTTGATAGTAGGTTTGACAGCCATAAGTTAGAGCCAAGTTAAATAGAACATAATAACCTGTTCAGAACACTCATAGCCTTGACAAGCAGTTAAATATTTGACAGGAGGACGAGCAAAGTGACTCAAAGTGCTAAATATTTAGCAGTAGGCATATAGCTGGACTTGCTATAAATGAAAGTCAAATTAAATAGCGTAACATTGAGTTCACAGACAAGCTGTTAAATATTTAACTAGAGGTTAAGCCTAAGTTCAATATTTGACAAGCGAAAGCAGTGGATAGATGGATAGATGGATGTTGATGTTGTCTGACAGCTGGCCAATGCAATGAAAATAGAGAGAAAAGTCGAGAAAAAGCGAGCAAAATGTAGGAAAATGTAGGAAAATGTAGGAAAATTAAGGCAAAAGCAGTGAAGCTGGCAAATGTGTTTTAATGCTCGACTATTAAGCTGGCTGTCAACGCAAGTCTCTCGCTCTCTCCCTCTCTCTTTTGAGTGTTGCCTACTTTTGTGCAGAGAGAGAGAGAGAGAGAGAGAGTGAGAGAGAGAGAGACACGCTTAAGCTGCCTTAAGCACTTCAACTTTGCTCACTTGTGCAACTCGTCGCTTAATCCGCTTAGCTACTTCTAACTGCCAGAGCCCACCCCCATCCCCACCCCCACCCCTAGCACCACTGGCTCGGCACACTCACCTGTGGCGTTCGTCCATCGGGCGTCTCAGCTGCGCTCACCGCATAGTTGCACTGGCAGCCCTCCTCGCAGCAGAGCCGGACCAGCTCGTGCTCGCCGCAGGTGCAGGGCTCCTCGTCCTCCTCGTCGTAGGCGCAATCCTCACGTATCAATATGATATAGTCCGCCTCGAAGAACTCGTTGCGCGTCTCATCGAAGACGACGCGATTCTTGCGCGCCGCCGGCGGACGATTCGGCTTCTTGAGCAACCCGCGCAGCTGACCATTCATTTCGCGCATCTCGCCAATTGTTGCTGCCAGAGATGTTGCTGATGTGTTCTGAACGCTACCACTCGCCGCTGTTGTATAAGTTGCTGTCGTTGCTGCTGCTGCTGCTAGGCACTCATTGCATTGGCACACGCTTTCGCTCTCGCTCTCGCTTTCACTCTCTTGCTGCTGCTGCTGTTGTTGCTGCTGTTCGCTGACAAACTCAGCCAGCAACTCGTCGTAGCACTTGCTGCACTCACTCTGACTGGAGCTCGCACGCCTGTCGAGCAACTGCAATTGTCTCGCTGCCCTCAGATAGTCGCCAAAGCGCTGCACATCGAACTCGCTCAGCGTCGCCACAAACGAGCTGCAATTGTTGTTGGCGTTGTTGGCGTTGTTGTCGTTGTTGTCGCTAGTATTGCTGTTGTCGCCGCTGGCTGTTGGCACAAAGGCGCTGCGTTTGGCTGGCGTTTCAATTTCAATCAGCACCTGGCTGCTGCTGCTGCTGCGCTCACAGCGCACGCGCTCTTCAAATTCCAGCTGCGTATTCAGCAATTGCTGCTGCTGCTGCTGCTGTTGTTGTTGTTGTCTGCTATTTGCTTGAGCAATTTGTTCATTAGCAATGTCTTGTATACAATTTGGATTGAATTGTATTGCACTTGAGCCTGGAGCCAGGGCCACTAGCGCCTCTGCTGCTGGGGGTAGTTCCTTTGTTGTGCTGGCATTTAGTTGTAGTTGTTGCTGTTGCTGTTGCTGTTGTTGCTGTCTCAAGGATGCCTTTACACAATCGTCACTACAGCTGTTGTTGCTGTTGACGCGTCCCTGAAAATTGTGCTGTAAGCGCTTCAGCCTCTGGCTGGCCACAAACTCCTCCTCGGCCGAGTCGTGCTCAAAATCAATAAGGTCCTTATCGCTGTTGCTTGTTGCTGGCGCCTGGTTATCCTGCTCAGCGCCTCGCTCCGTGGCCACCACAGCAGCAACATTCGCTGGCAGTTGCTGCTGCCATCGGTTGTCTAGCTTCAAATATGGCAATGACAATGGCGTCGCCTCTTGGTCTTGGTGTTGCTGCTCCTGCTCCTCCTGCTCCTGCTGCTGCTCCTCCTGCTGCTGCTGCTGCTGCTGCTCCTTGGAGTCCTTTGCTGCTGCTGCTGTTAGTTCTTTGCTTTGCACATTTTCACTCGCTTTGTTAACAACAAAATTGACATTTTCACAGATTTTCTTTAGCACAAACTTTTCTGTACGTCGCGCGTCGCTGTCAGCGTCGTCGCCAGCTGCGCTGCTCGCGTCGTTCTTTTCGCTAATAAAAAAAAAATCTTGCTGTTTTAGCTGCTGCTGCTGCTGCTGTTGGCGTGTCTCCAACTCCAACTGCTTCTCTTGGCCAATTTCGTTGTCAATTTTCCAATTTTCAATTTGCACAAAATTTTCAAGAATTTTCTGATATTTTTGATTTTGGCCAAAATTTGTTATTGACTCTGGCTGCTGCTGCTGCTGCTGCTGCTCAGCTGCGCTTGCTGCGACGACTGCTGCTGCGGTTGCTGCTGCCGTTGCTGCTGCTGTGAGTTTGGCTTTGAAAAGCTCACTGCCAATTGTAGGTATTGAGCAGGCGCTGTTGTCGCTACCCATGCCTTTGGCATTGCTGCTGCTGCTGCCGCTGCTGCTGCTGTTGGTAGCTGTTGTTGCTGCTGTCACATTGGGTGGTTGCTGCTGCGGCTGCTGCTGGCCATGGCCAGCATGCTCTGCGTTTGCGCTCACGCTCACGCTCACGCTCAGGCTCTCACGCTCGACTTGCGCGCGCTCACAATTGCTGACAACTTCCGCTCCTGTGTTGCTGTTGTTGCTGTTGCTGTTGTTGCTGTTGTCGCTGTATTCAGCACGCGCATGCGCCTGTCTTTGCATGTCGCTGCTATCCGCTGACTGGCACGCCTCCTGCCAGTCCCGCACGACGCCCTGCTGCTGCCGCTGGGGCTGAGGCTGGGACTGGGGCTGGGGCTGGGGCTGCCACGCACAATGCGCCTTGTATTGCACGGCAGCAACACTCGCTCGTGAGCTGCGTGCCTCGCATGCCAAATCGACGTCATCAGTGCCATCGGCAGCAGCAGCAGCAGCAGCATTCAAACCTTGTACACCGTTAGGCATGTTGCCCGCTGCAATGAGCGCGACTGCGGCTGCCTCAATTGCAACAGCAATATGCTCATTATTGCTGCTGCTGCTGCTGTTGCTCTTATAATTTGCATCTTCATTGTGTTTGCTAAGCGCTTTGCTGGCCAACGTTGTGGCCGTCATTTTCTCTCGCTCCCGCTCCCGCTCCCGCTCGCCCAGCACGCTCTGTCCGTTGGTTAAGGCCAGCGTCAGCATGTCCACAATCAGCATAGTTGCCGCCGTGCCAGCAGCAGCAATATATACGCATATATCGCCTCAATCCTCGCAATCCACAATTAGTTCAGCTGCCGCAACTAGAGAAATTAGCACATCATCATCATCATCATCGTCATAAAAGATAATCAATAATAATCATAATTATCGCACTATCGATACTTTCCACAGTACCGTTAATACGCGCCCCACTCTTCTTCTAGATCGCTCGCATTACCCCCACTCCAATCATAATTAGTCTATCATGCCCCAGCCCCAACCTCAGCCCCAACCTCAACCTCAACCTCATTCGTACGTGCATTTCTCTCGCATCCCAAGCGAGGGAAACCATTTCTCAAGCAAAAACTTTCCTAATAACTTTAGAAATTTTCTTTGTGCTGGAAAATGTATTTGAAATATTTGCATAAATGTTTTCTTTATATAATAATTATTTTTTAGTGCAATTCCAAAATATTTTAAGCATCTTTTCATATACGAATTTTTGTTTAAATTGTAGTATTTAAAATATTTTTATAAATTTATTTTAAAATTTATTTCACATAAAAAAATATTTTCTAAATATTTTTAGTATTTAAAATATTTTTACAAATTGATTTTAAAATTTATTTCACATAAAAAAAATATTTTTTTAATATAAAATGTTTTTATATAATTTTTTAAAATTATTTCATATTATTTTTTTTTTCAATTTAAAAAATTTTTTATAAATTTATTTTAAAATTTAATTTACATAAAAAAATATTTTTTTACATTTTAGAATTTAAAATATTTTTATAAATTTGTTTTAAAATTTATTTCACATAAATAAATATTTTAAAAAAATTCATGATATTTTATTTATTTTTTATTTGTGAAAACTATATGTTTGAAATTTTTTTATTCTATTCTAAAAATTTTTTTAATGAAAATAAATTTTTTAAAATAAATTTTCTCTCTAAAAAATATTTTAAAAATATAATTTAAAAATTTAATCGCAAAAATATGTATATAAAATACAAAAAATATAAAAATATATTTTTTGGCAATTTAAAAAATATATGTAAATATTTGACATATTTTTTTTTTTTTAGATTTTTTTTATTTGATCAAAATAGTGGGAAAACATGGTTATGCCAATTAATATTTCAAATATTGAAATTCAAGTCGAAAACTATTTTTAAAAACTCACAAAAACGTTAAAAAAAAATTTAATAATAATATTAATACGAAATATATAGGAAAACTCCTAAAAAAAATTTGTTTTTGTTAAGAAAAAGTGTTGCAAAGCACATTAAAGCTTTTTTTGTTTATGTTTTTCCCCTTATAAGCATATAGAAAACAATCTTTATAGACATATATCCATATATGTACACATATAGTTGATGGCAAGTTCCGGTTGTTGAGGTAAAAATTAGCATATTCAAATTGTTCGGCTGCGTTCATTGATACGCTGACAAAATGTGGGAGTTTTTCTTATCGGAAACTCTCACACAGAAGTGAGGTGAAAACATTTACCAACAGGTAACAACCAGTTGAATTTTCCACTTAACTAACCATATAACATAATCTTAAATGGAGTTTTTTTTTTTTAGTTTTCTAGTTTTTGCATAAATTATAAAATTTACCGGCGAACAAATTTCGACACAAACCGTTGTTTGGGAGGGAATTAATGTTGTTGTTGTTGGAGTGACAGAGAAAAACAGGTGCGCGAATGCAGCGAAGCGCATCCTGTGCTCAGGATGTCGGCCCACCGCGCGTGTGAGCGAGTGAGACGGGGGTTCGTTGTTAATAGCCGCTCGTTACGCGCGAATGCAGAGCGAAAGACACCACCACCGACAGAAAAAAAGGCACAAACAAAAACAAAAAAAAAACACACACACACTCACACATGTGCAACGCGGAAATGTAAACAACAACAAAAAATACAGCGCGCTACGTAAAATTCTGTGAATTTTCGACTGTGGGTTGCAGCGTTCGTTTACCGATCACCGCTTAAGACGCACGTCCGAACGCGTTTCGTGGCGGAAGTTGACTGAGCAAACGCTCGCAACGCTTTCGGCTTCGACGGCGGCTCTCGGGCTGTCTTCAGGCTCGGCTTGAGCTTCGGCCGCGGCTACGATCTAGGCGCAAGCGCAAAAAACTCAACGAGCGCCGAGCAAAAGAAACGACGCCAAAGACATTTCGAATTACGGTGATGGGCAATGCTTGGCGCATGTAAGCAGAGCGAATCAGCAAGACGAGCAGCGAATGAGAGGGAGAGGAAGAACTGGCAAGCAGAAGGGCAGCGCACAGCATATTGTTCTTGAGTGAGCGCGACTAGGCAAATACCTTAGAAGTCGTGCAAGTGCAGTGGCATGAAGTGTTAAATATATTTATATATAACTGTAAGGTGTATGAAATACAGTTAGGTGTATTATTAATATGGTATATTTGACAGCCATTTTATGCTCTCCATCTATATATCAATGCATAATTTGCCCAACCTGTCAAGTCTCTTGCTATCACAGTCACTTGCGCTGCTTATAGGGTATAATTACTGCTCCCAGCCCAATGGGCTCGCCTCTAGATCGCATGCACGGGCTGTCCCAGCGGCCAGCTGCTGTGGCTGTTACCGCTACTTGTGGATGGTGCGTGTTGTCGTTGGCAATTATTCGCTGCACTTGCCAGTTGTTATACTCGCTCAATTAGAGAAAATAGAGTATATGAGCAGAGTAGTAATAACATCAGTTATTGCAGATAAATGCCTTATGTATGTATGTACATATATGTATATAGACTATATTTACAGCTACTTTAACTTTGAAGCTAAAATCATTTATATTTTTGTCTACTTTCATAGTGTCATATGCATTTCATATATAGGCGAGTATTGGGCAGTCGACTTTGAAGAGCTTTAGTGGGTATCTATTAGTCAGCCCCTTCGCGCTGCACTGGCCCCACAGAAGCGACAATTGGCTACGGTGACCGGCGACAGTTTTTATGTGAGAGGGAGTGTGAGTGAGTGAGTTAGTATGTGTGTGTGTGTGTGCGTGGTTAGGTAAAACGTGCTCGTCTCGCGATCAGCGAGTGTGCGACTCTATGCATGTGTGTGTGTGTGTGTGTGAGTGTTGTCTGTGTTTTACATAGGAAGCAAAGTGGAAGAAACAAAAAAAAAACATAGTTAAGATATCAGTGAGACAGATAGACTGGGAAATCAAGCTGAAGCGTTAGTTCGGATGCAGAAATCTAAGACAGATTAAAGAGTTTAACTAAAAACTAACAAAATTCGATAAAGGTATCTAAGCGTAGTTGTGGAAATACTTTTGAAAACTTCATTGAAAAGGCAAGCAAAAATAGCTAAATAACGGTTTTAATCAAGCTTTTGATATTGAGTGTTGCATTATATGAGAAATATGTACATATGAGGAATTATGAATATTATATGTATAAAATTTTTATATTATATAGCTTATAAGCTAGTCAAGCCATCAACACCCTGAAAACATAAAAAAATTCAACTAAAAATCACAAAAAAATGAAAAAGAAATAAAAATTCTTAAAATTCACGTACTTTTATGAAAAAAAAAACTATACCAAGAGCAAAAAACTGTAAAAAAAATGTGTAGGTAATTCTAGACGGGGGAAAACATGTATAAAAATTTATAGGTATTTCTAGACAGATCTTTAGCTGGAAAACTATAGGAAGCAAGATTTAAAAGTATTATTTCCTAGATTATAATTGATCTAATGAATGGCATATGACATAATATAGGCATAGCCTAAGCTATAGTAGCTATAGAGCCCTCATTACATACTAACTATAGAGATCTTCGGTACTGATCTCTCCCTTACTTATATAAAGTTTTCTAAAGCTTTTCAAGTACTCTATTGTGATAGCCTTTCCAAAGCAGATCTTGAGCTGGCATTGAAATATAATACCAAGAACTTTGAAGATCGATTACTCAAGCTGAAGTAGCTCCCACGACAATGTGAAGAGAGAGAGAGAGAGAGAGAGAGAGTGAGAAAGGGGGAACATAAAGACGGGCTTAGTTACAAGATATGCATATGGGCGAGGGCACACAAAAAGAGGGAGCTACGTATAGAGAGATAGGGGAGATGGGTGGGCAGAGGTAGGTAGATAGATAGTTACTTCTAAGTAACCCCGTATAAACAACGCTCATTACAGAGGGGCTATAGGCGTTGCATGCAGACGTTGGCTGAGAATGAAGAAGCAGAGAATGACAATGATGATGATGATGATGCATATGAAGATGATGAGACTGATGAGTAGGGAAATGAATACATGGAGACTGATGATGATGATGATGAGAGTGATAATGATGCTGATGACAGCTAGTATACAAAATGACAAAAAAAAAAACAGCGCAAAAAGAGGCGTGGCGCAGAGCGCGTGCGTGTGTGTGTGCCGTGAGTTGGGGGCAGGTGGGGGGGGGTCTGGGGGCCTGATTGGGTAGCAAAACTTATTACAAAGTAGGAACAGAAGTGAGCAAACTGAATGAATGAATGGAAAATTGTGGGAACAATGGAAGGCAGAGCGTGTGAAATAGCCAGCTGCTGATGATGGCCATAATGATGTTCGCGATGAGGATAATGATGTTGATGATGGCGCTCAAGATTCAGATTCAGACAGCGTCTTAAGGTCTGCTTACTGTTTAGCACACAATGGCACCATTAAAGGTCGAATCTCACAGGCGAACTCAGCCAGCTTTATATCATCAACAGCTAGCTAGCTGTCTCCCTTGCTCCCTCTCTCTCCCTCTCTCTCTCTGTATATAGAGGGAGACTCTTTGGAGTCCATCATAATTGCCATTTTGACGTAAAAAAACATAACTCTCCAATGGATTATGCACATATTTCCAAGCAATTTTCTTAAACGTATGTGCGAAAGTTTCCTTCGAGCTTTTCCACCCGAGTTCAAGGCAAAAGCCATGAAAATTGTAAAATGGAAATGGAAATGCTAATGGAAATGGTGCGCGGTTCGTGCAACACTTTATGACAATGCATTGGGCCAAATGAGTTGGCGTTTTAAGCGTTTCCACTTAGCCATGTGCTCAGTCAGGGTCAATGCTTCAGGTGAGGGACCCTTCCGAGCATTATCCAGCAATTACTTAGCTCAAATAATTACTTTCATATATATGGAAACTGATATTATTATTATTTTTAGTATTACTATGAAGAAGAAGAAAAAGAGAAAATTCACTTTTAAGGGAGTTTTCCTTATAAAGAAAGTCGGGCAGTGCCTGACTAGATCTTATATCTTATATGTCTTTTATCTTATATGTCTTATGTCTTATATCTTATATGTCTTATATCTTATATGTCTTATATCTTATATGTCTTATATCTTATATGTCTTATATCTTATATCTTATATCTTTCTACATATCTGCCTACCCTCTATCTCTCTCATCATCTCTCTTATCTAATATAAGCTCTAACACCAGCCCCTCTCTTCACTTCCCAAACTCAAGTATCGATTCCTTGAATTCGTACTCGAAAGGTAACGCACGCGTCTGACTGCATGTGTGCCCACGTGTGGGGAAAATGCATGCGCTTGGGCCTGATTGCCACGTGGCCTTGCCAATTGACCAAACAATTTGCTTAATGACTCCAAGGTTATTGCCGCGTCTCCAGACGGACTCAGTCCAAGAATCTTTATGAATACTTTATGGGCCTGTCACGCCACCGTCTGCCTATTACGGCCGTTCTCACAAACCGCTTACGCCTTGAATTCCCATTTTTAATGGGCTCCGGCTATAGAAATCGCAATTATCTGCAAATTGAGTTGCATTTTTGAGTGAAAGTCCATTCACTGGGCTAGCTATACGGATTACTTGCTAAATTATTGACAGATTTTTGTGGTTAGGTATAGAGATTATTAATGTGAATGAGAATTTTGCGACGGACATCTCTGACATACGTCTGTACGTCTGCTTGTACGTCTGTCTATGTGTCCGTCTGTTCATCTCTCCATCTTTCCGCCTATCCGTCCGTCACTGCGTCTATTCGTTCGTCCCTCCCCCTGTCCTTCTGTCCCACCATCTATCCGTCCGTCCCTCCATCTGTCCGTCTATCTCTCCGTTCGTTCTCCCATCTATCCGTCCATCCCTTCCTCTATCCCTCCGTCTGTCTATCCCTTTGTCCGTCCCTCTATCTATCCGCCTATCGGTCCGTCTGTCTATTTCTCCGTCCGTCTCTCCATCCCTCCGTCCGTCCCTCCATCTATCCGTCCGCCCGTCCGTCCATCTCTTCCTCTCTCCGTCCGTCTGTCTATTTCTCAGTCCGTCTCTCCATCTATCCGCCTATCTTCCCATATATCCGTATAGCCTGTCCGTGTATCCCTCCGTCCGTCCCTCCATCTATCCGTCCGCCCGTCCGTCCATCCCTTCCTCTCTCCGTCCGTCTGTCTATTTCTCCGTCCGTCCCTCCATCTATCCGTCCGTTCCTCCATCTATCCGCCTATCTGCCCATATATCCGTATAGTCTGTCCGTGTATCCCTCCGTCCGTCCCTCCATCTATCCGTCCGTCCCTCCGCCCGTCCGTCCATCCCTTCCTCTCTCCGTCCGTTTGTCTCTTTCTGAGTCCGTCTCTCCATCTATCCATCCGTTCCTCCATCTATCCATCCGTCACTCCATCTATCCGCCTATCTGCCCATTCCTCCGTCTGTCCGCCTGTCTGTCTATCCATCCGTCCCTCCGTCCGTCCGCCTATCCGTATATCAGTGTGCCTGTCTGTCCGTCTCTCCGTCTTTCAGCTTAACTAAAATACCAACAAATAATACTTCCACCCGACTGGGTGGTCCATCAGTCAGTCCATCATCCCAGTGAATCACTCCCAACTACACCGCACTCTTCCTGCTTGTTTACAAAACTCTTTTCCTTGGTCCAACCTAACTTACGGCTTCATTCAGTAAGCCCCTCTCCTAATTGTTGTTTAGCTCGGAAAAAAAGGTGATCTCTATAATTAACGCCAGGTAGATCTGACATTTCCGAAACATGTCTTTAGAACTCTCGAAGCGAACAGCAAATTGAAGTTCTCTTTAAGTGGAGATCATAAAAGTCGTGTAATTCTACGCACAAAAACATTTAGTTGTAAGAGTTGTGCGATTAGAAGGAAATCGCTTACAACGCCACGCCCTACCGCCCCTTCAGACACTCACACACGCACGCAGTTAACGCCTGACAGCAGCTGTTCTGATAGCTTGGGACGGCTGTGCCTAAGTTTGTTCAACAGCCCACGGGCACTCGGTTGTATAGCTTATTAGTATACCCTATGACTGAAGTGAAATGGGGTATGCTGAGCCGAGAGGGTGAGTACGTAATGAACTTGGGTAGACATCGTTGAGCGTATTTGTTCATATATTTTGGGTTTATATTACGGCAAATATGCTTACAGGGTATCTGCTGGGTCTATCAACTAGTGGAAGCTTATTTTATATTTGCTGGTTGTACGGTATATTCTAGTCTGATGACTTCTATATGTTTGATTGGAAGAGCTGAGCTTACAGGGTATCTACTGGGTCTATCAACTTGAGCATGTTTACTTTACATTTGCAGTTTAGAGGGTATCTGCTAGTCTTCCAAAGCAGCTGTTGAACTGTATATATTTTTCTTTTGTAAATATTTACATACAGGGTATCTTTGGCGTCCATCCACGCTCAACTTGCACTCGCTTCTCTGATTTTGTTTTTTTCTTCACTTTGACTTTGTCCATTGTCTTCTGCTTGTGTCATTTTGCTTTACTAACTTGTTCGTCGTATCAAATTCACCTAACTGACTTTTAATTGTGTGTGTGTGTGTGTGCGTGTGTGTAGACGTCGCGGCTGTAGGCCACGCCCCGTCGCGATGTGACAAAAGCCATCCAAAGCCGAAACTGAAACTGAAACTGAAACCGAATCCGAAATGGAGTCCCATTTAGATTCGCGTGTAACTCAATTTATGGCTGTGAAGTGTGGCTCGTAGTCGCTTCTTCATATGCCCTTCCCTAGGTAGGGTATGCCAGACTTGCGCAGTTATTATGTAACTGTTCACAGAGTATGGCTAGTCTATAGATATTCCAGATCAGTATGAATAGTCGAGGCTGTGACTATAAAGTTAAGCCACACACCCTATACACTGATGGAGAGAGGGTATATAGATTTCATGACTAAGCATGTGACATGTCCTAAAATATAGATTATGTATGCGTATATATACGTATATATATTCCTGTTCATTAAGAATAATGTCAGTAGGTAACGTAAGAAAGTTACGTAAGAAATTTCCATAAGAAAGTCACGTAAAAAAATGTACCATAAGAACGTAACGTAAGAATGTAACGCAAGAAAGTAAAGTAAGAAAGTAACGTATGATATTAACGTAAGAAAGTAACGTTAAAAAGTAACGTAAAAAGGAAACGTAAGAAATAACCGAAAAAAATATCGTAAGAAATAACCGAAAAAAAATAACGTAAGACATTAACGTCAAAAAGTAACGTAAGAAATTAACGTCAAAAAGTAACGTAAGAAATTAACGTCAAAAAGTAACGCAAGAAATTAAAGTGGAAAAGTAACGTTAAAAAGTAACGCTAGAGTGTAACGTAAGAAATTAACTTTAGAAAGTAACTTAGATAAGTAACTAACGAACATAACGTAAGATAGTAACGTAAGATAGTAACGTAAGATAAGTGTGTAATATAAGTAACTTAAATAAGTAATATAGCCACTGCCAAGCCACGTTGTAGAGTATTCAATCTTCGGCCTCACACCTCAAGTCTCTCATTTCCCCTCTTTAATCAACGTATGCCACGTGTAACCCGGAAAAGTCTCGATGTTTACCTGGCTCACGGCAAACGTGATATCTGCTTGAGGGAAAACGCATCTGCTGCAAAAAAAAAAACAGAAGAAGAAAAAAAAGTAATATTATGCAACACTAATTTTGTCGACTCGAATAACTGTCTGCAGTAGACCAAGCTCTAACGACTGATATAACTGCCTCGTCTGCGGATTTGGAAGACTCCTGGGGTATAGATGCTTAAATAAGAGATTTCCATGAATGAAATTTCTGGAATTTTCATTGACAGTGTTACAGAATATGAGATTTGTGTTGAGAAGCACCTAGAAGGGCATTATCTATTGATATTGTGTTCAATATGATAGTGCTAGGTATGAGAAATGTGACGAACACTACAAATTCGATTTGTTACGTAAGTTTTCTGAGTATACCACTCATGAGAATCACCTAGAAGAGCTTAAGCTATCAATATATGTAGAGTTACATATAAGATATGTGATGAATGCTACGAATCTGATTTGTTATGTAAGTTCTTTGAGCCCACATAGCATGAGAATCACCTAGAAGAGCATTATTTACTGAATTCAATAGTTAAATATATGAATTTAGTGTTCTTGCATCTGCACATGGCAAACGAGTTGAAAGCGGCTTTAATGCCGATGTTGCTGAAAGCGACGTTAAGCGGATTTTCGTTGTATAACCGTTACTTGATTCTTCCTGGGGCACATGTGCACATACATAAATAGAGCTGTCATCTGCAGAAGAGAGAGAGAGAGAGAGAGAGAGATAGCACACACTGTCTATCGATATTTGTTAATTGCAATTCGATAGGTCGTCTTTTGTGGTCGGCCAGCTGCAGCTAAAAATAGCTGGCAACGCCTAAAAGGCTGCCACATCGCGTGCATAAGCCAATGGGCGGTATGCGTTATGTGCGACCTTCCATTATGGAACAAATGTCCAAATGGGCAAATACACACACAGACACACACACACAGACATACACACATTGATAGAGACACAGCGACGACTATTGTCGCTCTTTGTGATCAGCTCTGGCGTGACTAATGCACGCGCCTGGGCCGTACCTGCGCTGTGGGCGGCGTAACAGAGACGGCAACAGAATAGCCATTCGGACAACTACAGCCAGACAATGAGCCAGCAGCAACAGCACCAGCAGCAGCAGCGGCAACAGCAACAACAACAACAATGCGAGCAAGTCACGTGGCTGCTATGCGTGACATCGTAGTGCACATTTTGAGGCACATTCGAATTCGCAGCAAATGCTCAATTTAGCATTGGATAAAGTCAACGTGCCGTACCGCGCCGCGCCGCCGGCAATGGAAGTGACCCCCATCCCCTGCGCTGGTCACCCTGCGCGAACAGTCTGTCGCGGCGCAGCAAACAGTCTGACAGCAGGGGCTACCACGAGTCAAAGTCCCGTTTCCCATCATCTATCCCAACGGCAGCTGCAGAAGCGACTTCAATCTGCTGTTACGCGTGCAAAGCTTAACCCTTCGCTGTGTCAAAGGGGCTTAAAATGACCCGCTGAAATTCGGCAAACATAAAATAATAAAAAAAAATCTAATATTTTATATTTAAGCTATAAATTAAATTTTAAGCAATATTTATTCAATAAATTTTCAAGTCTGAGCTATAACTATTTTATTTTAAATGAGTTTTGCTTCTCAAGCGATCTGCTTGCTACACACCTACAACAACATTGCACATAGAGTGTCGCAGGGTTAAGCTCAGAGCTAACGTAAAACTATGTCAAGCCGAGCAATGCCGAGTGCCAATATGCCGAAGAAGAACGCACGTTGTGGCGGCTGCTGCGACCATGTCATGTGTTTATATGTGTGGGCACGAATCATGTATAGAAACACACACACACATGCACACACTCAACACTGGTCGTATGTGTGCATTTTTGCACAGCTTGGCACGCTGGCGCCACAATGCGCTTTTCGTCTCTTAGCTATGGAGACTGCCGTCAGTATTCATACGAGTCTTCAACAAGTAGGTCGAGCGCAGTTGAAAAGTTGAAACTGTTTTTTAGCTAACGCCAGCGGTATTGAACTACATAAGCATACACAAACGTATCGATATATCTGCCTTTTTTTTGTTAAAAAATTTTTTCTGTGAAAGTGCAAGTGCAATAATTAAGAATGTGCTACATATAAATAGATATGTATGTATATGTACATATATGAAGAGAAAAAGTGAGTTTCATACATGCATGCAAATGTATTCTTATTCATATGCTAACTTCATTTGCAATGCGTAGATCGGCATAGCGAGAGCGCCAAAGAGAGCGTGAGAGAGAGAGAGAGAGAGAGAGTTATAAAACTTAACGAATGCACGGAAAGAGTGCAAAGACATGCAAAAACAAAAACAATGCTTCTGAAGATTTGAGAGCGGGAGAGCAAAGCAAATGTTTTGATTATCATGCAGTTGTATGGCTCTGTCGGTGTTTGTGTGTGCAATGGAATTCTCAATTGAAACTTACATAAAGAGTGTTGTTGTCAATGGCTACGTAACGTATTTACTTTAATTGTGCACTTTATACACTCAGTGCACAAACGAGTGGAGTATATTGGTTTAGTATTTAGTTTGTCCACATCAAGCACATTAATATGTATATTAATTAGGGTATACGACTATAGTATATATGTATATGTATATATAAACGGGGGGCTTGGCAAGGCATACAATCATGAAGAAATGCAAAATGCCAAAACAATCTATATGCATACATACAATGTATATACATACATATGTATGTCGCAGTTAAACTATGTGCAGAGTATCACGTAGTCGCTTACGTAGCTGTATAATATAAGTAGCTGCCCTTGCTGCAGCCTGCAGTTAGGCTGCTTGTTTTTGTGTGTGTGTGTGTGTATATGTGAGAGGGAGAGGAATAGAGAGATAACGGCCAGACTTAACTCAGAACGAATCACAACAACAATTGCTTGAGACAGACCGGCTCAACAGCAATAACGGCGAAAAAACAAACAAACAAATAAGCACACGTTTGTGCAATTTGAATGTATGGATGTGTGCATGTGTACATGTAAGTATGCATGAGAATTGCGGTAGTCCCCTAACAACAGGTTATTACACATACGGCACGTTGTATTTTATTATAGGGTATATATATATTTTTTGTTAATTTTAAAATGTTAAAAATATTTAAAATTTTTAAAAAAAATTTTTAGTTTTAAAAAAAAGATTTTAGGAAAAAACAAAAAACTTTTTAAATTTTTTTTTTTTATGTCTGAAAAGCAATTGCTTCGAAATCATGCTTAATCAGCATTTCTTTTTCAATTCTTGCATAATATTTCAATATGATATATTAGATAATGCTTTTATAGCTGTCTGTCTGCCGAACAAGTTCCTCAAGTCGCAACTGGATATAATTTCTTTTATTTTTAGACATAAGACTAACATATATGTATATGTATACATACATACATATGTATGTACAGATGTGTCTGCTGTTAACATTACGTAAGTCAATGGCTTCCAAAAGAATTGTTTGCTCAGCAGATTTCATCAAAAAAATATGAAATTGAAGCTTAACTGCAATTTTTGCAGAGTATTTAAATTCATTCCTGCTCTCTCGCACTCTCTTCTACAATTCAAACGATCTCTTATAATATACTACATGCTGCCATGCCGGCATTAATGCACACGTATACGTGCTGCTGCCATTGTATTTGCTGCAGCTTACGTACTTATACACTTATACGCTTTAGTATTTGTTTTGTTTGGCTTTCGACTGCATAACGGCATCCGTCAGCAGTCACAGCTGCAGCTGCAGCTACACGTGAGTCCAACAACAATTAAACGCCTCTCTCGCTCTCATTTCTCTGCGCTCTGTTGCCATCTCTCTCGCACTCAGCAGTCTTGCACAATAGATTTTTGCTGTTCGCTAAACGTGACGGCAATTTCGTTACGTTACGTCTCTTAACGCGAAATCAATTGGAATATGACTCAATTATGTGAGAGAGATAAACAATTTGAGGATTGTTGTGTTTACTAATGAAGTTTGATTGCAGTTTGTTTTTTTTTTTTTTTTTTTTTAATTAATTACGCATTGAAGTGAATAGAAAAATACATTATATTGATTCAGATCAAAGATTTCTAACTGTAATTCGAAGGTATATGAAAAATCTGTTGATTTCTGGACTTTTCTCAGATATCATATGATATTCACTGAAATTTATACGAAAACCTCTTGAATGAATACAAACTTTTGAATATTTTTCAATTTGTATATGATTATATATAATATATCATATATATCTGGCATTATAACTGATCCTATAGATCCTATAGTATATACAATTCGTGTACTATACTTCCAGGCGCACAAAGCAATTGAATTAGTTGAACAACTTGGAGAATACCTTTCGAAAGCTTATTTATTGGGAAGATATTTGTGAAGATGGAGGGAGAGTCTACGGAGTCCACACACAATACGAAAGTATCCGATTCGGCGTACTCGAACAGCTGCAGCAACAGCCAGTCGCAGCGCAGGTGAGTTGAGCCGGGGAGGGATGCAGTTGCTCCCGGACTTATGCGCCATCTCTGTCTAACTGCAGCGGGAGCTCGAAGTCGCGCTTGAGTGGCAGCCACTCCTCCGGGAGCAGCGGCTATGGGGGCAAGCCCTCGACGCAGGCCAGCAGCAGCGACATGATCATCAAGCGGAACAAGGAGAAGTCGCGCAAGAAGAAGAAGGCCAAGTGCGCGGCCCAAGCGTCGACGGCGGCCTCGCTGGAGACCAGCGATGAGCAGCTGCTGCCGAAGCCCGGCAGTTCGGTGGGCTGCGAACAGCTCCAGGAGCTGCAGGACACACAGCAGCTCTGCGAGCCGCCGGCGAGCGACCAGCAGCAGCTGGGCGAGCAGCTGCTCACCGTCGACGACAGCGAGGCGACCAAGCAGCAGATCGATCAGGCCCAACAGCTGCCGACGGCGGTGCCCCTCTCCGCCAGCTGCAGCCTGCAGCCGGGCAGCAATCCGGTTGCCTCCAGCCACGGAGCGGCGAGCGGCAGCGGCGGCTGCGTCAAGTCGGACAAGGCGTACGAGTCGCTGCCCAGCAAGCTGGAGTCGATGGCGGCTGGGGTGGGCAAGCAGCAGCACCATGAGCGCACCAAGGAGGACAGCTTCTGTTGCGTAATCTCGATGCACGACGGCGTCGTGCTGTACACCACGCCCAGCATTACGGACGTCCTGGGCTTTCCGCGTGACATGTGGCTGGGTCGTTCGTTTATCGACTTCGTCCATTTGAAGGATCGGGCGACATTCGCCAGCCAGATTACGACCGGCATCCCGATAGCCGAGTCCCGTGGCAGCATGCCCAAGGATGCCAGGAGCACCTTCTGTGTCATGCTGCGACGCTACCGCGGCCTCACCTCGGGCGGCTTCGGTGTCATCGGCCGGGCTGTCAACTACGAGCCCTTCCGCCTCGGCCTCACGTTCAGGGAGGCGCCCGAGGAGGCCCGCCCGGACAACTACATGGTCTCCAATGGCGCCAACATGCTGCTCGTCATATCCGCGACGCTCATCAAGAGCAGCTACAAAGGTGAGCCAATCATCTCTAGCCCCAGAGAAAGCTTTCCTCATGCCTAATCCCCGTTCACAGTTCCGGACGAGATCCTCTCGCCGAAGAGCCCCAAGTTCGCCATTCGGCACACGGCCACGGCGATCATCTCGCACGTGGACAGCGCCTCGGTGAGCGCACTTGGCTATTTGCCGCAAGATCTGATCGGGCGCTCCATCATGGACTTCTATCATCACGAGGACCTGGCCGTCATGAAGGACACGTACGAGAAGGTCATGAAGAAGGGACAAACCGCCGGCTCCTCGTTCTGCAGCAAGCCCTATCGCTTCCTCATCCAGAACGGCTGCTACATCCTCCTCGAAACGGAGTGGACGAGCTTCGTCAATCCCTGGTCGCGCAAGCTGGAGTTCGTGGTGGGGCATCACCGTGTCTTTCAGGGTAGGTCGTTGAGTCCGATCCGGATCATGGATCAGCGAATAATTCCGTAGTTGCTCTCCTCTCCCGCAGGTCCCAAGCAGTGCAATGTGTTCGAGCTGGCGCCGAATGTGAAGCCGAAGATATCGGAGGACGCACAGAGCCGGAATACGCGGATCAAGGAGGATATTGTGAAGCTGCTGGCCGAGACGGTCTCCCGGCCGTCGGACACCGTTAAGCAGGAGGTGTCGCGTCGCTGCCAGGCGCTGGCCAGCTTCATGGAGACGCTGATGGATGAGGTGACGCGGGCGGACCTCAAGCTGGAGCTGCCGCACGAGAACGAGTTGACGGTGTCGGAGCGTGATAGCGTGATGCTAGGCGAAATCTCGCCCCATCACGACTACTATGACAGTAAGAGATCCACTGAGACGCCGCCCACGTACAATCGGCTTAACTATAACGAGAACCTGCTGCGTTTTTTTAACAGCAAGCCTGTCACCGCGCCCGTGGAACTCGATCCGCCGAAAGTGGAGTCATCCTATGTGAGTAGCGCCCGGGAAGACGCACGCAGCACCCTCAGTCCCGTACACGGCTTCGAGGGTAGCGGCGGCAGTGGCTCATCCGGAAATTTCACCACCGGCAGCAATGTCCGGATGAGCAGTGTCACGAACACTAGCAACGCCGGCACCGGCACCTCCGCCGGCGACAATTCCGCCGGAGGCAACAGCAACAGCGCCCCCGCCGTCACGGTCACCCTCACCGAGTCCCTGCTGAACAAGCACAACGACGAGATGGAGAAGTTCATGCTCAAGAAGCATCGCGAGCTGCGCGGCCGCAACGGCGAGAAGACCAAGAAGTCCGCCAACGAAAAGATGCTCGAGTACACCGGCCCGGGCCACGGGCACGGCATGAAGCGCGGCGGCTCCCACTCCTGGGAGGGTGAGGCCAACAAGCCCAAGCAGCAGCTCACCCTCCCGACCAATGTGGGCGTCGGCGTCAGTGTCGGCGTCGGTGTCGGCGTCGGCGTGCCCGTACCGGTGCCAGTGCCGGGGCCGGACCCACTGTCCAAGTGGCAGGCGCCGAATGCGCCCAGCAATCAGTTCGTGCCGGGCAGCCTCAACTGCGCCCAGAACATCAATCTGTGGCCGCCGTTCTCGCTGGGCATCACGACGCCGTCGGGGCACACGAGCAGCCACACGGCCGTGGCGCAGCGCAGCTTCTCGCCCCAGCACAGTCTCTTCCCCGCCTTCTACTATATTCCGGCACCGTTGGCCAGCGCCACGACGGCCGCGCCCAGCGTCAGTCCGCAGCGCAGCCACAAGAGCTGCGACCAGCCGAGCACCTCCCAGCAGAGCGCCGCCGCAGCGGCGTTGCCCCTCCAGTATATGGCCGGAGTGATGTACCCGCATCCGTCGCTCTTCTACACGCATCCGGCGGCAGCGGCCGCCACAGCCATGATGTACCAGCCGATGCCCTTCTCCAGTGTCACCAATCCCATGCAGCTGCCGGAGCGCTCCAGTGGCTCACAATCCAGCTACACGAAGCCCGTCTATGCGGTAAGTCGGATGTAGTCCGGTAATCCGAGTTGCCTTTATGACCGTGATTCTTATCCCTGCAGTCGCAGCAATCTCCGCCTGCTTCGTCGAGCAAGACGCCGGGCGCCTTCCACTCGGTGACGCCCACGCAGCAGCAGAAGCCCTCGTCGCAGGCGACGTCCGTCAAGGCGGAGCCCGGCTCGAACTTGGCGCCATCGGAGGCCTCCAAGAAGGCGATACCCGATTCGCCTATACCCTCGGTCACCGGCGAAGGCTACTCCTCCGACCAGCCCAGCAATCCGCCCAATCTGAAGGTGCCGCCACTCGCCTATAACATTCATGAACTCAAGCTAACCCAAGCCCCTGCCTCCTCTTCCGCCTTCCAGCAGAAGTACACGGACAGCAATGGCAACAGCGATGACATGGACGGCTCCAGCTTCTCCTCCTTCTACTCGTCCTTTATCAAGACCACGGATGGCTCGGACAGTCCGCCCGACAATGACAAAGAGACCAAGCATCGTAAGCTCAAGGTAGGCGAGATATCAATGCAGAATTATAGTATGTGAGATACCCTGTAAATTTGACTTAGGGTTAGGCATGAGAAGAGGAGAATCTTGTGAGGTATCGGATGTATATGGAATCAACCTAGAGCTTAAGGAGCTGAATCATATATTTTACTCAACTTGAAGATACCCTATAAGTAGACTAAAGCTATTACAGGGTATACGAATGATAGCAGAAACCAATTTAGAGACACTCCCAATTAAGTATGCCCGTTTGCACACTCCTAATAAATTACAGGGTATACATAAATAATGCAAATACCCATTAAGCACTCTCTGTTGATTACAGGGTATACACATGTAATGAGAATACCCATTAAGCGCTCTCTGTTTATTACAGGGTATACACGTGTAATGAGAATACCCATTAAGCACTCTCAGTTGATTACAGGGTATACACATATAATGAAAATACCCATTAAACACTCTCCATTGATTACAGGGTATACACGGAATGAAAATACCCATTAAACACTCTCCATAGATTACAGGGTATACACATATAATGAAAATACCCATTTAGCACTCTCCATAGATTACAGGGTATCTGCAAGCCATAGTAACTAACGTTCGCTTCCATTCCGCAGTCCATCATGCAGTCGGATAACAAGATCGTGGAGCATCCGGAGGAGGATCAAACCCAGCACGGCGACGGATAGCAGATGACGGCACAGCTGCAGCTGTGCCCAATGCTACAAACCAGTTGCAGCGTTTGATCGAGCTGCAGTCGAGATCGGCGAGTCCAGCAGAGTCCCAGCCCCAAACGCCAAGCCAAAGCATTACTTAGGTGAGTAGCAGTGCCTAGCTCTCTCTCTCTCTCTCGCTCTTTCACTCACTCTCTCTCTCTCTCTCGCTCTTTCAGAGTTTTCCCATATGCACAAATATATATACAATATATATATCTGTGTGTGTGTGTCTATATATATCGCTTTAACTGGAAGAAGTGAAAGAAGAAGAACTCAAAAGCAGCAAAAGAAGTGAAAGAAGAAGAACTCAAAAGCAGCCAAAGTGCTCGACTGGGCTGATACCCTGCGAGCAAAAGCTTTTGCTCAAAGCACATTAGCAACCACAAACTATCTGAATGACATATACATATATATAAACTTTATGCTTAACGCTGTGCTGCTTAACCCAGCTCCGCGCCATGGAACAGTTCCTAAGCAGCTTTCCATCAAAAACTTTATCGGAGCTTAAATATACGCAAAGCTCTTAACTTATAAAACATAAAAAAGCTTTTATTATATACTCTTATACAGTGTATAGCTCATAGATCGTTAGATATCTCATATATATACTATATGGAAAATATATCTCGTTATAGCTTATAACCTAGAAAACCTATGAATATCGATAACTGACTATCGATTTTCCATAAACTTAGACTCGAGTTCAGTTATCTTTATGTTCTGATCCATGTAAATCCCATATATTATACTATATAGAATATATCTAGTTATAGCTTAAACCTTATAAAACCAATGTGTATCGATAACTGACTATCGATTTTCCATAAACTTAGACTCGGGTTCAGTTATCTTTATGTTCAGGTCACAGTAAATCCCATATATTATACTATATAGTAGAGATCTAGTTATAGCTTTTACCTTATAAAACCTATGAATATCGATAACTGACTATCGATATTCCATATGCTCATAAACTTAGACTCGAGTTCAGTTATCTTTATGTTCTGATCCATGTAAATCCCATATATTATACTATATAGTAGAGATCTAGTTATAGCATAAACCTTATAAAACTTATGAATATCGATAACTAACTATCGATATTCCATATGCTCATAAACTTAGACTCGAGTTCAGTTATCTTTATGTTCAGATCACAGTAAATCCCATACATATATTATAAAGCCTAGATACATATATACATATATAAATTGGTCTAAATCTGAGTAGATCTCAGTCGATTCTTATTCCTTTACAAAGAACTCATCGTATGGTATTTTGTCGAAGAACTTTTGTAATACTGTGCTGTAGGCGCGGTCGGCGGCTGCCAGTATCTGGGGCTGTATGTCCGCAGAGAGGGCGGTCCACTCGTCGTTGAGCACCTTCAAGGTGCTGTCGCGCAGCTCCGCATTGTCGTTGAACAGATTGGACATGTTGAAGGAGCCGCTAGGGGTACAAGATGATGATATATACATATAAATCTTACCATGAGGATATCTTGAGGACATCCGCATGTCAATCATGGGCACTTACGAGCTCACTTTGGCGACTGTCTTGTAGTCCTTGATCTTGAGATAGGAGTGTCCGTCCGGGCGCGGCTCGGGCACGGCATTGACGCGTGTCCTGGACTGCAGCTGGTTGAGGCTGATGACCATGGTGCCCTTGCTGACCACGGGCAGGATCAGCAGCTTGCCCTCGACCTCGTAGTCAGCGTGCACCTCGATGCTGGGCGCACTGACCACCCACAGCAGCTTCACGGGCCTGCTCAGATCCGTGGTGAAGCCCCGCACGCTCTTGACGGTCGCTCCGTCGGCGAAGTTGTGCAGCGTCGTGTTGCGCATGATCAGATTGAACTGTATCGAGTCGCCGGCGCTGCCGCTCTCGATGGTCAGCGTGCCCAGCTGAATGGGCTCAATGCTGGGCACACCCCAGTCGGGTATGCCGTCCCGGAAGTTCCGGAAATACGCTCTCGCCTGCTCCACAATGCAGGGCTCGTCGCGCACCGTGCAGCGTCTCAGCGGGCTAGCTGCAAGTTGCAAGGAACTTTACCAGGCACTCGCACCAACTGGCAAACAACAGAAACTTACGCAGCAAATCCTCAGCGCCGACTGCGGCCAGCATGAGCCAAACGATGAAATGCTTTCCGTGCGACATTCTCCGTCTTTGCCTCCGGATCGACGACTAAATCGGAATGAATGCGTGCGATGCGTTTTTATCGCCGACTGGAGCGACTGGAGCGACTGGAGCTCAGCTCGGCTGAGGTGTGAACGTGTTAATCTCCAGCTGCCATTAGCCAGGCAAATATAGAATTAATCGCGACGAATTGAACTCTGAACCCCTTCCGGCCGGTCATTAGCTACTCCACTCCCATTGCCTAATAGTTGGCCGAGCACTTAGGGCATATACGCAAATCATGAGTTCTATTTGGATAATTACTATCACTAACTGTAATTAATAGAGCGACATCAAAATTTTTAATTGCCCATTTTGTTGTTGTTGTTGTTGTTCTTTTGGGAGAAACCTGTTTTTCCCCCTATTCACTGACGTCAGCTAGGGTATCGGGCAGTCGTGCATGATCCACTTGCCAAACGACTTAGCTGAGGTATTAGAGGTAGAGAGGACTCCAGGCACAGACAGAGCTTTAATGTGAGTCTCTCTCTCTCTCTCTCTCTCTCTCTCTCTCTCTCTCTCTTTCTGTATAGCTCTCCCCCTCTCTCTCTTCCTTGCGTCTCTCTCTCTTATATGTCTCTTATTCTCTTCCATCTCTCTCTCTCTCCCTCTCTCTGCATCTCTCTTTGCATCTCTCTCTCTCACTGTCTATCTGTATGTGTGTGTGTGTATTTCTCTCTCTCTCTCTCTCTCTGTATATCTCTCCCCTTCTCTCTGTCTCTCTCTCTCTTGTTTGCGTTTCTCGGTATATCTCCTTTGTTCTCCTCCATCTCATTCTCTCTATGTCTCTTTCTCTATCTCTCTGTCTCTATATTTCATACTCTTTCTCTCTCTCTCTCTCTCTTCCATCTCTCATAGTCTCTTTCTATCACTTTATCTGCTATTCTCTCTCTCTCTCTCTCACTCACTGTTTCTCTCTATCACTCTGTCTCTTTCGGATCATTATCTCTTATTCTCTCTCTCTTTCTCTCACTATCTCTCTTCCTATGTCTCTATCTCTTTCTTAGCTTCTCTACCTCATGCTATCTCTCTCTGTCTCCCGCACTCTCTCTTTGTCTCTCTTTCTCTCTGTTTCTCTCTCTCTCTCTCTCTCTCTCACACTCTTACCTTCTGTCCCTCTCTCCCTCCCTCTCTCTCTCTCTCTCTCGCTCTCTCTCTCTCTGTATCTCTCTCTCTTTATCAAATCCTCTTCTACATTCCCCAACTCATCTACAATTTTAACCCGCTTTACAGGGCATCTCTTAGTCCATCACAGACTATTATTAGTCAGAGGCTTAGTTGGGTACTTCACTTGTACTAAGCACACATCACTTATTAGGGGTCAAATGGCAAGGCACTGGACATTGTCAACGCAAACACAGCTCAAAACGTTGCCTGTGTCTAAAGCCTATATATACTATAGCCTATACTAGATATACCATATATACTATATCTACCGGATAATACCCATATATATAGTTTAAGCAATGCCCATGAGCACGTCTAAATTAGTTATTTGTGCTAATCGAACGTAATTAGAGCAAGAATCAATTAATATATTAACTAATTCCAGCCTTTCGTCACCTAACCTTAGACTTATCATAGAATTGAGGTTAAGGTGAATTGCATTTATTGCTGTAGCTCAATAAAATCAGTTAATGACCTTGGATATGGCTTAACTGATGAATTATGCGAATTTTGTAGAGCTTTTTGTTCAGGTATTCAAGTATTAACTATAAATATATATTATATGAAGATAGTTCCTATATTTATAGAGCCATATGTTATATAGATCGTCCATTTATGGGCAAGCAGAAGAAACTCTATATAGATTTTTATTCAAGTTCCAATGTTAACTCAGCTTCGTTCCAAATCTTCGAGATTCGATCTATAAACCCACTCAGAAGATATAGCTAGTCATAGTTTTGAGATACGTAGGAGCTCATCACCTGGACTACCTCAATCATCCCAGATTCTCAGTAAGATTTCGGATATTACATAATTCAATTGGCATACAAAAAATTTATTCAGTCAAAAAATTAGCTATGGAAAAAACAAGATTTTAAGCCGTTCCGCATGTGAGGTGTTGACTGAGCGGTGCTTAGCAGGTGCAAAGGTGCAGCCGAGGTGCCGGTGAGGCATGGCGAGCGGGCCATTAAGAGGTGCAAACAGTTAAATGGGGATTATGTTAGGAGCAATTGAAAGTCAAATTGCTGAATCAATTAAAAATATAAACAACTTTATTTACATTTATTGAACATGAACCGGCTGTCTGACGGTTGGGCTATTGCAAGGTGTTAGCAGAGAGGGGAGAAGAAGCAGGAAGAGCTGGTGGAGCAGGTAGGTCAGATCGACTGGACGAGGAGAAGGAGCGGGCGGCAGAGTTGCCAAAATGCGGAGGTTCCTTTCCTTTCCTTTCCTTTCCTTTCCTTTTTTTCCGGCCCGGCTCGGCTCGGCTTGGCGCAGTGCAGCTTGGATGTGGCACTTTAAGCCTTTGTCGTATCCGTGCCCAGATTCCGGAGCGATTGTTCGAACTCCACCGAGTCCACCTGGCGTTTGGCAGGGTCGAAGGGTGGCGGACCAATTATTGCAACCACTTCATCATAGTCCAGCGTCTCCTTATCCAGCAAAGCCTCCGCCAGCTGCCGAGAAAGAGAGGGAGACAGAGTTAGTAAGCACTGAGAGTGAGAGAGAGATGGAGACTTGCCAGTTCGAGTTTGTCGCGGTGCTTAATCAGCAGCTCCTCTGTGGTCTTGTACGCCTCGGAGACCACGCTGCGCGCCTCGTGGTCAATGATGCTCTCCATGGCGCGGGAGAAGGGCTTGGCGCTGCCGGAAGCGCCGCCGCCGCCAGACTCGTTCGAGTCGCGCACATAGATCGGCCCGAGGCGCTCGTTCATGCCGAACTTCTTGATCTGTGTGTAGGCTATCTTGGTGACCTTCTCCAAGTCGTTTTGGGCTCCGGTCGTGATGCGCTTGAAGATCAAATTCTCGGCCGCGCGGCCGCCCAGCGCCATGCACATCTTGTCGAAGAGCTCCTCCTTGGAGTATAAATGCTGCTCGCTGGGCGTGTATTGGGCAAAGCCCAAAGCCAGGCTGGTGCGCGGCACAATGGTCACCTTCAGCAGGATGTCCGAGTTGGGCAGCATCCAGCCGACCAGCGCGTGTCCACTCTCATGATACGCGATCACCTTGCGCTCGGTGAGCGACAAGGCATGCGAACGCTTCTCGGTGCCACCTGAAACGGCCAACAGATTAATCTCACAGTGAGAGAGGGGGAGAGGGAGAGAGGAGAGAGGAGAGAGGAGAGAGCCTGGCTACGCACCCACTAAACGCTCGACAGCGTACTCTAGATTCTTGCTGGTGACCTCGGCTTGAACGCTGCGCGCCGCATGCAGGGCCGCCTCGTTGCAGACGTTCGCAATGTCGGCGCCCGAAAAGCCGGGCGTGAGGCGTGCCAGGCGCTGCGAATAGCTGCTGGGCGAATCGGCCAGCTTGATGGAGGACAAATGCTTCTCGAATATCTCCTTGCGCTCCTGCAGCGTCGGCAGATCGATAAGTATGTGGCGATCAAAGCGACCAGGTCGAAGCAGAGCCTGCGGACAGAGAAACGAACCTCAGTTCAAGTTGGGAGAGCCTAAGCCTCACTCCACCTACCTTGTCGAGTATGTCCGCTCGGTTGGTGCTGGCCAGCATGAGGACGCCCTCTTTGGTGGCCATGCCGTCCATTTCGACTAGCAGTTGGTTGAGTGTCTGCTCGGATTCGCCGGAGCTGCCCTGGCCCATGCTCTCGGTGCCGGAGCGCTGGCGTCCAATGGCATCGATTTCGTCGATGTAGATGATGCAGGGCGCCCGCTTCTTGCCCTCCTTGAACAGATCGCGCACACGTGCCGCGCCCAGGCCACCAATCATTTCAATGAACTCCGATCCGTTCATGCTGAGGAAGGGCACCTGCGCCTCGGTGGCCACCGCCTTGGCCAGCAGCGTCTTGCCGCAGCCGGGTGGACCCAGCAAGAGGGCGCCACGCGGCACCTTGGCGCCCAGTCGCTGATACTTTTCGGGTGTCTTCAGATAGTCCACGAACTCCTTCACCTCCTGCTTGGCCTCACTGAGCCCGGCCACATCGCGAAACAGCACGCCACGCCCACCGTCAAAGGGATCGACGAGCGTGAACTTGGCTCTGCCCATTTGGTTCTAAGGGAGGAGACAAACGAAAGTCAGTAAGAGACCGTGGAGCCAGTGCATCCGGGTACTACTAACGAATGAGTCCATGCTGAGCGGGCTCTTCATGCTCTTCATGCGCGTCGCTATGGACATGAGCAGGGCGCAGAAGAGCAACAGCATGAGGATGCGGCCCGTGGTGTCTGTCTGGCGGTCGTAGGTGACTGGCACTCCGTCCGTGATGCCGAGGCGCTTCTCCACCATACGCAACTTCTCCTCGAATTTGTTAGCATCGGCCACAGCCATGTGGAATATGGTGGAGGTTACTTTGCGACCCTTAATCACAGCACCGTCGTGCAGTATTATCGTAACCATCTCCATATCCGGGCGTATGATCAGCTCTTTGACCTCGCCCACCGCCAGCATGTGGTGCACAAACTCATTCCAGGAGACGTAGCGTGTGGAGCCCTCGGGTCGTTCCGTTCGCGGCGTTATAAGCAACGAGATGAACGCCACAAACATATAAATGGTGAAGAGCCACAGCACCGCCTTGGTCAGCACCGATCGCATTTTCTCGTCGTTTTCATTGTTTTTGTTGTTATTTGGATTGGGTGACTCCTCGCCAGCGCCGGAACTCGAGCCGGATGTGGAACTCGACCTGGATTCCTCTGCTCTCTCTTTGATGTCATCAGAAGTTCTCTCGCTGCTCGGCTCACTGCTCTCTGAGCTCTGGGCGCCTTTACTGCCCGCCCTATCGCTGCCATCTTTGCGGCTTTTGCTGCTTTTACTGCTGCCGCTAGCGGTTCTAGGTTTCTCTGTCTCCGTGTCTGGCTTGCTAGAGCAGAAGCAACGCAAATGCAGCTGCTGCACCTCGCGCGGCGTCAGCTGCAGCGAACGCGCGACCACGCCGACAATCGCCTTGTACTCCGCCCGCAGCATTTGCATCTGTTTAATATACGACAGAATGTAGTCGAATGTGCTCCAGTGGGCTGCTCTCAGCACTTACCTGTCGCCAGCTCAAGGGCTGCAGGGCGGACGAGTTGAGCTGCCGTTTAAGGTTAGCGGCGGCACACTGATTGCTTGTGGCAGTGCCAGCGGCTGCGGCATTTGGGCTGCCAGTGTGCGTCACGTAGGCGTGACCGCGAGACAGGTTGTAGGGTCCACGTTGCAGCACAGTTCTGACATGTCGCAAGCCCTTAAACATAATTTCCAGCCACTTTTATTATGGCTACTTCTGGCCGCCGGTTCGAATACGTAACTTGCTGTTGTTTTCTTGAAATTACATGCATTAGAGTTGCCACCCCGGCGCGAAAAGCGGCTGGCCACTGACAGCAGCGCTCAATCAGCTGTTCGATGATGTTGTTGTTGTTGTTGTTGTTGGGGGGCAGTAAGTAAAATATAAATTTTTCATAAAGTTGTCATTTTGAAAGCCACATTTTTCTTATTATTCTGAATTTGGGAGAAAATATATATATGCCCAACGACCCGTGCGACCGCCCCTTATTGCACTTGATACAGGAATCGAATCGAATTTTGTCGCTGTTGCATATTTATTATCGAAAATTTTGTATTAACCCCTCAGTGACCGGCATGCCAAAAAAAAAGAAGAAAAAAACTCGATCACGTTAGATTCATATTTATGTGTGTTTACTCCATATTCGAAAACAAATAACTCGAGCTACTCAAAATGAAACATAATACAAAAGGCGCTTTTTTTAACATATTGTATATATATATATTTATATATATTGCTTTTCTTTTCTTTTTTTATGTATATAAAAAAAATACATAATAATAATAATAATAATAATGCTATACAAAATTACTTCGTACTACACAAAAATAATGTCACTGAATTGAGTAGCTAATTTGTTAAATGTGTGTTCGTTCCTTTAAATTTGTTCGCTGTTAAATATCAATAATTACTATTCACTGAGCCATCAAATGGTCCCATGCTATCGCCAAAGTCCTGCATTTCCTCGTCGATTTCGTCGTCGAAATCGTCGCCCAGTTCTTTCGTTTCTGGGCATTGTCGACAACGACTCTCATTGACACCATAGTTAATGCACGTAGAGCCCACGCACTCGCAACAGCTATCGTGGAACCATCTAAAAAAATATATAAATAGTATTATAGTATTATATAGAAACCGTCAAGAATTGTGACGAACTCACCTACAACTGCTAGCACCCATTGTCTGACAGAACTGTCGGCATTTATTTAACGATACGCACTGATCCAAATATATGACCGTGCAATTGACTGTCTTCGTATTGTCACGTTCCTCATGAGCCTCGTCCAGATTTTTGTCATTATATTCTGTGATCAATATATTTATATTAGCTCATTACTCATTTCTAGATATTATAAGTTATATATGACTTACTTAAATAGTATTTCTCATCCTTGTCCAGTTTTGGTTTGCCCCTAGACCAATCCACTTGGAATGTGAAGACATCCCAGTATTCGCTTTCACTATCCTCCGCTGTGGCCAGCACATCGAAGAGTTCCGGCACGCCCTCAAAGTCCTCGACGTGTGATTTCTTGGACAAGGCATTGCGCGTTTCATTTGGCTTGGGGCATAGCTCTGCAAATGTCCAAAAATTATTAATCAAAATCGTTGCACAGGGGTTAAGGTGCAACTATTTTATCGGCTTTGCAACGGCGGCTCAACTATCGATAGGCAAACAGTGAGCGATAGGCATAGTTACACATCTCAAATACACACACGCACACATACGCAAGGCGACTGCGACAACGCAATAATGAATAATGATAATGTAACACACTAGATCACATCATCAGATAAATATGCCAATCTATATGTAATTGATTGGCTCACTCACCCACACAGCTGCAGCACTCCTCATAGTACTTGATACCCAGACACTTGAGGCACTCCTTGCAGCAGGAGCAGTTCTTAAGCTCGCATTTGCAACTCTGCGTCAACATGCACTTGGAGACGATCGAGGCGCAGACGACTTCGTTGCACGACTCCACCACGCCATAGAAGCTTGCAAAGCCCAATACTAGGAATGCGCCAGCCGTTAGCAAGCGCCACACCTCCATTGTGATATATATATATGTATATATATATAGTATATATTATATTGCAATTATGAATGCTTTTCTTTTGTTTTGTTTATGCTTATAAGGGGCACTATTTTCTTGGGGTGGGTGGCTTGGCGGTGTATTTGAATTGCACACGAGTAACACGGACAGTGAATGAGCAAGAGAGAGAGAGAGATAGATAGATAGAGACGACACGCCGATAGTTTGAAAGAATTTGATTGGATGATTGACTCTCAACTGATTGCAACAAATAACAATAAAAAGAAATATTTATATATATGAATAAAAACAACACAACACGAAGAATTGTTTTAACTATAGAACATCACGCACATATATGTATATGGATATACGATTTTATATACATTTTAGCTATATTATATTTGATAAAAATTGAGTTTTGTAGCGCGTTATTTTTTGTTTGTCGTATTTGCAGCACAAGGCACAAGAACAAGTTTTGAAATGAGCTATGAATATTTTACTAAATCATTGAATAAGTCAGTCACAGCGCGTAACAACAACAGCAAGCGGCGGCGGCGGCAGCAGCAGCAGCGGCGGCGCAGCAGCTACAGCAACAACAATAAACGACACCACGACAAACACTAACAAAACGAAACAGAAGACAAAACACACACAGCGATCAACGATCGACAGATGCGAGAGGCAAACGACAACGACGGCGACAGCGACGCCGACATCGACGACAACAAGACGGCGTCAGCTATGTAGCTTGTTTTTGTTATTGACGCGACGCAGCAGGGCATAACTGTCTTTATTTTGCTGCTGTTGTTGTTTTTGTTGTTGTTGTTGCTGTCTCTCTCCTCCTCTCGCCAGTTAGTTAGCTAGATACAATGCGCGAATTAAGCGCGCGCGCAGACACCACACACAGACACACACACATACAGATACACACAAGCAAACGGTGGCTTAGAGAAACGTAAACACGTTACGAAGCATTGTTGGCGTGCGAGCAGGGGCGACAGTTAGGGCGCGAGTGCGAACTGAGTGATGGACTACCGCAACGAGATGCGAGCTAACAACAACAGCAGCAAAATGATCAATATACACATCAGCATTAAGATCCAAAAGGTATTCGATTGGAATGCTCTCAGCAGAGTGTATCTATGTGTCTGTGCGCATTGATATTTGTGTTGATGTTTGTGTGCAAGCCGAGTTATCGATGTCGATTATTTTAAAGCCGCAATATCGATATTTTGGCACATACTTAAATGATTAGGATTTATGATTTATAAAAAAAAAAAAAAAAACTGAAACACAACAACAAAAAATACTCTCGTTGTTTAGAATTTTCGTTTGGATGTTTTTCTAGTTATCGGAATCGATTGTCACACTGTCAGTGAGCTTTCAAAAAGTGTATATATTCAATTTAAATATAGCAGTGAGCAGAAATACTTCTTATAAATATATATGTACATATATATTTAGAAATTTACACATATATATGGGATACCAGGAAGCACGAAGCACGCACATCCCTAGCGCTCAATCTGCAATAACAAGAATATTCGGAGCCTTTAGCAACCCTGCATCATCGTCAGCTAAACAAAAACAAAAGAACTCGCTCGAGGCCAGACGCGACATCCAACCGGCAGCTAAATGATTGTGTTTAGGAACTGTGCGGTGCTTCTGGTGATTGCCTCAATATGCAGTTTCTTCTACGGCATTGCGCACATGCACGTCGAGGTCGAGCCGAATGCCTGCCGCATGACCTATATGTTTGGCGAGCCCAGATTTGCGGTAAGTTGTGATAAGAGAAACGCTTTAAATTTCTGATAAGCCTTAACGACCATACGCTATATGTAATCCCATTGAACAGCCCGTGCGATTCAATGCCAATAATCAGTTTCCCAACTATGGTCTATACTATTACTACGAAGGCAGCCGCCAGACACTGGATCCTCTCAAAATGCGTATGACTGGAGCTGCGATTATCTTTGTGCCCGGCAATGCGGGCTCGTACAAGCAGGTGCGCTCCTTGGCCTCGGTGGGACTGCGCAGAGCGCGCGAGCACCCGGAGACGGGCATACATCTGGACTACTACACCATTGACTACGACGAGGAGCTGTCGGCGCTCTATGGCGGCTACTTGTATCACCAGAAATTGTATCTGAAGCACTGCATCCGCGTCATCGCCTCGCTCTACAAACAGCCCAGCCCCATTGTGCTGATCGGGCACTCAATGGGCGGCAAGCTGGCCCAGTCCGTGCTGACCGACATGGAAGTTAGCCAGCATATCAATGCCATCATTAGCATATCGACGCCGCTCGACCAGCCGGTCCTCAATTTGGATGCGCTCCTGGGCCAATTCTACAGCGAGACATACGAGCTGCTCAGCCGCACGCGCACCGCCACAGTGCCAACGACCAAGACGAACGTCTGCCAGAGTCTGCATCAGAAGTCGCCCAGCGAGCAGATGATGGCCAGCCAGGACCTCTCCGCCAAGCTCGATAACGTCCTGCTCCTGTCCACGGGCGGTGGCAATCGTGATCTGCTCGTCCAGGCCGGCCTCACCACCTCGCACTTCAATGACCTCCACGCCATGGCAAGCGATTGTAACTGAGTTCCCAATTTACGCTCCGCTAAACTCGATTTCCTTTGCAGACCTCGGCCATACCGCGCGTGAGCCTCAGCTGCGACCATCTGTCCGCTGTCTGGTGCCTGCAGTTCATGGAGGTCATCAATCGCTTCCTCTTCAGCATTGCCCAGCGTCGCGACGACGGCTCCGTCGTCTTCAGCAGGAACAAGGAGCGCAACATGCAAGCCGCCGTTGCACACTTTGTGGTAAACTCGCTCCTTTCACTCTGTGTGTGAGCCTTGTCCTGACCCACTTTGTGTCTTGCAGAAACCACGGATACGTCAGCAGAGCTCGTCGAATCTACAAGCACACAGCAATTGGCACGAGGAGCGTCGCTTGGTCATCAACAAGTTCTTCGCTAACGGCCTGAAGAATCACTATCACGAGCTGATCGGCTTGGGGCGGCAGCCACGCTATAAGGTAGTACACTATATAGTGTATATAGTCTCGATCTGATCTCATGTAACTGCACATTCTTCTAGAAACTGGCCATTGAGGCCTTGAACGTCGAGGGCGATGAGAGCTGGCTCTTCGGCTGTGAGTCGTACAAGCACAATGAAACGGGACAGCACTTTTGGTGAGTCTGCCCAGCCAGCCACGCCCACATAACTAACTAAACTCCTCTCTGCAGCAATAAGGCCACATCGCTGGCACATCTTGTCCAGCGTCTGCCCAATGCGGACAGCGCTCTGCGCAGCATTGCAGTACTCGACTTGCACAATCTGCGCAAGACGTACGACAAGTGGACGCACTTGCTCGTGCGCCTGCCGCCTGCCAACCGTCGCACTGGCTACAACCTGGACATCTATGATCCCAAGGAGCGCATGCTGAACGTACGCATGCCGCGCTGGTACGCCTATGGCCGGCGCATCGCCGTCAACGAGACGCTGCAGGGCACCATACACTATCGATTGCGGATCTCCGATCTGGTCGAGCCCTATCAGAGTCTGCTCATTCTCCTCGAGCCGCAGAACTGTGTGCAATCCAACTATCGAATTACGGCCCGGCTCTGTGTGCCCTGGGCAGCCGGCTTCGACCGCTATCACACGCTGACGTAACTTATCTGAATCAGCCCATATAATGCTAGACAAATGCTAAACGCTTCTCTCGCTTTGCAGCTCACCGGATCAAAAGCCCGGACTCTACATCAATGTGCCCACCCTGATGCCCAGGCATTATAATACCACGCTGAATCCAGTCATGCTCGACTTGTATCTGGATCCCCTATGCCGATATCGCATTAGGTAAGGCAACCTCTACCCTTATGAAAAGTTTCCCTTCTTTATAGCACTTTCAATTGGTTTTGGATTAAAGTTCAGTTCAGCTCATGAGCTATCATAGATTAAGCTATATACATATATACCTGTCTCACACTCTCTCTCTCTCTCTCTTTCTGTCTCTTTCTTAGCTATGAGTATTCGTATGCTGATGCCCTGTCGCGCATAGTGCTTCAGTTCTACGGCTGGATGCCAGTTCACTTCGTTTGCATCTTGCTGATTGTGCTCCGCAAGCAACTGGACAGGTTCGAGGAGTCGGGCAGCTTCAAGAGCCTGAGGCCCTACACTAGTTACCTGCAGTACTCCTCGCTCTATGTGGTCACAGGTAAGCCCGTCCAGTGTCACGTGCTATGCCTCATGCTAATGTATATATATTTTCTCAACGGTGCGCAGGCTGTCGTTTTTTCAAGAAGTTGATCATGAACTTGAAGCTGCTGCCCATGCCGGAGCAACTGGATTATAGCATTATCATATCGATAATCATTCACTGCACTGCCATTGGGCTGTCGATTGTGGCGTCTTTGGCCATTTGGTTCTGCTTGGTTGCCTACGGCAATGTCCTTCATCGCTTGGCCTCGCGCTTGACGCGCTTGTCCACGTCGAGCTCGAACATAATGCTATCGATCATGACGCATCTGCCGATCACGTACGGCATTCTGACAATTGCCGTTGCCTTGGGCACCTGCAGCGGTCTGGGTTTGTTTTTGGCATTCATTTTCTATTTCCTAATGGTATCGAATGCGTACAAGGACTATCTGGAGGATTATTTGTGGCAAAAGGCGGCCAATCTGGTGCACATGGCAACGGGCATTGGCAACGGCTCCGACACCCATAAGTCGGATCAATCCGGAGCCTTGGCCAACACCACAGATCAGTCGCCTGGGTCCACTGACGATGATGAGCAAACCCCGAAACACGATGAGCAGTCGGACAAGGATAAGGATAAGCCTAATAAGGAGCTGTGCGTTGGACTGCACAATTTCTCGTTTCACATCACGCTGCTGCTGATGCTGCTCATACAGGTGGTGCTCAGCGCACCAGCCAGCTTGGCCTGGCTGCGCAGTCGCAGGTGGGTTCCCGCCCCTAATACTCCCTGTACTGTATGCAGATAATCTAACGTTATATCATTTACAGACATGGCATCATTCTGCCCGATCCTTCTTTGCATACGAACATTGTGGCCCTGGGCTCACTTAGTTTGCTGCTGCAGTTGCGTGCACCACAGAAACTGTAAGTAATCGGCAACTGCCTGAGCAGGGTAGGCACGACTAGTAGATACCCTTGAGCAACTATTTAGAAACTACTTTAGAAACTTACGTTCCACAAATCTTTCGTTATAGACGCGGCTATTGGCTGCTATCCGTCATGCTGTACTTGATTGCTGGGATCGTCTTGCTCTACTGCCCGATGGCCATATATCGACTGAACATCATAATCGCTGGCGCGTTCGCTTTGCTCGCCATACATCAATGCCTGGAGAGGCTCTATGAAAAGCTAGGGTGCGCATAAAATTAGAATTAGTATTAATCACATATTAAGCAGTCAGCTCCCGTGACAATGCTCGTATCTAGTAGTGTAAGAAGTTCTGTATTCGTTTCTTAAGTTACTCAGTTTCGGGTTCCGCAAAAAAGTAACCCGATTTTAGTCATAGCCTTAGCCAACGTTAGCTTGTAACCAAACCAAATATGTGACACCAAACCGACGCGCACAAGACACAGCCCAACGAGGCGTCCGAACGGACTCTGCAAATGGACATGACGGGAAGTCCATAACGATCTGCTCCACAAAACTGTGAACGCCCCAAAACGATGCGAAAGAGAAAAACATAAAAAAAAAAAAAATACGAAAAAAACTGCACTTCATATTTATGGCAGTGTGAAAAATGAATTGCATATTACACTAAGCAACATAGACGGGATGCGGCGTGAGTTTTTTACCTTAAAGACAACAAATGTGTTAACCAAATATTTATTTAGTTTACAGTTATTGGATGTGCAATGTTTTGTATTAGTTAAATCTTAAGGTCTATATATATATATATATATATATATATGTTTATATATGTATATGTATGTCCACATAACGCTCTAGTCCTAAGATTGGTACTTGTTTTTGTCTATCAATTTTTATACTTTTGTATCCACTGACTGTTTTGGCCAATCTCTTGTTAATTTATTTAAGTATTTGTGGCATGCAGCCCTGGTATCTAGTATGTTTATTATGATCTTCCGGTGCTTAAACTATACATCAAGTACGTACTATACATATATATATGTGTGTGTTATATATATGCATATAAATAAATATCCGGTTTATGATCTATATCGTAACTGCTAACCCTACTCTTTCCCGTTCTGAAGGACTGGTTGAAGTTGTTTGTCAAGAAATTGAACTGAAGTTGTCTCAGACGATATCCAAATTGAAAGTGATTGAAGTGAGTTTCTATGAAATTGAAATTGAATTGAAGATGCTCATAGTTGATTGCAGCTGCTTGAAAGTGGAATTGAAGCTAATTGAAATTGATTGAATTGAAGAATTGAAAGTTGATGGAAGTTGATGTAGATTGAGAAGCTGCTTGAGAGCTAAAAAGAAAAACCTTTGGCTATAGGAATTTTTATTGAAATTGACGACGTGAAAACTGAAACTGATTGAAGCTAGTTAGATGGGGTATCAAACATGATTGATAGCCGAATCAAATTGAAGGTGAAAATTGAATTTGAAGAAGTGAAAATTGAAACTGAGTTACTGGGATATCGAACATGATTGAATCTGATTGATGTAGAGTCTAATGAAATTGAAAGTGAAGATTGAAATTGAAGCTGATTGCAGCAGTTAATAAGAAGAAGTCGAATCTGATTGATGGAAGAGTCAAATTGAAATTGAAAGTGAAGATTGAAATTGAAGTGAAATTTGTAACTGTAGCTGATTAAAACTAATTGATGCGTAAAGCCTAATTAAATTGAATGCTTTGTTTTTTCCGTGCTCCAACCAGACAATACCCAATGCTGTTGTACAGTGTAAATGCCAGCGATCGATCAACATGGGCAATCGCTGGCCCACAACTTTGTTGCTTGAGACATCGGGCGTCTCGTCCTCAGGCAGTCCACTCCAGTGGGTACTTGTACTGCAACTGGAATGAGATGCGCTGAGGGGAGGGGAGGGGAGCTGGGGGAGTTGGCAGTGGCAGAAAGAAAGGGGCGTTCACCGCACGCCTTATGGATGGAGGCGTTGGCGATAAATGGTCAATTGCCTGGCATCGATTGGCTAACGATTTATTGAACGCGAGTGCAAATTGATTCGGCACTCGCTCAAGACTCTCTGTCACCTTAAAGGCAATTAAGGCGCGCGTGTTTGCATTTTAACGGCCCGACTGGGCGTACGTACCCCGGGGAGATGCATTGATCGATCGGATCGATCGACTGATAAATTGCTCAATTCATACGCTTGTTTGTTTTCTGTCTTTCTTTATGGACTCTCAATGAATAGCTGTTGGCGTGGCTAATGTGTTAACAGCCATTAAATGCAATGGCTGGTGTGGATGGATAGGGTAAGAGAGGGAGAGAGAGGGAGATATGGGGAGATAAAGGAATAGAAGCGGTGGCTGGCTAGATAATGAGCTCATACGGCATAACTGAGAGAAAGGAAGACGGGGAGAGAGAGAGAAATGTGGTTAAGCTTAGAGTGATAGAGAGAGGGGGGATAGGAGGGTGGAGAGATGGGAGAAAGAGGGAGAGAGAGAGGAATTGAAGGTTCGGTTGAATAGAAAAGAAGGATGAGCTCATACGACATAGTCGAGAAAGAGAGAATGGCGTAGAGAGAAAGATATGAGATATAGAGAAATATAGAAAATATAGAGAAAAAAACTTAGAGAGAAGAAAGAGGAAACTGATTAAGAGAGAGAGAGAGGAAGGATCATAGGAAAAGGATGAAAGGCAGAGAGAAGAAAGAGGAAGCCTAAGAAGAGGAAGAGAGAGTGAGAAGAAAAAGGAAACATAGGAAGAAGGAGAGAGAAAAGAGAAGAAGAAGCAAATTGAAAAAGAGTGAGAGAGAAAGAATAAAAAGGAATTGTAGGAGAGAGAGAGAGGGAGAAAACGGTAATCTATTGCTAGAGAGAGAAGAAAACGGAAACATAGGAAGATAGAGACAGAGAGAAGAAAGAGGGAGAGGGAGAGAGAGAGAAGAAAAGGGAAAAAGGAAGAGAGAGAGAGAGAATGACGGAGTAAAGAGTATAAAGCAGAGGAAGAGAGATAGAGAGAGGGAGAGACATGTGGCTGGGTAGAGAAAGGAGTAGAAGTTGAGGATATAGGAAGGATATAGAAAAACCTAAAGAGAAAGAGTAAGATAGTAAGAAAGGGCAAGAAAAAGGGAGGAAAGGAAGAGAGAGAGAGATAGTAGGGAGTGTGTGGAAAAAGAGTTAACTTAGACAAAAGGGAATGAAAGGGAAAGTGAGAGAGGGACAGATGCCTTAAGATAGAGTAAGAGATAGAGATTCAGACAAAGGGAAGAAGTGAATGAGCTGTGGCTGGGTGGACCAAGAGGAAAGATCTAGCCAGGCTAGCTCTATATGGGGGATTTGTAAAAACTTAATAGACAGGGGTGTACGACGAGGAAGAGAGATGGCAAGCAGCCTGTAAAACGTTTACGAAGGCGCCACTTAAGATATGTGCAAAAGGGTAGAGTGCAGTTAGAGCTAGAGCCTTGAAGTCCATGTTGCGCAGGTTAGAGAGAGAGAGAGAGAGAGAGAGAGAGAGAGAGAGGAAGAGAAGGAGAGAGAGGGAGAGAGGAAGAGAAGGAGAGAGAGGGAGAGAGATAAAAAGAGAATAGAAGACGTAGCAGAAAGATGGAAAGTGAGAGAGTGAGAAAGAGAGAGAGAGAGAGAGAGAGAGAGAGAGAGAGAGAGAGAGAGCGACTTAGCTTCATGGTTAGATCCTAAGCCTTATGCCCAGTGCCTGCAAAGTCCCCAGAATAAAATCAAACAGAATAATATTAGTGTTGGATAAGTCTTTCGTAATATTTTTATTCATATTTCAGATACAACAAAAAACAAAAAAAAATAGACTAAGAAGACGAGACGACAACGTGCAGAACATTGAGCTATTTACACTTATATGGACACATTTGATCGATTAGAGTATATAGTATATATGTATAGTATATAGTAGAGTGTATATATAGTACGCGGAGTACATGTGGAGCATCTGGATGCCTACTGCCAATTGGTGGGCACGAACTGGACGGGATTGGCCAGGAAGGGCGGCGACGGCAAGGCGTTGATGCTGTGCGGAGGAGGAGGAGGAGAGAACAGGATTAGAGTGTAAGATTGGGCTAGCTAGGAGTGCGGACTCACCTCATGGGCTGGCTGGTCTCGGCGAGTATGGTGCGGTAGAAGCGTGGGCGTGGCGCCACGTAGTTGGCGGAGGCGAAGCTGCGCGGATTGGCCACGGGGAAGCGAATATTCGTGTTCGAGCGGACGGCCGTGCGCTGGCGTCCGATGCGTGCGAAGCGTGCCTGAGCCACTGCAGCACCACCACCGCCGCCGGCAGCAGCAGCCCCGCCACCGCCAGCAACAGCACCACCGCCGCCGCCGCCAACTGCTACACCACCACCGCCGCCGCCGCCGATTGAGATGCCCTGGCCGAAGCCGAATCCTAGGTTGGCTCCGGGCACAGGCGCCGGAGCGGTGTACATGGCGGACAGCTGGATGGGCACGAAGGCGGGCAGCGAGACGGTCAGTGGCACGGCTGGCGGTGCTGGTGGTGCGGGTCCTGGTGCTGGAGCTGGTCCTGGTGCTGGTGCCTCTGGCTCTGGCTCGGGCTCTGGCTCAGGCTCCGGCTCCGGCTCGGGCTCTGGCTCCGGTTCGGGCTCCGGTTCGGGCTTCGGCGCCGGCTTAGCCTCAGCCTTCCAGGCAGCCAGCAACGCGAGCACCTCGTCCCGCGTTATGTGGTTCGAGCGTGGCGGCAGCTCGAAGCTGGGCGCGCTGCTCCAGCCGCTGCTCCAGGGACCAGGCGGCGGCGGGCCGTACAGCGACCGCTGCGGCCGGCCAGGAAAGGCGAACTGAGCGCTGGCCAGGCCGACGATCCCGACCAGAAGGATGTATAGACACATGTGATTGCACTTAAGTCCCAGCATGTTGATTACCGTTGGATGAGCGATGCTTGTCTGCGCGCCAATTGTCCAGCGGCCGGCTTATATATGCCCGGGCATCTCGTATTTGGGTTAGACGCAGTCGCAGCTGGCTCCGGAAGCGGCGTCCAGGCCTGGCCCCGTCCACCCGGGGCCCCCCGCGTCAATTGGCATTGGCATTTGGGCAACTGGTTCAGATGATTAGGAGCGAGAGCGAGAGCGAGAGACGCAATCAGCGTGCACCATTTAAGGCCGCATTGCATCACAAGCAGAGCAGACAGAGCAGCCAGCAGGCCAAACTGGTTCAGCGCCGCAGCCATGTAGCGCAGTGTAGCGCATGCATGCATCCATCAGCTCATTGTTTGCCCGGCTGGCAGACCCAGGTCTTTTCATCCTCGTGAAACTGTATGAGCACCAGCTCGTAGGTGACGATGCTGCCAGCGACCTGAAACGGGCAGCAGCAGAGATCGGCAAAGAAAAAAAATTGTTATTAATGCCTGGTGGTGCAGGTGGTGGTGCGCGCACTCACAGCCAGACAGAGCTTCCTGGTGACGCTGAAAAACCGGAGACCGCTCAGCGACACATTATCGCTTGACAGCTCGCTGGCCAGGCGCTGGACCTCGCTGTGGTAGCCCGACGGCGGCACCAGCCGCAGCAGACGCAGCGGCTCGCCCGCCCGCTCCTGCACCGCCGACACGAACAGCAGAACCGACAGCGAGCGGCCAATCAGGAATGCCAGCGAGAAGTAAAAGTAAACGGCGTGCACAGCCGATGGCATTTTGCTGAAGACCACGCAGAGAGAGAGGGAGAGAGAGAGGGAGAGAGAGAGGGGGAGGGAGGGAGGGGGGGGAGTTTGTGGGAGGAGTGGGAAAGAAAGTGTTTAATTATTGCAAGGAAAAACTGTTATCAGATAATTTGTATGCTAATCGGAGAGTTGTAGTAGGAGATTAGACGGTGGGAAGAGGTAGAGATGGAGAGAGAAAGATAGAGAGAGAGAGAGAGAGAGCTGAAGGAAGCGAATAATATGTGTGGGAGTGGCAGAGAGGGAGAGGAGGTAAGAGAGTAGGTAGGAAGTTAGAGGGAAGATGGGCAAAGGGAGGGAGAGGGAGACAGATGGAGAGAGGATGAGAGACATTGAGAGAGAAAGAGAGAGAGAGATGAAGAGAGACAGAGATAGAGAGAGAGATGGTGATAGTGGTAGAGAGAGAGAGAGAGAGAGAGAGAGAGAAAAAGAAAGAGAGAGAGATGGAATAGAGAAAGAGAGAGATAGAGATAGAGAGAAAGAGAGAGAGATGGAGATGGAGATAGAGAAAGAGAGAGAGATAGAGAGAGAGAAAAAGAAAGAGAGAGAGATGGAGATAGAGTTAGAGAAAGAGAGAGATAGAGATAGAGAGAGAGAGAAAGAGAGAAAGAAAGAGAGAGATGGAGATAGATAAAGAGAGAGATAGAGAGAGAAAGAGAGAGATGGAGATTGAGATAGAGATAGAGATAGAGATAGAGAAAGAGAGAGAGATAGAGATAGAGATAGAGAAAGAGAGAGAGATAGAGATAGAAGGGAAGAGAGAGAGAGAGAGAGAGAGAGAGTGAGAGAGAGAAACAGAGAGAGAGAGTGAGAGAGAGAGAGAAACAGAGAGATAGAGACAACGAGGAGAGAGTCATAAGGAAGAGAAAGGTTGAGAAAGATACAGAAAGGAGAAAAAGTAGGAGAAGAGAAAAGGACAGATCAATTCGAGAAGATATAGAAGCAGAGGCATATAGAGATAGAGCCAGATAGAGAGAGAGACAGAGAGAGAGAGAGAGAGAGAGAGGAGAGACAAGTCACTCGCCACTCACTTGATGCTCTTCAGGAGCTGCAGACAGATGAAGTAGACATTGGAGCCAAAGGATATGAACATGATGCCCGAGATGGCATCGTCCACCTCATAGACGAGCTCCACGATCGAGCGATAGCGCGTGCGCGCATACGTCCAGAACTGCTCGGGCATGGGCTGCGAACCGAGTCGGGCTAGAGATAAGATGAGAGCTATTGGGGGTGTGGGGGCAGGACTCACCCGCTGCACCAGCTGCTGCAGCTGGTGGGTGAGCCGCGAGAGCAGGTGGCTCAGGCCGATGCCCACGAGGATGACGAAGAGGTCGATGTAGTTCCAGCCGAAGGTGAGCAGCACATTGAGCAGCTTGCCCAGCCAGCCCAGCCAGTTGCTGTAGGAAAAGACGTGGAAGAGCTGCAGGGCATCCGCATACAAATAGGACTCAATGGGATCCTGGCGCAGGGGGCACGCTTCAAGGTAAACAGCTGCGATGATGCTCAACAGGTGCTCCACTGCAAGCAGAGAGAGAGGGAGAGGGAGAGATTCTCACTGATCAGCTGACTATATCACAATTTGCTACTCAACTGAGCGAAAGCGAGAGCAGAGCGAACGCCACGCTGCGTATGCGTCGCGTCAGCTGCGCGCGCTCCTCCCAGCTGGCGTAGGGCGGCAGCTGCTGCTCCACCGCCGCCCAGCGTCGCATCAGCTGGGGCCATTGACGCGCCAGCTGCAGGAACAGATAGCTGGCCCACAGGATGCTGCCATGGAAGACGATGGGCTCTGCGAGAGGGAGGAAATTACCATGGAGATACCCTGTACGCTATGGCAGAGTTGGGTATATTAGTTTTGATGGCTATGCATGTGCGAGGGAGAAGGAAGCGTTGGAAACTTTCTCATATGAACAAGATTGTAAAAGACGGAAAATCGATCATTATCGATAATTATCGATTATTGTAAGAAAACTTCCATCGCCTGTCACAAGCAACAGCTGCAAACCAATATACCCCATCTTGCGCACACTTAGTGCAGTTTCATGCACAGTTATGTTATGTTATGTTACCCACCCACACTGCGCACATCCAGGCTGCCATGGAACGCCAAATTGATGGCGAGCAGCGTGTCGAACGAGATGGAGCCAATGTAGAGCAGGCTGTACCAGGTGCGCCAGCTGCGCCGGCTGAAGCAGAGGCCGCGCGCCGTGGCCGCCCGCACGCCGCAGACGGGCATCAGGCCGAAGCACTGAGCGATCACGAGCACTGCAAGAGAAAGGAGGGGGAGAAGGCGGCGGGTGAGGCATTTTCATTGAAAGAAAGGAGGCGGCGCTTACCTGGCGACACGGCTGCATGAAAGCTGCCGTCATGCAAATAAATCCTGTTTGCTGCCTGCCACGCCCACTGCTGACGTTTGAGCAGGGCGCGTCGCTGTTGCGGCAGCAGTTGCCGTTGCCGCCGACGGCGTTGTTTACCTATTTGAATGGGCCACATGAATGCGCGCGCTCATTGCGGTACTTTGTCAGCGCTGGGCCAATTTCAAATTCGGACATGAGGGCGGGCGGTCGGTCGATTGATTGCTATCGCTGTTAATTGTTATCGGCACGCGTCCGGCCCTAACGAGCTTTAAATTGCCCGCACTGTGGAGCGATTCAGGCAGGAAACGGAAAAAAACTGCAAATCAAATAAATAATAAAACTGTCCAGTGGCTTTCAAACTGTGCGAGTCATTTGAATACGGGTAATCAAATATAATTCCAAATTTAAATTAGCTGTCGGGCAAGTGACAGCTAATTGATTTGCTCCACTGTGCGCGCCAAATGGCAAAATAAATGGCAAATAATTCTACCTAAGAGATTATGGCGTGGCTTAGTGCAAAGTATACATATGTATGTATTTATGGCCCAAACGAACTGCGACAGCCAAAGTGCAGCCTGCACTCCAAAATGAAAACAATGACTACACTGAGAGAAAAAATAGGCATGGAAATTGAAATTAAATAATAATAAAAAAGGGTAAATATTTGCAAATTAAAAACAAGTTAAAAAATAAAATAAAATAAAATAAAATTTGAAATAAAATTTAAAAAAATTTAAAATAAAAAATATATATATTAAAATATATGTATATTTTGTAAAGCTATTTAAATTTAGTTTTATATACAAATCGTGAGGCTCAAGTGCTTGCTCTCCAAAAACAAAGCACTAATTTCGCTTAGTGTAGAAAGCAAATGCAATATATATACATATACATATGTATGTAGTGTATATACATACATATATCCAACTTATTAGTTTTGTAATCTGGGATGCTATGCGGCTTATGAGCTAAGTAAATCCGTCGCTTAACTAATTATGCTTTAAGTGTGCAACAACAACAACAACTAGTACCACTACAACAACAACAACAACAACAAGATAATGATGAAAGTGGGTCGAGTAAAATGAGATATTGTCCAGATTCCGGGTTTCACTTTTTTCATCGCAAAAATCTGGATCTCGATCACGATTTGGTCGCATAAATAAAAATGTAACTTCAGTTGTTATTTTTTTTTCGTTTTTCGTTTTTTTTTTTTTTTTTTGTTTCGAACTGGATGCGGATGTTTGTTTAAAAATTGTAACGGATCAACGGGCAAACGGGTAAACTTGTTGCATCAACACTTTTAATAGATTCGATTAAGTGGAAACGTGTTTAGAGCCGCGACACATATCCCCAACCTGATATATATGTGTGCATATATATACATATGGAGCTATATATACTAATGTGTTTATCACTTAAGTGGAGTTGATTAAGTAAAGTCAAGAAAAACAGAGATTGCCTGACATGAATCAACACGTATAAGATTTTAAGATATGCTTTCGGGTTATTGAAAATCTCAGAGTTAAAGCAAGTCAGAAATATTGCCTGAAATATTCACATTTATTATAGTATAATATTTATTTATTTTTAGCTGGCTTTCGAGTGGCAGCTGAAGTTGATTTCCGTTTCCGGCTGCTTGACTTTCAAATGGGCATTTAGCGTGCTGTTTTGTATTTATTTATTTGTAATATTTGCGAAATGATTTATTGCTGGCCGTTAACATTTGAATGTTAACGCCAACAATCGATTGGTGTTAGGTATTGTCGATTTGATCGTCAGCTGGTCACCCTACTGTTAATTATCGATCGCACCTTAAGTGCTTAACAGTGTCAATTGAGAACAGCAGCAGCCGCAGCAACAACAGCAGCTTAACATCAACTCCCCGCTAACATCATTTGTTGTTGTTGCGCCGCCAGATTCGGACGTGTGTGTGTTGTTTTACCCTACGCTTAAAAAAAACTTCGTTTGTTGACAACAAGTGGCAAACCGTTATTTGCCTATAGAAAAGAAGAAGATCGAGTGCAAAATTAAGTGTGAACAGCACAATGCCTGGTCCGCCTGCGTACAGACGTGCTAACAATTTGGCATAATACCTAAAATCGAATTGTTGTTTTTCGATATTCGTTTCATTACCTTTTTTTTACAATTGTGATTTAAGCTATTGGCCAAGAGTTGTAGCCAGCGCCGCCTACAGCAAAATGCAAACGAACTACAATAGTTATCAATAGTGGCTCAAACCCAAACCCAAATCGCAAATCCTTTCAGCCAATTTCTCAGCTGCCTTTCAACAACGACCAAAATTAATCAAAATATCTCTGCGGGTAAGCCGAACTTGAACAGTTCATAAATATGTAATAGCTACTGTTAAGTGTGCGTGTGTGTGTGTGTGTTGAGTGTCTGCAAGTGTCTGTTAATGAGTAGCGTGTGCGTGCGTGTGTGTGTGTGTGTGTGTGTGTGCATATGTGGCTTTGAAATATAATTTGAAACATTCAGCAGCAGCTGTGTTGTTGTTGTTGCTGCTGCTGCTGCTGCTCCCTCTGCCATGATAAAGAACCAACGGCTGTTTGCCTGCATTGCTACAACAACAACAACAGCTATAATTCATCTGCCTTCCTCCCCTCATTTTCTCTCTCTTGCGCGCTCAGCTCAGCATCAGTCATTGCACACACACACACACACACGCACATCTGCAGCAACTGTCACACACGTATACAACTTTTTATCGTGCTCAACCAAAATGAATTCACATTCATCTGCGCATTTTTGTTTTGTTTTATTCTTTCCCAATTTTCGCTTATTTACTTTGGTTTCTTTGTTGTTGTTGTTGTTGTTGCTGCAGTTCCTGCAATTAGTTTCGTAGCCAGCAGCTTGTGTCACCGACTCATTGTCATCTTCTGCTGCTGCTGTTGCCTCGGGGGTTAACCCCCCGCTCACCGTCTGGGCTTGGCTTTGACCAAACAAACGACGGCAGCTGAATGATTCATGCAATGGTTTTTTTTCTCGTTTTGTTTTTATTTAGACGGAAACAGCTTGTTTCTTGTCTTTGGCAAATGCATTTGAAGCACGACTCATTTCGATAGAGAAACGGAAAGAGAAGAAGAAAGAAACAAAAACACTTAAATGTGTGCTCGATGTTAATTTAATTATCATAATATAATATAATATTTCTACAATGCACACACACACATTTACATAATTATATACGTATGTACATATTTATATATTTATTATCGCGCTAATCGTTAGCTTTAACCTGTATGCGATTCATTTCGGCTTCGCTTTTCGATTAGTCAGCCGAAAAAGCTTTCTTCACTTGGCATTTTCGCTACCTTCACATTAATATTTATATATATATATAATACATATATAGAGAGAAGAGCTTAAAATTCTGAGTGTCCCCTTGACATAACTTTTATTTTATTATTTTTATTATTATTTAATCAATTGCTCAAGTCTTGCTTCGAGAATTCGAACTCGAATTCGATTTCGAATATCTGATAAGTCATTAAATCAATATTAAACAAGTTTATGACACGGACTTTCTCAAAGAACCAATTTAGGGTGGGCATAAAAAGAACAAACTATATGCGAGGTGTGTCCAAAGAGTATTGCGATAACTATACATGCCTTAACTCATTCATATTTACTTAATTTCCCACGGAAGTAATGCCCATCCTCAAAGAATCATTCTTTTGTAATCTTCTTCAACTGCTTCTCCGATAATGTCGTCTTCCTCTCAGTCATTGCGTATCGTCGTCCTTTCATAAACCTCTTCAGATTCGTATCTACATATTTGCAGAACTTCTAGAACAGGCTCTGAATATAAATTCAGCTCAACTCTATCAGAATCTTAGTTTTGGACTATTATCAAATTTGTTAGCTTTCTAGCTACCACTATAGTCTACCGATCAGGCTAGTAATAGACTTATATATAACCCTATCTAATAGGAGGTTTATATATACCTAAATTTGATTCACATGGAACAAATGAGATTCATATAGAGAGGATCATCTCTCTCTCTCTCTCTCTCGCTCTTGCTTGCATATAAATTTGCTCAGTTATACATATATATGTACACATATATATATGAATGTATCATATTTAGTGTTAATTGACTTTAAAACGCATTGATTTATGACCTACTTATGGAGCGACTCTCGTTGCGTGGCAATGGAACCCTACCTAAACTTTTTGCCCCTAGCACATGCAAGCGATTATGCTACTATATAAACCGACCCTCTGTTGCAGCAAATGTATATTACATATATATACATATGGTACATATATGTACATATGTATATATGTATATGTTTCTCTTGCGTAAATGATCCAGCTTATCTGTAATATCAGTGGCCCAACATTATGCGAATGGGGGAGTAAGTTGGGGGAAGCATAACCATACACATTCACACACACACACACACACACACACACACACACACACACACCCTATCATATATTGTGCATATCCAGATTTCAATTTCTGTTTCATATCCAAAGCGGTTTTAAAATTGAAAAAAAAAAAGAAAATGAAGCTCGAAGTTGAAATACCCTGTAGAAATTAGTTTGCAAAGCAAAAAAAAAACTATAATCATATAAAGATATTATGATATGATATATATTAAAGACTAAAATTAAGTTATATATTATAGATTTTTATTAGGAAACTTTGAAGAAACTTGAAGATAGTTCCTAAGATAGAGGCAGATCCCAGGAAAGGAAACAGTCAATTGCTATATAGCAATGAATCTAGGATATATATGACATACATAGATGATAAACAGATTCCTATGACTTTAATAGTTATATAAGTAACAGGAATCTCTCTATATATAAGATATATATGGCTGCTTTAATCTCTTACAACTCTTCGATGCTAGATTTAGTGTGCCCTCCGCAGGAAAATTAGCAGATCGCACACATAGATAGATAGAACTGTCTTTAGATATGCATCAAAGATATAGATATATATATATAGCATATACATGGGCATGTTCGATCGTCTTGTTATCAAGGCCTTACGCATATTGTTGACATATTCATAATGCCCTCCCTCGGCTGGGAAAGACAACAATGCATAGCTCAAGGAGAAGAAGAAGAGCGCACACACGCACACCCGCACACACATGTTGGATCATGCATGAAAGCGGGCCGCGGCGTTTACCCCAAAAGAACTCAAACACAGAGAACCCCGAAAAAAAAAAAACAACAAGCAAGAGCACTGATGGAAACTGAACCACAATTTAGTTGGCGGGGGAGAAAGAAGAGGAGAAGGGGGAGGTGGGGGAGGCGCAAAAGAAGGATGAGGGGCTGAACCACTCAATGATGGTTGGGGCCAAAGAGTCACCGGAAATCGCGTTAAATGCGTAACAAGGCGCTTTTTAATTCAAGCGATCCAAATACAAATAAAAAGCCTCTCAGGCCCAGGCCGAGGCCCAGGGCATTAAATAAATGAAATTGTTTCTATGCAAAACAGTTGAAACGCTGCGTCCGACCTGCCACTTCTTGTTATCTCTTCAGCTGCATACAGAGAAATCAAAACTGGAAAACAGAACGACTGGCAAATACCCTAAGCTGAAAGGCGAGCTGCTGACCTACATAAGCAACAAATCAACAAATCATATCCAATTAAGACACCATGAATAGATAGCTAAACACAGTTCTCTATATAATGACAACATCTGAGTTATAATAGAACCGATCACAACTATTCAAAAACTGAGATATTTCTTAAGCTTACACGCATTATAGGCAGCTCCATGCCAAATTTGATGAGCTTAGGCCCTAAACTTCTCGAGTTATGCTCCAACTACACCCAGCTATTTTATAGCGTTGACAGCAGTTATTAAAAAAAACCTAATGAATATTTAGTGTATATATCATATAAGAATATATAATTAGAATTAGATCTATTTAGGTCTCGTAATGCTCGAGCTATGCTCAGAATATAACTTTTACTCCAGATACATTTACAAACCAAATCAGAAATGGATCAAGCATGCATATATGTACACTTTCGAAGAAGACTTCTCTTTATGCACACTCTCACAGCCAATAGACCCCATTTGGGCACTATGTTGCAGGGTATGCAGGGAGACAACACAAAACTACCCACAACAACAATGAAAACTGTCACAATACGAAAAACAAACAGAGCTTAATTGAAAATTTCATTTTCATTGCTCTCTCTCTCTCTCTCTCTTTTTTTTTATCTCCCTCTCTCGCTCTGCTATGATAAATTCTCTCTTTTATTTATTTATTTCATTTTTTTCTTGTATTTTCGGTTCAACATTTCGCTGTGGAGGATCGCGTCGCAAAGTTCGGTTCAAGTTCTTGCAACATGTGTTAGAAATTCCAAGTCGAAAAAAAACTGAAATAGAAACTAACTAAGTAAATTTAGAAGGTATAACCATCTCGGTTAAGAGTGAATTCTAGTATTTCAAGGAAAACAGTGTTGTAAAAGATGGAATTATAGAGTTTCGAAATGAGTTCAAAGTTTTAATAGTAATAATTTATAAATAATAAATCAATTTTGGATCTCTTAGCAATTTAAAAGTTTTCTTTTAACACTGATAAACTGTGTTGCATAAGAAAAAGGTTCTGCTTCTGTTGTAAACTTGGCTCAAGCTGAACAGCCTATGAGCTATATATAAATATCTATATAAGATATATAAGAGGTGGCTTCAAAAAGTACTAAGACCTTTATGTTTCACGTTATAGAATCTGCATATATATATATTGTATATATGCGAGATCTGTTCAAAAAGTATTTTTAAGTTTTGATTTTTAACAAATATCTATAATATTTATTGCTATAGTTTTTACATATGTTTTTTTTTTTGTGGATTTTCTGCTTCAAGTCCTTTTCGAACTTATCACCAATTTGCTCCATATACTACTTAACCTGATATCTGGTCACTTCAGAGAGTTTCCTTTATACACACTTGACCTTTTCAGAGCAGCTTATCTTTTTTTTTTCGAAAGAAAATTGAATTGGTCATAAAAATTGCATATATATACATATATATATATATATATATATATATATATATATATATATATATATATATATATATATATATATTCCCCATTTTGTCAGCTGATAGCGCCTGTAACTTGGATGATTCGACAACATTTTTCACTTACAGCGAAATGTGAATGATAACGGTTAATGAAATGGGGAAAAGAAAACAGGAAATGAAAAGTTGTAAATCTGGCAATTAGAATGTTTTTTGTTGCTTGTTTCTGTCTCCTAATGTTTATCAGAAGCTAGAAAAAAAGTAGCCATAAAATGAGATCGGGTATAGCTTATATTACAATATATAGAAAGGGAGAGAGAGAGAGAGAGAGGGAGAGAGAGAGAGAGGGAGAGAGAAAGAGAGATAGGGATTCTAAAATCTAGTTCAACTCTAGAGTTAGGGTATACCATAGTCGAATACTGGCGCCTTTGTCGGTTTCAATCAAATATTGATATATAGTTGATTGAGTTTGAGCAAATGCTCAACCGATCTTTATATATAGCCTATGGTATTTATGCATATATTGTGTATTCCAAAATTAGATAATAATATTAATAATTAATAAATTTGTGTTTGCGTTCCGCCTTACAGCATGGATGCCCCCACGCAGTCGATATACCCGCATTCCGCAACGCTTTTCGCTGCCATCTGTGCCTGCGTATTTGTGACCATTGGCGTGTTCGGTAAGTGGAGAGAGAGAGAGAGAGAGAGATTGCAAACCATTCTCCATCGATGATTGATTGATTGACTGGCTGATTGAGGGGTGCCAAAGCAACAGCCGTAGGGTAACCAGCCTCAGAAATGGCTATAAAAGGAAAAACAATCGCAGATATTACGTAATTTTTGGTTTTATCTGGTAGCTAGATCTATGCCATGAGAGACTATAATGCCAATTCACATGACTGCGCTTATCGTTGGCCGACTGAGATGACGCCAGAGTAATTCCTACACAGCTCAGCCGGAACTTTGGAATTCCCACTCATTTGTTGGGCTTTAGACGATTCATGAGCAAATGGCAAATCTCATTGGATATAGTTATTCATATACTGAATGTTATCGATAACTTGCATAACTGCTTGTGATTTAGTTATCGGAAATAGTAACAGCCTTGCTTGGTCAGCCTATAATCAGGATTTGCTTAGCTAACCGAAGACCAAATTGAATTTATATGGAAATCTGAATAATTTGTAGAATAAATACATTGATGAATAACGATATAGGGAAAGCATTACTAATGTGCCTTAGCTGTAGGGTCTAGACTGGAAGTTAGCTATGGAAATAGATTCCTTTCCCCTCTCATACTCTCTCTGTCTCTCTCTCTCTCTCGTACTCACGCCCCTTTGATTGATTTCGATTTCCAGGCAATCTGATAACGCTGCTGGCTCTGCTGAAGAGCCCGACGATACGGGAGCATGCGACAACGGCCTTCGTCATATCCCTGAGCATATCGGATCTACTATTCTGCTCCTTCAGCCTGCCCTTGACAGCCGTGCGGTTCTTTCAGGAGGTGCGTCATCAGCGACTTCGCAATTCGATAACGAAAACTAATCTTAGTGTATATCCCTTGCCCTTGCAGAGCTGGACATTTGGCACGACGCTGTGCAAGATCTTTCCCGTCATCTTCTATGGCAATGTGGCCGTCTCTCTGCTCAGCATGGTGGGCATTACACTCAATAGGTGAGGGTTCGGACTCAAATACCTCAACAACTATATAATCAACTCTCTCACTCTCTCTTTCTGTCTTACCAGGTATATACTCATCGCCTGCCATAGCCGATACTCACAGATCTATAAGCCGAGGCTTATAACGCTGCAGCTGCTGTTCGTCTGGGCTGTCTCCTTCCTCTTGCTGGTAACATTGAACTGTTCAGGCATATATATATATACTATCTGTACTATATGTATATACTATCTTCCGCTTTCAGTTGCCACCGATTCTGGGCATTTGGGGTGAGATGGGCCTGGATGAGACGACGTTCTCGTGCACGATACTGAAGAAGGACGGCAAATCGATTAAGAAGACGCTCTTCATCATTGGCTTCCTGCTGCCCTGTGTGGTCATACTCGTCTCCTACTCCTGCATCTATATAACTGTGCTCCATCAGAGGAAGAAGATACGCAGCCATGACAATTTCCAAATTGGCGCCGCAGCCGCTGCTGCCAAGGCGGCTGGCTCGGCATCTGGATCGTATGTGACCACAGTGAGCACTCGCAAGGCGCGCGAGGACAATCGGCTCACCGTGATGATGGTCACCATATTCGTGTGCTTCCTCATCTGTTTCCTGCCCCTGATGCTGGCCAATGTGGTGGATGATGAGCGCAAAACCTCCTATCCCTGGCTCCACATCATTGCCTCCGTAATGGCCTGGGCCTCCAGTGTCATCAATCCGATTATCTATGCGGCCAGCAATCGCAACTACAGGTAGCACTCGGCATAACGAACAAGCCTAAGTCTATTTCTCTTTAATGTATATATGTTTTTGTATTCGTAGGGTCGCCTACTACAAGATATTCGCATTGCTCAAATTTTGGGGCGAGCCGCTGTCGCCGATGCCAAGTAAAAACTATCACCAAAGCAAAAACTCAAAGGAATTATCGGGCGTTATTCGCAGCACGCCATTGTTTCATGCTGTTCAGAAGAATAGTATTAACCAAATGTGCCAAACATATTCAGTATGAGTCTTTTGTATTCGAATTTTGCAATACGACATTAACTACTTATTAATATATATACAATTTTTTTTAATTTTACTGATAATATATTCGAGCGCTTAAGAAAACCCAAGCAAACAAAACAAACAAATATATATATATATATATATATAGAATTATATTGACGATAAACAAATGTATGCTCGCTTTATTTAAGAACAAATAGCTTTAAAATGGCTAAAGTGCGCAGCACTGCGTGCAGAGCCTCGCAGATTTCCACCTACAGCTGAAAAAAAAACGCTAATTTACCAACACTGCCAGCCAGAAAGGCCAATGGGAGCGTGTGCTAACGGTAAATGCAAGAAATTCATTTCTAGAGATGGCAAAATAAATAATCGATACATCGTGAATTATTGCTGATCGAATGAAAGAAATGAACGCGTTCAGCAGTTAACTATCTTGTGGCGGGCCCTTGAAGCGGGCTCTTAACGAATTTGAAATTTGAAACGGGCATTGTCTTAGGGAATGATAGGTCGAACAAACTGAGAAGTTAGCTACTGAACGCGTACATCGTGAGCATTAGGCTTTATGGTCATGCAGGGAACAGAAAACAAATTGATCAAATCCAAAAATCAGCTACGCCGTGTATATCCAATGCCCTGATGAAGTACGCATTCATCCATGCCGATGTCCGTGTGTATATGAGAGAGACAGCGACAGCTCGTATAAGTGTGAATCTGTGTGTGTGTGTCTATGTGTGCATATGCATCTGTGTGTGTGTGTGTGTGTGTAAAGAGTGCGTGTGAGTGCAGTTTAGCACTGCCGACCATTGGCTTGGTCAAAGAGATCGGCATTGAAGGTCTTGTCGTCGTACGGGAAAGTCTCGACCGGATCATCGTTGATGATCTCGAGTATCTTCTTGACGACATCCGGATTCTGTTCCTGGTTCTCCTCGCAGACGACCTTGACGTCGCGCAGCTTCGATACGTACATGTCGCGATCCTGTTCGGCACGCTCCAGCTCCTGGAGCACGCCCTGCATATCGATGGTATCCTCCGGCATATCGATGGGCTCCTTCTCCTTGCGATAAGTCAAATGGGCATCGCTGACAAAGGTGCGAGTGCGCACCTGGTGAGCATTGTAGACGGAGCGAGCGCTCTGCGACGGACCCTTCGAGAAGCCGCCGCCGCCCGAGCTCGGGCCAAAGTTCATCGGCAAGCCGTCGCGGGCAGCGAGGGCATTGTAGGTCTTTCCCTTGTTGTTGGCATTGAAGAACTTGCGGAACCACTGCAAGAACTCAAAGTTGTCCTGGAAACGACCCTTGATCAGCCGCTCAATGGGTATCTCCTTGCGCACCGCCTTCTTCTGGAAGCTTGCCTGCAGCAGCTTGAAGTTGTGCACGAACTCGTGCTCCTGGTTCGCGCGAAACTTGATGCGCTTCACCGAAACCGAGTTCGGGAACAACATGTCCATGAACTGGCAATAGGCAGCGCCTATACACCCATAGAACAAAACATTATGGGCAGTTGGTATGGTAATGCTTCGCTCACCTGTGCACAGCTCCTCGATCTTGGTGAATTCAGCCTTCAGCTGGGTATTGACCCAGGTCAACATCTCGTGGCGCGACCAGTTCTGCGACGACACATTGGTCGAGTGCACGTTGACAGCCATGTTCGTTGCTGGTTCCTTGGACTTGCGCTACTTGATCAAATATATGAATTGATATAAGTATATATATATATATGTATATATAATATATATATTTAGAGATATTACTTGTCGAAAGTCGAGATCTCTATAATACAATGAGCCCCAGTGCCGACGACAGCTCACCAAGTCAACGTTATGGCTGAAGCAAAGCCAACTTTTGGCCCAAGAGCGAGCAAAGCCAACTTGGATGGAGAGAAAACAAACGTGCCTTGTGTCTCTAGGCAGTAGAACTCCAGGCATATATAGCCAAATGTATGCTCCTTATGGATATTTAGTGCCTAACTTCATTTACTTACTCTTAGAATGAACTAGATATCTTCAGATATATCTGCACTAGCAAATCTTTAGCAGCTTCTCTCGGCAGCTCCTTGAACTAATGGAAAAACGTTTTGACAGCGCTAAATAGACAGACAGACACACACACGCACACATACAGCTGCATTAACAGAATTCTACCAGTGACAGGCAGTGCTGCAAGTTTAGCCATTCTGCCGCTAAACATTGCGCTTTAGCCGGCTAGCGGGAGTTATGGCTATATTTAAGCATTGGCTAGCTTTCAAAGCATTAACATTAATGGCTAAATGTTAAGAGTTCATGTTTCTTTATCAAACAAAAGCCGAAGGCTGCGAAGAACTTAAAAAACGATTATGGGCAGTGCTTAAATCAAGCTAAACTGTGCTTTACAGCTGCTAATATCAAGTATAGTATAACAGTTTTATAACAATATTTGATTAATAACAACAACAAAATTGATATCAGCTATAGCAGTTTTGTAAGAGTATGAATAACACAAGAAATTTGCTTAAAATCGCATTTCATAATTTGTTTATGGCTATTTCTGGCTTTTTTGCCAGTTGAACTGGCTTGAGCAGCTGCCAGCACTGGTGACTGGCCTGCAGCTGATGCTCTTCAGTGTTGCTAAACTGCTGCTTCATATGTAAAAAAAAAAAAAGTTTAAACAGTTAACAGCTCACACACACACACACATCTATACACGCGTAATTTGTTCGTTTAGCACTATGTAATACATATACACATGGTTCACATTTAAAAAATATGGTTTTTTTTTTATTATTTTTTATTCCTTTTGCTTTTGTTTTTCAGGAGAATTCTCTTAGCGCACACTAGTTAGCAACAACAGTTTGCCGCTGCCAGTTGGGGTAAATAAGTTGTTTATTTTATTTTTTTTATGCTTTAAGAGCATATTTGCGTTGTGGGAAGATGGAACGCTTGCGGATTTCCTTGAGGGTCTTGCGGTTGGCATCGCGCGACGACAGGGCCTTGCGCATGGAGCGTGTCTTCTTCTTGCGCAGATCCAAAGGCTTGTACTTCTTGTTCTTGAAGACCTTGCGCAGATTCTCCTTCTGCTTCTGGTGCATCACAATGTAGACGCGTGCGATGGCCTTGCGGACAACGCGGCTAAAAGAGAGCAACACATGCAAATGAAAAAAGAGTGTAACAGGGGGGAGCGGTCGGGACTTACATCTTGGACAGCTTGGAGGGTGCTCCGCCGGTGACCTTGGCCACGCGCAGATTGAGCAGCTCATTCTTGAGCTCATCCAATTGCTTGGTGAGCTCCTTCTTGTCCTTGGTTCTCAATTCTGAGCACTTGATCTTCACCTAAGTGAGTAGTAGAACAAAAACACAATCATTTTTAGAAAACTTGAAATAATTCACTTTTCAGCGCGCACATTAAAAAAATATATTGCCACGCAATAAGCATGCACAGTTCGGTTCGTGTTTCATACATTTCTTAGTTATTTCGTGCACGGATGTTATTTATTTTTAAGAATTAAGAATTCACAGAAACTCGGTACCAACCATTTTTCTCGCTGGTCACGTCAAAAAAGAAAGAACTAGGGCCGGGCAATCGAACGAGGGCTGTCGCATGAAAACAAACGATAATTTTGACAGATGGCAGCTGTGCCACTTTACAGCACTTGCCACGCGCTGCTCAACACTGGCCCGTGTGGAGCAATACTATCGAACGACAGTATGGCAACGCCAATAAATCCAGCCCACGGCCCCCGCACAGCACAAGCAAAAACGAACTAATTGTTTAAGTTAAATCGTTCATGAATTGACTGGAGAGAAGAAAACAAAAAGAAAACACACAACAAAACAAGGAGACAAATCGCAAACATGGCCGACAGAGCAATCAAGTTGCTCATCATAGGAGAGAGTGGAGTTGGAAAATCCAGGCAAGCAGCTTAACATTTGCAATTGCGTATTTCATCTGCACACACACACACACATATACACACGCACACACAACACGTAAACAATTGACCCTTAGTCATAAATGCGTGTTGTTTATTTCGCATTCAGATCTAATGCTAATCTATTATTGTTGCTTGCCCATTCCAGTTTGATACGTCGCTTCGTGGAGAACAAGTTCGATGACAATCATGACGTCACAATTGGCATGGACTTTAAGAGTGCCGTCATGAATGTGGATGGCATTGACTACAAGGTTGCACTGTGGGACACAGCGGGCGCCGAAAGATTTCGCAGTCTAACGCCCAGTTTCTATCGCAAGGCGCTGGGCGCCATACTCGTCTACGACATCACAAATCGCGAATCTCTGGTCAAACTGGATGCCTGGATGGCCGAGCTGGACAGCTACAGTGACAATCCCAACATAGCGATTATTGTCGTGGGCAACAAAATCGATCAGGAGCGTGTCGTCGACAGGGAAGATGGACGCAAATTTGCGCGCAAACATCGTGCCCTGTTCATCGAAACATCGGCCAAATGTGATCAGTACGTCAGTGATGTGTTCAAGGATATTGTGGAGAAGGTAGGGTCATTCTGTTACGACCATTATTCGACTCATCGAGTCATATTCATTTCAATTTGCTTGCAGATTGTCTCTTCCGAATATTTCGCCAACGGAAATAATTCAAATGGCATGACTATCGATAACACCCAGGATGTCGACTCGAGCCCATCGACGTGTTATTGCTGACGTGCGCGCCGTGCCTATCCTTGGTTCTTTATGCTTTTCGATATTTAATTTCCTTAAATTTGTAGCGTATATTTATTTCATTAGAGCATAAACGCTTTACTACATATCCCACAAAGAAAAGAAAAAGAAAAAAAAACAAAATGCCTCGATGTTTGTAACGGGAGTTTGCAACGCCCGCTGCTGCTCGGTAAGCAAGACGACGTAACTGTTTGTATGTACCTTAACTGTAAATATAATTATCCCACACATCAACGCAACGATTGGCCGGCCAACAATAATTTCCGCCTTTGTTTTTCTCCAAATGGCTCCGTTATTTTTAGCCCAGCTGCGCAAGCGCTCTATCGCCGTCCCTCTCGCTCCCGCACACACAGTTTTAGTCTCGTTTTCTGTTTCGTTTTCTATCTCTTTTTATTATTACATTTTTTTATGAAGACATTTCTTCGAGTCAAAAGCTCTTGCGCTAAATTTAATTAAAAAAAAATAAGAGAATTACAAATAAAAGAGAAAAAAAAGTAGAGAAGCAAAAAGGATTTTCAGATAGAAATATACATTGGAGCACGATTGTTTCGATTGGTGTGGGTGTGTTTATGTATGTATGTGTGAGTGTGTGTGTTTGTGGATTGTATTTACATTATCAATGAATTTTGATAGTTTTATTTAAGTTCCGCTTGCTGTTGTAATTACCGCTAAAGCACGAGCTGACAAAATGGCCGACGCTAAATAGATCTTTCGCCAGAGAAACAATGTTGCAGCCGTACGCCCTCTATGTATGTACAGTTTCTAAAATCATATTCTGGTTTTGTTTCGTTTTGTTGTTTTCCATATTTTTGTTTTGTTTAGTCGTAAAGTATCTAGATATTACAAATGTAGCTTAAAGTTATAGGCAACGTCTCCGTTACCGTTACGGTGCTGCCATCTGTCCTCTACTTGCCGGCGATGCCACTCTTTTTGGCATCCAGTTCGTAGATGAGCAAACGCCACATTTTCACCACAAACACCTCGGCCTCCTCGTCCAGCACCTGTAGTGGGCGAGAGAGAGATAGAGATAGAGAGAGAGAGAGAGTTGTTAGTGTGGTGAATTTGATTGTAGCTTTGAATGTTGTTTACTCACCATTTGGACGTCGTCCAGTATGCTCTGGGGCGGACTGCCGGCCAATACCTTGGAGCATATAAAGTCGACCAACGTTGGCTCCGGCTCACCGATATACTCGATGATTTTCTTATTGATCCATGGACGAATTTTGCGTTCCATTAGACCGCTATCGATCTCGTTGCGGTCGAGCTTATAATTAAACAGCTCCTCCTTTTGTGTGGGTATCCTGTCAATAATGCTTTTTATATGCCGCCGTTTTTCATCATGCACCTTTGCACCATTCTCATCCTTTTTGGTGTTTGCTGCGGCAGCATCTGCGCCCCCCGCAGATGCAGCTGCCTCATTCTTACCATGATGTTTGCCGCCCGGATGGCTGCCGCTGCCGCTGCCCCCGCCACTGCCACTGCCGCCACCACCGCCGCCGCCTCCGTGCTTGCCATGCTGGCCGCTGCTGTTCTTGCCACTTGACCCGGACGATGCTGAACCAGATCCGTTTCCCCCAGTAGCATTCGCTATCTTCTGGCTGACGGCAGCGGCAGCCGCTGTCGCCGCTGATACAGCAGAACTCTGACGCTCCGCGGCCGTCTGAGATGCGCTTATCGATGATGTGCTATTGCTGACATTATCATCATAATCTGCAAAGGATAACCAATATATCTATTAGTGTGGATATTAGGAAGATCATAATGATCTAATGAAAATTGTCTATAAAGGAGCATTCCTTAGGTATAAACTTTTCAGAATGGGGATATCTAATCTATAGCAAATTGATCTATATATGGAATTTAGATTGTGATCTATAAATGGATAGTTCTTAGGTATAAACTATTGGGTATTGGCAATTTGATATCTAATCTATAGGACATTGATCTATAGATGTATAGCAGAGGAATTTAGAATTCAGATTGGGAATACAGCATCATAAAGGCAGCTTTCTATAAAGATATATATCTAGATATAGATATCTAGTGATACCCAGAGATATCTGTAGATACATAGAGACATACATAGATTGGAATTGGGGAGTATAGATCGGAAATACAGTACAGGAAGATCATAAGTGATATAAAGAGGTAGTTCTTAGGATATCGATCTATACATGGAAATTCGAATTTAGATTGGGAATACATCATTACAAAGGTAGCTTTCTTTATCTCTAGATAGAGATTGGAATTTAGAATATAGATCGGAAGTACAGTCTACTATAGCTTATCATATACACATATATATATATATATATATACTACCTCTAAGACATGACTAGACCCTGCCATAAGCCTCTATAGCATATCCTATCCGTACATAACCCTATTTCACTCTATTACCACCCCCCTCCACATCATGGGCCACCTTTGCCACCTTCCTTCCGGCCCACTCACCTAAAGGCACCAGCTTCCGCTTCTTGGGATTGATGTTCTCGTCGTTGTCGTCATCGTTGATGAAGACGCCCGTTGTCTCGATCACCTTCTTCTTGAGACTGTTGCCGAGTGTGAGAGAGATGAGCGGCATGCTCATGGCTGAGGCGGCCGCAGCGGCCGCTGCCACCGTCTGGTGGTCATTCTCCATGGCATTCATTGTGGGCGTATGGATGTTGGCTAGCGAATCTCTCGACTCGCTGTTCTGTCGACTGACGCTACCGTCGCCGCCGCCACCACCACCACCTGCTCCTCCTGCAGCCTGATTGCTGTTGTTGCTAATGTTGTTGTTATTGCTGTTCTTGAGATGTGAATAGCCGCTGGCATTGGACGCCGTGTCCGCCATGGAGGCGCGATCGTCATTCGTCGATATGGAGTCCTCCGATGGCGGTGGCTTGTGCACCACCGCACCAACGCCCACCGCAATCACGCTGTCCCTGCTATCGTAGTCCTCGTTCAGCTGCTGCTGCTTGCGTCGCTCCGACTGCAGCTGCTGCTCCTGCTGCTGCTCCTGTGGCTCCGCCTCGCGTCGCTGCGCCTCCACATTGATGAGAATGCGCGGCTCGTAGAGCTTCTCGATCTCACGTCGCGCCTTCTCGAACTCCTGCGACGGATTCTCATATTCGCCGCTAAAGATTTTGTTCTTCAGTTCGGTCAGTTCGTCTGCCTCCTTTTCGCGATCCTTCGAATCGGCGTCCGCCTCGCGCACCCGCTCCGCCAAACGCTGCTGCAGCTCCCGACCGCGATAATAGAGCGCATCGTCACGCTCGTCGTCGTAGTCCTCAACGAATTCCTTCAAGCGTTTCGCGTCCTTCTCCCGCTCCTCCTGCCGCATCAGCTCCTTGAGGCGATACTGAAAGCATTTGAGAACATTAGTTGGATCTATATAGCAAATGGTTTAAGGATTCTTCAAGCTGAATTGCTTTAGCTATGATGCTTAATGAGAACTTTCTTAAGTCAGGAGAGTCTATCTAGAAGATAGCTAGATATATATAATACTATTTTATATATATACCCAAGTCTTTCATATATACCCGAATCACATCTATGCCAATAGCCTTAGCTGTTACTGAATACAATTTGAAGCATTACAAACTATCTTGCCTCTTAGTCTATAGCTTTCTATCGGATCTATATATATTAGCTTAGCTAACAGCTTAAGCTCAAGTTTCATCTTTAGGCCCATATCATCTATGGCATAACTGACAGTTTTACTACTTAATACTAATCTTCAGCTGAGCTACTTCTATGTGTCTGCTGCTCTTCACCTTTTCGTTCTCCCTGGCCTTGCGCTTCTCGCGTATCTCCCAGTTGGTCAGGCGCTCCTGGTAGGCGGCCTCCTTTTCGCGTGCCTTCTTCTCGGCCTTTTTTCGCTCGCGCATCTCCTCCTCCATTTCCTTTTCGCGGCGTGCATCGCGTACCGGCTTGACGAGCTTCTCGTCGCGCTCTCGCTCCCGCTCGCGCTCTCTGTCCCGTTCCCGCATCTCGATGCGCTCTCGCTCTCGTTCCCGCTCGCGTTCTCGCTCACGATCACGCTCACGTTCGCGCTCCTTGTCGCGCAGCTCGCGGATCTCGCGTTCGCGCATCATTTCACGCTCGCGCTCACGATCGCGGTCACGATCACGTTCCCGTTCGCGTTCACGGTCGCGCTCCTTGGTGCGGGACTTGGATCGTCGATCGCGACGTCGCCCATCCTTGTGGCTGTCGTTGGTGCTGCTGGTCGTGCGCTCCTTGTGGTCCTTGGTCGAGCGCACGGGCGACTCCTCGATGGTGACAATCGACTCCTTGCGACTCCGCTGATTGACTGGCTCTTTGCTGGGCGTCTCCTTGTCGCTGATCTCCACAATCTCCTCCACCTCGCTGCCCGCTGTGGAAGGCTTGCCGGCACCTGCACCGGTTCCGGCACTGCCGCTGGCGCTGCTGCTGCTGATTTTGCGCTCCGATTCGCGCTGTTGCTTCTTGCGTTCGCGTTCCTTTTCCTTCTCCTTGCTGGCCAGCTGCTTCTCCTTTTCCTTCTCCTTCTCGAGCTCCTTGCGGTGCTCGTCGGCCTCGGCACGCTTGCGGAACTTGCCGATCTCACTGCTGATCAAATTTCGCTTCTCCTCCTCCAGAGCATTGTCGTTCAGGGATTTGATCTTGAGGTCATCTTCGCCGCGTCGCGTCTTCTTGTTCCGATTGCTGTTGCTGCTGCTGCCATAGAGATCGCCGCGATTGGTGCCATCGAAGCCCTCGAACTCGTGCTTGTGCTCCTCGAGCAGATCGTGCATCTGGCTGGTGGCAAACTCGTCCTCAGTCTTTTCGTCCATGGCATTGGGACCGCCGCCGCCATTCTTGCACTCCTTCTCCTTGTAATCCTCGATTAGCACTTTGTTCTTAGCATCCACCTTAGCCACCAGCTTCTTACCATCAATCTCCAGTTCGCTGAGCAACCGCACGGACCTCATCGCCGCAATGGGGCCACTGCAAGCACGCAAAGAGGGAGAGGGAGAGGGCAAGACATATTAGATATTGTCATTATCACTATCAGAGTAATCGGATAGCGGCTTTGGCTTACTCAAATTCACAGAATCCGAATGTGGAGACGCGCTTCCAGTTGATGACCACGCCACAGGCGGCCAAAATGCGCTTCAGCAGGGACTCCGGGACGCGCTCACTGATATTGCCCACGAAGACGGTGATGACGGGTCCACGGAACTGCGGCTGCGGCTCCGGCGGCCGATGATACACTGTTGGCTGTGAGCTGATCGTCGCCGAGTTCCGGTAACTGCGTGGCGGGGGTATCGGAGGCATCAGCTAGCACGAAAAACAAGCGAAATTTTCCATTTTTGCACACAAATCTTGGAACATTTATCGAGTACACTTACATGCGGTGGTGGTATCGATGCATTCATGTATGGCGGCATCGGCGCTCGCGGTGGATATGACATGTTGGATGTTCCTTTTGTTGCGCCTTCCTGTTTTTTATTGTTGTTAAATACTATTATTTTGTGTATTGTTGTTGGCGTGCGTGCGAATTAAAGCCGACACATTCATACAAACCAACACACACAGACACACACACAGGCACACTCACTCACTCGCTCTAACACACACACTCACACATGCACGCGCGCACACGGGTGTGATGGAGTGAACGTGAATCGTGTACGATGTATTTTCTAGATCGAATGCAAACAAGTGTGCACAGCGCTAACAGCAAGCCCACCACACGCGTTTATTTGTCTAATATTACGCTTTTATGTTTCAATTTTCTAATTTTTGTACATACATATGCAATTAAAAAAAACTACACGTAAAAAAGGCTGTTCTCAAATTTTCACCACTACAGCCGCTGCCACATAGAGATGAGCAAGCGTGAAAGCGCTCCAGTTATCGCTAGCGCGTGCGATATATTTACAAATGCAGCCCGGCTTGTGGAGCGCTGTGCAGTGCTGTACAATTCGCAATCAATTTATGATCAGCTGTTTCATTGACAAAAAAAAATAATAATACGATAAAAACATACGAGATTTTATAACAAAATAAAATACAAAGCAGAGAGTATATCGAATCGAACGAAATTGACATTTAACAGTAGTTTTGCCTGTGGTGCAGTTTATAAAGGGAAGCTAAAATTGCATTGCTTTGCAAATCTGTTTTGAGTATTATACAATGCGCCTGGGTGGTGTGCTACGCTGCCGCAGCGTTATTAAACAACAATATGTGCCGCAGCACAAGCCCGCGCTGGATGACGACATAAAGCGCTTGGAGGAGTTCCTGCTATGCAGACCAAATATTTTGGTGCTCACAGGCGCGGGCATATCAACGGAATCAGGTAACTGTAAAGCGAAGGCTAAGCTAACAGCTACGAAACTACAACTTAGCTCAGGCAGAGCACAAACTTTAATAGATTTCATAGCAACCAGCTTATGCGTGGCTAAGCCGAGGCGCGGGAGATTCTCCTAGATCCTTCTGCGTTTATAGGGAGTTTTCACTGTGCAGTTAGTAATGTACCCTTCTTTGTGTGACAGGCATACCCGACTATCGTTCCGCTGGCGTTGGCCTGTACGCGCGCACCAACCACAAACCCATCCAGCATATCGACTTCCTCAAATCCGCCGCAGTGCGAAAGCGCTATTGGGCCCGGAACTTTGTGGGCTGGCCCAATTTCTCAGCGACTCAACCGAATGCCACACATCATGCTCTGGCGCGATTTGAGCGCGAGCTGCGCATCCAGGCGGTGGTCACCCAGAACGTGGATCGCCTGCACAGCAAGGCGGGCACCAAGAACATCGTGGAGCTGCATGGCAGCGGCTATGTGGTCAAGTGCCTGGACTGTGAGTATCGCATCGACCGGCACGAGTTCCAAAACATACTCACCGCCATGAATCCGGCGTTCAAGGATGCCCCGGACATGATACGGCCGGATGGCGACGTCGAGATCCCAGTCGAGTATATCGAAAACTTTCAAATACCCGCCTGTCCGCACTGCGAGGGCAACCTGAAGCCGGAGATTGTGTTCTTCGGGGATTGTGTGCCCAAGGAGCGACTGGAGGAGATCGCCAAGATGGTGTACACCAGCGACGGACTGCTGGTGCTCGGCTCCAGTCTGCTCGTCTTCTCCGGCTATCGCATAGTGCTCCAGACGAAGGATCTGAAGCTGCCCGTGGCCATTGTCAACATCGGAGAGACGCGCGCGGATCACTTGGCGGACATCAAGATCTCCGCCAAGTGCGGCGATGTCCTGCCCAAGATCTTCGACTATCGCGCCACAACCTAAAGGCCATCCAGGAAAACTAAAGCTTGTATCTATTGTAACTGTAAAAATATATATATTTTGTTAAACATTCGAGGATCCTTCGATGTCCGCGAGGTATTGATCGATCTCGTCGAAGACGCCTCGATCGCTGTCCCGGTACCAAATGTCCGTTTGCCGCAGCTGCAGCTGCTTCAGGGTCTCGGGCGAGCGATCGCCCAGCCGCTCGTCGTCTTGGGCAAAGCGCAAGGTGCAGCTGCCAGTGCAGGGATCTGCCAGCTCCTCGTCGTATTCGTAGACGACGAGGTAGAAGTGCGACTCGCACGTAAAGGATTCGCGCAGTTGCAGCGGATTCTTGAGGCCGCTGGGCAACAGCTGCTCCGTTGGCGACGGCTGTGTGTCCATCAGCTCAATGATGGGCTCCTCCACGGGAGGTGAGGCAGGTGGAAGCGGCGATGGCGGCTGGAAGTGAAAGCGCCGCTCGGCCAACTCGTTCAGCTTCGCGCAGCTGAGCACCTTCAGGCGCTGGGAGGAGACAACCGTGATGACGCTGGCGTCCGTGGAGGGTGAATCCTCGTCGGAGATCACCGGCGACTCATCGTCGGCGGCGAGGCTCAGCTCGTGACAATTCTTGGCCATATAAAAGGACGCATCGATGTTCTCGTCCAACTGCTTGGCCGGCTTGGGTTGCTCGAGCTTCGCCTCCACCTCGATGCACATGTCGCACTTGAAGTTGTTGGGCTCGTCGGCCGAGAGCCGGGACAGGCGCGCCGTGCCCACGTAGCACTTGTAGTGGGTGCCGATGGCGGCGCACAGTATGCACGGCTGGATAAGCCAGGTGTTCCCGCTGAAGTCCCGCCCCTTGGGGCACAGGCAGACGTCCTGCTCGCAGCGCATCCGCTTGTTGTGCAGCTCGCTGTAGGCGTTCGGCTGCTGCTCCCACGTCGCGTCGCGGTCCGGCACGAAGACCGACTGCAGCCGGATGCTGTCGTGGAAGCTCTTCGACCGGCACCAGAGACACCGCAAATAGTAGCCCGAGGCCAAAGCGTAGCGCCGCATGCACGTCCGATGGGCGAATCCCTTGCGGCAGCAGTCGCCATAGGTGACGTTGTGCAGCAGAAAGGGCGAGATGTGGCGAAAGCAGATGTCACAGTGGGCCGTCTTCGGTGGCTCGGCGAGCAGCTGGCGCTTGTAGTCGTCCAGCGGGGCACAGTTCTCGCAGTAGGTGCGAAAGTCATCACAGAAATGGGTGACGCAGCGATTCTCTAGGCCGCACCTCATGTGGAAGACGATGCGGCACTTGAAGCATATGACGCTGGCGCCCTTCTCGCGGCAGAAGGCGCATTTGCGCGTCTGGGCAGCGGCTGCCTCCTGCCGTATGTCGCGCAGCAAGAAGCCCAAGATGCCGCTCGAGTCGCCGCCGCGTTGCGGCAGGTTCGTGGACAGCAGCTATGTTGGGCGGGCAAAATAGATGTATATGGAAGAGTTTAAGTGGAGTTCACTTACCAGGCAGTAGTAGTGCACTGTTACCTTCTGCTTAACCATCCATTCGCCATAGAGCAACGTATCGTCCTCGTCCTCGTTACCTTTATTGCATATATCACAAACATGCATTTTTTCACTTTTAATTTAAAATTCTTTTCAAACAATGTGACCGTAGCCGCGCTACACTTATCGATAATTAATGGAATTAGCCAACACTGCTTGTCAGAGTGGAATAGAAAAGACACACACAAACACACACATTCACATATAACAAAAAAAAAAAAAAAACAACGGCAGCAGCAGCAGCAGCAGCAACAACAACAGCGGCGGCGAAGACGACACCAACATAACATCCAGAGGAGGCAGCGACAAAACTGGCTGTTATATATATAAATACGTCTAGAAAAACATAACACAATGGCGTATGACTTAAAAAAGGAGTCGGACGTTAAGGAATATGTGGAGAAGCTTGGCGTTGAGTATCGCTTTGGCTGCTATTCCGAAAAGAAACCGGAAGGTAAATACCAACAACAACAACAGCAGGCGGCCCAACAACAAGAACAACAACATAACCTAGGTTTTCTTTTGGTTTTTCGTAATTGAATTACAAAACATGAAACGAACAAGTCTGTAAATGAGAGGCGTGAAATTCGAACTGTAAATTTGTGATCGATTGCACAATCTGAATTGACGTTTGCTCTGATTTGTTTGCAGTTTGCCACCTGCTCGGCGACTACCTGGAGGGCATCAAGAAGGACTTCGAGAAGGCCTCCAAGGTGTACAAATCGACCTGTGACGACTATGGCTATGCCAAGTCGTGCTATAAATACGGCAACTACAGCTTCCTGGGCAAGGGCAAGAGCGGCAGCAAGGGCGAGCCACGCGTCGCCTATCAGTACTACGAGAAGGGCTGCCACCTGAACGACTCAGATGCCTGCCTGCACTCCGGCCTGCTGCTCGTCTCGCGTTCCATGCCCAAAGAAATCGACCGCAATGTGCCTAAAGTGAGTGCGAATCTCGCTATCGATCTCGATCTATAACTCTCTCTCTCTCTCTCTCACTGTCCGCTCCGCAGGGTTTGCAGTTTCTCACCAAGAGCTGTGACATGAACAATGCCACCGCCTGCTTTTATTTGTCTGGGATGCATATTTCGGGCGTGCAGAAGAAGCCGGAGGATGCGGCTGCCGCGGCGCAGACCAAGACGCTCAAGGACACCGACTACATTGTGCTCAAGGACATGAAGAAGGCGTTCCAGTTCGCCTACAAGGCCTGCGAGTTGCGTAACATGTATGCGTGCGCCAATCTCAGCCAGATGTACGCGCGCGGCGACGGCACCGAGAAAAACGAAAAGGAGGCCGAGAAGTACAAGAAGCTGGCGCTCGAGATGCAGGAGGAGGTGAAGAAGCAGCAGGAGACGCTCAGCTTTCAGCAGGGCGTCAGCATGCCAAACTGATCTGCGCATATCCATATATACACATATATCTATATATATATATATATATAGTGTATCAGAGTATATATATATATATATATATATATATATATATATATCTATATATATGTGTATGTGTGTGTATGAGTATAGGCCATTTTCTTATGCCTTTTGCTTAAACTTCCAACTTTTCGCTTTGCCTTTTGTTCACTTGACATTTCTATAACTAATTTAAGTGGCATATGCACATATATGTATATATGCAAGTATATGTACACACTCATATACATATATGTATACATAGTGCATATAGATTTGTATACTCTATTGTTTGTTTGTTTTTCTTCGTGTATATAGACAGCGGCATTTGCGTTTTCGGCATGTGTGTTTGTGAAAGAGCAAAAAATGAAATTCCTAGTTTTAATTGTTAAAGTTGTAAACGACAAACAAGAGACAAAACAAAATATGAATAATCTTATATATTCCCAAGATCACCCCCCACCCACGCCCACCCCCAACCCAACTCCCCCCGTTGATACCTTAAATTAAATACAAAGAAACAAACCAAAATCAAGCACAAAACACACAAAGGACTTTCAACTGAGCAATGCAAAAAGCCAATCAGAGAATGGAATCTGATTGGGAAGGGAGTGTAATTTAACAGTATATAAGGTATTTATAAGGTATATGTATATAAGGTTTATATAGGGTATATACGATAAGGCAGTCTCAATAGGCAAGTTCTAGGCGCATGCCAATTGGAAGCCAGCAGAAGCATGTTCATTCCAATTGGATTCTAACCTGGGCTTGTCATATAGAGAATGGAGTGATGGTCAGAGCTATAGGCAAGGTATATGGAACTTCAAATGGGCATATATAACTGCAATTGGAGTGTCATAGGATATATTCCAATATGCAATTCGAGTAACATTTACTGCAGAAAGGATAGCACGGGTAGGAAGGACATATCAATTGGATTAATAGTGTTGATGCGAGCCAATAAGAAAATATATAGATTTTATATTATATTTATAATTTATACTATATATATATGAACTTTTATATATTATATGACCTATATTCCACTCCAATTGGAAAAGGGTATATAAAAGGACATGCTTAGAAGAAAATGCCAATCAGACGATTATAAGACGCGCTTTCTATATGATATATGACATATGATATATAGTGTATAGTATATATATGACATATTATATATGATATGTGACATATGATATGGTATATAGTATATATGGCATATGACATATGGTATATATGACATGATATGATATGATATATGATATTATAGTATATATTTAGGCAGATCAGCTGATGAATGTATATATTTATATTATATGTATATATATTTACATTGCATACATATATATTGTAGATCTATATGCATATATCTATTACATATATTCCATATATATATATATATATATATTAGTTACATCCGTAAAGCCAATTAGAGAGCTGAAAGAAAGCTCTCGTGCCAGCTGTGCGTGCTCCCTTTAATAACTGTTTAGCTGCATAAAATAGGCGCTGCGCTCTATACTTTAGGTTCCGAAGGTATTATTAAATAACTTGATCACGAGCTGTGAACTGGGCACAATATCTAAAGTCCAAGTCAGCTTCCTGTTCTGAGAGAAGTATATGTACGTATGTATGTAGATCAGTCAATCAGTCGGCCAATCAATCAATCAGTCACTGCATCTTGCTATTGGTTCATTGTATAAGAAATAATACCATTCGTCAGCTAGTTATCAAACGAAATCAAAGTTTCTGTTAATCAATCAGACAATCAATCAGTCAGTCAGTCATCATTAAGCTAGTCAATCAAACAAATATTCAATCAAGCAATTAAGTCAGTCAATCAGTCAGTTACTCAATCAATCAGTCAATCAATATCAATCTGTCGGGCGATCAATCTCCATAGTCAATCAGTCATCATCCATCTGTCTACCGGTCAATCAGTCATTCCATCAAGACAATCATTTACTTAGCTCACTAATCAATCTACTAGTCAATCAATCAATCAATCAGTCAATCAAGAAGTTAGCAGCTAAAGAGGCAGCCAATCAATCAATCAGTCATTCAAGCAAATCAAATCGACAAACCAATCAATCAAGCAAATAATCCAGTAGTGAAGCAGCAGTTACTAGTCAATCAGTCGTTCAATCAATTAGCTTGCCAATCAATCAGTCATTCAATCAATTAGCCAAAGCTTTCATTCAATCATCTAGTCATTCAGAAATTAGTCAGTCAATCAATTAGTCAATCATTCAGCCAAATCAATCAATTACTGGATCAATCAAATTGCCTCTCAGCCCATTCAATCACTCAATCCCTCGTTATTCATGCACTCAATGCCCTAATCACTCAATCAATCAGTTTGGCCTGTCGCTAATCAGTCATCAAATTAATCAATCAATCACTTAATCACTATATAGATGCAAATTGCTAATCAGCTGTTGATCGATCGCCCGATTAGACAGCTATATATGTTTAAGACATGCCAAGACATGACTCCCCAAGTTCCTATTGGAACAACAATCAAGCTGCGATCAATTCCAATTGGACACGTCATGCTTAGGGCGCTTGGGACAGCTATGCTGAGTAGGGGGAGATAAGAGACTCGCATATATTTTCCAGTCAAGATTTCTGTTTGATTAACTGTAATATAAATATTAACAAACAAACAGACAGAGAGAGAGAGAGAGAGAGAGAGAGAGAGTTATGCTAGTAACAAGATCTGCTTCCCATACTTATTCTTCGTTTCAATTTTTCCTTTTTTTTTGGGAGATGACGAATTTTGTTTTTGTTTTTTACTTTTTTTTTGGGAGTATTCTTGAGACATGTTTCCCCGATAAGATGAATGAATATTTAATGAATGGGGGCATATATAGCATAGCATAGCAAACTGAGATCCGTTGGGATGCGATAAGAGCGAAGTGGCTGGGAAGGAAGAGGGAGGGGGAGGGAGAGGAGGTTGTCAGAGTGGCATGAAAACTTTAGTTGCTAGTCGAGGCGCCATTCGGATGCTCATTTGCGACAAACGGGCATATTGGTTGTCGGAAATTGAGAGAGACCTTTAAACTGGTTATATATGCTCGAGTATAACAGTTTTGTGTATAACCATATGCTCTTGTATAACAGTTTTATATAGAGCTATAATAATAGCATATAACAGCTTCAGAGAGAGAGAGAGAGAGAGAGAGAGAGAGAGAGAGAGAGAGCTATGTATGTGCTTGTGTATAACAGTTTTGTAATTTACTATATCCTCTTGTATAACACTTTCGCATACATCTATATGTTCGTGTATAACAGTTCCACATAGAGCTATAATGATTGCATATAACAGTTTCATATAAAATTATATGCTCGTGTATAACAGTTTCATATAGTACTATATGCTTGATTATAACAGTTTCATATAGTACTATATGCTTTCATATAACAGTTTCACATCGAACTATATGTTCTTGTATAACAGTTTCACATAGTTTAGATTCATATAGCTATAAGCTCACGTATAACGCTGTACAGATCGAACTACAAGTCAAATGATCCAGAAACTTTTAAAATATCGATATACGATAGTAAGTTTATCGATATTACAGACAATGAAGCCAAAATTCTTCTTCTTAGCCCAGCTTCGATCCCTCAAAAGTAGAGTATCCTGCAGTCGACTGCTAAGTCCATACTCTCGTTTTTTACCTAGTTAATAGTTAGTTAGTTCATCTTATCTATTTCTATGTTCTAAAGGCCACGTAATCTTACAATTTGCATAAGTAAACGCAGACAGATTCAATATTTTGATATTGTCTAAGTTTTTTCGCCCAAAACCTGAGAAATGTCTCGGTCTTTTTCCAGATTTATCTTCTTATGAAGTGTATTATAATATAAATATATATATGTCTGTCTATCAGCCAGTCTCCCTGTCTGTACATCTCTCTCTCCCCCTCTCTCTCTCTCTCTCAATATGTAAGGCATTCCTCTGCAATAGCAAGAAACGGCGCTGCAGAGGACTATGTATGTCTGTCTGTCTCTGTCTAACACAGCCTCTGTTAATATGCAAGGCATTCCTCTGCAAGAGCGCTGCAGAGGACTAACGCACAGCTATGCATAAGTGAGCAGCATAAGTGAGCAGCAGCGAGCCTGCCCATTGGCCTCTTCCGCTCTCTGAGGAATTTTGAATTTGGAGCAGTAGAGTCTACGCACACATTCACACAAATGCTAATACGGATAGAGAGTAGTAAGGAAATTATGAGCAGCGAACCTCTGGGATTGGTCAATTGGCTGAGCGAGAGTACAAGGAATTTAGCAGCACTCATACAGATGGCAGAGCGAGCAGTGAGTGCAAGCTAAAGGAAATTATGCATAATGAGAGCTGCGCCTTAGGATTGGTCAGCTTGCCTAGCTGCGTCGAGTGCAGAAGAGAGCCAGCATCCAGCGAGCAGCAGAACTCGCGCATACAAGCAAATCAATGCGAACGTACAAGGAATTGTGCAGCACGCACGCACACACATGTGAAAGAGTGCAAGCAAAAGGAAGAGAGTGAGAGCAATGGACTTCTCGCTTGTTCACACTGCGCCTTGGGATTGGTCAGCTGTTGTGAGAGCGCAAGAGAGCAACGTTTAAAAGTTAAGCACGAAGTGAGTGACTGTAATATGTACATATATGTAATATAACGAAATGCAATCACGTAAGCTACGTAATATGAATAACGTAATGCGAATAAGTATTCTTTTATACACTATATGTATTCCATATGGATATACATATGAATTATTAACTATTGCATATTACGTAATTCAAATAACGTAATACGTATTACGTTATGCGTGTTACGTGTAATATACGTCATATTACATTCATCAGCTTTGTATTTCTTATATATAACATATAGATCGGCAGATATTATGATCATATATGGCACTTACTTCGAGCTTAGTTACTAATACTATATAAAATTACTAATAATAATCTACACGTATGTATATATTGCTAATCAGTGGCAATATCAGCTTACACACAAATTTTAATTAAATGCTTAAAAGTAGTTTAATTACACAGTTTATTAGGCTTAGGTTTCTAGGCAACTGTTAGCTAACTGTTGTTGTTCAAGCCAAGCCCAAAAACAAATAAATCAGCCCAATAAATAACTTTCTTTAATGGCACGAGCTATTTAAAAAAAACATAATTAGTTAGTCGCTGTACCATGACATGACCTTTGCCGCATAGGATTGTATGCTGTTCAACTGTTCAAATGCCGACGACAACAACAACAGCAGCACAGCTGCGGGCACACTGTGCATGTGTGTGTGTGTGTGGCCAGCATGCAATCGTGCTTATATGCATGCATACATGTGTGCGAGTAGCACGGGTATATAGTCTATATAGGCTAGTTAAGCTGTCTATATGTAAGCAGCATGCACACACACACACTCACCCACATACGTATTTGAATAAAGCAGGTACAGACACGGACCGAATGGGTGACTCTATAGAAAGAAAGAAAGAAAAAAAAAACAAAATCAAGCTCGGCAAAAATTTTCGATGCTCAGTTTCGACTAAAGCGCTATCCGAAACATCGAATCAGTTTAACGTCAAACGTCGGCGGCATCAAGACAATATAGAATAAAATAAAGCCAAAGCCAAATGCTAAACTCAACTAAACTAAACTGAAGCCAAAGCCAAATGCGAAAAGCTTAGACTATAAATACACGCACGCACACAGCCAAACATTCATCAGTCATACAAACACACACACACACATACATTCTTGCACATGAGCATGCATACATGCACACGCACACAGGCGTACAGAGAGCATAAAGAAATGTGAAAGATGCGCGCGGTCAACTGAGCAACGGGATTCGGGATTGAAATTTTTTTCTTTCATTTTTGTTGTTGTTGTTACTTGTTTGTGTGTTGCCTATTGTCATTGCTGCTGCTACTGCTGCGGCGCGGTGCACAAAAGTGTGATAAAGATAAAAGACAAGTGAGAAGCGCTTGTACGCGACTGGCACGAGGCGCGTGCGTGTGAGCGAGATCGCAGGCGCAACTGAATGCTGTCGAGGAGCGAGAGCAAGAACAAGAACAAGAGCGAGACCCGAAGACGAAATTGAGTAGGAAGAAAGGCAACGGCGGGCTGACAGTGGCGGCGGCTATTTTATGATTGCCCCTTGATTTATGCCTTCTGCCTTACAACGCGAAATGCATTAAGTGACACGCACACACAAACGCGCGCGCGGACACACACACACACACACACACATACACGGCATTGTGTGTGGGTGTGTTTGAGTGTCGCGCCACGCCGCGCCTTGTGCTTTAAATTGCCACCTCCCCCCGTCCCCTACCCATAAGATCAACTAGTACCAGCAGCGCCCCCCTTGGCCGCGTCCTCACCCCTCCCCTGCGCTAAGATCTTCACGACAATTGAAAATAACGCGCGTTCATATACATAGAGGCTTAAAGCCAGCTACATGCTGTGTGTGTGTGAGTGTGTGCGTATATGTGTGTGGGTGGCTGGATTGCCTGTGTGCGGCTAAGCCGCGACTAAAGCGCCGAGCAGAGCAGAGACACAAGACAAAGACGGAGACAGCGAGAGAGGGGGACGCCACCAACACAATCAAGCCAGGCAGGCAAATCAACACCATTGAAGTGGAAGCGACAGAGATTGAGATTGAGATTGCGTTTCATATAGCGGCCGCAGCGCAGTTTACGAGTGTCCATCACCACTACAACACCGTGCAGCAATGGAAGACTCTTGGGGTCTTAGCAGCACTACGGGTACGGGCACAAAAAATTACATACTTAAAATCTCAACTTAAATATATATCACCAAAAAAAAAAAAGGAAAAAATCAAGAAAGAACAAAAAAAAAACAGAGATCGAGGCAAAAATTCAACTTTCAAATTGAAACACGCAAAAGGAGGAGAGCAGACAAGTGTTGCAGCATATGCAAAGTTAATAATTCACTAAATAATCCTTCAAAGGAAACAAAAAACGACAAGCCAAAAAATACAAATTTATGTGCTAATTTCTGTATTTTTTTGTCCTTTTTGTTATGCGGCAAAAATCAAAATGAATTAAGCAATTAGTGTTGATTTAGTGTGCGTGTGTGTGTGTATGTGTGTATGTGCAGTGACGTCATACACGCCACGTATATGTATATGACAGATTATAACTAGTATATAACGGTTATATGTACATATAACTATAATGTAATTCAAAATGTTCGTCGTCGTCGCTTAGAAATGGATTTTTTTCTGCACATTTGTCGGCGCGTTTATTTTGCCGTTTCTTCATCTCTATACACACACACACATACACACACACACACACACATACATACACAGATACTAGCGCATATAATCTATTTATATATGCATGTGTGTGTGTGTCGCGTAAACTAAAGCATATGGATCAATTGTCTAAATTGGCTCATTAAGTGAAACTTAATGACATTTACTATGCACAAAAAAATACCAACAAAAAGGCAACGAAAAAAAAATTGTAGAACTAAATCAAAAGACTGTTGTTGTTGTTGTTGTTGCTGCTGCTGCTGTGACTATTGTATAGTTTTCTTTTTACTTTTTGTTGTTGTTGTTGTTGCGGAAAACTTAATTTTTATAGATGACTTCATTTGTATGTGGCCCGCGTACAATGCGGCGTATGCGCAATGCGATTAATCATACGCATTTTTTAATGTTTACTAATTCGAAATGAAAACTGTCAACAGTTTTTGCGTATGCATAATTTTTGAAGTTCAATCTGAATTAATCCGCAATTCGAATCAAATCAAATAAAAAAAATCAATTAAATTGGCTTTTTATTGTTGAAACGCATTGAAGCGTTGCATAAAACTAAACAACAACAAAATAGACAGAGCTAAAACTAAATGGAAACATCTATTCGAGCAACACGCAACTGGAAATACCATGTCTCATTGCCTAAAGCTCAATCAATTTGACAGCTAACAAGCGGTCACATTTAATAAACAGTTATTTAAGTTGGAAGCGGTCCCTTCGAAAGCTGAGCGAGCCGAGAAAAGCATCAAAAGCTTGCCGGTTTCGACATAACCTAACTTACAGATAAAAATAGCTACAGATCGAGATACAGATACAGAGATACAGATACAAATATAGAGATACAGATACACAGATACAGATACAGATACACAGATACAGATACACAGATACATAGATACAGATACACAGATACAGATACAGATATAGATATAGAGATACAGATTCAGATACAGATACAGCTACAGATTCAGATTCAGATACAGATACAGATACAGATACAGATACAGATACAGATACAGATACAGATACAGATACAGATACAGATACAGATACAGATACAGATACAGATACAGATACAGATACAGATACAGATACAGATACAGATACAGATACAGATACAGATACAGATACAGATACAGATACAGATACAGATACAGATACAGATACAGATACAGATACAGATACAGATACAGATACAGATACAGATACAGATACAGATACAGATACAGATACAGATACAGATACAGATACAGATACAGATACAGATACAGATACAGATACAGATACAGATACAGATACAGATACAGATACAGATACAGATACAGATACAGATACAGATACAGATACAGATACAGATACAGATACAGATACAGATACAGATACAGATACAGATACAGATACAGATACAGATACAGATACAGATACAGATACAGATACAGATACAGATACAGATACAGATACAGATACAGATACAGATACAGATACAGATACAGATACAGATACAGATACAGATACAGATACAGATACAGATACAGATACAGATACAGATACAGATACAGATACAGATACAGATACAGATACAGATACAGATACAGATACAGATACAGATACAGATACAGATACAGATACAGATACAGATACAGATACAGATACAGATACAGATACAGATACAGATACAGATACAGATACAGATACAGATACAGATACAGATACAGATACAGATACAGATACAGATACAGATACAGATACAGATACAGGTACAGATACAGATACAGATACAGATACAGATACAGATACAGATACAGATACAGATACAGATACAGATACAGATACAGATACAGATACAGATACAGATACAGATACAGATACAGATACAGATACAGATACAGATACACAGATACAGATACAGAGATAAAGATACAGATACAGAGATACAGTTATAGATACGAATACATAGATATAGATAAAGATAAAGATACAAATACTTTGACAGCTGCCTACTATAATCGAGGCACATCTATACAGAGATACTACGCGACGCGATCCGATGGGATGGGATGAGATGGGATGGGATGAGATGAGTTGGGTGCTCTCAAACTCAACTTAAACGATATACAAAAGTCATATTAAAACGCATTGTTGGCGCTGATTTTGCTTATTTATGTACAAAATATCTAACATGGACTTAAATGTATGTTCCTCTCTCTCTCCTTCTCTCTCTCTCGTGCTCTCTCTCTCTTTATGTACAATATATATATATATTGATATATGAATGGACTTTGTGTATAGTGAAATATTTGTCTGTCTCTCTTGTAAAACAATTGCGGCAACGAGGCGTATACGTAATATACATGAGGATATACAGTTGCTGGCAGTGTTGTACAATGCACGCAGTTTGTGAATGGTTGTGGAAGCATTACCTAACAGAATCAGTCTATATCGTATACTCTATACCCTATATTCGATATACTCTGTACTCTATACTCTATACTCTATACTCTATACTCTATACTCTATACTCTATATACTCTATACTCTATACTCTATACTCTATATACTCTATACTCTATACTCTATATACTCTATGCTCTGCACTCTATACTATAGATTAGTTATCGATTATCGATATACTTTCAACCTGTTTAACTTCTGGTTAACTTTTGATCGGCAGTTGCTTGGGCGTTCTATAGAGTTCGAGAGGCGCTAATGCGGCTGTTATTCAATTAGTGTGAACTTAATTAACTGTGATTGAACGTTTCGCTGATTGTTATCCATGTTAAATTGATTATCATTAGCACCGACGCGACGCCAGCCGGCGACACAACTTCTCTGCGCTGTAAATGCTGATTAAGCATTATTGCATTATGCGGGTCGTCGCTTACAAAATGCGTTCGGGCTCAATTGACCCCTAAGACGGACGGACGGACGGACGGACGGACGGACGGACGGACACTGAAAAACTAAGTTGAAGTAGGCAAAGAAGAAGAAGAGGAAGATATATAGATACTGTTCTCTACTCTGATCTGCAGCAAGTGGCAGCCACATTTGGGCATCGTCGGGCTGCTTATATAGCTTAGTAAATTCCAATGTTCTTCTCTTCCTTCTCTTCCTCCTCTTGTTCTTCTTCTTCTTCTTCTTCGTCTTCTTCTTAGTATTGTGTATATGTTTTATTGAACTGTTGCCCGACGTTACGTACTAAAATTGCCTTCAATTGTTTATCGAAATTTATGCAAATTGCCCCACAAAAGAAATGAAGAAACGTATACAAATATCATCGAAATATCTATATATAGCTGACAGCTTTGAGAGGCTTAAAAAAGTAAAATAAAAAGTAACAAAAAAAATATAAATGAAACAGGAATACACGTATATGCATTTTATGATATAGCAACTATATATAGTTAACATTTTTTGTATATGCAAATTTTCAAGTATAACTGCCTCAAAAAACTAAAAAAATATTAATAAAAAAATAATAATAAAAAAAAATTTAATAAAAAAAGTTTTAGTAAAAAAAAAATTGATAAAAAAATATCTTTAATAAAAAAAAATTTACATAAAAAAATTAATAAAAAAATATTTAATTAAAAAAAAATTTACATAAAAAAATTAATAAAAAAATATTTAATTAAAAAAAAAAATTTAATTCAAAAAAATTGTAATAAAAAAAATTAATACAAGCAATATTTAATTAAAAAACAAAATTTTAATAAAAAACAGTTTATTAAAAAAAAATTAATTAAAAAAAATTTCATTAAAAAAAATTCAATTCAATTAAAAAACAAGTAAGAACGTTGCTGTCGGACGCAACCGACAGCGAAATACTATTTCACGACCCAGCAGCACACAGGGGCCTCTATCACATTATATTTTTTAAAATTTAACCTTAAATCCCCACTTTCGCCGCTCAAATTAGCTGCAGACTAAAACTTTTCATTGGAGGTGGCCAGACAGTTTCAATTAGGATCGAACCCTTACCTTAGCAAAAACACGCACCTAAATCGAGAGAGGTGGCAACTCTGAACATGTGATTTAAGTAGCGAGCGTAGAGGTGTGGGCTCAAACCCCGGTGCGGTCATGTTGATATTTTTGTTATATTTTCCTTATTTAGTTATTTTGTATTAATAAAATATTCTTTTCAAACATATATATATAATTTGACGAATCAAAAGACAAGGTCAAAGGTCACAAAGTCATTATTTGGCGCGTTATTGGCTCAGAAGTTGCAGATGATTAAGTTTTGATTTGCCACGCCCCCAGTGGCCGTAGACAAATAATTTTTGGCATGTGCATAGAGTGGGCGTTCTGGAATATAACTGTAAAGTTTGGATGCTTACATTCGAAAAATGCGAAAATTACAGGGTATTTTTTCTGTGTCACGCCCCTTTTGGGGCGTAACAATAATTTTTGGGGCATCGATAGAGGAGGCCCCCAGTAACTTAACATTCAATTTTGAAGCTTCTAGCACTAAAACTGTGGGAGATATAAGCTGATATTAGTTGCCACGCCCCCTGAAGGCGTAGATATATCCGCCATAGCTTTTCGATTGTGGGATGTTAACCCGAGTATATATACCAAGTCTCAAGTCTCTAGCATCAATAGTGCTCAAAATATAACGAAACTAGTAAAATCACTATATATTCAGATCCGATTTGCCACGCCCCTAGTAGGCGTGGCCGTAAAATTTTTTGGGCGATCCTTATAGGAGCGTAACAGTAACCCACGTGCCAAATTTGGGCGTTCTAGCTTTAAAACTGTAGAAGATACAGTTTGACCCGATTTGCCACGCCCCCAATGGGCGTAGATATATCCGCCATAGCTTTTTGATTTTGGGATGTCGACATGAGTGTTCAGTTAAAATCTCAACTCTCTAGCTCTTCTAGAAGTAGTGTTTCTGAGATACAGGAAAATGCATTTTCCGATTTGCCACGCCCCTAGTGGGCGTATCGGGAAAATCTTGACACTTTATCAGACGAGGGTATACACGAGTATATATTTCAAATTTCAAGTCTCTAGCTTCAATAGCGTGGAAATGGTTTGCGTTCATACGGACAGACGGACAGACGGACAGACGGACGGACGGACAGACGGACAGACGGACGGACAGCATGACGGACATTGCACAAAACCAATATACTATATCACTACGTGAAATAGTATAAAAATTATTAAAAATTATTTCTAATAAAAAAAAAATTAATAAAAACTAATGTTTATATGTATAAATTTTAAAATATATTCAAAAATTTATTTTTTCTTATATTTTTTTTTCAAGATATTAAAAAAAAGTTTTTTTTTTCTTAAATATGGAACATTTTTTAATATTTCATAAATGTTTTTTTATTTTTATTTCTATTCATTCGAAAATAATCAAGCAAGCCCATAATCTTCCGTACTTGCATCTGTGTATCTCTGAAATATTGTAAGTTTGGATAGTTCGGCAAGTGTTGAGAGGTCTGAGAGATCTCATTTATGTAATGCCCCAAATGTTGTTTTTGTTTTCTAATTTTTCGTAATTTATCGTTCAAGTTTTGTTTTTGTGTGTCGAACGGCGACATGCGTCGGTTTTTATTATTCAATTTGTTGATATCGCGAGATCAAAGCGCTTCTCGTATTATCGTTTCCGTTACCAGATAGCCTATAGAATATGCCGTCCAACTATGGAACGGAACTGAGCCCAACTCAGCTGGAACTCAGCTCAGTTGATCGATAATCAAGTGAAGTCGGCGACTCGCAATTGGAATCGCTGTCCGAATCGTACACGAATTGAGCTCGCCACTTCGGCTCTTGTCTTATGCTCGCTCAAGCCAGCCCAAGCGGGTATATTTGGCCCGAGGGTGGCAAATTCGAAATTCCATTTGGGCATCTATAGCTGATCAGAGTTCACAGCTGGAGCATAAGATTTCCAATTGGCCGAGCGAGTATTGTGCAGTCGGTTGGACCCTTTTGTCTTTCATTACGAGTGTTGATTGTTGTCGATTCCTTAGATGTGATCTCTCTGTGACCAGAGTCTTGTGGTTGTTCTTGCTGCTTTGCTGGTTTAGTTCTTTACCGGCGCTTGAGAGCAAGAAGCGACAAATTGTGAATACAAAATATATATATAGAAAAAAACAGAGAGATATATATATATAGTATATATAGGAAAAGTTTGGATAAGATAAAAGTGACAAACGTAACATGAAATGTGCGCATTGCGATTACTTATTAACTCGTCTCATCTATAAACGCTACGAACTCTAGACAGACGTTGATCTCTTAATTGACGCCTTAAGATCTGTGAACTGTGTGTTAAACGACCAAGAAATAATGAACAGACTTAGCACTAATTAATCGAGCGATTACTGCCATTCGCACGTAATGCCCACTTGTAAACATGAGCCCCATAAATAACTCTTGGCTGTCGTTGGATAAATGTTTCGCTTGATTTATTGATTTTTGCCTCTTTCCAAATCATTTGCATAACTAGAGAAAGTTCCTCTCTTGCAAAGAAAATTACTTGGTTATTCAGTTAATAATATATCTGATCGAGAAGAGCGCTCAAAAGTAGGCAATTAAATTTTTGGAAGCTCTTGAAGACCTTTGGGTTTGGAGTTGCAAAAGAGTAATATGTAATGAGCAATGAGTGATGAGTAATGAGTGATGAATAATGAGTGATGAATAATGAATGATGACTGATATGATGCAAAGTAAATAAAGAATGATGAATGATGAATGATGAATAATGAACAATAAGCAATGAGCAATGAACAATAAACAATGAGTATTGCATACTAAATTATAATGAATGATGAGTGATGAGTAATGAGTGATGAGTGATGAATAGTGAATGATGACTGATATGATGCAAAGTAAATAAAGAATGATGAATGATGAATAATGAACAATGAGCAATGAACAATGAGTATTGCATACTAAATTATAATGAATGATGAGTGATGAGTAATGAGTGATGAGTGATGAATAGTGAATGATGACTGATATGATGCAAAGTAAATAAAGAATGATGAATGATGAATAATGAACAATGTATAATGATATTAATGATAAATAATAAATAATGAATAATGAATAATGAACAATGAACAATAAACAATGAGTATTGCATACAAAATTAGAAATGAGAAATGAAAATCAATAAATAATGAGCAATGAATAATGAATGATGAACAATGAGTGATGAATAATGAGTGATGAATAATGAATGATAATTGAAATGCTGAAAAATAAATAAAGAATGATGAATGATGAATAATGAACAATGAATAATGCTATAAATGATAAATAATAAATAATGAATAATCAATAATGAATAATGAGCAATGAACAATGAGTATTGCATAGCAAATCATAAATAATAAACAATGAATACTGAATGCTGAGCAAGGAACAATGAATAATGAGTGATGAATGATGAGTGATGAATAATGAATAATGAATGATGAATGATAATTGAAATGATGAAAAATAAATAAAGAATGGATAATAATGATCAAATAAATAATGAAATATGAATACTGTGAATACTGAATGGATACCGAGTGAGTGTATACTGAGCAATGAACAATGAGTTAGGACTAATGCGTAATGGATAAACCATAGTTAATCAATAGCATGAGCCAAGCCAAGAATAATGAATCTCGAGCATTGCATAATGACGAATAACAAACGAACAATGAATGAATAATGAGCAATGTGATATACGAATACATATTATAATTTTGTTTCGTGTCTCCACAGATATAAATTGCACTCAGCCCGCCATTGATGATTTCCCCAGAGATCTATTCACGGAGGCGCAAAGACAGTCCGGTGCTGTTGTACTTCATGTTATAGCCAGTTTATATTTATTTGTAGCATTAGCAGTAGTATGTGATGAGTACTTTGTGCCAGCTGTTGAGAAAATATGTGCAGGTGAGCCTCCCGCTGAATGCAGCTCAATCGGATCGACATACATATATCTATCCTCTCTCTATATATATATATAGCACTCAATATGTCCAATGATGTGGCGGGCGCCACGTTCATGGCCGCGGCCACATCCGCGCCGGAGCTCTTTGTCAATGTGATAGGCACATTCATCACGGAGGGCGACATCGGAGTGGGCACCATTGTGGGCTCCGCGGTATTCAACATACTCGCTGTGGCCGCCTGCTGCGGCATCGGTGCTGGGATGGTAAGCTTGTCCTGTATATATTCCCAGTGTGTCTCCGGCTGAACTGTATTGAATCCTTAGACTATACCGTTGGATTGGTGGCCTCTAACGAGGGATAGCATCGCCTATGGCATTACGGTCGCCATCCTCATCTGTGTGATGCACGATGAGCGCGTCGAGTGGTATGAAGCATTGATTCTGGTATCCCTCTATGCGGTCTATTTGGCAGTCATGTATTTCGACAAGTCCTTTCAGAAGTGCGCCAAGGGTGAGTCCCAAACTGAGGAGCACAAAAATGTACACTGAAAACAAATACGAGCACAAACATATCAATGGGAGACCTTAGCAGCTGCTGTTGAGGCAAAGGCAGCTGACAGGCAGTTATCTTGCGGTTAACTTCTTGTCAACTAAAGTAAAAGGAAGAAAGAGTAGAAGGAGAAAGTAGGAAATGTCTGCTCTATGAGTCTGCTCTATATGCTAACTAACTTCATATTTTATTAACTTGAACTCAACTTTGACATGAGCACTTGACAGGAGCTTAAGTTTGTAATCAAATAAACTGCATGGCAATTATGGACATGCAACGAAATGCTAACCAAAACTCTCTAATACGCTAACATGAGCTTTTCTTAATGTCAAACTTTAACCATTAGTTTGACATGAACTTTTGACAGCAGCTTCAAATATACTTAAGAGTCTGCCCTATATAATTGTTGGAGCTGTTTTAACTTCCATTAATCTTCATATTTGATTAACATGAACTTTTCGGTGACTAAAGTTTGACATGAGCACTTGACAGGAGCTTAAGTTTGTAATCAAATAAACTGCATGGCAATTATGGACATGCAACAAAATGCTAGTTAAACTCTCTAATACGCTAACATGAGCTTTTCTTAATGTCAAACTTTAACCATTAGTTTGACATGAACTTTTGACAGCAGCTTCAAATATACTTAAGAGTCTGCCCTATATAATTGTTGGAGCTGTTTTAACTTCCATTAATCTTCATATTTGATTAACATGAACTTTTCGGTGACTAAAGTTTGACATGAGCACTTGACAGGAGCTTGGACATAAACTACATGTCAACTAAACTGATGAAAGCAAAATGCCAATTTGACTTCGTTACTAGCATGAGCTTATCTTAATGTCAAACTCTAAGCTAATAATTTGACATGAGCTTTTGCCAGGCACATCGTATTATATAGAAGAAGTGTAAAGCAGATGAGTCTATAATATACTATTCACATTATATAGTATGCATATTATGTTTATTAACCTGAAGTGTCAGCAGCATTGACTTTGACATGAACTTTGACAGGAGCATGAACAAAAGCAGAGAGCGAAAGAGAGGGAAAGAGGGAGAGAGAGAGGGAGATTGATAGCAGATAGAACTCACACACACACACACACACACACACACACACACATACAACATAGAATCCTATACACACATACATAACAGAAGTACCAACTCTCACACACAGGTGGCGTTAAGCAGGCGCGTTCGCGCAGCCGCTCCTCCAACTGCAGCATACACACAAAGAACAGCAATGAGAAGGAACCAGGTACAGCCCACACACATAAGACTAACAAATACCCTGCAATATACCCTGCAATCTGCCAATCAAGTGAGCCCAAGCTAATTGCATATTTTTGGGCATTTCGCAGAGCTTGTGGAGAATCGCATTTGCCAGAACATGGCCAGCATTCAGCTGAATGGCGGCCTCAACAACGATCAGGCCAAGGTGAGCAGCGGCACAGCAGCAGCAGCAGCAGCAGCTGGCGCTGGAGGTGAAGCTGAAGCTGCAGCTGGAGCCGGAGCCGGAGCCGGAGCTGGGGTTGGCATTGCACCCGTCGCTATCCTGGACAATGCGGATGCCGAGGCACAGTTGGCTGTGGTGGCCGCAGCAGCCGCCGCCGTCGAGGAGCCCGAACAGGAGGGCTACTCGCTGCTGACATACCCGAAGGGCACCAGCTGCTTTGCCCAGTTCACCTGGATCATTATCTGGCCGATCCACCTGCTCTTCCGCATCGCCATACCCGATTGCAAAAAGGCCAAGAACAACAAAATCTTCCCCCTGACCTTCATCATGTGCATTGTCTGGATTGGATCCCTATCGTACTTCGTTGCGTGGATGATAACCATAATAGGTGAGTGGAGCCTCGGCATTGGGGCTGCAATAAGACGTGTGACGTGCGCAGCCAATACGAAATCACGAACTTCATGGCATAAACTTTGTGAAATGCGATCAAGCTGTGGGCTTTTCCGATTCGGTAGATTCCTATGGGGATATAGGAATACGTGATGTGTTAGGCTTCATCGCTCAAGCAGACAGATAGGTGGGCGGGCAGTAGAACGGCCGGACGGATAGACGGACGGCCGTAAGGTATGACAGCCGTAAGGAAGGAAAGTCGTAAGGAACGACAGAAGGACGGCCGAACGGACAGAAGAACGGCCGTAAGGTATGTCGGCCGTAAGGAAGGAAGGCCGTAAGGAAGGCAAGCCGTAAGGAAGGACAGAAGGACGGCCGTAAGATATGGCAACCGTTAGGTATGAAGGCCGTAAAGAAGGACAGAAGAACGGCCGGACGGACAGAAAGACAGGAAGGAAGACCGTCAGGATCGATGGCCGTAAGGTAGGGCGGCCGGATAGACCGACGGACAGTCAAACCTAACGCCTAGATAGCTTACTATTCTCAGAGTCTGACAGAAGTAGCTCCTATTCTATGGGTAGGAAGTATCAATCCTGCCATGATTAGGCCAAATCTACGTCAAATCTCTATCGCAACTCCGGCGGAAGATCTTTTCCGTCTTTTAATTACTTTTAGTTTTAGTCACTTATGACTCTTATTATCGTTTCGTCTCTCTCTCTCTCTCTCTCTCTCGTTTTCTCTCTCTCTGCTCCCTCAGGCGATACACTTAAGATACCCGATTCGGTGATGGGCATTACGTTCCTGGCAGCCGGCACCAGTGTACCCGAGGCCGTGTCCAGCGTGATCGTGGCCAAGCGCGGTGAGTTGGGCTAAGTTGGCTAAGATTAGTTGTGAGATGCTGACGTGTTGTGTGTGGGGGATATTCTTGTTGGTTTCGGCTGGCATTGCAGGTCACGGATCGATGGGGATTTGCAATTCGATTGGGTCGAACACGTTCGACATTCTGCTGTGCCTGGGCGTGCCCTGGCTGATAAAGGCGGTCTTCTTCCCGATACAGCCCGGCCAGAATTACGTGGCGATCAACTCGGCTGGGCTCGAATATTCGGCCATCACACTGCTCTCGACGCTCTTTCTGCTCTATCTGACCTTCTCGATGAACAAGTTCAAGCTGGACACGAAGGTGGGCATCGCCTGCCTGGTCATCTATTTGGTCTTCATGGTCTTTGCCTCGCTCATCGAGCTCAATGTGTTCTTTCGCGTCAATCTGCCAACGTGCGGACGTTCATGAGCTGGAGTTGGCGTTGAAGTTGGAGTTGGAGTGGGAGCCGAAGCTGGAGCCGAAGCTGGAGCTGGAGCTGGAGCTGGAGCTGGAGCTGGAACTAGTACTGCAATTTGGAGCTGGAACTGGAGACGGCCGTGCAGTCGTTTTAATTAATTAATTAATATGTATTTCCTGTTCTATTTCTATCTACCTTGATAGTTGAGTTACCTTTATGCTACTACGTTATGCTGTTATTGTAATACGTTTTTTTTTTTATTATTATTATTATTAAAGTAGAGGAAACTCTTGCCCCAACGTGACATGAAATGAGAGCGAAAACAAAAGCAAATGCAAAAATCAACAAAAACCAAACCAAAAACAAATTCCATAATGTATTTATATGATTAATATATGAGATTTAACAAAAGAAAGCGATCCCACGCATTTTCATTCTATTCGATATACTCAGTACCATGGCGTAACTATGTCCAGGGTATAGCGATGCTAGTATTGAGGTGCAAAGGCGGCCATAGCCAGTCACTATGCCTTTTTCAGCTATTCATATTTAAGTTATCGATTATCGATAGTTATCGATATTACCTAACATGTACATACTATCGATATATATCGATTGTACATCACATTAGGCAGAAAACGAAGATATTGAAATATAAATGTGCAAGTTATCGATTATCGATAGTTATCGATATTACATAACAGGTGCATATCGATTATAAATCACATTGGGCAGAAAACGAAGATATAGAAATATAAACATTTAACCTATCGATTATCGATAGTTATCGATATTCCCAAATGTGTACCTACTATCGATATATATCGATTTTAAATCACATTAAACAGAAAACGAAGATATTGAAATGTAAATACTTTCAGGCCTAGGTTTTACAGATAACCCACAACATTTGTCATTTTATCGATGAAAAAATCGATTTTCAGTCCGATTTTAGCCTGGCTCAATGTTCCATCGAACTGACGCCGAAAATGTGAATCAATATCAAATTTGAAGCGCATACAGAACATGAAATGAATATATATATATAGTGTATCTGCTAGTCGTGCACTCCCCATGTTCGATTAGCTTTTAGCACTTGAAGTTTATACTCATTTCTTTTTTACTATTCGGTAATTTCTCTTGCCTTCCACTTCGCACCATTGCGCATTGTCCGCCATATTGAATATATATACTATATACTATATGTATATGTATATATATAGTTGGATTGACGCATCTATCGGGTATATAGATCAGAATGTGCATGTGCCTGCGGGGCACGCGCAAGCAACGATGACGTCAATTCGAGGCTCTGTTATGACATCAAGACAGCTACTCGAATTGTCATTGTCAAATACCAATACTACTATAACACTAACTATATACTATATATACTCCCTACACATAAATCTGAAGATAAGTGCCCAAGTCTGCGGCTGTGTGCGTGTTTATAATTTATATTATTGATAAGACTTTCGCACGCAGCATTTGAAAACCAAAACAGTTACAGATACAGATACTCCACGTATATATATTTATAGATATAGATATGGCCGGGAGTATTTGAAAGGTTCCGTTTTAGATTTCGCACCTTAAGGAATGTCATCCATATCTCAACTTTATCTCAGCTCGTCTCATATCTATGCTGAATATGACTATCATTGACCACACTTTTACAAGGTGTATCTTGCACTAGCCGCACGCACCTGGCAACTAAATCTGTCGAATCGGTCGATAAGCCGTTATTCATATTGCTTTATAGGCCAACTCGTGACCACAATCATTGCTTGAGAGTTTTGTGTGGGTGCTGATTGAAGTCAAGTCCTCTAAACCGTTTCACTAATCTCGATTGCAGCCCATTTACAATGTCAAATTCGAGTGCTTTTCTCTGTTCGATAAGCAACAACACAGCTGAAAGTCTTGCAGACTACTACTACTCGACTTGTAGATACCCTAGGTGGGAAAAGTATTATGGGCTAGCTACATAGACTCAGCGAGAGTCTATATAGCAAATTTGAGAGCTCTAGCTTGGATAGTCTTTGAGATATAGGCTGGGAAAGGTAATATATGCTAGGTGTATAGACTCAGCGAGAGTCTCTATAGCAAATTTGAGAGCTCTAGCTTGGATAGTCTTCGAGATATAGGTTAGGAAAGGACATATATGCTAGGTGTATAGACTCATCGAGAGTCTATATAGCAAGTTTGAGAGCTCTAGCTTGGATAGTCTTCGAGATATAGTTTAGGAAAGGACATATATGCTAGGTGTATAGACTCAGCGACAGTATATATAGCAAGTTTGAGAGCTCTAGCTTGGATAGTCTTCGAGATATAGGTTAGGAAAGGTAATATATAGCAAATTTGAGAGCTCTAGCTTGGATAGTCTTCGAGATATAGGTTAGGAAAGGACATATATGCTAGGTGTATAGCCTCATAGAGAGTCTATATAGCAAATTTGAGAGCTCTAGCTTGGATAGTCTTCGAGATATGCACGATAAACGTAGCTTTAGTATCGATATTTATCGATGTTTTGTTCGAGTTTCTTTGTGAACAATGATCTAGGGCACTATATAAAGCATATATAGTATTCTTATATATAATTAGCTTATATACTAGTCCAGCCTCATGCGCTGCTTTATATTTTACAGCGTATCAACCCGAAAAAGGCACAAGCAGGCCAAAGACTGATTAAAGCAATACCTCCTTTGATAGTGTACTTAAGATTAAAATATGGTCTTATATACATATATTTAGTATATAGATGTATATACATATATATGTGTAATACAATCGATTCAGCTAAATTAAGATCAATCTAAATTATAATTGGCTTTTAGTCAGAATGAATTTTGGTTTGTGTAGGTGGGGTAAACAGGAGTCCTTATCGCAGCCACAGCCTATGGCCGTTTGGCTCTTTTCTTCAAATGGGGCCCTGATTAAATGTTACCAATAAATTAGGTTCTTTTCATTATATGTAGAACAAATCAATCTTGGCATAAATCTGAATTGTTATAATTGCCTGAGCTAATAATATATAACTTTTCGAGTGCCTAAGTCGCATCTATCTCACTGCACACATATAGTATATGTATAGGCTACAAGGCTAAACGAAGACAGTGCTCGAAGTTGGGGTATATCAATCAGACCATTGCCAGATACAGATATATATATATATATACAGATACAGATAGAGCTATGTGTGTCTGTATATAAGTTAATTATTAGTTTGCCCGCACTGTCTGATTGACAGTGAATCATCGTCTGGCTTGATGATTAAGTGACTGATAGATCAGTTCCATGAGAGACTGTCGCACAGATTCGCAGACTGATTGATTGACTAATATAGTCATGAGCTGATTGATTGGGTTACAGATTGGGAGACTAATTGAAATACGAATTGACCAACTGACCGACTGGATGAAGAGGCTGTCGTATAGGCTCTTTGATTGAGCGATTGACAGAGAGAGAGAGAGAGATGTGATTGATATGATTGACTGAATGAATGATTGACTGATGGAACTGCTTGATCATATGATTGATATACTAATGAATGACTAATGAACTGCTTGATCAACTGATTGATCAACCGATATACCAATGAAAGACTGATGAACTGCTTGATCATATGATTGACATACTAAGGAATGACTAATGAACTGCTTGATCAACTGTTTGGATATACTAATGAATAGCTAATGAACTGCTTGATTAACTGATTGATCAACTGATATACTAATGAATGACTAATGAACTGCTTGATCAACTGCTTGGATATACTAATGAATAGCTAATGAACTGCTTGCTCGTCATATTCATATACTAAAGATTGACTGCTTGATCGACTGATTGATAGACAGATTGGTTCATAATATAAGCACAGTCTGAACGATATAGCCTTCGACCTTGCCTAGCACTACTCTCACTACATATGAATTCAGATTTCAATTATCTACAGTTAGCTGGCAGAGGGCGTAGCAGTCGAGTCTTGACCTTAAGATCAGATTTCAAGTTGAAGGAAACGCCGCTGTCAGTGTTGAATAACGTGAATAGAATAGTTTTGATGGACACTATCTATCGATAGTGGCTAGCAGCCAGACATCTATGTAGTTAAGTTTGGGGAACTGCCTCTAAGTCAGGCACTTAAACTGTCTATCAGCCTTAAATGCCCAAACACCTACAGTATTTATACCCTATAGCGCTCTTTGGGGGAGCTTACGGATTGCATGATATATGACAGGGAATAAATAGTTAACGACTTAGAGCCGACTACGCCATTGTTTGTGGGAGAAATGACGTCTATGCCGTAGACTCACAACAAGTATGACGTCCATTGAGAAAGAAGGCGGCAATCGAAAATCGAAAGACTCTTATAGAAAACAAAAGTACAATGTTAATCAATGGGCCGCTGGCCCGCCTGATTTGATTGCCCCCTAATCTCTCAGATATGATAAAAAAAATATATATATATAGAAATAAACACATTCCATATAAGAAATTAATCGGTTAGAGTATTTACCCGATTCTCCTCAGTTATCCCTGCATGCTGCGAGGCGTTAAGTCTTATTGTATAAGACCGCATGGAGCTCGTATACCCAATCAATCTCTGAAGGATACTAAAATCTGACAAGAAAGCGGATTAAGGATGATATGATGAGATGATATGATGAGATGATGATATGATGATATGATGATATGATATAATATGATGATATGACATATGATGATATGATATGATATGATGATATGACATATGATGATATGATGAGATGATGATATGATGATATGACATATGATGATATGATGAGATGATGATATGATGATATGATGAGATGATGAGATGATGATATGATGATATGATGCTCTCTGATATAATGATATGACGATATGATGGTATGATGATATGATATGATGAGATGATATGATGAGATGATGAGATGATATGATATGATGATATGACATATGATGATATGATGAGAAGATGATATGATGATATATGATATGGTGATATGATGCTCTGATATGATGATATGACATATGATGATATGATGCTCTGATATGCTCTGATATGATGCTTTGATATGATGAGATGATGTTGTGATATGATATGATATGATGCTCTGATATGATGAGATGATGAGATGATGATATGATGATATGATATGATATGATGATGTGATACTCTGATATGATGATATGACATATGATGATATGAAGCTCTGATATGGTCTGATATGATGATATGATGCTATGATAAGAGGATATGATGATATGATGCTCTGATATGCTCTGATATGATGATATGATGCAGTGATAAGATGATATGATGATATGATGCTCTGATATGAATATGTGATGCTATCAAATTTTGTAGAATTTTTGCCACATAAGAAGTTAGAGTATTTTTTAGCCGATTTTATATTGAATACATATATTTTTATATATATATATATTTTTTATCACTCGGGAAGTACAAAGAACAATCTATTGGAATAACATTTGCGATTATTATAAATTGAAAAAAATATATATAGAAGAAATGCGTTCCAGATGTTAGATTATATATAAAATTGAAAAAAAAAATATATATATTTATATATATATATTCATAGAGTATAGTATACTATAATCTGATATATAGTATCAAATATTTTGTGGATGATATTGCTAAAGTATTTGTCTCTGACAGAGCTGCAGAAAAGGCATGCGTCAGCCGGCGAAGGCAGGTGGTAGTAGGGGCTATAAATATCATATGGATTTATATAGATATATGCATATATATGCATGTATCTAGATAACATTCTTTTGTCAATGATTTATTGAATATTTTCCCCAATTTGTAATTTAAGGGAAATAAAGTTAACTCCCCGCAGCAAATCGGATATACGACTATATATAGAAAGTTAAGTATCAGCACTGATGCAGCACATTTGATCTGACGCTGCGACGCTCACTCGCACGTCGCTGCCATTACGTACGTAGGGCAAAAGCGCATTTTGAACTTAGCCCCAAGCTCAGGGAAGTACAATAAAACAAAGTAATTAATAGAGAGTTGTTCGATCGATCGATCGATCGATCGATCGCTTCGCTGTTCAGGATCGCCAAATGCATGTTGCACTTATATATTTATATATGCATCTCTATGAAAGTGAAACTACTGAATGTGCTAGCCCGGTCTAGCGATCGGTCAGCTGATCGCGAGTGCTCAGACCGACGCGCTGATCACCGATCAACCATCGCACGTGAATCCTATAAATAGTTCCAGAGACGATCTTTCCACTTAAATACAAAAATACCCAAAGTCTTTCGATTGATTACACCAAAACACACACACACACACACACGCCGGAGAGCTGCAGAGCCGGAGAGCAGCAGAGCCGGAGAGCTGCAGAGCCAGAGAGCTGCAGAGCCGGAGAGCTCTATAGCTGGACGACAAAAGATTGATAAAAATTGCATTTTAGCAGTTTTTTTTGCTCTTATCAGAAAGGTAACGTCTATATTGATGAGTACACGTTACAAGCTCTGCTCTCTGAAATGCATCTGTATTGGTGTAATTGAGCTGTTTAGATGGCACGACTAGCGAATACCCTGTACTGATCATATGGACTTTGAGCTAGAATAACAGTTTGTTATGCTATCAGCGGCATATGTTGAAGACCTATCGATAGTTATCGATTTTATTATATCAATGTAGACTATATTCCTATAATTTGGTATATGTATACTGATGCCATATAGCTTTATATATACATATATCGATATCATATAATTCGATATATATATATCGATTTAGTCTCATTTGATATGTACATATTAAGTTTGATATTGTATAATTGGAAATATATCGATTGTGTATTAATCGATATATGGATTCGTGCAGATTGATATAGATATACATATCTATTTCATATTACTATATATATATCGATTTCAGGTAAATAGGTGTACATCGATTATTTATGAATTTTCCATTTCTTATATTCCATACTTATAGATTTTTCAGATATTGCTAAAGGAGGTCACAGTCAGCCTAGCCGGTCTATCTATGACTTCCGCCTGCTTTAGTCTACAGGGTACAAACAGCATAATGCGACAATTGATACCAAGAAGTCGAAGCACACACTCACACACTCACACACACACACACACACACTCGCACTGTAGCGCACCTGCGCAACGAAATCAAAGAAAATCAAAGAATTAAAAAATAATCGACAATCGAAAAAGTTGAAGTTGGGTATAGCCGACTAGCAGCGGCACTCAAAATAAATTTAAATTCGATTCTTATCGATATTTCGAAAATATGAGTTATCCATCGAAATTAAATGAAATGAAAATGAAATTAAATAGAATATAAATGACATATTTTAGTTTCCCACACTGATCATGAATATATATACTAAATACACCCGGTTCGTGCACAGAGATGCAGTCGCATTGCTCTGATTTGGTATTTTCAATGCTTTTTTAGGGTATTCAGTGAACGCAAAGCGGAAAACGAAAACGAAAACGTTGTCAAGTGTGCGAGACTCGCGACTGCACGCCAGGCGGCAGAGATAAACTCTTTAAAATACAACAGCAAAAACAACAGTAGCAGCAGCAGCAGCAACAACAAGAACACAGAAATATAACCAATAACGGCTTTTGCTTCAGACAGCAGCTAGCGCTCAACAGCGTCGCGACGTTGACGGCAACAGCGACGGCGACGGCGACTGCGACGCTGGCGTCGCTGTTTATTATTAAGACGGGCGCGCGCTGGTCGCACTTAATTAGTTGTGCGCCACAATTCAAGCTAAGCGGTCGACGCAGCCGCCAGCCAGCGCAAAGAGACAGCGCAACACACACAAGAAGAGGCCGAAGAAGCAGCAGCAGCAGCCGCAAAAAAAAAAAAAAAACAAGTACAAAATCAAAACAAAACCGAAGAGAGAAAACCGCCGTTAACAGGATTCGAAGTTCAACTAAATGCATGCAGCTGCGCCAGTCGAACAACAAATTCGAAGTTTCAAATTCGAAAACGAAAACGAAAACGAAAACGCGCAAAGCAACGTAACGAACGTGAACGTAAACGTGAACGTGAATGTTAACGTTAACGAATTGAGTCGCGTTGCGCATACGCCGTGAGTGAGCGAAAGAAAGAAAACCAGAAAAAAGAGCCAAACAAAAGAAAAAATACAAAAAAAAAAAATAAAATCAAAGAAAATTTCATATATTCGGGGCGCACGTGTGGCACGTGTCGCTGTTTTTTTTTTTTTTGCCAAAAAAAAATCAAAACAAAGTCAAAATAAAGCCGAAGTTTATTTTATTTTTGTTAAAGTTACTAAAGTTTTTTTTTTTGACTTAACTGTTTCTGTTCGTATCATGTTGAGGAACGCGCGCCTCTTGCTCGGCGTTCTCATACTAATTGCCAGCAGCATAGCGGATACACAAGCCACAGGTGAGTAAATATGCCAAATTCTTCCAATTTGTTTTCTGAAATTACCTGAAAAACCAAAAGAAAAATAAAAAAAAATAAAAACAAAAAGAGAAAGAGATAGAGATAGAAATAGAGATAGAGAAAGAATCCCCCAAAAGCTTCAATGAAACGTGATCAAATGCCATAAAAGCGCGAGAGTACGTGCCGCTGATCAGCTAGTAGATACCCTAGCCGGCAGGCGATCTACAGTTTTCCTAGGCGAATCGATAGTTATCGAAAATGACAAAATGCTGTCATTATGGAACTACTATCAAGACTCTATATAACTTGGACATATTGGACCTAAAACCAATATACCCTGTAGGGCAAGTCAGCTGTGCATAGCTTATACGGATTCCCCGTGCTCACTCAAAGCCTATAATATATGATATATTTATGATAACTGCCCGAGCTTAGTATTATTGGTAGCAAAAAGGAGGCATGCATGTATACATATAGTATGTATATATATATTCCTGATTAGCATAAGCAACTGAATCAATGACCCTCAAATATACACTCTATATATATATATAGATGTATGCACACATATTCCCGTCCAAATTAAGCCGAAGTACTTGCATAAATTTTTCGATAACAGCTAACATTAACATAATATCGATCCAGAAACAAAAAATCGATTCCAGGAATTCCAAAATTAAAAACTCAGCAGAAAGATAAATACTTGGAATTGTTTTTAGAATTATATATGGAATACTTGGACACGGAATCCTTCCAACCTCTGTTGATCTCTCTGCCCACCCGGAAAACACACACACAAACAAAATTTCCCATTTTCCGCCCAGCTCCCCCCGGGAACAGCTTTGATTGATCGCCTAATTGTTATGTTAAGCTCGCAGCCTGATAAATTGTGACTGACAAGTGTTTTAGCATACATTATCTTTGATATACAAATTGCCAGCTGAGTAGTTCCACTGTGAGCTGAACTGGTTCGCCGTAATCAACACAAATTGGAACTATATGAGGTAACTCTCATGGCCAAGGAATCTCTACTATCCACAAAGCACATACGAATAGATGTAAGAATATGACGATCGGGCGTAGCCGACTGCATGATACTCGTCAGAGGTCAACAGCTCTTAGGCATCCATCATCTAGCTCTACAGCCAGCCAGCCAGCCAGCCAGCCATTCCCCTGCATAGCACCAATATACTCTCTTGTGTGCGTGAGCGGGTATGTCACAAGCAGCTGTTGGCGAGCACACAGGAAAAACCTTTCTGGCTGGGGGCTATCAGCCAAGTCGAAAGATTGCCACAATCACAAATATGTTTCTACATATAAATATATATATATATATAAAGATATATATATATATATATATGTACATATATTGGGTTCCTGACATCCCGTGGCGCAGGTCAGCGCTGAAGCCCCCTGCGAACTGCAGCAGCTGCGGGCAGCATTGATGAAGCATCTGCGATCCATCAGCTGATAAAGAAATCCACAACTCCAAACTGGTTTATACGCATATATAGACTATATATATGTATACTATATGAATAGTGTCAGTTATTTGATCGATGACAGCTGTTTAAGTGATAACAACAAAAAAAAAAACTCGAGTGAGAGCAGAGGCTAGAGAGTGCGTGGGTAAAAGCTTTTGACCTTTAGTACATGAGTCTATATATTATCTACAAAAGTCATAGATTATAGCTGGCCGAACTGGAAGAAGCCAGCAAGGAAATAATACTGGGATGCGTTTACCCAATGGCTAGCTATATATGAAATCGTATGCCATTAGCTTTTATAGTTCTCGAGTTATGCCAAAAGGAAGTACGAGAAGTAAGGCAGATACAAAGTAGAAGAGAAGAGAGAGAGAGAGAGAGGGAGAGAGAGAGAGAGAATATACTACAAATATATAGCTCTATATAGATAGATATATGTATACACACAGATATAGAGTAGTCTTTTTAGAGCTTGAAGCTAGCTTAAGGCAGTCTATCGATAATCGATTATTATCGATCAGCATAGATTCTGATATATAGTCATGTGTATGGCTTTAGCTATTCTGGTAGGTGATTGAGCTTAACTCTACTACCCCTACTACCTATATATATGCCATATAAGACGGATCAGCCTCTATCTATCGAACATTTCATGAGCATCTTTCCAGTTCCAAGAACTCCTAATTGCACACAGAAGTTAGCTCTGCTAAAAAAGCGCGTTGTCGAAAAAAAGTACACTAAACCAGATAGGATCCAGCACTTACATATATATATATATATATATGCATATACATATATATATATATAAATATATATTATGATTTTCACTAGAAATTTATAGAGTGCTTGAGCAGCGTAAACCGCTTAAGAGCACTCGTGCTGCAATTATCGATTAGTAATACTCGCTCAAGCCACGCGCAACAAGGCATATTCGCTGACTTGCGAATCTATATAGCTGTATCTGTATACCTATACATGTATATACATATATATTGCAGATATATCAGATCTAAAGCTCCTACTTAACTTTCTTTAGCTGTGCCGCAGGCGAGCATTGCGCAGCTGCTAGGACTCCACTGCTTGGCTGGGCTCTTAATTGCTTTGCGCCAGGGTGGGGGATTTTATTACGTGGCGTTGCCACCCATTCACAAATGTTGCATAAACCCAGTCGAGAGATCAACGACGTCATATGACAAGCAATTTTTATTTTTTATTTTTCATTTTTCATTCTTTAGCCAGCTCCACACTTCAGCATAAGGTGTGGACGTGGGCAGGTAGATATGCCTGTGTGTGCATACACCAGATACATACATACATACATATATGGCAGGGTGATTCCCGTGCTCTCTTGATTCACTGCCACTGATCCCGGGCTAGCTATAAATAGTTGGCACTTCAATAGGATTCACCGGAAGCCACTTGGTTATTCCCATTTTCGAATTCCCAATTCCCGATTCAAATTCCAATTCCGATTCGGATTCGGATTCCGATTCGGATTCCAGTTAACTGGTCTATATGCTGCAATGGGTTTCCAGCCTCAGCTACCCTGTAACCAAATGAAGCCTAGTCAGAGCGAGGCAAGCTCTAGACCTCATATGTGGTATACGAGCTCCCATTAAGTATACAGCCTTATATATGCCAAATTTAGCTCTAAGAAGTTCATTGTTTCAAAGAAACTTTTTATAGGGTAACTGCAATTCGAGCATTTGCCACATGATGCTCATGCTTACGGTTTCTTTAAGCCAAATATTGCATCAAACTTGATAAATACTCAACTGAGCTGAGCTCAAGTCGGCTTTTAGGGTATGTGCTAGTCGAGCATGCCTGAGTTTACGCTCTAAGCGGCCTCTCCTAAGGCTTTTTTAGCTATTTGCGGCTGGTAACTGAACTTGACTTATGCTCGGTTTACAGGGTATTAGCTAGTCGATGCCTTTGCACTTGCATTTATTTACTTTGTGTTTTGCTATTAATTTTACTATTTATATTGTTGTAATCATTATTGTCATTGTTATTATTGTTGTAATTGTTATTATTATTGTTATTATTATTGTTGTTGTTGCTGTGGCTGCTGCTGCTGCCAGCTGACATATATATGATCGCGGCGGCGTCTCGCGGTATTTGGCGAACAAACAGTCAAACAAAAGATCGCGAGACGACGGCGCTCCCCTTTGATGGCTACACTGTCCGACAAAATAGCTGCTGAACTCAAAGATCTGACAAATCAAACTTAATATAGTAAATCTACTATACTCATATCATATATATACTCATATATATACACATATATTCTCTACTTTTTTTTTTCAATTTTCTATAAATATTTTGTATTTCCATTCGTTTCTCAACTGTTTCAATTCCATTTGCCTCTCCGGTCGGATTCCATTTCATTTTCCCTTTCACTTTGAGTGAAATACATTTTTGTAGTGCTTCAATTCCAGCATTCCCTTGCCATGACAATGCCCGACAATCTGGTTTGTTGTCATTTGCTTCCATAACATTTCCTTCTTTGTAGTGTTTCAATTCCAGCTTAACATTTCAAAATTACTGCAGTCTTGGCGTTTCAATTCCATTGTTCCGTTGCAATAGTTCCACTACCTTTCAGATCCCTAACTAAGCTTTAGTCATTTTCTTATGGAAGCCGCTTGGCGTTTCAATTCCATCGTTCCACTGCCACACAGTGCCAGTCAGCAGTTCCAAAACCTTCCACACGCCTTGCTGGGCACCACACATTTCCTTATGAATGGTTATGTACTACAAAATGATGTTTCAATTCCAGTGTTCCACATCTATCTAATGTCAGTCAGTAGTTCTAGTGCTATTAACAGCCTTTATTTGGTTTCTACACATGCTCTTATTTTATTTTGTTTCATTTCAAGTGTTTCAATTCCATCGTTCCACTTCCATCTATTGTCAGTCAGTAGTTCCAGTAGTTCCCATTCCAACTCCCTCTTCCTGCAAATTGCATATCAATTGAATGCCAGTTCCACTTTATGGCTCGTTCCAATTCCATGCCGTCTCTGCTGGCCAGTGTCGAGCAATCGCATTTGTTTATTTTATCAACAATTAACAAGATGTAAACAGCATTTAGTTTTTTGTTTTAGCTTGGGAAACGATGAATTGATTTGCATTAAGCCGCCCGCCACACGATCAACGGCTAAACGAGCTGCCAATTAAAAAGAAGAAGAAGAAGAAGAAGACTTAGCAACTAACTAAATAAGAAAGAAAAATAGTGTTGAAAATGATGAGCGATCAAAGTATGAGAGCTTAGCGTCAGGGCTGGGCGTAGGGCTATTCCCGCTACCGTTCCAAGGGATATGCTGGGATTTTCATACACCAACCATATGGGATGGGTATTTCTAACCAGCTCTAACCACAGCCCCAACCACAGTCACAACCACAGTCACAGCCCCAGTCAGAGCCGCAGCAATGCAAGCGCCACGCCTCGACACCTCGACACCTCTCAACAGGTTCAATAAACTTGTTTAGATGCTTAAGCTGCCAACTCTCAGCTATATTTATATGCACACACATATACATAGATATATATCTATATATATATAATCGTAATCACATCTCACATATCACAAATATTCACACATTGCATGCATTGTTTAGGAGGGCAAGCGGGCATATCAGTGCGCTTGACATGTTTATGGAGATTTCAACTCGAGCTTTGAAGAGTGTGAAAACAGATCGAAACACATAAATCTGATTCTGACTGGTAATAGATATATACAAAATATAGAATATCTATCTATAAATAGCTATCTATAAACTATAGTTATGATAGCTTTTTCTTTTCTTTCTTTTTTGATTGATATAAGACTCAGACCTATAAAATACCCTATATATAACCTGTTCTATATACATATAGAAGAAAAGTCTATACAAACTGCAAACTGAATTTGTCCCACTTCCGTCTCTCTCTCTCTCTCTCTCTCTCTCTCTCTGTCTCGCTCACAACTGCAGCTACTTTTACAGGGTATGCTATGCGTCGTTCCTCGAGATTTCTCAGCTTTCAGTTAGTGCTAAGCTTAGCTAATTAGAGAATTATGTTTTGATTGCGGCGCTGGCATTTAGTTCTCTCTCATTGTTTCATTAGCGCCCAGCTGCAGGTGACATGCAATTCAGACTACAGATCGTAACAATATATACTATATATATCTATATATATATATATATATATATATATATATATATATATATATATATATATATATATCTACAATAAGATATATATACATATAATAAACAATAACGAATAGTCTCTAAGCACGTGCTTCAAGAATTTCAATGCGAGAAAACTTCAGCGCGCGCGCGCGCAAATTCCACAAATTCTAATTGGATGCAGCGTGCACGACTTGCAGATACCCTGTGCATGCCGCAAGGTTGGCTAATTGCCAGATGCACAAATGCTTTATTCAATATTTGCTCAAATATTTAAGTAATTAGCCAAATGCTCATAAATTCTGCCACTAGACTGATGGACTAGCAGATACCCTGTAACAAGTTTAGGCGATGCTTATAGCTTCGGGTGATTGTGAAGTAAAGCCCAGCAGACATAGCAGAAAGTCTATATGCTTGCCTGTCTCATGATTTTGAAGTGATGGACTAGCAGATACCCTTTAAATACAACTTTTGACTGATATTATAGGGTATAAATAGCTTTTCTTAGTATTGGCTTAATACTGTCTACATTTGTAGTCCATTCAGCTGATAGTTGATGTGACATAATGATAGACTAGCAAGATACCCCGTCTTTAGTTTCATATTGAGTATTCCTTGAGCTTCACGAATCAATATACCCCACTCTGCTGGTCCCCCAGAGTTTGGCCAGTCTCTGGGTTAAGCAACGGACTCGATTGCAATTCACGACCACCACAACTTCTGATATCCAATCGGCGATAAGACAGGGTATATGCGAGACAGATGAATCACTTTGTATTGCGGGTAAAAATTTCGAATTGTTTTTGTTTCGCTTTGCTTTCGCTGATAAGCGAAAAAGCCCATCAGACAGTGCGGCTAATTGTGGGGTACTTCTGTGGAAATACAGCTAGATATATATCAGATATACGCATATCAGATACAATGACAGACATCGTTATATGGCCTTAGTTAAGACAAATTATGACCAGCCATAGGCACTTAATCAGGCCTCATAAAAGATATGCCAAAGGAAAACAAAACAAAGCCCAATGAGTCCACAGATTATTTTTAGATGACAAATCAAACTGCAAATCATTATAATATATAGAGAGGGAGACAGATAGATAGATAGATAGAGAGCGAGATACAGGGCTAGAGTTATATGGAACTGCCGCTGCGTCTTCTTCTTCTTCTTCTTCTGGCTAGTTACAAGTTCCATTTGAATTTGAATTTGATTTGCTTTAAGCTTTCAACATCTGGCATCGGCCATCTAATTGCTTGGGCTATATAATTCTTTATCTTTTCACGATTTGTGGAATTTTTTTCTTTTTTTTTTTGTTTTTGCTGCGTGAGAAACAATTAAAGCCAGTTAATGAGCGCAGTTAGAACTTGGCTAATGGCTTTTAGCTGCGAAAAAAAACGTGCTCGACTGCGGGTGGCGGCTGCTCCTCCATGAAGCTAGATAACTATATATCTAAGATGAATGTACATATATATATATACATTTATCTATGCTTCAGCTCTACGAAATGTTATCAACTCCATAGTAGCTCTGCAAAAGCTGCAAAAGTCTCCTAACGTAAGCAAGCAACTCCGTTTACATTTAAGTATCAGACTGAGCTCAGTTCATGAACCAGTTCATATGAACAGAAACAGCTTTAGCCTAAGGCAAGCTAACTAAATTGATAAGTTCCGTTCAGTAAACTCGCGCACATAGTTCAACTGCCTTCTGCCTGCTGCCTACCATTTATAGGGTATCTGCCAGTCGCATATGCTTCCCATTAACACACAATTTGTTTGTGAGTTTTATAATTGTGCATTTATGATTTTCAGGGTTGCAGTTTGAGTCTTATCACAGCTTTGAGCTCTTATCTATAGTCTAACAGATATATATATATCTGTATCTGTATATTATATAGACATATATATATATAGATATATCTAGATCACAATTGTCAATTCTAATATTTCTCCTCTTCCCCTCTCTTTCTCTTTCAGGGAACAATGAAACGAGCTTCCTGGAAACATCGCTCAGATATTTGGATGAGCAGCTGCTCCACGACATATTGCCACGTGCCCAATGCCCTGGCGAGGTGGAAGATGCGCCGCTAGATGAATTCCCTGATATGTTTACGGGTAAGTGGAACGAGGGTTATTCCATAGAAGACTTATGCTGGCCCTTTCTTACCCTCTTTTTCCCTCTGTGAGCCTCTCAACTAGTTCTCGATCTAGTTCCATATAACTAGGATGGACTGAACGAATTTGAAACTTAGCAGAATCGCATAGAAGAGCGATTTGTCATTCTCTGAATATGCATATAATAACAATCTTGGCTCGAAAATCGACCCGATCACTAGTTCACCAGTTCTCTAGTTCCATAGCTTCTGCTAAGAAGATTAACTGTCTTCTGTTTCTCTCTCTCTCACTCACTCCATCTCGGGATCTCCTTCTTCCACTCTCTCTCTCTATCTTACACTACCTCTCTCTCTCACACTGTTTCTCTGTCTCTATCTTACGCTACATTCCTCTCTCCTTCTTTAAACCTCTCTCTCTGTCTTTATCTCTCTCTGGCTCTCTCTCATTCTCTCTCTCTCTCTCTCCCTATCTCTCTCTCTATCTTCCTCTCTATCTCTCTCTCTCTATCTCTCTCTCTCAATCTCTCTCTATCTCTCTCTGTCTCTCTCAGTCTCTCTCTATCTTACTTGATCTCCGCCTTTCTCTCTCTCTCTCTCTCTCTGTCTCTCTTACATTCTTTCCCTTTATACCCTGTCTCTATCTCTCTCCTTTCCACTTCGTCTATCTCTATCCCTTTCACCATCTCCCATTCTCAGTCCTCTCCTCTCTCTCTCTCTCTCTCTCTCTCTCTCTGTCTCTCTCCCTTATTTTACTTTATTCCATTCTCTATCTCTTTCTCTCTACCTTTCACCGTCTATCCCTCTCACCCTCTTCAATTCTCCCTCCTCCCCTCTTTCTCTCTGCTCTACTCCCCTACAATATATGTTTGCTATATCCCACAAACTTGAACTTGCTGACCATGCGGCGGGCCCAATGGTCTTCCTGGCCGCGCGGGCCTTATCACTGGGCCAGGGCCAAATCGAGTGGTGAGGCCCCCGATAAGCGAGACACAACATTCAACGGGCCAATAAATCAATCGAGGCAAATGTGTTTACACTGGGATATTTCAAGCAAAGTGCTGCTACAAGTACGAATCGAGTCCAGTTCGCGAACTAGTTCCAGTTCCAGCCGCAATATCATTTCGTCTAACTGCCTCATCAGCACTCCAGGCACGACTCTCGTCTCGACTCTCGACTCGTATCTTCCATGAAACACTAACACACACACACACACACACATGCCCGACTATACCTATATCTATATCTATATATTTGCCTCTCTTCAAATCGCGCTTCTTATCGTGGAAAACCTTTAATTAAACTACAATACTTGGAACATGACAGATACGCATACTCAGAGCCATGACTGTGCTTACCATGTAATAAATGGCAACAGTTTCTTTATCTCCGCAATATGCCAATCGAGCTCTGTACTTCGTATGCCCTATAGAACTATAGATGTATAGATTCTATCATCTCGCCTATCGTCAAATTTTGATATGTTTCCGGCTAGAAACCAACCAAATATTATCGACCAACTTACCAAACAACAACAAAATAGATTAGAAATTTCAAATTTGTTTAGTTTGCTGGAAGAATCATAAATGTCAATTGCAGAGTTCTTGGGAAAGTTTAGGATTATATGGCAAAGTTTTTATGTACATATCTCAACTGCTCCATGTCAGACTTATCTATAGATAACTTGACAACTATCCAAGTATTTGCTATGCAAATTTGGTATATAACTTGTTATATACCTAAAACAGGCAGAAAGACAAAGAAAAGTTGGGGTTTCTATAGGAATAGTTAGGACTAGCCTATGCATAACTCGACATCTATAAGAGCTATATACCTAAAATTGAGTAGACAGCTTCAGCTATGCCTAAAAAGCTGAAAACTCTAGAAATGTCAATATATCCCATATTATCCCAAACTAAACTATGCAGAACTCAGAGTCCATAAAAGCTATATATCTAAAATTTGGTAGACAGCTTCAGGCAAAGCTAAAAACTGAAAAACAAAAGGAATTTCTTAAATATCTCATATAATTTCTTCATATTTTGCATTCTCTCGACAGTGGAACAGCTGCGTCAGGGCTGGGTAGCACTGCACGTCTTCGCTGCGATCTATTTCTTCATACTGCTGGCCATCATCTGCAACGATTACTTTCTGCCCACCGTCGAGTGCATCTGCGAGGATCTGAATCTGTCCAAGGATGTGGCGGCGGCGACATTTATGGCCACGGCCACATCGATGCCGGAGTTCTTTACGAACACGATATCCACGCTGATATTGGAGTCGGACATGGGCTTGGGCACCATCATTGGTTCGCTGATGTTCAACACGCTGGGCGTGGCTGGCCTTGCAGCCCTGGCCATAAATAAGGTAAGCAACCAGATGATGTCCCTAGGGGGAGAGTCTTCACTGTACTTTCTACTCTGCATTTGCAGCCAGTGCAGCTGGATTGGTGGCCCATAGCTCGGGATTGTGTGATCTATCTGTTCAATACGATCGTGTTGCTGGTACTCGCTTGGGGCGGCAGCATTAGCTTTGTCGAATCATGCGTCATGATGGGCTTTCTGGTGCTCTACTACTTGATTACGTTCAACAACAATAAGTTCATGCCGGCCATACGTGTCTTCATCGAGGATCGCATGAACTGCTGCTTCTCCACGCGCTACGGTAGGTCTTATTTTACTTGGATTAGTAAAATATTATATTTTAATTGCCTAACAACAGATCTCACGGAACCGCCAGAGAACAGCGCCAAAGCTCAACTGCCCTTGAAAAAGGATCCACTCTCGGGCGATGGCCTGTTTGTAATCAATTTTCCAGAGAATACCTCATCCATGTCATCCACAGCCAATTTGACGCACTCCAAGCACTGTAAGTTTTATTCAAGTTACTAATTTTTTAAAACAAAATTGTTTTAGTTACATATGAAACGCGCTCAGTTGCAATTTGAAATTTTGAAATGCGCGCGCTATATGATGTGCAATGAAATCAGAGATGAGAGTCTCAAGTGTCGTCAGCTGCATATCGATAAATGGATATTCACATAAGTACATGTTATCGATGTGCATTACATTTAAAATTTCTATGCCAACTGATCATCGCTAATCGCTATCGATTTACTGAAACAATCTCTCTTTTCATCACTATCCATGCAGGGAATGGCGAGGACGATGAAGACGATCAAATGCCGAAAAGCATCTTTGCGTATCCACACAGCGAGACGCGCTTCATGAAATGCTGGTGGGTGTTCACGTTCCCGATCAAGCTAGTGCTGCGCTTCTGCATTCCACATCCGATGCGGCACCGTCGCCTCTACCCGCTCTCCTTCATCATGTGCATCATTTGCATTGGCATCAATGCCTACATGATTGTCTGGATGTTGACGGCTTTCGGCGTGGCGATACGTGTGCCCACGATTGTGATGGGTCTCACCTTCCTCGCCGCTGGCTCCACAATGCCCGAGGCGGTCTCCAGTCTCATTTCGCTGCGAAATGGTAAGCATATATACATATACGCGCAGACTGACCGCAGCTGGAACTAAAATTTGGTCTTCTTCAGGTGAAAATGGGATTGGTGTCTCGAATTCGCTGGGCGCCAACTCGCTGGCCATTCTGCTGTCGCTGGGCGTGCCCTGGTTCGTGAAGAACTGCATGAACTACGGCACGGGCATCAAGCAGCAGGTGGGCACCGAGGGCATCGAGTACAACATACTGATCCTCATCCTGTGCACCATCGGCCTGTTCATCATACTCAGCTGCAGTGGCTATCGGCTAACCAAGCGCGTGGGCATTGCCCTGTTTAGCGTTTACACAGTATTCATAGTGCTGCAGATTCTGATCGAGATGCACGTGCTCTTCCCACTCGACTGCACCAGCTAGTCAGACCAACAACAGCAGCAGCCAGTTGGAGTTGCATGCCAACGAGCTTTTGACTGGCACCAATTGAATCGCCGCACATGCGAAGAGAAGTTGGAAAGTTTCGAAGCTGCCAAAGGTTGTCAGGGTTGCCAGCCCAGTGAAAACGAACAATGCAGGAACTTTCAATACAACCACACAGTTATTTACGACTTCAGCTAGATATAGACGCTTGTATTATAACAGATTGTTTTTTTTTTTGTTTTTTTTGGTTTGCTTTACTAGCTTAGGTACTCCTTAAGACTGTCTACTATTTAGGTAAAAATAATTCATTGTTACGTACTTATTCTGTTGTACACTATTTATATATATATGAAGAAGAAGAAGAAAACCGAAAATATCCCTATATTATAGTCACAAATTTTGAACTGGTACCAAAAAAGCGCTAGATTCGATAGACACCAAATGCTATATATATATATATGTACATAAATATATATACACAGGTATATATAGATAGAAATACGTATGGTCTAAGCTATTATTAACGATTACGTAAGTGCCCTGCGATATTTATGGCCCATCGTCGGCTGGACTTTCCTTAACTACTGTATGCATAGGGTATTATCACTGTTGATATTCTAGACTCAATCTAATGCCGTTCGTTATTAATTTACAAATATACACAAATATCAACCCATTGTGATCTTAAAACACTTTTTGCTCAGACAGCAACAACAAATGATAATGAAGAAAATATTAGAAAATAAATTAAAATCTAAATCAAAAGAAAAAGAAAAGAAAAAAAAAACGCAACTACTCCAGCTCGAGTGGGCCGTGTGTGATTTACTGATTAGGGCACATACTTATGTCGCACACTGTGCTGATAAAAGTAACGGAACAACAAAAAGAAAAAACACGACTTTTTTTATGGTGATTTTTGTCTTCTTCTTTTCGTTCGTTTAATAACCCTTCGGATTGGCGAAATTCTTAAAAGTTTTCATCACATAAACAAGTTGACAATTGAGATCAAAAAACATACAAATATGTACGTATATATACGTGTATATATGTGTCTCGAGTGTGCGTACACTGAGAGAAATCAAGTTACAAATTGTCGCATGAGAGTTGCAAAAACAATGCTAGTCAAAAATAGATATCTTACAGTTACTGCCAGTCGCCAGCTTCAGCATGGCGGGCTGGTGCTAATTGAATGGCCGCCACTGTACAGCAGCCTGGCCTGCACTGCGCGCCATAACAAAGCCAACGACCGCAGGAGTTGTGTGTGTTGTTGTTGTTGTAAGCGATTGCAATATTGATATTTAACAATTAGTTATTGTTGCTGTTGTTTGTTCACGCTTCGTCATACATTATACATCAAACATACATCGTACATCGTACATCGTACATAAATAAATACTTATAGTTTACTTGGTTTCCTTGTTTACCGTCATGTCTTACATAGTTTTCATTTTGTTTTGGTATTTCGAATGCAAATTCATATACAATATATATATATATTTAGAGAGAGAGAGAGAGAGAGAGAGAGAGAGGGATTCATCATATAGTACATATATATAGAAGTTTAACATTTCTCTTTCTCTCTCTCTTTCTGTCTATCTTCACATGTCTTTTCCTTAGCCGTCATGGTTAATTGGTTTACACCATGAACAAATCAGTCTGAGCAATTACAAATACATAAATAATTTCCTTGCGAATTTCACGTTTACAATCAATACAAATAGAGGGAGTGTGGGCGTAGGGGGGGCGTGTGTGGAACAATATTCAAAACGCTTTACATTAGCTTTTAGCTGCGCGCTTCAAACTACCAATTGGCACAATAAATCTTCTGATTGACACACATACATATATACACATAGGTATGAACGTGAACATTAATCGATTTCGATATTATAAAGCGCAAACAAAAACACACAAATGGTGACTTGGTCAGTGCCTTGGGCTGCCTGGCTGGCTGGGTTCGCTATGCTGATTAGGTGCAACAGTGGTGGCCGTTTTTAACGTAATAGTTGTGCATGGCTACGGTACCGTTTTTGCTGTAACTACCGCTGCCGCCACCATTGTAGCTAGAGCTAGCACTAGCGCCATTTGTGATGCCGCCGACCGTCGTTCCGTTACTTTCATTGCTGCTGCCCGTCGCTGACGTCGCCGACGCCGTTGTCGTTCCAGTTCCCGTTGCCGTTGCTGTTGCGGTGCCGTTATCCTCCACTCGGCTGGCAGCATCGAGCACCTTTATGTGATTCTGTATAATTTTGCACGTGAACTGGCGGTGCTGTCCCGGTTCCTGTTACCGAAAATTGATATCTAATTAGTAGCTGGCACCTACAGTCCCCATACATACGTACATACATGTTTGATTCAGCGGGTGTGTGTGTGTGTGTGTGTGTGAGTGTGTGTGTGTGTGCTTGTGTCAGTGTTGTAAGCGTTTGGGTACGTTTTTACCTACCTTTGGCTGTATGGGAAAGCAACACCAGAGTATGAAAGCTATGAAGGCCACCAATGTGCCCACAAGCAATATGAAATCCTCGATGGTCTAGATATGAAAATCAATTAAAAGTCCTCTTTAAACTCGTCTGGCAACGCCGCTGTGTTTGTTGTTTTTATTGTTGTTGTTGCTACTTACCGGCTCCTCGCCAAGCAGCACGTGATTTATTAAGTAGACAAAATCATCAAACGGTGTCATTGTGAATGCCAAAATGCGCCGTACCAAATGCAGTTTTACAGTTTGTTTGGCTTACGGTTCTTATTTTTTCGTCTCTCTCTCTTTCTCACTCTGTCGCTTTTCGTTCTCTTCGCTGCAGTTGCTGGGCGTTTTCAGTGTGTCTTATTGAATGCAGAGCAGTAACTTGAACATGGCTTTGGCTGTGCCACCTCAATACAATCACAAAAATAAATAGTTAAATTAAAATCGCCAACCTTGCAAAAAATTATGTGTTGAACGCAGCTGCAGCGGCAGCACAAGCACAGGCACAGCGCTTTGTGATGTGTATGGCGCGTTAAGCTTAGAATATCGATAGTATACAATGGGTCGCCCAAAAATATCGATTACATGTTGAGCATATCGGTAGTATTTTTGATCAGTTAAGAAATATATATTAAGGGTGTTCAAATATATTACATATTTATAAAGACTATTGAATATTTTATTGAAATTTAATTTATTGAGTATACTCAAAAAGGCATTTACTATCTATTATGGGCAGCACTTGACGATGAAGTTGCTAACTATCGCCAACATTTTGAAATGAGCGCGGCGCACAATCGATTGGCAGTATTTATAAATATCGCATTTTCATTTTGGCGCCATGTCTAATATTTAAAAATAATGTTTTAAAAGGCAATTGCCTTGCGTTAAGAATGCTTAAATGGAAAAGAAAATAATGTGAGTGCTTCAAAAATATAGATTGGAAAATAATTTGATAAGACAGTCATTTGTTGTGCACACACAAAATATCTAGCTACCGAGCTGTCGTTCAAATATGGCGCCAAATTATGGCCAGTTGAAGAGATTTATGGGAAGCACTGCAAACATATCGAGTAATCGTTATGGTACTCGTTACTATCATTTGAGAGTATTTCGGCTTGCGCGCGCGACTTTAAACTTTCAAATCGAAGAAAAGCGAACTTTTTAACTTTAATTAATTGTGCAGCTTAATAGGTTTGGAGTTGAGTCACGTATTAAATATCATATAAAACTCCTAATACAAAAATATATGATATAGAACTTTGAATATAATGGGTAGATCAGCTTTTCCAAGGGCTGTATATATACGTATATTAGCTTGATTTGCCATATATGAATGAAATTAGTAAGTCAAGTTTTCCTACAGCTGTAGGGCTGTGCTTAGGAAGGGGCTTTCGTGCGAACGTTGCCGTTAATCAAGCGCTACGTCAACGGCTAAGCACACAAACAACGTAAAGGCCATATAACACTGATACATGACCGACTATATATTATATATATGTATGTATGTATATATATTTTCGCCAGTTGGGCAGGTTTATTTCTCTTGTTCGCTTACGATTTTAATCGACGGCCGAGCGAACGTGATTCAGTTCTACAGAGACCAGCGCACGGATTAGGCCATCAAGGAAGCCCTCGCCCTAGAGAAGATCAACATGAGTCTAACGTCAATGTCAATGCTAATGCTAATGCTAATGCTAATGACAGTTATCATTGGCGCCGCCGCTGATCGATTTCCGCTGTCCATCATACACATCAACGATTTCCACGCCAGGTGAGTCGAGTCGCCAGGTGAGCTGCGGCTGCAGCTGCTGCTGCTGGTGATAGGCTACACGCTGGACATGTGTACCTGTCAGCACGAGTGGGCAATGGCAGATATCATCAGGCAATCGACTCGAGTACCGTAAACACAATCGCCGTAATCATGTGCGCCAAGCTTATCTCCGCCGATAAGCCCCCCCACTCACATACTCCCCGTCCATATCGATTGCAAATTTCTGATCCGATTGCAGGTTCGAGCCGACGGACACCAGCGGCGGCACCTGCGACGAGGGGGAGCAGTGCATCGGCGGCTACGCGCGCACTGTCCACATGGTGAAGCGCCTGCTCGAGGAGCAGAAGGACCACAATCCGATCTTCATCAATGCGGGCGACAGCTTCCAGGGCACGCTCTGGTACAATGTCGGACGCTGGAATGTCACCCAGGAGTTCCTCAACATGCTGCCCGCCGAGGCGATGGTGCGTTGGGCAACCTCAGCTATGCCTCTAGCCCCCACTTCATCTGCTCCTCTTCTCCCTTCAGACCCTGGGCAATCACGAGTTCGACCATGGCGTCGCGGGCGTCGTGCCCTTCCTGAAGACCGTGCAGACGAGCATGCTGGTGGCCAACATGGACTGCGCACACGAGCCCACCATGGAGGGCCTCTACGAGAAGTCGAAGATCGTGGAGCGCAGTGGCCGCAAGATCGGCCTCATTGGCGTCATCCTGGAGACCACCTATGTAGCCTCACGCAATGACACTCCCCACTTGGACGCACCTTTTCATAGATTCTAATCCTTTACAGGACCTGGCCAACACGGGCAAACTGATCTTCCGTAACGAGAGCCAGACCATACGGGAGGAGGCACGCTTCCTCTCGGAGCAGGGCGCCAACATAGTCATCGTCATCTCGCACTGCGGCTACGAGGTGGACAAGCTGATTGCCGCGCAGGCGGGCGATGTTATCGACGTCATTGTGGGCGCCCATTCGCATACGTTCCTCTATACGGGCTCGCCCGTGCCCGGGCCGGACAGCTCGAAGGGCGACTATCCCACCGAGGTGGTACACAGCAATGGGCATCGCGTGCTTATCGTGCAGGCGGGCGCCTATGCCAAATACGTTGGCAATCTAACGGTCTACTTCGATGATAATGGCGATGTTATCGACTTCGAGGGTGCACCCATCTACATGGGCCAGGATGTGCCACAGGGTGAGTCGTCTAGCTAAATTATAGTTCGCCTTTAGTCTGTGGCTGATAACATCTGTGTTAACAACTGCCATAATCGATAAATATCGATATGTGACAAGGCTGGTTATTAGCGATTAAGAGTTGGGGTATTCTGTAGTCGTGTTGTACTGTTGTTGAGTCTAGCTATATTATAGTTCGGCTATACTTCAGCCATTTGCTGATAACAACAACTGTCGTAATCGATAAATATCGATAAGTGACAGAATTACTCATTCGCGATTAAGAGTTAGGGTATTCTGTCGTCGTGCATGCCTCATGTCACGCACTGTGTTGTTGCCGCTGCAGATGAAGCTGTGCTGAAAGCTATACAGCCCTGGAAGGAGGTCATCGACAAGGAGGGCAAGGTGGTCGTCGGCCGTACCCTGGTCGATCTGACCAAGAGCGACTGCGGCACGAGCGAATGCAACTTGGGCAACTTCGTGTGCGACTCCATGCTGCATACGGTAAGAGACGAGCTATAAATCGCTCAGATATACAGCGGATAGTTTCTAAGAGGATTCCCTTCTTTCAGTTCGTTGGATTGACGGAGTTCGATCAGCCGGGCTGGACGAATGTTTCGATTGCTCTGGCTGCCACGGGCGGCCTGCGCGTGCCTCTGCTGCGCGGCAGTGAGTACAGCCACAGTGAAGCAAGCCTAAGCTGAACTCTATACCCACCTATGCACCCATTACAGATCTGACCTTCGCGCACATGGTGAGCATGTCGCCGTTCGAGAACACGCTGATGGCCTTCAACCTGCCCGGCCAGAACCTGATCGATGCTCTGGAGCACGCGGCTAGCAAGATTGACCTGGAGAACGGCATAACCAGCTCGTATGTGATGCTGCAGGTGTCCGGCCTGAAGGTGACCTTCGACTACAGGAAGCCCGTCAACTCGCGTGTCATCTCCGTGCTCGCCCGTTGCGCCGACTGCGAAGTGCCCATCTATGAGCCACTCGATCCGGCTCGCAGCTATCGCGTGATCACGTCCAGCTTTCTACAGGGCGGCGGCGATGGCTTCAGCATGCTCAGCACGGGCACTGACGTACAGTGAGTCAATTAGCAATCATAGCGAACTATCGATATTTATCGATTATCTTTGCAGAACGAGCATAACGGACATAGACGCCCTCATCTCGTACACCAGCAATGTGGATCCCATCTATACGGGTCTCGAGGGTCGCATAACGGTGCTCAACTGAAATACCTGCTTTTTTAGACAATAACGATAAATATCGATTAACATCGAATTGATTTGAAGCCGAGGAAATACAACTTAGCTTTGTTTAAGAATTTGTTTATCTCGGTCAAATTCATAGTTTGCTGAAAATCGATAAATATCGATAAATACAAATACGAGCTTTATTCTATTATATATATAACTACATTCAGATTCGCATAAATCCAAATATTTGTGAATTAAAAAAAAACAAAAAAAAAGATTTGTTTCTGATATAAAGAAATCTGTGTTTCAATATTCGATAAATTTCTATATTTACTATATATCTAGTAGATACTCTCTACAAGTTTATTCTGTAAATTGTTTCTATATAAATTATAATTTAAATAATATTCTTTCTTTTACAGTTTATTCCGTCCATCTGCCTCTGCCTCTAGCCCACTCTGACTATCCCTGTATCTATGCATATAGTCCCTATGTCTTTCCTGGCTTCATTTAATCTTCAATACTTATGGCTATTCCTGATGGATTTCCATTGATTGTGTTTTGAATGAAATTATTTTCGAATTATTTTGTTTTTAACTGATTTTGATAGCTTATCGAAATGGCGATATCGCGTTCAATTATTACTTTATTATTAATTCTTAACTGATGTGCGCTGAGGCCACGATAGCTCACTCAAATTAGAGGGAGAGAGAGGGAGGAGGGAGAGAGGGAGGCGGGAGAGAGGGAGACTGGGTGACGGAGAGAAAAGGAGGGTGATAGACAGAGAAAGGCAAAGGGTGAAAGAGAGGGAGAGTAAGAGAGAGAGAGGGAGAGATAGAGAGAGAGAGAGAGCGAGAGAGATAGATAGAAAGAGAGAGACAAGGAGAGATAGAAAGAGAGAGAGAGAGAGACAGATTGAAATAGACTAAGAGAGACTGAGGGGACGACATATGGAAAAAGGCCAAAAGGGAGATTGAGAGTGAGAAAAAGAGAGAGCCGATACGCCCATCTGGTACTTCTAATATATATATATATATATATACGGAGTATACCTGACTATATAACATTCCTATCATATTATATTATATATGCCTATATCATATTAAACATGCCACTTGCTTGTTACATACATTGGCATAGAGCCAATATGCCCATAAGTGGCTCTCACTTATTACAGGGTATGTATAGCCTTATGCCTCAATCCTAAGTAAATATGTGAGAGCTCCTTAGGGTTACATTCCGCACATGTGACATATGCATGCATGGAACTTATATGGCCCTTAGACATTTTGAAGTATTACAGGGTATGATATACCCTTTATAAATATTAACTTAATACAGGGTATACACACCTAAGCATCTATGAACGAAATGAAATGACAGCTTATCTTTCTTTCGTCCTTTTCTCGGCCTCTGCTCATGCAAGATGAGGACGTGCTGCTCGCCCTGGAGCCTTGGCAGGCTCAGCTGGAGGAGGCGGCCAATCGCATTGTGGGCAACAGTCGCGTCCATTTGCAGCAAGTCGAATGCGCGCGTGGCGAATGCAATTTGGGCAATCTCTACACAGATGCCATGCTGCATACCGTAAGTAATCTCTCTCTCTCTCTCTCTCTCTCTTCCTCTCTAATCCTCAAGCTTTGCAGTTTGTTAAGCAGGCATCCGCTGGAGCGTCCAACTGGAGCAATGTGAGCATCGCGCTGACCAGCCAAGGCAACTTCCGTGTGCCGCTGCCAGCGGGCAGTAAGTGAAAGAAAGAAAAAGGAGAGAAAATCTAGTTGGAACTAACTGTCCTTCGATTCCCGTTAGACATCACCTACAAGCAGCTGGTGGCCATGTGCCCGTGGGAGAATCACTTGTATGCGCTGAGCATGCGCGGCGAGCATCTGCTGCAGCTGCTGGAGGATAGCGTCGCACCGATGAACGCCAGCCTCAAGTTGCCCACATCCAAACGTTTTCTGCAAGTCTCCGGTCTGAGGATCGTCTATAATCTTCAAGCTCCGCCGGGCGAGCGGGTGAGCCAGCTACTCGTGCGATGTAGCAATTGCCCAGTGCCCGTATACCAGCCTTTGCAACTGAGCCAGCTTTATCGGCTGGTGGTCATGGAGTATCTGGCCAATGGCAAAAATGGCTTCTCGCTGATCAGCAATCATGCCCAGGACCTGGAGTAAGGTGTGCCATGTATATTACTTGATTAAAACACTTAAAGAATCTCTTTCAGAGTGGGCCCCTTTGATCTGGATGCGCTAATGGACTATATAAATGCAACAGGGCCTATAACTACCGGTCTGGAGCAGCGTGTACAATTCAAAGATTTCAAATAAACGTTGACGAGCTGCAGTTTGTAATTATCGAATTATCGAACTATCGAGCTTTCGAGCTATCGCACACAATACAGGCCATAACGTGAAGTCGGTTGCTTTGGTATTTTCCACTTTATTTACATTGGCACATTTTCTAGCTTACGCCCTGCGGTCACACTGCGCCAGTAGTCACTCATTCAAAAGTCTTGTTAAGGTTAGGAGTCCGCCTACGGCACATTTCGAGCAAGTGAGCTTGTTAATTTACATCAAGTCAATTCGGAAGTGTTTTCACACAGCTTTATTTTTGATTATCAAATCTAAACCAGTCAAATATATCAAAAAATAAAAACAGTAAGTAAAATTAAGCAATTTATTAGCGGAACGTACGTGTACCGCATGTGAATTATGATTCTTTTGTGTGTGTGTGTGTGTGATCGAATGTGTGCGCCTGTGTGTGTGTGTGTGTTGCTGTGTTATATAAGATAGCCGGCAAGCGAGCGGCGAGCTGCTTTCTAGAATCTTCCATAAAACACAAAGTGAATTGAATTAAAGCAAATTTATATTAATTATATATATGCAATTGGCTACTCGTGCGGGTTTTCTCTTTCACTTTCCATTGATAATTGTATATATTTTTTTTCTAATTGGAACTACTTTCCAGCTGCACACACACACGCATACGCATACATAGACTCACGTAACAGCAGCGAGCGCACATGTTTTCTTTATTCTTACGATTTCACAATTACTATGCATGTTTTGTTATTGGACTTTATATTTGATTGCGTTTGGCTGGACCATGCTGCACTTGGCCCACATTTCATAACAACCCCCAAAACATTGCAACAGCCAAGGGGGCGGCGTGGGGGGCGCGGCTTGGTTACATAAATGATTTGTTCTGGAAGACTTGCGCCCTCTCTTGCTCTGTTGTAGATAGCCCGCAGCGGCAGGGGGTCGCCGTCCGCTTATCAATGATTTAATATGAGCTCAAAAAGGGAAATCAAATTCCATTTTCCATCAATTAGCGCTGTGCACGTGTTTTTTTTCGCTCCTCCGTTTTGCCATCTCTTGATTTATCGATAATTTGGTTTCAGATGTTCCGCTTACCCGTTTCACTTGCACGCACCTCCATCAGCCGGCAGCTGGCGATGCGCAGCTATGCCAAGGATGTCAAGTTTGGTGCCGAGGTGCGCGCCATGATGCTGCAGGGCGTCGATGTGTTGGCCGATGCTGTAGCCGTGACCATGGGGCCCAAGGGTCGTAACGTAATCATTGAGCAGTCGTGGGGCTCGCCAAAGATCACCAAGGATGGTGTAACGGTGGCCAAGGCCATTGAGCTGAAGGACAAGTTCCAGAACATTGGCGCCAAGCTGGTCCAGGACGTAGCCAACAATACCAATGAGGAGGCCGGCGACGGCACCACCACGGCCACCGTGCTGGCTCGCGCCATTGCCAAGGAGGGCTTCGAGAAGATCTCAAAGGGCGCCAATCCCGTCGAGATTCGTCGCGGCGTCATGGTCGCCGTCGAGACCGTCAAGGACAACCTGAAGTCCATGTCGCGTCCCGTCAAGACTCCCGAAGAGATTGCCCAGGTGGCAACCATATCGGCTAACGGCGACCAGGCCATCGGCAAACTGATCAGCGATGCCATGAAGCGCGTTGGCCGCGATGGCGTCATTACCGTCAAGGACGGCAAGACCCTCATCGATGAGCTGGAGGTGATCGAGGGCATGAAGTTCGATCGCGGCTACATTTCGCCCTATTTCATCAACTCGTCGAAGGGCGCCAAGGTCGAGTTCCAGGATGCTTTGCTGCTGCTGTCAGAGAAGAAGATCTCCTCAGTCCAGAGCATCATCCCAGCCTTGGAACTGGCCAACTCACAGCGCAAGCCACTGGTCATCATTGCCGAGGACATCGATGGTGAGGCTCTGAGCACTCTGGTCGTCAACCGCTTGAAGATCGGTCTGCAAGTGGCGGCCGTCAAGGCGCCCGGCTTCGGTGACAACCGCAAGTCCACGCTCACCGACATGGCCATCGCCTCCGGTGGCATTGTGTTCGGCGATGATGCCGATCTGGTCAAGCTGGAGGATGTTAAGGTCAGCGACTTGGGTCAGGTGGGCGAGGTGGTCATCACCAAGGATGACACTCTGCTGCTGAAGGGCAAGGGCAAGAAGGACGATGTGCAGCGTCGCGTCGACCAGATCAAGGAGCAGATCACAGACACCACCTCTGAGTACGAGAAGGAGAAGCTCCAGGAGCGTCTGGCTCGCCTCGCCTCTGGCGTCGCTCTGCTGCGCGTCGGTGGCTCCAGCGAGGTGGAGGTCAACGAGAAGAAGGATCGCGTCCATGATGCTCTGAACGCCACTCGCGCTGCCGTCGAAGAGGGCATCGTTCCCGGCGGTGGCACCGCTCTGCTGCGCTGCATCGAGAAACTGGACACCGTTGACACACAGAACGAGGACCAGGTAGGCTAAAGCGGCCCTCTTCCAATCTTCTTAATCTATATTTGCTCATTCTGTACAGAAACTCGGCGTGGACATCGTGCGTCGTGCTCTGCGCATGCCCTGCATGACCATTGCCAAGAATGCGGGCGTTGATGGCGCCATGGTCGTGGCCAAGGTGGAGACCCAAGCCGGAGACTACGGCTACGATGCACTCAAGGGCGAATACGGCAACTTGATTGAGAAGGGCATCATCGATCCCACCAAGGTGGTGCGCACGGCCATCACCGATGCTGCTGGCGTTGCCTCGCTGCTGACAACTGCCGAGGCTGTTGTCACCGAGACGCCCAAGGACGATGCTGCTCCTGGCATGGGCGGCATGGGTGGTATGGGCGGTATGGGAGGCATGGGTGGTATGGGTGGCATGATGTAAGTGCCATCACACCCACCTCTAGGACTTCACACACACAAACACACACCATTCATATGATGCAAAGAGGCCCGAGTTGGGGATGGGTTTGACCACATTCTCCGAATCAGGTGTAGTTAACTTCCTTTATACAACGTACACCTTTTAACCCACACACACACCACACACACTCATGTATTTGGTGGTCGCCGCCGCCGCCGCCATGGACTTTGTTTCGCATTTATATCCTTTTTTGAACAATTGTGCCGGGCTCGCTCGCCTCCCATCCCTTACGCTCGGCTTGCTGCATTCGTGTATCACTTTTCATATGATTTTCCTTTTTTTTATTATTTGTGAAAAAAAAAAACAAAACAAAATCTATTCCTAAATACTATTTTTTACATGTTATATATGTAAAGGCAACAAATAGCGTTAGTTGTAAAAATAACAATAAAAAATACAAAATTATTGAAGAATTTTAATGCTGTGTCGAAGAGGGCGAAAGGAGGAAAGGAGGACGAAGCGGGGCAGCTGTATGTGTATGAAATATGGCCGGGAGAAGAACGTATACATATATTTATGCTATGTCTATATGAGGTATATGGATGGGAGAGGGATTTTCCCATTGAATTTGCTAGAGCTTCGGATGTCCTTGTCCATTGTGTGACTGCTTTGCCTGGATAATTGAACTCTTCTTCGATCTCAAGTATATAGAACCTGAAAACCACACCAGAGTTATCCACCCTATATAACTTGGCCTTTTTTACGGCGGACTTCAAGCAGTGCGCGAAAGGACGACGCTATGATAGAGCGCATAAAGGAGGCATTAAAGGCATAGCAGAAGAAGACTACTTAAAAATGACTGAGAAGTGTGGAAGGAAGGCATATGGCATATACGAGCTGATGGTGTCGAGCCTGTCCCCAAGGAATCCCAAAGAACTGAAGAGGTCTATCAAAGGACGAAGACTGATGAAGACAGCAGCAAAGGCAGCTTGAAGTGCTGACAAGATCGGAAGACTTTAAAGCTGCAGCGCCAGCTAGACCCGGCCGCTTCTATAACTTTATCCCAAGGACTAAAGAGAACTGGAGCAAAGGACGAAGACCGATGAAGCTAACATGGAAAGGGCAGCAAAAGGCGCTTGATTATGGAAAATACTAGAACAGCTGGACTGATTACTAAAGATATATATATATATATATGTATAATGTAAAACCAAACATATATCTACTATATGTTCAGGATCGAATAAGGAAACACAGGCGGTAAAAGTGTCCACAATAAATTGTTTATTAATTGATCTCAATTGATTTTGCACAGACCTTGTATATAAAGAGTCTTATTTACAATTATTTAAGTTGACCGCGTGTAAAACAAATATATATATATATTAATAATGATAGCTCGATTTAGGAGGTATAAATGTATTTCCTAGGTAATCATAATCGCAATAGACATGCCACAATGCAATGTCGTTTGTTTTTGAACTTAATGCATACATTTTGAATAGCGCTAAACAGACAGATACGAATACAAAAAATTGATTTATATAATATATATATATAAAGATATATATATATATATATGGGGTGTATATATGGTGTATATATGCGTGCGTGCGTGCGTGTGTGATTGGTTAGTAGAGTTCAGATTTCTGCATGAGCGCCTCGACGAGCGATTTGAAGGCGTCCTCGATCATGTTGATGTGCAGCTGGGAGTCCCGATACGAGTAGAGCTTGGCGCTCTCGGTTAGTGGCATTTGCATGGTGGTGACACCGAGGGAGGATTGCGAGTGGAGGCTGCGTCCCGTATTCATAAGGATATTCACACAATCATCCGCCAGAATGGGAAACGTTTCCACGAACCGCACCATGGCGGGCAGCACATGGCGCAGGAATTTGCATTTGGTCGACGCCGTGAGCAGCGAGAGCGTCGTCTGGATTACATTCAGACAGAACTTGGTGACGCCCAGGCTCTTGGGTATCGAGTAGTTGAGCACGAGATGCGACGTCAGCTCGATGGTGAAGATCTGCTTGTCCATTTCCGTGACATTGAGGAACTCGTGGACGAAGTCTATGCAAATGTGCATCGAGGGCACGCTCGCCACGATCATGGGTATCACGGACTTGGGGTACGTCTGGAAGTGCACCAGCTTGGCCAGCGACGGCTCCATTATGAACGCCTGGTGCACGTACGTGCCGACGATGCCCTGCAGCTCCCGCAGCTCCATCTTAGACACCCGCGTCGCCGCCTTGCTGTCCATAAAGTCCAGCACCTCGAGCAGTATGTGCACCGCAGCGCTCTCCTGCGACGCAATCAGCGTCGTCTTCAGCTCCTCCCGGTCCGCATCCGTCTGCACCAGCCCGTTCTTGTCCAGCACCTGCTTCTGCTGCATGTGCACGTTGAGGTACGTTTTCGATGCAGCCAGGCTGCCCCTCAGGATTCGCAGCAGGATGATCAGCAAGTACGGCGAGCAGAAGATCTCGCGCGGACAGCTGTTGGAGGTGTGAGATCAGATTAGTCCTAGAGCTATATAGTTATGATGTATGTGAAGGAAGAGGTGGAAAGAGAAAAGGAAAGATAGAGAGAGAGAGAGAGAGAGGGAGAGAGAGAGGGAGTGTAAGGTAGGGTATGGATAGGAATGAGTATATATACTAAATATTGTATACTATATACTATATAATGTATACTATATACTATGTATACTATATACTATATAATGTATTCTATATACTTTATACTGTATACTATATACTTCTTTGTACAGGGTTTTATCGTAGGGTAGGTTAGTAGAGGACATAGGGTAGAGGCAGAGGTATGCAGGGACTAGTACAGGGTATTCCAAGGGGTATAGAGAGGAAAGATAATGGAGGTAAGTTACCAGTTCAAGATGTGATATATATGCTAAGATATATACGGACTATAACAGGGTATTCCATGGGGTACATAAAGGAGAGCGAGTGGGGGAAGGTATAAGGGATATGGCACAGGGTATTCCATGGGTAATATAAAGGAAAGATAATGGATATGGAGGATATGGTACAGGGTATTCCCTAGGGTATGGAAAGGAAAGGTAATGGGTGCAAGATGGTAGTACCAGATGTAGGATAGATAAGGTACATAGGGACTATTACAGGGTATTCCCTGGGAGTGAGTGGTACAAGATGTAGACTAGAGGATATGGTATATGGGACATGGTACAGGGTATTCCTTAGGGCATAGAGAGGACAGGTGGTAATGGGGGTAACTGAGTGTAGGATAGGGACTGGTACAGGGTATTCCTTAGGGTATATTAGGGTAAGGTAATGGGTATCTATAGACAAACGTTGGTCATATACGTCCAGGATGCGATATATTCTGTGTGTATACATGTGTATTATGGATTCCGGGGGAATATCAGAGGAGCGACTGCAGGGAGAGTGAGAGGTCTGTACTCACCCCGCGTCCCTTATAATGAGGTTCTCATAGGGCCCAGGCCTGACAAGTGCGGGGTATCTCATATGGTTATACGTGAATGTACTACATAAAACAGAAGTTAGTCAAATTAACGTGTCAAGTGGGCGCTGCAGGGCAATTCGATTCAGACCCTAGCATATTTCAGAGGGAGAGAGAGAGACAGATAGCGATCGACAGATAGAGATATGTAGAGGGGAGGATATAATGGTAAACAGATACATGTATATATATATATATATAGAGAGAGCGAGAGAGAGAGAGAGAGATAAATGATATATGTATGTTAGCACACTACCTTTTGGTTAATCAAGCGATAATGTTATGGAACACATAATTTTGCGATTTTTGGTTTAGTCTTGAAGTTCTTGATCTCATGCATTGGAAAGGAACAGATAGTGTGATTGAGTGAGTGAAAGGGAGGGAGATATGCCTCATGATCCATTGCCCTTGCTCGCCTTCAAACCAACCGATCTTGACATACCCCAGGACATCCATGGGCTCCAACAGGCTCTCGTTGGCGAACGTCCGTCGGCAGAATATGTCCGAGCTGGAGACGATGGCCCGCAGCGACATGAACCAGAAGGTGGTGGGCAGCACGGCGTTCAGCCTCAGCCAGATATTGTTGTACAGATCCTTGACGTAGCGCGGCACGTACCTGCGAAAGACGAGCGGCATGTGCTGCACCAGCTGCGTGGCGTGCTGCGCCAGTCCCTCCGGCGGCAGATGGAGCAGTCGCTTGAACAGCCGCACGGTCCGGCGTGGCTTCGCCTGGACGTCGTGCAGGGCGCGCGTCAGCACATCCGGCCGGAGTTCGTACGTTCGTTGGGAGTCAACGTCGTGGTCGAGATTAGCGGGCATATAGTGCTCCTCCAGCCAGTCGTCGACCATGCTCAGGTGCGGAAAGTTGGAGATGATCAGCCGCAGCAGCGGATGGAACAGCGAGAGGTAGTCGTTGTGGTACTGATGCGCCTTCTGGAGCAGATACTTCAGCGGCAGCCCGCATAGAAAATTGTTTGTATACTCTTTTTGCTTGCGTCCCCCGAGGGCGCTCTGGTTCATCAGCCTGGTGTCCTCGTAGAGCATCAGATAGTAGATCATCAGCAGCTGGGAGGTCAGCGGACAGGTGACGGCCACCTGGCTGTGGTCGTCAGCGATGGCCGGCGGCTGGAGCTCCTTGGTGAAGAAGGTGAGCGGCGAGGCGCCGAAGACGTGCATAATCTCCTGCTCGGTGAAGGGCCGATGCATGTGATCGATGCTGATCTTGCCCGTGGGATTGGGTATGATGAGGGTGTTGACGAAGACCTCGACCAGGGCGGGCATCACCGGATGCACCGGCCGCACGGAGCTGCAGATCTGCTTGAAGATCCACGCCTTGATGGGCACCTTGTGCTTGAGAAAGGTGCGCGACTTGAGCAGCTGATGGATGCAGTGCACCGGCAGATACCCGGGAATCGTGCCATTCAAATTCGATGTGACGGGCACGCGCACCGCGTGCAGGGCCACCACCTGCTCCGTGAACAGATCCTGCGTGAACAGCTGCTTGATCCGATTCGTGCTGTTCGGCCGTATGGGAATCTTCATGGCGAGCGTGGAGCAGACCATTTCGCTGATGGCCGTTATCTGATTGCTGTGGAAGTGGATGGCCAGCAGGAGGAGCATCTCGCCCAGGGAACTGCTCATGCCCGAACGCTTGCAGAAGAAGGCATCCTCCCGGATAAGCCACTGCAGCCACTCCACCGCCTTGTTCTCCAGCTGGATGGTTGAGACCAGCGACGGACAGGCAATCAGCATGCAGAGCGCCAAGGTGACGAAGCGAACGCCCGACGGCGACGGCTGGGGGCAGCTGGTGACCAGCTGGGACAGTGCGTTGATCTCGTCGTCGTTGAACTTTAATCCGCCGATGCCTCGCAGTGCGCAGTAGAGCCGGAGCAGGACGGAGCCCTGCAAATTGAAATCCTTCAACTCAGCCGCGCTGCTGGTGGTCTGCAGTATCTTCTGCAAGAGCTCAATCCGCACCAGATTCAGTGCATCGCCCTTCCGCTTCTGACTGGTGCGTATATAGAGTGCAAACCAGGAGCGCAGGTTCTGATCATTGCCCAGCAGCAAGCCCGTGAGGAAGGCGATCTGTGAATGATAGCAGATGGGTTAGGGCGATGGGCTGGTAGGTGGAGTCGGCTGCAGTTACCAGATCCTCGGAGTGCTTCAGGGCCAGCTTGAGCATGAACGATGGCACCTTCATCATCTCCACGCACATGGATCGGTTGGCCAGCGCCTGCGAGGGATTCATTTCGCTCAGGGACATCAGCAGCGCCAGTCGCTGCTTGCCCTCGGTGCCCTCCTCGTCGCAATTGGCAATCACATGGGAGACCACGTCCCGATAGCAGTCCGGGAAATTGGCGACCAGGGCGCACACGATCCGATATCCGTTGGGTACGTGGACCAGGGCGTCCGTCAGTTCCAGGATGTTGAGCAGGGAGGGTAGCTCGGCGAGCGCAATGCACAGGATGTCCACCACTTCCTCCAGATAGATGCCGTCATCGAGGATTTCCGAATGGCTCAAGACGCCCGACGCTGCGCCCGACGCTGGCTTCTGCTCGGCGATGGCTGCCACCTGTTGCTGGAGATTGAAAATTTCGGATAGAACCACTCGGACCTTGCGTGCCACATCGGCACGCTCGAACCCGAGTGCTATACCCGATTGGAGGCCGTACTCTGGCTGCGGCTGCGGCTGGTCCTGACCATCGAAAAATGTGGTCACACTGCTCGTCTTTTGTCTCGTCACCAACTCCTTCTTGAGGTCATTCTCGAGCTCATGGTAGTTGACCTGGAGATAGGAGACGATACTATTGACCACCTCGATGCCAATGAGCACGGCGAGTATCTGTTTACGTGACTCCATCGAGGATGCGGTGTTGTCCAGCGGCGACAGCAGGCTCATTCGTACTAGCGACGGCAAAACCGGTCGAATCTCCGTCTCCGGATAGCTGGCCAGAGAGGTTATATCGAGGTTCTGCATGGCGCCAAATACACGGGCCGTCACATCGTACATCTTGACCGGCATCGCGACAGGCGCACCTGTTGTCAACTTAATGACAATTATTTTTTTTCTTTTTTTTTCTTCAGCTTGGCTATCTGTTGGACGCGTCTACCTGGGCAGCCGACGGATCGAACACTCTACCACAGATGCATCGATACTTTCGCCGATGTTGCTCCTGAATAATCGATAAGTTTTCAACCGTTCGGCTCTGACGGTACAGCCTAACTGATTCCCCTTGATTCACTTGGGCTGAGTTGATCCCAGCGTGTAGATTGCTTTCCGGATCGATGCCCGAAGCAAAAGTATTCTGTCGATCGCCGGTGTATCGTGATCATTGGAGCTGCCAACCTGTTTTTGTGTGTTTTTGAAAAATGAATTCTTATCAATGAATGAATGAACTATCGAGTAGTCAGTCGTGTGCGATATGTCAATCTATCGATGTTTCGATGTTTTTCTTTTTACTGATACACACATTTTCCATTCCGTATTCAGCAGTCACTTTTTTTTTTACTCGCAAGTGAAGTTCGGCCGCAAAGAATAAATGTGAATAAATATAAATAAATCGTGAAACATCTATATGAATTGTGTATTTTATGAATCAATTAGGGAAAATTGAACAGCAAGTTTGCCGTGTTGTAGGTAAGTGAAAGTGCAATCCAAACAGGCGGCAAATCAAAGAAAATTGAAAGAAAAAAAAAAAAGAAATAGACCAACGCCCCAGTGCTCAGTGCCGTGTGCCTCTCAAAGTGTGAGACGAAGAAGCAGCAGCAGCAGCAGTAATAGTAGTATTAGTAGTAGTAGTTGTATCTGAAGTCGGAAAAAGTATCTCAAAGTTGAAATGTGGGCCAGTCGGATGCAGTGTTAAATAACTGATATATAATCCAAGTAGATATGGATGTATAGATACATGATCGAACCCACTTATATATGTATCTGTATATGTATGCGTACATACATACATAATAAAAACATCATCGATTAAAATTGCCTGCCCCCGACTATCGCAGCCGCAGTCACAGTACGTTCGCTGCTGGCGTTGATGACATCATTCGGTGTTATTTTTTTCTTCAGTTCGTTTAGTCTGAGCGATGTCAGAGCGTAGCGCAGGGTCGTGCGTGAGAGTGTGAATGTGTGCGTGTTTTTGGAGTGTGTATGTATGTATGTATGTGTGTGCTCTGCTCAGTTACTAGCGTGTAAACGAATATATTTGAATTAACTCCGATTCAAAACAAAAAAAAAAAGTATGAGAGAAAGAAGGACAATTGAATTAATTTCAAAAGAAACTTGAATTACATTTGCGTCACCGCTCAATAAAAAGCGCGATAAAAGCAATATATTTAATCAAGATATACATATACATACATATATATATTATATATATATATATATATATATATATATATATATATATATATATATATATATATATATATATATAAATGTTTTTAATCATGCACACACACACTCACACGCACACATAGTATCTATGTATCTCATACTCCCTTTCTATGCTCTCACTCGTACTCGCACACACACCAAACAGCAAAATGCACTTTGAAATACAGTTACGTGCACACACACACACACGCATACAGAGACACGGCCCATGTAAAAATAGGAAATCCTTCCAAGAGGTCACGAGTTGAATTTGAAGTTGTTTATCGATACATGGAACTGGGTGGAAAACAGAACAGAACAAAAAAAAAACTGTGCTGCACTTGTCCATATATGCTTTGAGTGTGTCTGTGTGTGTATGTACGGTATTTGGCCCACCTTCTTAATGAACGCCGCTGCTGTCGGCTACCTTAAAAAAAAACAACGACAACAAAAATGACAAATCAACGGCCATAACTCAAATTGTACAGTTGTAAGGTAATAAGCACGTACTGTTGTATGTGCGTGTTGTCAGTGTGCGTGTGTGTGTGTGAGCTGGAGAAGCCTCATAGTAAAAACAAAAAAAAAAAAGAAACAGGTTTTCCATATTGTATGTAAGTAAGAAAAAACATTGAAGTTTTCACTGCTGTAATAGGGCTGGCCTGGTTAATTGAATTTGAACGAAGCGACGTCAATTGCACAACTTCAAGAAAAAACCGCGCCTCTTGTGCGCTCGCTAATCAAATCAATGTGATGAACTCACTGCCAGCAAGATCAACTGGAGACACACACACGCACAACAACAGTAAATATGTACATACTTGCGTGAGTGTGTGTGTGTGTATGCAATCATAATTGCAAAGCTGGTCGAGCTGAGTTCAAAACCTACCCCATTTACTGGGCTTGCTGAATACAACAACAACAACAACAAACACGACGACGGCAGCGACTCAGACCTCCTCCCACTCCCACTGCCGCAGTCAATTTTTTTCTACTCATTAGCTCTCTTCGAGTTAGACAGTAATGCGCTCACGCGCTCTCTTTGTGTGCGTGTGCCGCCTGCCTGCCTGTTTGTTTGTTTGTGTTGGTATCGTTGTTGTTTTCGCTCTGTTTTCGTTGTGCTCTCGCTCTCGCTCTCGCTCGCTCTGTCCCACTCAGTAGTCGCCTGTCGGCGAGTTTTAAGCTTCGTTTTCGTTATAATCAGCAAAATATTACGTAATAGATAATAGAGCCGCGTGAATCTGAATGCGAATGTGTGCTATGCGCTCATAAATACATATATGTAAATAAAGATGTGTGCTAAATTCCCTATTGTTTTCGTTTTTATTTTAGCTTTTTTTTTTTTGTTTTTTGCTGTTGCAAAATTAGCTCATGCCCATTCAGAGCGCAAATTAAATCAGCTTAGAGAGGACGAAGAAAAAAACATTTTCGAGTGCAATTTTTAATAGTGATGTGTTAAATAGACAGAAAGCAAACAAAAAAAAACATAATTGCCCCAACCTAATGTGTGTGTGTGTGTGCGTGTGTGTGTGTGTGTGTATAGAGCGTGAAGGGAATGACCTGCACAGCTTGGAATAAAGGTCAAAATACACTTGCCTGCATAGCTGTATGTGTGTGTGCGTGTGTGTGTATGTGTGTGCAGCGGTTCCCATAGGTATATACAGATAAAGCACGCACACACACACACACACACACACACTTGAGCTGTATGCGTGTGTGTATGTGTTGCTTTTTATTTTCGGTCATGCCGATAGTTTTCTGAATTGAATTTCCTGCAATTTCACCAGCAAGCGATTTAAATCAGTGCTGCGACCCGCCCGCTTTCTGCTGTCGCCCACAACCTGTCACACTTTTTTGTTGTCGTTTTTTTTTTTAAGTTTAAATAGGAATGAGAATCGCAGTGCGGATGGGGCGTGATGTAATCGCGTTAACTATAAAGCCGAAATAATGAATAGACAAACAAACAAACGCACACATACACATACATATGTATATGTGTATCTGTGTATCCGTATATACAGTGAGCGAGAATTGTGATCGGACTTGTTAGCCCAGTTGACCCAGGCGACCCGCGTGCCACTCAATGTGACGCCATTGTGTCTTATGAATCATCGAGAGCGAAAAGCGGGAGGGGATGAAGTGAAAACCCACCCACCCAGGCGTGAATAAATATATATATACATATATATTTTTATGCAGAAAAGTTTACGATGAGCACAAAAAAATATAGTAGAAAAGTTTATCAACAATGGGAAAAAATACAGTGAAAACGCAGTCGAGTGAACGCATACAGTAATAACTGTTGAAAAAGGGCATAAATTGCAATGCTATCTATAACTGTACTGGCCGCAATTTCGCCAGACAAGTGACACATATAACAGTATATATGTATATAGGCAGAAAAAGTGCAACTTTGGCATATAGGGCATGCCCATGGCTGGCTAATGGAGCTCTCCATTAATAGAGCTGCCATTTTATACACGAACGTTGGCTCTTTGTTTTTTTTATAACACTGCTAATCTAATCAAGGCACTAGCATAGCCGACTACGTAATGCCCATTAGTATTAGAATAAGAGTATTGCAGAAGTTTAGTTATTTTGCTAAGCTCTACAATCTATGCATATATAGGAAACCTGTATAATCCCTACGTTTTCTGATTCACTTTTTACTGTTGAAAGTGCTTTAAGGTCTTACAAAGTTAAACTCTGCTTAGGGAGTATTATAAAAGTAAAAATTCCATTGGGTGTAGAGTTTTCAATAGATTATATTTATCATTTATTTATTTTTACGTGCGAGCCTGAGATAAGAAAACATGGAAACAAGAAAAGAAAAAATGATATAGACGAAATCATATATTATATTCAATATACATATATCAACATCTATATCTATATATAATTGTCTTTTCTCTCACTCTTTGCAGTTATTGTTTGAGGTTTATTTTCGGTTCGGAATTGGGGGGATACAAAATTAAATTCTTTGCGGTGGTGAGAATTGTGGACAATCTAAACAAGGAGAGCTGACAAAATGACGACGGACATTTCAATTGTTCGATGGGACCCCAGCCAGGGTCCAGGCAACGAATATATCGATGAATACGAATACGATGGCGGCAATTCCAGTTCGCGGCTGTTTGAGAGGTCGCGCATCAAGGCCCTCGCCGAGGAGCGCGAGAGCGTACAGAAGAAGACGTTCACCAAATGGGTGAACTCGCATCTCTGCCGGGTCAACTGCCGCATTGCCGATCTCTACGTGGATATGCGGGATGGCAAGCATTTGATCAAGCTGCTGGAAGTACTATCCGGCGAACGACTGCCCAAGCCCACTAAGGGCAAGATGCGTATACACTGCCTCGAGAATGTCGACAAGGCACTTCAGTTTCTGCGCGAACAGCGCGTCCATCTCGAGAACATTGGCTCCCACGATATTGTCGATGGCAATGCCTCACTCAATCTCGGTCTCATTTGGACGATTATCTTGCGCTTCCAGGTATGTCAACTACACTTCCAGATATAGTAAAGTCTGATAAAGTTTAATGAGAGTTTAGTTGATGAATGTTAACTCAATGTTAACATTATGTTAGTTAACATATGTCATAAGACCTGAACTTGATCTGCATATAGAACAGATAGAAGATCCATATAACTAGCTCTAGCTGCATTCATACTATATAACTACTATTTATATATTATGCCCGTGTATAGATTCAAGATATCACCATCGAGGAGGTGGACAACAAGGAGACAAAGTCAGCCAAGGATGCGCTGCTGCTGTGGTGCCAGATGAAGACCGCTGGCTATCACAACGTGAATGTGAGAAACTTCACGACCTCGTGGCGGGATGGATTGGCCTTCAATGCGATCATACACAAACACCGTCCAGATCTAGTGCAATTTGAGAAGCTATCGAAGACCAATGCCATACACAATCTAAACAATGCATTCGATGTGGCCGAGGACAAGCTTGGATTGGCCAAGCTCCTGGACGCTGAGGATGTGTTCGTTGATCATCCGGATGAGAAGTCGATCATCACGTATGTGGTCACGTACTATCACTACTTCAGCAAGCTGAAGCAGGAGACGGTGCAGGGCAAGCGTATTGGCAAAGTGGTTGGCATTGCCATGGAGAACGACAAGATGATCCATGACTATGAGCACTTCACAAGCGATCTCCTGAAGTGGATCGAAACGACAATACAGTCGCTGGGCGAGCGCGAGTTCGAGAACTCCCTGGCCGGAGTGCAAGGTCAGCTGGCGCAGTTCTCCAACTATCGCACCATCGAGAAGCCGCCCAAATTCGTGGAGAAGGGCAATCTGGAGGTGTTGCTCTTCACGCTGCAGTCGAAGATGCGAGCCAACAACCAGAAGCCCTATACTCCCAAGGAGGGTAAAATGATATCGGACATTAACAAGGCCTGGGAGCGCTTGGAGAAGGCCGAGCATGAGCGTGAGTTGGCGCTGCGCGAGGAGCTGATCCGCCAGGAGAAACTCGAACAGTTGGCGGCTCGTTTCGATCGCAAGGCTTCGATGCGTGAGACCTGGTTGTCTGAGAACCAGCGGCTCGTTAGCCAGGATAACTTCGGCTTCGATCTGGCCGCTGTGGAGGCGGCTGCCAAGAAGCACGAAGCGATCGAGACAGACATCTTTGCGTACGAGGAGCGTGTCCAGGCAGTTGTTGCCGTTTGCGATGAGCTGGAGTCGGAGCGCTATCACGATGTGAAGCGCATTCTGTTGCGCAAGGACAACGTGATGCGATTGTGGACGTATCTGCTGGAGCTGTTGCGTGCTCGTCGCATGCGTCTGGAGATCTCGCTGCAGCTGCAGCAGAACTTCCAAGAGATGCTCTACATCCTGGACAACATGGAGGAAATCAAACAGCTGCTGATGACCGACGACTACGGCAAGCATTTGATGGGCGTCGAGGATCTACTCCAGAAGCATTCGCTTGTTGAGGCCGACATCAACATATTGGGTGAGCGTGTGAAGGTCGTTGTGCAGAACTCACAGAAGTTCCTCAGCGAGGATCCCGAGTCGTACAAGCCATGCGATCCGGAAATCATCGTCAGCCGTGTCCAGCAGCTCGAGGATGCTTATGCTGAGCTGGTGCGTCGCGCTGTTGAGCGTCGCAGCCATTTGGAGGAGAGCCGCAAGCTTTGGCAGTTCTATTGGGATACCGCCGATGAGGAGAACTGGATCAAGGAGAAGGAGCAGATTGTGTCAACCGACGAGATTGGCCACGATCTGACCACTGTCAATCTGTTGCTGAGCAAGCATAAGGCACTCGAATCGGAGATCACATCGCATGATCCCCAACTCCAGAATGTGGCTAAGGTGGGCGCTGAGCTCATAACCGAAGGTCACTTGGGCGCCGATCGTATTAAGGATCGTCTCAAGGAGATTCTCTCCAAGTGGGACCATCTGCTCGACTTGACCAAGTATCGTCGGCAGCGCCTGGAGAATGCTGTCGAATACTTCCAGCTGTTTGCCGACGCCGACGATGTGGACAACTGGATGTTGGACACGCTGCGCATTGTCTCCAGCGAGGATGTGGGTCGCGATGAGGCCAACGTTCAGTCGCTGCTGAAGAAGCACAAGGATGTCGCCGATGAGCTGAAGAACTATGCCGAGGTGATCGATGCCCTGCACAAACAGGCCGAGACTCTGAAGCTCAACGAGCCCGAGAAGGCCAATGTGGACAAGCGTCTGGAGGCAATCGATTCACGCTACAAGGAGCTAACCGAACTGGCCAAGCTGCGCAAGCAGCGCCTGCTCGACGCGCTCAGCTTGTACAAGCTGATGTCCGAGGCCGATGGTGTGGAGCAATGGATCAAGGAGAAGACCAAGATGCTGGACACCATGGTGCCTGGCAAGGACATCGAAGATGTGGAAATCATGAAGCATCGCTTCGAGGGCTTCGACAAGGAAATGAATGCCAATGCCTCACGTGTGGCCGTTGTCAACCAGCTCGCCCGCCAGCTGCTCCACGTCGAGCATCCCAACTCGGATGAGATTCTCGATCGCCAGAACCATCTCAACCAGGAGTGGTCGACGCTGCGCGAAAAGGCCGAAGCTAAGATGGATGACTTGAAGTCGGCCCATGGTGTGCAGACCTTCTACATTGAGTGCCGCGAGACAATCTCGTGGATCGAGGACAAGAAGCGCATCCTCACCGAAACGGACAGCCTGGAGATGGATCTGACCGGAGTGATGACTCTGCAGCGTCGTCTCAGCGGCATGGATCGCGATCTGGCTGCCATCCAGGCGAAACTCTCCAGCCTGGGACGCGAAGCCGACAGCATTGAGGTCGAGCATCCTGAGGAGGCCCAACTGATCCGCAACCGTATCGCACAAATCGAACTGATCTGGGAGCAGTTGACGCAGATGCTGAAGGAGCGCGACTCCAAGCTGGAGGAGGCTGGCGACTTGCATCGTTTCCTGCGCGATCTGGATCACTTCCAGACCTGGCTGACCAAGACCCAGACAGACGTTGCTTCCGAAGACACGCCCACATCCCTGCCAGAGGCCGAGAAGCTGCTGAACCAGCATCAATCCATACGCGAAGAGATCGACAACTATACCGAGGACTACAAGTCCATGATGGAGTACGGCGAGCGCTTGACTTCCGAGGGCAACACGTCCGAGGATCCGCAGTACATGTTCTTGCGTGAGCGCTTGAACGCCCTCAAGGATGGCTGGGAGGAGCTGCACCAGATGTGGGAGAATCGTCAAGTGTTGCTCTCGCAGAGCCTCGACCAGCAGCTCTTCAACCGGGATGCCCGCCAGACCGAGGTGCTGCTCAGCCAGCAGGAGCACTTCCTGAGCAAGGACGACACGCCGGTTAATCTCGAGCAGGCCGAGAATCAACTGAAGCGTCACGAAGCCTTCCTCACCACCATGGAGGCCAACGATGATAAGATCAATACTCTGCTCCAGGTGGCCGACACCCTAGTGGAGAAGGAACACTTCGATGCCGACAAGATTGGCAAGCGGGCGGAGAACATTACCGGACGCCGTGACGATAATCGCCAGCGGGCGCTTGACCAGCACGAGAAGCTTAAGAACCAGGTTAAGTTGCACGAATTCTTGCAGGATCTGGAGGAGTTGGCCGAATGGGTGCAGGAGAAGTACGTCACATCACAGGATGAGACCTATCGCAGCGCCAAGACCATTCACTCCAAGTGGACGAGGCATCAGGCGTTCGAGGCAGAGATTGCTGCCAACAAGGAGCGCCTGTACGAGGCCGAGAAGTCCGCCCAGGAGCTGTCCAAGGAGAAGCCCGAATTCAAGGATGTCATCGAGCCGAAACTCAAGGAGCTGGCCAAGCAGTTCGATGACCTCGAGGTGCACACCAAGGAGAAGGGCGCCCTGCTCTTCGACGCTAATCGCGAGGTGCTCGTCCAGCAGACATGCGACGACATCGACTCCTACATTACAGATCTGGAGAAGCAGATCGTGAGCGGCGACACTGCCAACGACTTGACCTCTGTCAACATACTCATGCAGAAGCAACAGGTCATCCAGACCCAGATGGCGGTCAAGGCACGCCAGGTCGAGGAGATTGACAAGCAGACCGAATATCTGCAGAAGACGGTGCCCGAGGAGAAGATCGAACCGATTGTGGTCAAGAAGACGGCAGTGCTCGAGCGTTTCGAGAAGATCAAGGCGCCGCTGCTGGAGCGCCAGAAGCAGCTGGAGAAGAAGAAGGAGGCCTTCCAGTTCTGCCGCGACGTCGAGGATGAGAAGCTCTGGATCAACGAGAAGCTGCCCGTGGCGAACTCCACAGATTATGGCAACTCCCTCTTCAATGTGCACGTCCTGAAGAAGAAGAACCAGTCGCTGGCCACCGAAATCGACAACCACGAGCCGCGCATCAATGCCATCTGCAACAATGGCCGCAAGCTGATCGACGAGGGTCACGAGGACGCCAAGAAGTTCGAGGCATTGATCAGCGACCTGACAGCCAAGTGGCAGGAGCTGAAGGATGCCATCGAGAATCGCAAGCGTCATCTGCTCGAGTCGGAGAAGGTGCAGCAGTATTTCTTCGACGCCCAGGAGGCTGAGTCCTGGATGAGCGAACAGGAGCTCTACATGATGGTCGAGGATCGCGGCAAGGACGAGATCAGCGCCCAGAATCTGATGAAGAAACACGAAAATCTTGAGCAATCCGTGGAGGACTATGCCAACACCATCCGCCAGCTAGGCGAGGTGGCTCGGCAATTCAGCAGCGATGATATATCCAGCGGCGATGCCGTTGCCGTTAAGCAATCCCAGCTGGACAAGCTGTACGCCGGTCTCAAGGATCTGGCCGGTGAGCGTCGCGCCCGCTTGAACGAAGCTCTGCAGCTGTTCATGCTGAGCCGCGAGGTTGACGATCTAGAGCAATGGATAACCGACCGTGAGGTGGTTGCCGGTTCCCAGGAACTTGGCCAGGACTATGACCATGTTACGCTGCTCTCTGAGCGCTTCAATGAGTTTGCCCGCGACACCGAGGCTGTGGGCGGCGAGCGCGTGGCCAAGGTCAATGGCATTGCAGATAATCTGATACAGGCTGGACACTCGGATTCGGCAACGATTGCCGAATGGAAGGATAACCTGAATGAGTCGTGGCAGGATCTGCTGGAGCTGATTGAGACACGCACCCAGATGTTGGCCGCGTCGCGGGAGTTGCACAAATTCTTCCATGACTGCAAAGACGTTCTGGGCCGCATACTCGAGAAGCAGCACGGCGTCTCCGATGAGCTGGGCCGTGATGCCGGCTCCGTGTCGACGTTGCAGCGTAAACATTACAACTTCCTGCAGGATCTGACAACTCTGTATTCGCAAGTGCAGCAGATTCAGGAGGAGTCTGCCAAGCTGCAGGATGCCTATGCCGGCGACAAGGCCAAGGAGATCACCAATCGCGAGCAGGAGGTGCTCCATGCCTGGGACAACCTGCAGGCCATGTGCGATGCACGCAAACAGAAGCTGGCCGACACTGGCGATCTGTTCCGGTTCTTCAACATGGTGCGCATACTCACCATCTGGATGGAGGATCTGGTGCGCCAGATGAACACCTCGGAGAAGCCGCGCGACGTATCCGGCGTCGAGCTGCTCATGAACAACCATCAGAGTCTAAAGGCCGAGATTGATACGCGCGAGGATAACTTCAGTGCGTGCATATCTCTTGGCAAGGAGCTGTTAACGCGCAATCACTATGCCTCCGCTGACATCAAGGACCGCCTGAAGCAGCTAAACAACAGTCGCAATGCCCTGCTCCTACGCTGGGAGGAACGTTGGGAGAATCTGCAATTGAGTAAGTTCTCGAATTAAATCGAATATGTTATCGAATCTAATCGAAATGTGACATCATTGCAGTTCTGGAAGTTTACCAGTTTGCCCGAGATGCTGCCGTTGCCGAGGCTTGGCTTATTGCCCAGGAGCCATATCTGCTCTCCTCCGAGCTGGGACACACCATCGATGAGGTTGAGAATCTGATCAAGAAGCACGAGGCATTTGAAAAGTCCGCCGCCGCACAGGAGGAGCGCTTCAGCGCACTTGAGCGTTTGACAACAGTAAGCCATGACATTTGCTTGTCAGTTTAGTTAGTAGTCGAGTCATTCGACTGTCAGATGATTTTCTCAGTTCACTTCTCATTCGACTGTCGTTCGACTCACTCGACAATTACTTTACTGATAAAATTTTTTCGTGCAGTTTGAGCTTAAAGAAATGAAACGGCGCCAAGAGAAAGCGGAAGAGGCTGAACGCCAGCGCATCAAGGAGGAGCAGGAGGCTAAGGCAGCATCCGAGGCGGCTGAGCTGGCCAAGCGTGAGGCCGAGCGTCGCGATGATGTCGATGAGGGCATCGGAGCCCACGATGAAGCAGGTAGGATTAGATGGGCATGGAAGCACCAGTAAACTCTTACCACCACTAACCACACCTGTCTATCTGTCTAACTCTCATACTTATATTAACCAATCTCTGTTCTATTCTCGTATGTATATGCATAACCCCTATTAAAATCTTAACATTATTACATCTCATTCATTCATGCTTACATACATACATATATATATATATATATATAAATCTGTATATATATATAATATATAATAACGACGGATTAACAACCCTCATCGACTAACCTAAACTAAATGCAGCTGCTGCAGACACAACCGTCGACGCCGAGCGCGTTATCGAGACCCAAACAGGTATAGCTAGCTTGCTTGGCCAATTCAAGGTCAAGGAGCGTTCTCTTACTAACTATCTAACTATCACTATCTATCTAACTATATGTAATCATTGCATCTCTCTCTCTCTCATTTCGAACTATATTTATATATATATATGTTTTATGTTACCTTTTGTTATGTGCATCAAATAATCAAAGTTTCTACTGTAGAGCGTGGCGCCACACCAGCTGCTGGAGATGGTCAGGAGGGTTATTTGACACGAAAGCATGAATGGGAGTCGGCCACCAAGAAGGCCTCCAATAGGTCCTGGGATAAGGTAAGCAACAATAGATTAGATGCCTTTAATCTGTATATTTATATCTAATGTGTTTTATGTATTTCAGGTTTATTTGGCTGCACGAAGCGGACGCGTTTCGTTCTTCAAAGATCAGAAGGGTTGCAAGAGCAATCCCGAATTGACCTTCCGCGGTGAACCCAGCTACGATCTGCAGGGCGCTGCCATCGAAATAGCCAGTGATTATACCAAGAAGAAGCACGTGCTGCGCGTGAAGTGAGTTTTCGAAATACAAAATCAAAGTTGAGAATCTCAATCAACACATTCTCTCTTTCTCTAGGCTTGCTAGTGGCGCTGAGTTCTTGCTGCAGGCCCATGATGATACCGAGATGACACAGTGGGTGTCCGCTTTGAAGGCCCAGAGCGAGTCGGCAGCTGTGGCAGCTAGCAGATCCCAGACTTTGCCAGCTACTTCACAAAAGGACGAACCAAAGCGCAGATCGTTTTTTACTTTAAAGAAAAAGTAAACGCAATTATATAAGAGCAGCTAATTAAAACAATACAAAAAAAAACAACAACAAAAACAAAAAACAACAAAAATACATATATTTTTTTCATATATTTAATGCAAACTTATTTCGTAAAAAAACAAAAAGAAAAAAGAAATCTTGCAAGAGAGAAAAAGCAAAACGTAAACGTAAAACATTATTATGCTTATAAAATTTGCACGATAAATACTGCTATTATTGATTAAACGTATGTATCTTATTTATTTAAACAAATACAAAGTAATATAAATATAAAAAAAAAACAAAAAACAAATTGAGAACAACTCGTGTATGCATTTCAATGTATTCGATAAATAAACGAATTATTCCTCTACAGTACACACAAAAATTGTTGCCATTGAGTATATATATATAAGTATATAGTACAGTACATATACATGTATATAACCCACCCATAAAACTCGCACAGTTTATGGGGCGGCAGCATAAAGGCGGGCTTAATTGAGGGTTGATTTATGCTTGAAAATTGGGTTGAGCTGCGATGAGGTCATAATAACAGCAACAACAACAACCAATAGCAAGTTTTTATTAAGCTTAGTCTGGGAAAGGTCATCCAGCTGCAGCCAGTGACAAGTTGTACGTACACATGCATTTATTTTTAGCGCATTTGACCTGGTTTTTGAAAAGCTGTTCGCTGCCCGCTGCCCGCAATTGCAGTTTGAAAAAAAGGCGCCAGTGCTGCCAGATGGCGCGCCCGATAAGTTGGGCGAAAAATTGCAACAAGATTAATCGATAATTGTTTTTGTTTCATTTTTCGCTGGCAGGTTGGCAGCCTCGTGCATCAAGCAGAACAACGGCGACTATTAATTGATTAAATATATTTCACTTAGCTTAAGCAATGCATAACAAATCAACTTGAATTTGCAGTTAAACTGAAGCGACAATGTAAAGCATAAAGTGTGACAAGTGCATTAAAACAGCTCAAGAGTTAATTGTTATTTTTTACCCTCACACACACACACACATGAACAAAACTACAATTCATTCTAAGCCACTATTTAGTGCGTGTGTCTCTTGTCTGACTGTGTGTGTGAGTGAGAGAAGAGGGCTGTTCGTGCGTGTTTGTGTGGGTGTGTTGGTCTGACGACATTGACTGAGCCTGCAACTGGGCCGACCGCCGCCCGCAAACCGTTGCCCGCTGTCCGTTAGTAACCGTTACTCTGCTTCTTCTAATCGCATGTCTTTGCCACAACAGAAACGACTAAAGTCACAGAGAATAAGGAAAAGGGAAAGAAGTTGAGAAACAAAAGAACAGAATCTTGGACTAAAAGTGAAGTAAACAACCATTGTGCCATGCCAATAGTGGATGCAGCAGCGCCTGCTGCTACTCCAGTGCTGTGAACAGGTATACTAAGGATCCACACACATTCCCTCTCGCCTCCTCTCCTCCTCGAAAGATGTTCAATCGGCTGGGCAACTCTGGAACAGCCTCGACTGCTGCTGCCGCTGCTGCCGCCGCCGCTGCTGCTGCAGCAGCAGCTGCTGCTGCAGAAGCTCCGGCTCATGTTGCCAGTGTTGCCACGCCCATCAGTGATCTCTACTTGCGCCCACTGCCCTATCTGGACGGCAAATGGCTGCGCGCCGATCTCATCGCCTGCTTGCGCAACGGGGCCGAGGGCGCCGTGCTCTGGAACCATCTGATCCAGGACTGCGAACTGGTCTCCTCGTCGACGGCGCCGCTGTTGAATGCACACGGCCACCTCTCCTACCTGGGCGACGATGGCAAGCACTATTGCGGCGCCCAGCTGCTACAGTGCGCCTGCTGCCAGCCGGAATACTGCGGTCCGCTCTCCGCCTGCAACTGCGACGGCTGCCGGCCCCTGGACTCGGACATGGCCATCAAGAAGCTAACCTCGGCGGCGGCCCAGCACGCCACCGCCGGGCAGCTGCACGCCACAGAGCTTACCCTGAGCAGCTGGATGTGGAGCCAGCCGCCCAACCAGCTGGCCAAGCACGACTGCCAGCGCACCATGATCGGCGAGCTGCACGACCTGGCGCTCCGTGCCGCCGGCAACAGCCTCTCGGCGCAGCAGCTGCGCCAGCTGCTCTTCATCTACGAGCGATACTTTGTGGCCCTCAGGCGCAACCTGCAGCTGCATCAGCATCACCATCCCCAGCAGCCATCCGCACATCCTGCTCCGTCCGAGGAGTGCGCCGTGCCCGTGCCCGTGCCCGAGCAGGAGCAACCGCGCCAAACGCTGCCTCTGGAGCCGGAGCATGCGGCGATCGGGCTGGCACGGGTCGGCACCCGGGCCGCTCTCAACTTCAGCTTTGCGTTCTTGCGGCGCGCCTGGCGCTCCGGCGAGGACATGGAGATGTGCAGCGAGTTGCTCAGCGAGGCTCTCGAATCCCTGCAGGAGCTGCCGGAGGCGTCGCTCTTCAATGCCGCCACGCAGGTCTCGCCGCTCTGGCTGGAGGTCATGGAGCGCTCGATTAAGTTCTTGCGCCTCGTCGCCCTCGGCGATCCCATGGGCGGACGCTGCCTGGCCCCGCTGACGGACCGACACACAGCGCTCTGTCTGCTGCTGGAGCTGGGCGTGCAGAAGGGCACGCTGGCGGCGACGCTGGAGTGCGTCGTCCTGCTGCTGCTGCTCTGGGAGAAGGACAACGACACTGGACACGGACACGTCCACGTCAATGGCGACAATCGGGACGTGCCCCGCAAGTCGGGCGCTCCTCTGCTGCGCATCCTGCAGCGCTACCAGCGCCTGGGCGCCGAGCCCGTCCAGCACAGTCACGGCGGCTGCCCCAATTCCAATGTGGAGCTGCAGCCGCCGCCGCTGGCCAGTGCCACCGAGACCTTCCTGCGCTTTCTCATGCTGCCCAAGAGCTCGGCGGCCATTGTGGACCTGCGGCGAGCCGCCGTGGTCATCATCTCCCACTTGGATCGGCTGGTGCAGCCGCACATGCCCCAACTGACGAATCTCATGCCCAGCTCCATGCCGATGCCGCCCTCAGAGACGCCCGCGAACACGTGGGAGCAGCAGCGCGTCTATGCCTTGGGCTGGCCCGCCCTCTCCAAGGAGCAGCTGGGCTTCAACGTGGAGCCCGCCCTCGGCTGGAGCTATGCCCAGCACACCCAGCAGTCCCAGCAGCTCGCGCTGCTCCCCTGCCAGTTCCAGGTGCAGCAGGTCGCCTGCAGCGAGGACGTGGTGCTGCTGCTCAGCAAGGAGGGGAAGCTCTACAACTGGCCCATCAACAAGCCGGAGACGGAGCCGCAGCAGCTGGACTTTGCGGAGATCGTCAACGAGACGTTCATCTCCATAGCCGCCCACTGCGAGGGACGCCACTTTCTGGCCGTGGACAGCAATTGTAAGTGGGCTGCCAGTGGAGTAACTGCATCATAGCTAATCTTGCCTCTCTCCCTTCCACTCGCAGTTAACGCCTATTCGTGGGGCACTGGGGACAGCCGGCGATTGGGTCACGGCGACAACCATGCCCGCGAGCTGCCCACCAAGATCGAGAGCCTGGTGCGCCTGGTCAAGACCGTCTACTGCGGCTGCTCCTACAGCGCCGCCATCACCCTGGGCGGTAATCTCTATACGTGGGGCCGCGGCACCTATGGCCGTCTGGGGCACGGCACCTCCGACGACCAGTGCCTGCCCGCCATGGTCATGGCCTTGAAGGACTACCAAGTGGTGGACGTGGCCCTGGGCAGCGGGGATGCCCACACGCTCTGCCTCACCAGCGAGGGCCTCGTCTTCGCCTGGGGCGACGGCGACTACGGCAAGCTGGGCAACGGCAGCTGCAACAGCAGCCTCCTGCCCACGCTCATCGACTGCCTGCCGCGGGTGCAGCGCGTCTATGCGGGCGCCCAGTTCTCGCTGGCGCTCAGCGCCGAGGGTCAGCTCTACAGCTGGGGCAAGGCCTCCTGCCTGGGCCACCAGCTGGTCGAGCGCAACGTCCAGGGCTGCAGCGTGCCCAGGCTGATCACCGGACTGCAGGTGAGCACTGATCTCTGAGATTATCATCCTTCCTCCATCTAATTCTTGCCTTCCTTTGCAGCACAAGCGCATTGTGGACGTCGCCGTGGGCGTGACCCACTGCCTGGCTCTGAGCAGCAGCGGCGAGATCTTTGGGTGGGGCCGCAACGACAATCAGCAGATCTGTCCCGCCTCCGTGTGCATCGAGCCGCTGCTGAGACAGCCCATCCTGGTCACGCTGCCCACGCTACCGGCGAGTGGGATCGCCTGCACCGCCAACCAGAGCCTCATCTGGACTCAGAACACGCGCCAGGGCGTGCCGTTGCGTGCTCCGTTCGTCATCGATCTGGGCGAGCCGACGTTCCGGCTGCTCGACCAGCTGTTGGGCATGTGCTCCGCCCAGGACAATCGGCAGACACCCAATCAGGAGTCCGAGTGCATCGCCGTCGCCTGCCTCAATCTGGTGCGGCTCCAGCTGCTGGCGCTCATCACCAACAGCGTGGAGCCGCGCAGCGTGGGCCTCGCCAGCGGCGGGCGACTGCTTAACAGTCTGAAGACCCGGATACTCAGCCTCGCTGGAGGCAGCCAGGTGCTGCGCACCATCCAAATAGCCGCGCAGCAGGCGCTTCAGGTAAGGATTTGGTTTGTCTATGGAAGGAAGTGCTTGATTGATATCCTTTTCCCGCTTGCAGGATGGCTGGAGTGTCCTGCTGCCGACGGCAGCGGAGCGCGCACAGACGCTAACGGCGCTGTTGCCCTCGGAGCCGGGCCAGGCCTGTTCGCCCGGGCATCGGTTCATGACCGATCTCCTGGTCAGCTCGCTGATGGCCGAGGGCGGCCTGGAGACGGCTCTGCAACATGCGATACGGCTGGAGAACAGCTCCTGCTCCACAGACTGCACCGACGGCGCTCACCTGCCGCTGCTGCAGCTCATCACCCGGCTGCTGGGCAACAATGCGTCCCTGACCCAGAGTCGTCTCTCCCTGACGCTGCTCGTCAAGCAGCAGCAGCAGCAGCCCACAGATGAGGATCTACACCACCACCATCACCACCACCAGCAGCAGCATCACCACCCGCACCACCAGCACCACCACCACCATCAGCAACAGCAACAACAACAACAAGCACAGCCGGGCACGAGTCCCAGTCTCTGTCTGCTGCATCGCTTCCAGCGATTGCTTCTAGCGCACATCCACCAGGCCGGACCGCAGGACGACACGACGGGTGCGGAGTCGCTGCTCTGCCAGTATATGCACAGCCTGATCCCAGCCTGCGTCAGTACGCTGCAGCAGGCCCAGGAGTTGGCCCTGCAGTGCCGCGAGTCCGGTGAGCTGGTCACGTTGGGCGCCCAGCTGCTGGGCGCCGCACTGCACCGCGTGCTCCAGTCGGACATCTCGGACGCGCTGCTGCACGAGCTGCTGGTGGGTCTGGTGCTGCTGAAGCGCGATAAGCCACAGTGTCTGCCCAGCATGCGCTGGGCCAGGCTCTGCCTGCCGCTGCTGCGCGTGCTGGATCGACTGAACCGCGCCCTGGGCGAGGGCGAACTGCGCGACGGCGACGACATGGGCTGGCCGGGCATCATCTGTCGCGGCGGGCCCAAGGGCGCGGCCCCACCACCCGCCGCCGACCCGGAGACGCACTACGTCCGGCGCTGCGACATGGACAATTTGCTACTCGACGGCAGCCGCTGCATCATCGTGGCTGGCTACGTGTGCGACCTCACTGGCTTCACGTGAGTCCGGGATTTCTCTAGAGGAAGACCTCATTTAACCTCCCTTTCCCTCCCCCTTCCCTTGCAGCTGTGAGTCGGAGAGCATGCGCAGCTTGCTGGAGCTGGGCCTGGGCAAGGATCTGAGCGCGGAGCTGAGTGCTCCGGCGCATCGCAGCGCCATGGAGCAGCTGCTGCAGCACCACAAGCTGGGCAAGTACCTGGGCAGCCAGGGCCCCAGCGAGGAGAAGGTAAGCCCAACCGAGATACCGCCGATGGCCTGTGGATAACCCTAATCCTTGTCCCTTTTAGACTGCCACGCCCGGCGCCACACGGCTGACCCACTTCAGCTCGGAGTGCGCGCTGGCGCAGCTCCTGGGCCTGGTGGCCAATCTCATGTGCAGCGGGCCGAATCTGCAGCCAGCGGAGCTTCAGTGCCGCCAGCTGGACAAGTCGTCGCTGCTGAGCGGCGGGCTGCTGATGCTGCAGCCGAGCAATCCCTTCGACGAGGAGAAGGGCGAGGCGCGCAGCAGCCACAGCACGGCGGGCAATACGCCCACGGAGGCGCCGCTGCCACCGCCGCCCAAGGCGCAGCTGCAGAGCCGCGTGGACAACTTCATAGCGGGCCTGGCGGAGGCGCGACTCGGCGAGCCGCTGGTCGCCAGCTGGCTGGCCCTGACCGAACGCTACTGCAAGTCGCACAATCTGATGTGGCACCAGGAGTTCGCCACGGAGCACCCGGTGCAGGAGCTGGAGCGGCTGCTGAGCGCCGTCCTCCTGCGCCACCAGTGCCTGGGTGGCCTGGTGCTCAGCGCCCTGGAGGCGATGCCCTCGGCCGAGCAGCAGCCACAGCTGCAGCAGCAGGCGGTGCCCAGGCAGCTGACCGAGATCATTCGGCTGGTGCACCAGACCAAGTGGTCGGTGGTGCGCACCCGTCAGCAGCTCAACCGCAGCTACAAGGAGGTCTGCGCTCCGGTGCTGGAGCGGCTGCGCTTCCTGCTCTACGAGGTGCGTCCGGCTATCAGTCCCCAGCAGCGGGGACTGCGCCGGCTGCCGATTCTGCAGCGCTTGCCGCGCTTCCGGCTGCTGGTGCGGCGCCTGATGCAGGAGCTGCGTGCCGCCAAGCAGCAGCCGGCGGCCAAGCCGGAGGATCTGCTCAATGCGAGCATCCAGCAGCAACAGCAGCAGGAGCAGCTGCTTATCTACGACCAGGAGCAGCAGCAGCAGCTGGCAGAGGAGGAGCAGGAGAAGAAGCCCAAGCAGCAGAAGCAGCTGGACGAGGAGGAGTCCCTGCTGCGTCGCCTCAACGAGCGTCACCTGCACACGGAGATCGAGCTGGACGCGACGCTCATGCAGGACATCGTGGACTTTGCGCTCCAGGACAGCTGCGACGTGGAGACGGTGCGACGCGCCATGTACTGCCAGATGCAGCGCTTCCAGCTGCGCCTGGCCGGGCTCCAGCTGGTGCAGCAGCTACTCGAGCTGCACGGCCTCCTCGACGCCGGACAGTACAGCCTGCTCAACGGGTATCTGGGGCTGCACCTGAAGGCGGCGGCCAGCGGCGCCTCGCCGCAGCATGTACTCGGCCAGCTGAACATGGTCAGTGCGTACCAGAAGGCGCGCCTGCTGCTCGCCCAGTCCCGGGTGCTCGACTGGGCGGTGCGCGAGCTGCGCCGGCTGGTCAACCAGGAGCAGCAGGGCGCCGGGCGCGGCAAGGACAGCTGCAACCTGAGCACCTATGTGCTGCTCAAGCGTCTGCCACGGGCGCGCTTCCTCATCAGCGTATTCGGTCTGCTGGCCAAGGAGCTGGGCGCCAACGAGCTTGGGTTGCTCATCAACTCCGGGCTGCTGGGCACGGTGCTGGGCCTGTTGGCCCAGACGGGCGGCGAGGGCGGCCCCAAGTCGAGCAGCTGCGAGCTGAGCGTCCTCTACGAGGACTGCGTGCTCAAGCAGAAGTCCAGCAAGGCGCAGCTCAGCGGCCCGGATCTGGCCAAGCTCATGAAGATCGGCACGCGCATTGTCCGCGGCTCCGACTGGAAGTGGGGCGATCAGGACGGCAATCCGCCGGGCGAGGGACGCATCATTAGCGAGGTGGGCGAGGACGGGTGAGTAGACTGGGAATGGCTATACTCGTAGTAGTCCATCTCTAATGATTGTCCTTTGCAGCTGGGTGCGCGTCGAGTGGTATACGGGCGCCACCAACTCCTATCGCATGGGCAAGGAAGGCCAGTACGATCTCCAGTTGGCGGACAGCGCTCTGAATGTGGCCTCGCCCACAGAGCCGGAGCGCGAGGAGCTGGGCACACTGGAGCCGCCGCCCAGCAGCGAATCGCATCCCACTAAGCTGCTGAGGCACTGTGCCGCCAAGCTGCTGCAGATCCTGGCCGTGGGCAGCGGCCTGCATGGCGCCAATCTGGACAAGTATGCTCTGCGCGGCGTCACCAGCATGTTCCGGGCCATGGTCGATCCCAAGCCGGCCCTGGCCAACGTGATGCACTGCCTCAACTGGCTGAACCTGGGCTTCATACGCGCCATTGCAGGTGGGACGCCGGCTTAAGCCGTCTATTGTCCATATATATATATATATCTGTAATCTTGTCCCTCTTCCAGGCGACTGTCCGCGCTTGTGCCTCGAGCTGAGTACGCCCAGCTGGCTGACGCACTACTTCGCGCTGCTGGAGCAGCCCGCGGGCACGGAGCGTGGCGTCTATCGGCAGCTGCACTGCCTGCGCCTGCTCCAGTGCATACTCAGCGCGTGGAGCGCAGAGCAGGAGCCGCGCATGTCTGGATTGGTGCGTCAGCTCTTTGCCACCCTCGGACGCATCGCGCTTCACTGTCCGGGCGATACGACGCTGCAGCCGATGCCAGAGGGCGGCAAGGCCCGGGTCCTGCTGACGGCCTCGCACTCGGGCAGCGTGGCCGAGGAGCTCGTCGGGCTGCTGCGTCGCCTGCACACGCTGCCGCACTGGAATGCGGTCATCAACTCGTTCCTGGCCCAGAAACTGTGCGTCGCCGCCGAGCTGCTGCAGGGCGAGTCGCAGCTGCCGCAGACGCCGCTGGACATGGAGCAAAGCCTGGTGCTGGGCGTGCTCAGCGCCATGGGTGGCTACGACTTGAGGCCGCGCGTCGGCCTCCATTGCTTCCACGAGGGCAGCCACATGATCATCGCCAGCTTCACCCACAAGGGACGCTGCCTGCTGGCCTACAGCGCGCCGCCGGCGGTGGCCAATCTGGCCCAGGGCCTGGTGAAGGTGCCGCTGGCCACAGTGCTGCCCCAGCTGGACCACAGCGTGTTCAGCCTGACCCGTCTGCCCATGAACGAAATGCTGCTCAATGCCTGGACCGTGCTGCTCTACGGCGCCGCTAGTCCCAGCTCCAGCGACCTGCTCAATGCGGGCGATGGCAAGCTGGATGTGCGCCTGCTGCGCAGCCAGCAGCTCCAGCTGGCGGTGCTGCACACCAACGGAGTGCTGTATCGCCACCAGGCGGCGCTGCGCAAGATACTCAAGCAGCGGGCGCCGGCCAGCGTCTACAGCGGGCACGAGGAGGTGGAGCCAGAGCCGCTCAATGAGCCGGAGCAGGAGCTGCCGTCGGAGCAGACGGAGCCCAGCAACACGGCCAACAGCAGCAACAGCAACAGTAACAACAACAATAGCAACAGTAATACGGCCAACAGGTGAGAAGTGATTTGATCTCTGGACAGGATTAGGCCAATCTCTAACTCGCACTCTCTTTCTGTTCCCCTCCAGCAATCAACAGTCGGAGCAGCTGCTCATCCAGTGCCTGCTGCTGCGCGCCACGCAGCCATCGCCCGTAAAGGCGTGCTACAGCTATACGGATCTGGCCACGGCGGCGCTCAACTGCGTCCAGACACTGGCCAGCCAGGCGCACCAGCAGCTCCATGTGGCGCATGAGCTGCAGCCGTTGCCCTTAGCCAGCCCAGCACAGCCGACCATGGTCCACGGCATCGCCGTCTACAACGTGGCCAAGGAGCAGCCCGTGCCGGCTCAAGCGGATCCGGTTGGTGAGGCAACGCCACCGGCTAGCGATGCGCAGCTGATCGAGCAGATCATGGAAATGGGTTTTACGCGACGCAATGTGGAGCTGGCCTTGAGGCAGCTATCGCTGCAGGCGGAGGCGGTGCCCACGCCGGAGCAGATCGTTCAATGGATCCTCGAGCATCCGGATGTCTGTGCCAACACCATCGATGTGGAGGCAGTGGAGCCGACAGCCACGGCGACTGCGAATGGCAGCAGTCACAGCCACAGCACGAGCAGCACCACTAGCACCACCAGCAGCAGCACCTCCTCCTCCTCGGACACCGTCGAGGATCAGCCCGTCCAGAAATTCCATACGCGCAAGGACTTTCCTACAGCCGATCACTATGCACTGTACGTGCGTGGACTAGTGCGTCCGGGCATGCTGGTGCGCTGCTGTCGCGACTTCGAGGAGATCAAGCAGGGCGACATAGGCAATGTGCTCATTGTGGACACGGAGGGACTGCACGATCTGAACGTCCAGGTGGATTGGCTTAAGCATGGCAGCACCTACTGGGTGTGCTTCGTGCACATTGAGCTGGTGGAGTGGCCACAGCCTGGAGCACTGTCGCCGGTGCCACGGCCACCGCCGCCAATAGCAGTGGGCGCGCGGGTGAGGCAATTGATGCGGCTGGGCGGTTCCCGGACCCAGCTGGAGTACGGACTGGTGACGGCCATGCGGGGCAAGCAGCTGACGGTGGAGTTTCCCGACCAGCCCAACTGGCAGGGTCACATCAACGACGTGGAGCCAAGTCCAACGGCAGCTGCCGATCCGGCTACGACTACGGCTACGACTACGACTACGTCTACGACTGCGGCTACGGCAACAGCAGCGACGCCTCAGACGGACCTCATTGAGGACTGGTCCCGTTGCATACGTTCGCTGAGCGTCAGCTCGAACGAGTCGGCGGCGAAGCATCTGCTCGACGGCAGCGGGCTGGCCTGGCAGAGCTGCTCGAGCGGACCCTGCCGGCACTGGATACGGCTGGAGCTGCACGATCGCGTCCTGGTGCACACGCTGGCTGTGCGCGTCAGTCCGGAGGATCATTCGCATATGCCGTCGCTGCTGGAGGTGCGCGTGGGGGATTGCATCGATAGCCTCAAGGAGTACACGTGGGTGCCCGTGGGATCGGGCGCCACTCGAGTCACGCTCATGCAGCAGGCGGTGCTCTACTATCCCTGGATCGAGATCGTGATCAAGCAGTGCCAGAACAACGGCATCCAGTGCAAGGTGCACGGCATCGAGTTCGTCGGACGTCGCCAGCAGCCGGACATCCAGCACATGCTGGCCAACGCCCAGTTCCTGGCCTGCGAGTACGGCGGAACGAACGGAGGAGCGACAGCTGCCGGAGCAGCGGCAGCCATAGCAGCAGCAGCAGCAGCAGCAGCATCAGCAGCTTCTGCCAAGGCCGTAAGCAATGGCGTCACGGCCGGACCGTCGACAAGCGCGCCGACGCTTGAGAGTCTGACGGGACATGCGGAGCAGGAGCTGCCCTGCACGGTGATGGTGTGGGGCCTCAACGACAAGGAGCAGCTGGGCGGCCTGAAGGGCTCCAAGGTGAAGGTGCCCACCTTCTCGCAGACCATCAGCCGGCTGCGCCCCATCCACATAGCCGGCGGCTCGAAGTCGCTCTTTGTGGTCAGCCAGGACGGCAAGGTGTACGCCTGCGGCGAGGGCACCAACGGGCGACTGGGCCTCGGGGTCACGCACAACGTGCCGCTGCCCCACCAGCTGCCGGTGCTCCACCAGTACGTGGTGCGGAAGGTAGCGGTTCACTCGGGCGGCAAGCATGCGCTCGCCCTCACGCTGGACGGCAAGGTATTCAGCTGGGGCGAGGGCGAGGACGGGAAGCTGGGACACGGCAATCGCAGCACGCTGGACAAGCCGCGTCTGGTGGAGGCGCTGCGCGCGAAGAAGATACGGGACATCGCTTGCGGCTCATCACACTCGGCGGCGATCAGCAGCCAGGGCGAGCTGTACACCTGGGGCCTGGGCGAGTACGGGCGACTGGGCCACGGCGACAATGCCACGCAGCTGAAGCCGAAGCTGGTGACGGCGCTCAGTGGACGGCGGGTCATCCAGGTGGCCTGCGGCAGTCGGGATGCCCAGACGCTGGCGCTCACCGAGGACGGAGCCGTCTTCAGCTGGGGCGATGGCGACTTTGGCAAGCTGGGACGCGGCGGCAGCGAGGGCTCCTCCACGCCGCACGAGATCGAGCGTCTCTCGCTCATCGGCGTCATCCAGATCGAGTGCGGCGCCCAGTTCAGTTTGGCCTTGACGCGCACCGGTGAGGTCTGGACCTGGGGCAAGGGTGACTACTATCGCCTGGGCCACGGCGGGGATCAGCACGTCCGCAAGCCACAGCCGATTGCCGGACTGCGCGGACATCGCGTCATCCACGTGGCCGTCGGTGCGCTGCACTGCCTCGCCGTAACGGACACCGGGCAGGTGTACGCCTGGGGCGACAACGACCACGGACAGCAGGGCAGCGGGAATACGTTCGTGAACAAGAAGCCGGCGCTGGTCATTGGCTTGGATACGGTGATTGTGAACCGTGTGGCCTGCGGCAGCTCCCACTCGATGGCCTGGGGTCTGCCCAATGCCAGTTTGGATGAGGAGAAACGCGGCCCGGTGCCCTTTGGCAGCACCCGGGATCCGCTTGGCGGCAGCAGCCTGGGCATCTACGAGGCGGAGACACAGCAGCAGGCGCACACCGCGCCGGACGTGGCCGGCAAGCCGGACATACGACCGAGCACCTCGGCTGCAGCGGCGGCGGCGGCAGCAGCAGCAGCAGCAGCTGCGGCCGCATCCGCCTCGGGCTCCGGCTCCTGTTCCGGCTCCGGCACAGTGCTGGCCAGCCTCAGCGAGAGTCTGGCCCTGGAGACGCCAGCGGCGCGTCAGGCGGCGCTGGGACACGTGCTGCGTGCCATGGGCATCCTGCAGGCGCGCCAGCTCATTGTCGCCGCCCTCACGAGCCACAGCAAGGTCAACTACAAGGAGTCGGCGGCCCGGCATGCCGGCGCCCACATCGAGCTGGAGGAGCAGCTGAATACGGCAGCCGGAACCGGAAGCGGAGCAGCAGCTGCAACGACAGCAACAACGACAGGAGCTGCGGCGGCATCGGCGACGGCGGCTACAACAATTGCCCAGGGCGGAGGCGAGGCGCCAGCGGATGCCAGCGACGTGGAGCAGCCGCAGCAGCAGCAGCACCAGCAGCACAGTCCGGAGGAGATGCCGCTGCCCGCCGCCGCAGTGCTGAGCTCTGGGCTGAGCGCCTTCCAGAGCCTGACCGGCTCGCTGTCGATGTCGGGCATGTCGGCTGGCTCCCACTCGCGCATGTCGGCCAGCGCGATGTCCGTGATGGCCGCCACGATGACGCAGCAGGAGGAGATGCTGGCCCAGTTCAGCCACAACCACGGACTGGACGACTTTGGTGCACTGCTGCAGGAGCCGGAGGCGAAGAGCCTGGTCGAGCTGCTCAAGCTGGCGGTGTGCGGCCGCTGCGGTCCGCCGAGCACGGCCCAGACCATAGCGGAGACCCTCATCTCGCTGAGCAGCAATGCGAGCATTGCGGCCATGCTGCTGGAGACGTGCATCACGGAGCTGGAGGATCTGTGCACGTCGCGCCACTGCCTGGGCAAGCTGCCCAAGCCGGTGATGCAGGAGAGCAGCCACCCGTACGTGGACAACATGAATGTGAGCGGCACGGTCCGCATTCCGGGCGCCGATATGCTCCGGCTCGAGTTCGACAGCCAGTGCAGCACGGAGAAGCGCAACGATCCGCTGGTCATCATGGACGCAACCGGTCGCATGCTGGCCATGCGCTCCGGCCGCGAATTCGCCCACTGGGCGCCCGAGATCCGGGTACCAGGCGACGAGCTACGCTGGAAATTCTGCTCGGACAGCTCGGTGAACGGCTGGGGCTGGCGCTTCTGGGTGCACCCCATCATGCCGGCTGCGACGCTGGGCGAGAGCGGCTCGGACCGGGCCGTACTCTCGCAGCCGTCGATGGCGCTGGTCATGGCGCTGCTCGACGCCCGACTGGCGCCCCGTCAGCCCCAGGTGCTGCTCCGGCTGGCCGCGGCGCTGGCCGCCTGCGCCCAACTGGGCGCCCTCAGCACGGCCCAGCGCATCTGGTCCCTGAAGAAGCTGCACGCCGTGCTGCTGCTCGAGCAGGCGCCCAAGCCGCAGGAGCCCGCCCTGGCTGCCATCCTGCTGCCCCTCATACCGGAGCTACTGCGTCAGTACGAATACGAGGAGCCACAGGTGCGCGGAGGCATTCACCTGATGCACTCGGACTACTTCAAGACATTGGCCGCCCTGGCCTGCGACATGCAGCTGGACGCCACGCTGCCCGCCACGGGCTGTCCGCCACTGGCCTGCGGCAATGCGGCATGCCCCGGAGCTGCTAGTTCCGGAGCCGGAGCGGGAATCGGAGTCGGCGTCGTCGGCGGCGGCAGCAGCAGCAGCAGTCTCAACTCGAACGCCTCCGGAGATGTGCACAAGTGGGCGTGGTTCAAGCGCTACTGCATCGCGGTGCGGGTGGCCCAGTCGCTGATCCGGCGCACGGAGCTGCCGCGCCAGTTCTGCCTGGAGGTGCGCAAGAAGTTCGCCGAGATGGTGCCAGCGCCAGCGCCAGCAGCATCCACGACGGCAGGTGGCTGCTGCCAGTCGCCGGGCGCCTCGCTGATCAACTCGGCCACGTCGCTGTCCTCCAGCACGGTGAGCAACGCCTCCGGCACGGACCAACAGCAGCAGCAGCAGCAGCACCAACAACATCAGCAGCATCAGCAGGCTCAGGCGCAGCAGGAGTTGCTGCTGCTGGAGCAATTGCAGCCACTGCAGCTGCTGCTGCACGAGGATCACACGCTGTTCCAGGCGCCGCACGATGCCCAGCTGCTGCAGTGGCTCAATCGTCGGCCGGACGACTGGGCACTGAGCTGGGGCGGGGCCAGCACCATCTACGGCTGGGGACACAATCATCGCGGACAGCTGGGCGGACTGGAGGGCAGCAGGATCAAGACGCCCACGCCCTGCGAGGCGCTCAGCCTGCTCCGTCCGGTGCAGCTGGCCGGCGGCGAGCAGTCCCTGTTTGCCGTTACGCCGGACGGCAAGCTGTTCGCCACGGGCTACGGCTCCGGCGGACGGCTGGGCGTCGGCGGCAGCGACTCGTGGGCCATACCCACGCTCCTGGGCTCGCTGCAGCACGTGTTCGTCAAGAAGGTCGCCGTCAACTCCGGCGGCAAGCACTGCCTGGCCCTGACCACCGACGGCGAGGTGTACGCCTGGGGCGAGGGCGAGGATGGCAAGCTGGGACACGGGAATCGCATGAGCTACGACCGACCCAAGCTGTTGGAGCACCTCAACGGCATGAGCGTGGCGGACATTGCCTGCGGCAGTGCCCACTCGGCGGCCATCACGGCCAGCGGGCACGTGCTGACCTGGGGCAAGGGTCGCTACGGGCGACTGGGACACGGCGACTCGGAGGATCAGCTGCGACCCAAGCTGGTGGAGGCGCTGCTGGGCTATCGGGCGATTGACATAGCCTGCGGCTCGGGCGACGCCCAGACGCTCTGCATCACGGACGACGACAACGTGTGGAGCTGGGGCGACGGCGACTACGGGAAGCTGGGACGCGGCGGCAGCGATGGCTGCAAGCTGCCCTACAAGATCGAGAGTCTCGCCGGCCTGGGCGTCGTCAAGGTGGAGTGCGGCTCGCAGTTCTCCGTGGCGCTGACCAAGTCCGGCGCCGTCTACACCTGGGGCAAGGGCGACTTCCATCGGCTAGGCCATGGCTCCGTGGATCATGTGCGTCGACCCAAGAAGGTGGCTGCGCTGCAGGGCAAGAAGATTATCTCGATAGCCACCGGCTCGCTGCACTGCGTCGCCTGTAGCGACACCGGCGAGGTCTTCACCTGGGGCGACAACGACGAGGGCCAGCTGGGCGACGGCACGGTGACGGCCATACAGCGACCACGGCTCGTGGCCGCCCTCCAGGGCAAGCACATTGTGAAGGTGACCTGCGGCTCGGCCCACACCTTGGCCCTGTCCACGTCGCAGCTGAGCGAGCGACTGCGTCCGCTGCCCAATCCGCCGCTGGAATACGATCTGGTGCGTGATCTGGCGCCGGAGGCGCTCCACGCACGGCTCATCCTGCTGCATCACTTCTCGGAGCTGCTGTGCCCCTGCCTGGCCATGCTGCCCATTGCGGGCGACCTGAGCCTGGGCGCGCTCAAGGACGTGCTCGTCTACAACATCAAGGAGGCCGCCTTCCGCAAGGTCATCCAGACGACCATGGTGCGGGACAAGCAGCACGGACCCGTCATCGAACTCAACCGGATCCAGGTGAAGCGCTCCCGTAGTCGCTGCAACGGACTCGCCGGCATCGACGGCATGAAGAGCGTCTTTGGGCAGATGGTGCAGAAGCTGCCGCTGCTCACACAGGAGGCGCTCGCCCTGCCCCATCGCGTCTGGAAGGTCAAGTTCGTGGGCGAGAGCGTCGACGACTGCGGCGGTGGGTACAGCGAATCCATAGCCGAGATGTGTGACGAGCTGCAGAACGGCAGCGTTCCCTTGCTCATCAGCACCCCGAATGGGCGAGGCGAGGCGGGCGCCAATCGGGACTGCTTCCTGCTCGACCCGACCCTGACGTCCGTGCTCCAGATGAACATGTTCCGCTTCCTGGGCGTACTCATGGGCATAGCCGTGCGCACCGGTTCGCCGCTCAGCCTCAAGTGAGTTCCGAATGGCTTCCAAATTTCTCATTTAATCTAACCTCTAATCTCTTCGTGCTCTCCTCCAGCTTGGCGGAGCCCGTCTGGCGTCAGCTGACGGGTGAGCCGCTGCGACCCACCGACCTGACCGAGGTGGATCGCGACTACGTCGCCGGGCTGCTCTGCATACGCAACATGGACGATGATGCCAAGCTGTTCAATACCCTGGAGCTGCCGTTTTCGACGTCGTCGGCACGGGGGCACGAGGTGCCGCTGTCGACGCGATATACGCACATCTCGCCGAGGAACCGGGCGGAGTATGTGCGTCTGGCTCTGGGCTTTCGGCTGCACGAGTTCGACGAGCAGGTGAAGGCGGTGCGCGACGGCATGTCCAAGGTGATACCTGTGCCGCTGCTCTCGCTCTTCTCGGCCGCCGAGCTGCAGGCCATGGTCTGTGGCTCGCCGGACATACCGCTGGGGCTTCTCAAGTCGGTGGCCACCTACAAGGGATTCGATCCGAGCTCGGCCCTGGTCGGCTGGTTCTGGGAGGTCATGGAGGAGTTCACCAACCAGGTGAGCTCAACCTAAATCTCTATTTGATTTTGTTGTCTAAAATCTGTAATTTTCTCTCTCTCTCTCTCTCTCTCTCTCTCTCTCAGGAGCGTTCGCTGTTCCTGCGCTTCGTTTGGGGCAGGACGCGTCTGCCGCGCACCATAGCCGACTTCCGTGGACGGGACTTTGTGCTGCAGGTGCTCGAGAAGAATCCGCCCGATCATTTCTTGCCCGAAAGCTACACCTGCTTCTTTCTGCTCAAGATGCCGCGCTACTCCTGCAAGGTAAGTCCCCAAAATCACATAATCCTCTATAGAAATGTTGGCTAAGACTCCCTTCCCGCTTCCCACGTCTAGGCTGTGCTGCTGGAGAAGCTGAAGTACGCGATTCATTTCTGCAAGAGCATCGACACCGATGAGTATGCGCGCGTGGCCATGGGCGAACCCACCGAGGCAACTGGCAGCGAGGACAACAGCGATCTGGAGTCCGTTGCCAGTCACGATGGCTAAACACGCACTATCGATAACAGAAATGTATCGAACATTGATATTATAAAAGGAGACGAAAAATCCCTATGCTGCCGCTGCCGCTGCCGCTGCTGCTTAACAAACATACTATAAACGCAACGCACTTTGAAAACGCATTAGATTAGCTGTTTAGCTGAGTAATCGATTAGTCGATTAATCGCTTAGCAAATTGCACATACCACAACAGATAGTCAAACACACACACACATACACACACAAGTACAGCTGGGGAGAAGAATTGCTGGAAGAGGAGCCGATGACGACATTCGAAACCAAAAAGCAAAATTGCAAAAACCGTTAAATGTTATTTCAATACTTGCATAAATGTTAGTTAAACACAAGTCCAAAAACATACACACACACACCCACACACACACATATACTCATATATATGATGTATGAGCACACCATGAATCTATATATATATATTATACATTTACATCATATACATATACATAATTATGCTTACCTAGCTTACAGTTAGTTCGCAGGAGCTGCCTGCCTGCCTGCCTGCGTGCAGTTGATAAAATATTGATATGAATTGCAAATATTGATTATTGATAATTGATAATGATAAATGCTATAACTATAATGATAATATGCTAATGATGATCAATTCTAGTTGTGTGTTTTCAGCAAAAATCCAAAAAATCAACACAAAAACAAAAAAAAAAAACAAATCAAAAACAAACAAAAAAATAATAAAAAAATATGCAAACATCTGAAATTTAAAATTAAATTGCAAAAAAATACAAAATGAAATCGTTGCATTAATGTGTGCCAACATTGCGTATGGGCAATTTGAATGCATCGGCTGAGGATCTCAACAATCGATAAATTATTTACCTTGAGGGAAATTAGAGTTTGAAAAGAAATTTGAATTTGTGAAGTTGGGCAATTTGCAGTGGATCTTAACAATCGATAACTTTTTTCGTTGCACAGCACTGATTAAATTTGAAATTTGAATCTGTGGAGATGGGCAAAAGGATCTCAATAATCGATAACTTATTTATATTATTGCTCAGCACTATTTCAATGCAATTGAGGGAAATTTAAGCTTACATTTGGAAATGGCTTTTAAAAAGTGAACTAAGTCCAAGTTATTGTCGATAAAGCTGAGAATGGGGTCAATCAACTATTCGAGCAGCCATAAAAGAAATATCTCTGTTTATTCTGCGTCAATAAATGTTAAATGGTTAGCTAGTTGATTCTATAGTCAAGACTAGAGCAATTTGAAGCGGTTTAATTTAATAAGCAGTTCGTATGTATTAAGAATTTGGATAGATATCAAATCGGTAACCACGGATCTGGCCCCGACAAGTGTTAGTCCTCAATATCCTCAAAGAACAGCTCCGATATAAAGTCGTCCTCGAAGCAACGATACCTTGGCTGTGGATGCGACTGCTGCTTCGACTGCGATTCGGAGGTGGACTTCAGTTGCGATGGCGGTTGCTGTCGCTCCTGCGACTGGGTCTGAGTTGGGGACTCTGTTTGTAATGTCGTCTCGGGCTCAAGCTCGATGGGCGCATCGGGATCGCTGCTGGTGTTGCTCGGGACGCAGGCACGCGGTGCAGTGCGACGCTGGCGACTGAGCAGCTGGTTCTCGGAGTCATAGTCGCCACCGTCATCGTCCAGCTGATCGCTATCATCGAGCATGCCGACCTGCACGCGCGACGGAGTTGGCGGCGGCACCACCATGCCGCTGGCCGGCGGCGGGACCTTCGAGCAGCGGCTGCACTTTTCGTCGGGATCATGGCTGTTGCCGCTGGCGCCAGTCGTCGAGTCGCCAACGACGGCGCCAATCACATTGCGCAGCACCCGGGCGGCAGCTTCGTGCATCTGCGAGATGAGCTCGCGCGCCGGATGCACCCTGTCCACGACTTCCTGGCTGGCAACGAAGCTCGGCTGCGGCTGGTGCTGTTGGTTGTGCTGCGCCTGGGGTTGCGGCTGGGGCTGTGGATGCTGCTGAGTGGGCTGCGGCTTGTTCGAGTCACACGGGCACTTGCGACGCTTCGGCGCCTCGCACTTGCCGGACGCGGCTGGTGGCGACGGCGGCGGGGACGACGGCGGCGGCGGTGGGTCCTTCTGGCATCGATCCTCGCGTGGCTTTCGCTCACGGCAAACGGTGCAATCGCGATCGGTGGGCTTCTCCGGCTTCTTGAGCTCGTCGCAGCTGCAGCTTGCTGCCTCATTGACAGTGCTCTCCGCCGGCTGGCCCTTGCCGCGACGCACTCTATAGAACAGATAGACGAGCGCCAGCGTTGCGTAAGTGGCCTTCGCAACCTAGAGTGGGGCAGGAGCAAGAGCAAGATCAGGAGGAGGAGGAGGAGGAGGAACAGAGTTAACCAAAGGCAAGGCCAGTTCCGACCGTTTGTCTCTACTCACGTTCGCTCGGCCGCTGAGTGTGGTGCCATTGAAATACTTCTTGAAGCCATCGGCCATCGCGAATAACAGCAATTAGCTTCCGGGTTTTAGTCTTATCTATGTTTTCCTAAAAGGGGGTGGGGGGTGTATGGGTCCGGGTCTGGGTCTGAACTAAACTGAACTAAACTAATCCAAAAACGAGCCCAGTCGAGCCTGGCAGCCAGCCGCTGCCTACTACGATTGCCTCTGTTTGCAAGGGCTGGGCAAAGCGGAGTATTCGGCTGTATACGACTGGGAGATACTCTGTAAAACAACAATACGACTTGCAGATACTCTGTAATTGAACAAATTGATGAGATGTTAAACATGCCTGGATTCTACTGGGATGATATAGACCTAGGGTAGAGTAGGAGATACGCTGTATACGACTTGCAGATACTCTGTAACTGAACAATTGATGAAATTCCGGGACTCTACTGGGCTAATGCTGCCCTATGGTTGAACATTCGGCTGTATACGACTGACAAATACTCTTATTGGTAGCCTAGGCCCTACTTGGCTCTATTTTGTCCTCTCTTCCAATGTTTCCACGCCCTCAATTGATATATATGTATATATAAACCTTGGCAAATCAATAGAGAAGATCTACAGCAAGAGGGTCATGGAGTTTCTTTTATATATAGTCAATATATATATATCATATTAATCGTATGCAATTCAATTTAGGATAAATTCATTTAGAATTCGCAACTAGTTCTAGCACTAGAGTTATGTTAGGCCTTTGGCATTGGATTGCATTGTTCGATATGTGAATCAGCTTTTATTAACAGTTGAAGACAAAAGACAAGAGATTTGGTTAACGCTTAACGTCCAGGCTGTCGGCAGCCCGAGCGAACACGAATTGAAAATGGGAAGGAATATATGACTGGCGGAGCTTTGGGGCTGTTAGAGCAGCAGCTTCTTCTGGCAGCCCTTGCAGTATTGGAAGGCCTCGCGGCGCTTAGCATTGCGACGACGCATCTTGACCAGCACATAGATGAGACCCACCGATGCCCAAGTGGCCTTGGCGACCTAGTGAAGGGAAATATATCCAGTTATAGATGGATAGAGATATATATAGAGTGGGAGAAGTCAAGGGACTTACGTTGGCGCGTCCGCGCACTGTTTGGCTATTGAAGATGTTGTTGAACTTGAAGAAGTCGGACATCGTGAGCAGAGGATTGCGTTTGGAGCTAAAGGAGCGGACTGGACCTTGGCCCGAGTTATATATTTGTATTAGAATTGTTCGTGTCGAATGGGGCTGGAATAGAATTTCAAGCAATTTACTTGTTAGATTTTCGTTGAATTTTTATATTTAGACTGAAGCGACTGGGCAGCTCTCCCAAGCAGGAAACGTCGCAGGCGAAGCCTACTTCGATCTGAAAGGAAATTCCTACGGGAGCACCAAATATATCCTAGGTCTGGTAGGGGGGATGGGGGAGATACGCAAAGGGGCTCAGCCCATCTCTACTAATTGCAGCTCGTTAGCTATCGTGCGATTATAATGGGCATATCCAGCATATATTAAGCGATTATTATGGACCCAGGGGGCTACATTAGGCAAATAACTCTATAATTCGCATAGAGCGCAAATAGATGTTATTTAGCCATTTGAAAGGGTTTTAATGACAGTGCAAATTGTGTGCTAAAGTTGTCATTGTGCAATTGGATTGCATTCACAGAGAAGGTAGAGGGAGAGAGAAGTGATGGAGAAGCTAGCGGGAGAGAGATATAGAAGCGATGGGGAATGATAAGAAGTTTGACTAACAGGGAAGGGCCTATCAAGAAGAACCATGGAAGACCAAGGAAGAAGAGCTAAGCTAGAGCTGAAGAAAGCAGCGAGAAGCGACGCTGAACATATATGGATATTAAGACAGCGAGAAAAGCAAAGCGAGCAGTAAATGTATAAGAAAAGGAGGAAGGACTGAAGAAAGAAGAAGAAGAGAGCAAAGGCCTTAAAGAAAGATGAGCTACAAAGGGCGAGAGCTAGTCAAAGCTAACTAACAAATAAAGCGAGAAGCGAATGAGGCAAATGAAGTTATGAACTAAGAGCGAAGCCAAACAGAAACAGGTGAAATTGAAGGAAGATGAAGATGAATGAAGAGCTAGTTAGAGCAAGGTGAGCAGAGTAGAGAAGAGCAGATAAGAGGGAAGAAGAGAGAAGATCAGAGAAGCGAGACGAGTAGAAAATAGAGAAGGAAGAAGGGCAGAGAAGAGAGGAGTAGATGAAGGCGATTTGAGCAGAGAAGAGAGAAGAGTAGAGGAATGCAGTAAGAGTAGAAAATAGAGAAGAGTAGACAAAAGAGTTGAAGATGAAGAAGTTTAGCTAAGAGGAGCAAAGTTATAGAGTTCAAGGAAGAAGCGAAATGCGCTTTATAGGGATGATATCAGGTCATAAAACTAAAGAAAAGTGCGAAGCAAAAATTTCGGGATACTTGACCCACTACTCCCTAAACCCTGACTAATACTAACTTTTTCTGGCTGGTCTCAGTTCGATATAGATTCGGAGATTCAGCCGATTGCCCCCTCGCATGGGGCTTGTAGCTGGCAGCTATCTAAAGCCTAAAGATCTTGTTGACTCTTGCGTGCTGGGCTAAATTAAAATATTTGTTTTGCAAACGGACGGACAGACAAACGGACGGAGTGAGAGAGAGAGAGAGAGAGAGAGAGCGCGAACTAGAGTCGCTTAATTATGGTTGAACTGTAATGACGATGATGAGCGTTTAACAATGGGGCGTGCGACTGGACTGTAGTTGCCCCATTGGTCCTACCCCAATGTGGCGTGCCCCAAGAACACCTGAAATGCAATTGAGTAATCCTTAGTCGGACGGACAGACAATTGGCAATTGTCAGCAGTCGGCAGTCAACAGCCAATTGGCATGGGGCAAATGTCTGGTATTAGAGCTCGTTAGGTACCGCCCGGGGGGTTGGCCCGACGCGAGGGCCTCTCATTTGAATATCGATGCGACTGTCGATATAAATATTGGGCGCAGATCTGGCACGGATCAGATCACATCTGAACAGATCAGTCGCGATGTTATATCTACAGCTCATTATCGGCAGTCTGGTGCTCAGTCTGCCGTTCGCTCGTCCAGGGGTAGGCCGGGGCACAGGATATACGCTTGAGGATTAGCCAATTCCACAATATCTCGTATTTTGCAGGCCACCGAGGAGCAGATGTGGGCGGCCGGCAAGCTGATGCGTGATGTCTGCCAGCCGAAGTTCCCGAAGGTCACCCAGGAGATAGCCGATGGCATACAGAAGGGCAATCTGCCGGACGACAAGGACGCCAAGTGCTACATCAACTGCATCATGGAAATGATGCAATCGGTGAGTGAGAGAGAGATGGAGAGAGCGAGAGAGAGAGATGGAGAGAGCGAGAGAGAGAGAGATGGAGAGAGCGAGAGAGAGAGATGGAGATATATCGTTTGATTCCCCCCCTGCATAGATGAAGAAGGGCAAGTTCATGGCGGACGCGACGCTGAAGCAGGTGGAGCTGCTGATGCCGGAGAGCTACAAGCCCTCCTATCGCAAAGGCATCAGCGAGTGCAAGGACGCAGCCGTCGGCATCAAGAACAACTGCGATGCAGCGCACGCGCAGCTCAGCTGCTTCCGCAGCAAGATTGAGATCTTTGTGTTTCCCTAATCCGACATGACGTTGATATATAGTATAGAGAGAGAGAGTTATATATGTATATTCCGCTCCAGTGGCTCACGAATAAAACGTTCGATTTGCACCGTCAACTGTGGCGCGTTTTGATTGGTTTCCACGGCCCGCAGATCCAATCTCTGCGTTTGTCGCTACAAGCGAACGGAATGCCAATCGGCGCCGTGCAATCGCGCCGTGGTTGGGTATATAAGCGTAGCCAAGTGGGATTTGTTATGTTTTGTAGAGCAAGAGACGAGGATGACGATGCTGCAACGGACCTGTTTGACCATGCTGGTGCTGGCGCTCGCTGGCCTCGGCCAAGCCGACGACCAGAAGGAGGAGGAGTCATCGATGTCACTCAGCGAGGTGGTCGAAATGATTGAGCCCTTTGGCAACGGCTGTGAGCCCAAGCCGGAGCGAGGTAAGTCTGCCGCAATGAATCCTTGACGTATCCACTGCAACCCTCTGCCATCCACATCCCTCCGGCCAGTTCACATCGAGGAGCTGGTGCTGAACAAGGAGGACGCTTCGCACGAGAGCAAATGCTTCCGCCGCTGCATGCTCAAACAGTTCGAGATCATGGGCGAGGGCCAGACGCAGTACGACGAGACGAAGACCGTCGACATGATGAACATGATGTTCCCCGACAAGGAAGCCGACTCCAAAATGATCGTGGCCAAATGCAATCAGGCAGCCAACGGCATCACCGACGAGTGCGTCCACAGATTGCTCTGACTACTCCTGACCAACGCTAATCCCTTGCTCTGTTCCAGGTGCGAGGTGTGCCACACCATTGCCATGTGCATGCTGCGCGAGATGCGCGCCGCCTCCTACAAGATACCCGACGTCAAGGAGTAGAACCTGCTCTCCTCTCCACACATGTCTATTTAACAATTTGGCAGCGTTTTTTTTTTTTATTATTATATATTATTATTATTTGTATTTGTTGGATTCCCAACATCCAGTTATAGAGCTCGCGGTCCTGGTTCCTGGACATGCACAGACAAATAAAGCGAGCAGCCATTAGCAGCAGCAAACATAGCGTTTTGGGATTGGGATTGGGTTGGGCAGACGTGGGGGGAGCTGGGTAGAGCCGTGGGAGCTGGTGAAGCTTGGAGATCCCTAGCTTAAGCCCGTCCACCACGTCTCACCAGAGCTCAGCCCAGCTCATCGCGTCTCGCCAGGGCTTACCCTGTCTCACCAGTTGAGCTTGACCCGATTGCGCTCCATTTGGCGGCCAATGCATTGGTTCAGCTGATGCGCTGCCTCGCAGGGCTGCTGTGTGCTGACGCCTCGATTGCAGCTTTGGGCGAGGCTGCTGCTCAGCGCTATGGCCACCTTGTTGTCCTCGGTGACCAGGCTGGTCAGCTGCTCCACGCGCTGCAGACTCAGCTTGTTGGTGCTGCTGTCCATCTGGAAGGAGGAGAGACGCGAGTTAGACTAGTTCGCCCAGATGGCTCATCAACTTACGATCTTGATGCCCTTGAGGACGCACTCGAGCAGGCACTTCTCCTTCTCGGTGGGATTGGGTTCGCGGATTAGGGAGCGCTGTGCCGCTGGCATTTGCAGCTTATGGAGGCAGCTCTTCTTGGTGCGCTCAATCATCTGCTGCACCTCGGGCAGATTGCGATCGAGCAGCGTCACCAGAGGCTCGCTGCTGCGTCCGCCGAACAGACGCGTCAGGTCGAACTGCGGCAGCTGCGACCCCTTCGTCTGTGCCGCCGCCATGCTGCACTGCATCCAAAGGCAGCTGGCCACAGCAACTAGGAAGAGCAATGTACTACGCATGATCTTCTGATTCAATTTGTTGCTTACCAAGTTCTTACCATTCGCTTTTATATGCCCGAACTCTCTTCGAACAGAACTTGACCTTCAGCTGCGACCTCGACTTGTGCGTGGCCATTTCGCTGACGCCGCCAAAGATGCGAAGCAGCTAAAGTTCAAGATTCATCATTTTCATTGTCATTGTTAGTCACAAATCACAATTCACAAATAAACAAATATAATGAAAGCACGCAAATCTACAATAAATTCAATTGCACACACACTTGCATACAAACTCACGTAGAACTGCAAATTAATTTGCGAACACTCAAACTGCACTGTTATTAACTGTCAGAATGACTATTGAGAAGAATACATGCAAGCACACATACATATGCATTTGCATAAGTGTGTACACATGTCTTCCTCTCCCACTTCCAGCAATAAGTGCAATGCGCAGACTAATACCATATACATACATACATGTGTGTGCGTATGTATGAGTAAAGTGAGAAAGAGTTGCAAATTTATAACGGGATCTGCTTGTCCTTCATTGGTCCATTTTGGTCAGTCTCTTTAGCGACAGTGCTGAACAGCAATAAACATACATATGAATGCATCTTACACAGATATTAATAATACATTTAGATAAAACTATATATATTAATACAAAAGCATTGATGAACCTATTCAGGCTTTTCAAACTGCCAGTTTGCAGTTTTTTGGCGTACATGAGGTGGAAAGGGAAAGACTGAGTCGTTAGGTGCAATGGTTTGGTGGTGCGAATGAAAGAAAAATAAAATAACTGCGTGTGTATGGCTTAACCACAACTACACACATATATATGTATGTATATGTAAATACGAATGTACAAACCTTTGTGAGCATTATGCAAAGTTTCTCTTGTTGCACTTATACTATACTCATATAAACATAGTATAGAATTGCATATTTGTAATAATCAAAATTAGTACCATTAAATTAGCGCACAATATATTTTTATAATTAAAATTCTAACAGCTATTAAATGCAAAGTTTTTAATAATACTCGGCTTTTCTGTAATTAACTAGTCTTAACTTCAAGTCAAGTTATTTTTAACATTCAATTGACTCAATAAACAGCTCATACCAATTTTCGCCAGAGGAAATAGTTGCAGGGTGTGCGAATTAATTTAGCGCTGACTGTATAAGCAAATTCTATGCCGGTTGCGTGCATTCAACAGTTTGTCTTCGCACTCTCTTTGTTAAGTGCAGACACACACTCACACATGACGCACACATATATAAATGTATGTATGTATGTACGTGAATTCATTCCGCACTTAGTGCACTTAAAAGTGATTTAAACAGTTGGCAAATGTTTTGTAAGTATAATTACTGTTACGGTTTTCTTGTTATTATTACTTAATTACTATTTGCAGGGTATTTGTCAGTCAGCGCGCACAGCAGCTGTTTTGATTGATCGCTGTGAGAAGTCGAATTGATGATCCAGCTCATGTCAACTTTCGCGGCCGCTGTTGCTATCTCTCTCGCACACGCGGTAAGTATTGAACGCCTTCATCCATTGGGGAATTTTGTTGTTGCAAGTTTTTAACAAGTCGAATTTCCAGTCCGATTTGATTTCATGTCAGTTACTAATTAAACACTTAATTACATATTAACAAAGGAGGAGAGAGAGCGAGATAGTGTGGAATGAGATCTTACTTCAGCTGGTTTTCACACGTCGCCCAGCGGAGGGCATCTCCGGCGTTTGCCCGTCCAGATTCGAGTGTCATGTGCTGCTCATGTAGTGCAACTGCATCCCACAGCAAATTGGCAATAATTGCAGTTTAATTGATATTAGCTGACACTTGGCCGAGAGCTGGAGACGTCGCTTGTTTGTCAGACAATCAGCCAGCTCAAATCAGAGATTCCGTCTATAAAATGCTGCAGTCACTCGCAGTACGTATCCAAGTTGTAACCGTGTAGAACATTCAACATGTCGCGTTTCGTTTGCATCTCAGTGCTTGTGCTCCTGGCCGCTGTGGCCGTATCCTCCAAGCCGCACGAAGAGTTCGACAAGGATCACGTCGCCGAGGTGGCCGAGAAATGCAAAACGGAGTCGGACGCAACAGATGGTTGGTTCATGCAGTTCTAGTTCCACATAGTTTAAACCAATTCCCTTGCAGAGGATGTGGAGCACATGATGAAGCATGAACCAGCCGAGTCCCATGAGAGCAAATGCCTGCGCGCCTGCATGCTGAAGAAGTTCGAGATTGTAAGTGGATGCCCAGTCGAGCTGGTCGGAAAGTATCCTCAACTTAGGCTCACACTCTTTGCAGATGAACGACGAAGGCAAGATGAGCAAGGAGCACGCCATGGAGATGGTCAAGCTGATAAGCAAGGATGATGCTGAGAAGGAGGCAGCTGCCACTGAAATTGTGGACAAGTGCGAGGCCATTGAAGTGCCCGAGGATCAGTGAGTCGCACAGTTATAGTTGAGATCCCAGCTAAACTCTCTCTCTCTCTCTCTCTCTAATTGTTATTCCAGCTGCGAAGCTGCTGTGGCCTATGAGCACTGCATTGTGGAGGCCATACACGAGCATGGCCTCAGCCTGGAGTAGACCTAAAGCCCGTTGGAACAGAATGATGCAAGCGCCTACCATGCTATATGATACATAACTCTCTCTTTTTTTTTTATTATACATATATGTATAACTATATATACATATTACTCTATATATACGTCTAGTTCCTAAGTGCATGTAAATAAATTGCGCCAGCTGCAATTCAATTTGGAATCGTTTGTAACTGCTTAGAGATGTGAAACTGTGGAACTCTTAAAGTGTTTAGAAGTGAAGATACTATGTAAAGCTTTAGTTTGTACAAGGATATAGTCTACTTTAATGCATGATTCCTGGATTAAGTGATTGATAGAGTTATAAAGTAGTTATAGCTTTAGTTTTTCCTTGTATGTATATCAATCTATAGTTTTAAAGATGTTAGCCTATAGATGATATGGCACTCATAGTCATAGCATAGATCACTGTGATAGTTTCCTAACCCTTCTACAATGTTTTATACAAGTTAGGGCTTCTCTATGATCTATGGCTTCTATAGGATCTGTGGCCTCTATATGATCTTTGACTTCGTATGTTTTATGGCTTCTGTAGGATCTATGGCATCTTCTATTAGCAACTATATTATGGCATCTATATGCTTTTACTTATGTAATGCTTCTGTATAAGACTGTTGCGAGCTCCTGCCTGAGCAAAGCGGGTAGTTCCTGGTATTCCCTAGTCAGGCACTGCCCCTACTAGAGCTTCAGCTCTTTCAAAGCCCATCCAAACCACTTGAATAGAAAATAAAGTTGATTTGTGTTTTTTTTTTAAATACGCGCTAGCTTACAAATTCTATTTATTTATAATGTTTTTTTTGTATGGTTTTTTGTTGTTTGATTTCTTTTTTAATATGTGTCGTTTTGTGTTGTGAAAAAAAACGTGCATAAACATGGAGATCTGTTTACACGTTGCTTAGGACATTGCTTATTCGCTAATAATTTGTATTACAATGCTTCTGCTGTGCTGCATGTTGTGGGACTCAATATAGCTTCGATGTCGCCCAAAAAATGTGACTCACGAGAGCTACCCATGCGCAGCGCACAAATATATATGTATATATATTTATAAAACTAAATGTTAGTGTGTAGAGAGGGATGGTTGGGGGGCGAGGAAGGGGGGAGGAGTCGCACGGGCACGCCTCTTGTAACTCTAATCAGAGGGCGTAGCCGGCGTTGGTAGCGAACAGCGCTGTAAAATTTCAATAGTAAATGAGCTAATGGACATAAAGTGGACGAGAGTACAAAAGACGCGACAAACAAAAAGAAATATATATATATATATATATATATATATATATATAGATATATACATATATAAGGTAAGGTGGAAGGGTATTTAGACTAAATGGAAAATGTTTGGATTGGGTCGTGGCTTAAATATTTATATATAAATGTTATACGTTATTCTCTTTCTGCTTCTCTATTCCAAGTATAATTGATTAATTTCTTGTTGTTTCTGTTTTGCTTCTTGCTTGAGGCAGGCAGGCAGTTATCAATGTGTTCGCTCCGATCGCAAGCGGGGGTTAGCAGCGTGTGCCTTGGTTTGCTTAGAGGAAATAGTCGGCCTGAGGCTTCTTGGATGGTATGCCGCGACTCTCCTGCGGTGCCGCCTCGAAGATGACAAAGTCACGATGCAGGTACTCGTTTAACTCCAATATGGCAGCCACATTGCCGCAGCTGAAAGCCCAAAGATGAGAATGAGAGAGAGTGAGAGAGCTGATCCGATCGAAAGATATATCCATGTCGGACTTACCGATAGCAGTAGTTGGGCGCTGACCAGACCGTGAGCACCGTTTCGTTGAAGTGCCATTTGAAACCTTCCATGACCAGCTGATGGGCGCGGCAGATCATGTCGATGTCGTTGGTCCGATTGAACTGGGAGACGACGTCGGAGCCGAAGAGATAGCCGGCTCCGCGCGGCGATACGCCCCAGCCGGTCTGATCCTCCGGATCGCTCCACAGCAGATCGCACATGGGCCCGTCGTGCGGCACTTCCTGCTTGCGATCGATGCTGCGTATCTGATCCAAATACTGTATGGATGGCGACAGGCCGCCGTGCACGCAGAAGATTTTCCCATCGATGATGGCCGACAGGCTGAGGTAGTCGAAGATTTCGGTGCAGTAGCGCCAGACGGCAGTCGAGCCGTACTTGCGCAGGCACTCATCGTAGAACCCATACACCTGGGTGATCTGGCGAGATTCGTGATTGCCGCGTATCAGGGTGATACGGTCCGGATACCGCACCTTCAATGCCAACAGCAGCAGGAATGTCTCGACACTGTAATAGCCACGATCCACAAAGTCGCCCATGAACAGATAGTTCTTCTCGGGCACGTCGCCGCCCACTTTGAACAGTTCCTTCAGATCATAGAACTGGCCGTGGATGTCGCCGCAGACGGTTACCGGCGAGTCGACGCGCTGTACGTTGCCCTCCTCGACGAGGATTTCGCGCGCCTTGGCGCACAGGCCTTTTACCTCGTTCTCCTTGATGATTTCGCAGCGCTTCAGCTGCTCGATCTGGCGATCCAAGTCGCTGTAATCGGACATGGTAACCGGAATACCAACGACGAGAGCAACAACTACAACAACAACCGGGACAACGACAACAACAGCAACTGATGTCAACGGCAATCGTCGCGGTTGCCAGGCTGCCGAAATATAGAGCAAATGCAAATATTTTCATAAATCAAATAAACAAATGATCCAGCTGCATTGGTTTCACGTCATCCCGGCAAGCTATAAAAATGCTTTCGACCATTGTTTGTGTTTTTGCATCATCTGCATTCGTCTCACTGTGTATGCGCGTGTGTGTGTGTGCGTGTGTGAGTGCGTGAGTGAGGGTGTCGGTACGGTACGCTGCTTGTGTTTGTGTGTTGCTTGTGGCTGGGTTTTTCTTTTTGCCGCGCGCGCGGCTTTTGCTAGTCAAGTACACTCGTAGCTGTCACCGGCTCTATGCATTGGGGGCATACTAATAGGCATCAAGTAGGCGACTTACCTTAAATAAATCCGGCAATTTGCTGAAGCCTTTTCTCCTTGTTTTTAAAAAGCACTTGCACGCACGGTCGCGAATAAAAAATGGACCATGGTACGCTTGACGTCTTAACGATAGGCTGTGGCGGTCGAGCGATAACATATCGACTGACAGTTCACGAAACATATTTGTTATTGTTTTCGCCTGTAGATGTCAAACTTACAGTGTTGCCAGACTGTTGGAAATGACTATTGACGGATAGAATAGAAATTTTAAATGTTTTTATTGAAATTATATTTCTTGTTACGCAACAAAATAAACTTGCAACTATGACCGATCCAGAGCAAACCGAGAAGTCCTTATCGACAATGCAGCCACTCGAAGAGAAGCTGGAAAAACAAGCGCACGCACAACTGCACATAAAAGAAGTGGATATATATCGTGACACCTTCTTGCGCTATATGGGTAAGTGGCGCCCGTTACATCTGCATCTCTATGTAGCCCTCCCCTTTCTCTCTCTCTCTCTCTCTCTTTTGCAGGCTACAGCAACGAGGTGGGCGAGGCATTCCGCCCATTGCTGGGCAGGTCCATAATAGCTGCCTCCTATGGCATGGCCATAGGCTATGTCTGCACGGATACCTTCGACAAGGCATTGCGCCATCAGATGGCCGGGGGCACTGACCGACAGGTGGCGCTAGTCGGCGCCGATGTGTTTACCTGGCAAATGTTTGCATCAGTCATCATACCCGGACTGACCATCAATCGGTAGGCACCGCATTGGACCCTATCTGTACTTATCTAAGCTCTCCGTACTCTAATCTCCATGCAGCATCACTGCCGTCAGCAAAACGCTGCTGAAGAAGTCGCCTAGTTTCGTGCTGAAGACAGTGCCGACACTAGTTGGCCTGCTCAGCATACCGCTGATAGTCCATCCCATTGATAGCCTCGTTGATCGCGTCATGGACGCCACCTACAGAAAGATTGTGCGGTAATCGACCCCATGCCCGGCCGGTCGGCCGCCCGTCCGGACGGATGGACTGTGTTTACCACCCCCGATTGGTGCTATCTGTGTTGTTCCTTCAGGCATTCCATAACTCCAAATTACTTGACGCTAAGTGAAATTGATTTAACTTTTTGATAAAAATGAGCTCTCCTCGGCATTCGTATTTACAGTGGAATTTATTGCACCAATTACAACTCTACGTGGATTACAAAAATAGTTTGTGGGGCTGTAGGAGCGGGAGGAGGACGAGGAGGAGCATATCTTTCTATACAATTGTTAAGTACTTGGAGTAAATAGGCAAACTGGTGGCTGGGCAGGGTCGCGTCGTGTCGCGTCTAGTAGTAGCCATCCTCGTCGTCGGAGTCGATCAAGTAGGGGCTGTCGAGGGCGCCCAGGCCAGCGGCCACGCCTCCCTCGTTGGCGGTGGAGAGCTTTGTGCGCAGCATATGGCCCGCCTGATAGTTGTGGACGATGTGATCCGCATCGCCGATGATGACGCCAAAGATGCCCAGCTCGGAGACCATGTCCACGATCTGGGGCGGCACATCGCTGCCCGGCCGTATCATATAGCCCTGCGACAGCGGCGGATGTATCAGGTCCATCAATATCCAGGCGGAGCGCTCCACGCGCGACATGCGCTGTGATTGAGAGAATACGGGGGATTTAGTCGATATAGCCGTAGTGCGTACGGGTTGGCTCACCTTCAGCGCATCCGGAATGTCCAAGCCGTAGACATTGTTGCCGCCGCCTTCGCGCTGTGGCTTCAGCACGAACTTCTCCGGCGTGCGCATGGCCATCTCATAGTTGGCATTGCCCACCTCGTTGTCGTCCATGGAGTAGAGACCCGTAAAGATCTTGCCCACGGCTTTCATCTCCTCCGGATCGTTGATGAAGCGCTCCAGCACCGCTGGCTGAGCCAACGCCTGCTGCACCTTCTTCGTGCCCGCCAAATGGTACTGTATCGATGGGCACTTGATGGCCAGCGAGGTCTCCATCAAGTAGCGGGCATCCCATTCGCCCTGCGTGGGATAGTGGCCCGGCTCATAGCCGGCACGGAAATAGATGACGGCCACCTCAGTGTCGCCACTGCGGGAGGTGGGAAAGAGGGAGAGGAAGAGAGTTATAGTCATAGGCTCGGAGACTTATAGACGAGTCCATACGCACAGCAGGAGCTCCTTGTGCTGGCCCAGCTTGCCCTCGGCGTGCACCTCGGTCAGAGTACGGCGGAGCACCTTGATGTGCGGATAGGTCTCGCGTATGTAGAACTCGTGGAAGCGCTGATCGCAAATGTTGTACGAGATGTCCTCAATGATGAACAGAATGACCGACTCGGGCTTGCCGTAGATGTCCCAGGCCTTCACCATGCCGTCGCAGAGCCCGGCCAAGGCTTCGTTCTTGGGCATCTAAGGGGAGTAGTATAAGAGTGAGCTGCTGGAGTATAAGAGCTATGTATGTATAGAGCTGCTGAGACTCACCCGCTCCAGTTTCTCGGCATGACCCAGCTCTCGCAGGACGAAGCTGTTGCCAGGTGGTTGAAGTGGGTGCGGAGGGGAGGTAAGGGGCGTGGCATTTCAAAGAGAAAACGCAAGATTAGCAAAATTTTCACACTCGAAAAAAAAAAAACAAATGGAAATTTTTAAAAAATTCCACAAACTAATTCAAAACAAAGAGATTACAACAACAAACAAACGGAATAAAAATTAGTTAGTATTTAGGGTTAGGGGGTCGGGGGTAGGTGGGTGGGTGGTTGGTGGGTGGTGGGTTATATACAATACGAGTATTAGCTGATAGCAGGCAAAGGAGAGCGAGGTGTGGGGAGGGTGAGGTTTAGTTGAGGAAGAGGAGGAGTTGGTAGAGCATCTCAAAGCTGAAGTTAAAGCCATAACCAAAAGCCAAACGGTGTGCGTGTGCATGTGTGTGTGTAAGAGAGAGAGAGAGAGAGAGAGAGACAACAGTAGTGCGTAGGTAGGGAGAGTAAGATCAGCGAATGAGCGAAACAGAGAAAGAGAGAGAGAGAGAGGGTGGGAGGGAAAGGGCATGCCATTTACAGTTTTAATGAGTTGGGCGCAACGATGAGTGGGCGTGCTACTTAGTATATATATATATATATATATATATATAAATGGGTGTGGGTGTGTGTGTGTGTGAGTACACTCAAGCCTGTTTCAAACTCTCGATTTTTTGAGTATTTGAAACAGGCGCGCAAACTTGAACTAGACTAGAAAAAAGGTGCAAAATTTAATACTAAGAAATTTGTGAGTATTTTTATACATGAGTGAGGAATTGAGAGAGAGAGTTGTGCGTGTGTAAGTGTGTGTGAGAGAGAGTGTGAGAGAGAGAAGAGCGCATAATACTTTTGCAGAGGCACCAAGTGTGTAGCAATGCCACCGAAACTGGAGGCAATCGTGTTGATTTCAACCTGCTTTATTGCACAGCCCTCGTACACGTGAGCCAAATAGTCAGAACGTAATAGGCCGACGCTATAAGCCTGCAATTATGATCGTTATATATATATTTATTTATTTAGAAAGAGATGTTTGTAACAAAAATACAGTAACTGCTTAAACTCTATAGCAGCGGCAGCCCTTAGCCTAAACTAAACTAAGCTAAGTTTATGTATGTATGTCTGTTAAGGGGGGTAAACAAAAAATAACCAAAGATTATAGTAAATATATAAAACAAACAAAAAATTAACAGAAAAAAATACTAAAAATACTGAGATTTCGAGAGTGGGCAACGCTAAACTGCGGCGTTGAGTGGTCGTGTGTTTGTGTGTGTGTGTGTGTGCGAGAGAGAGGAGAGAAATGAAAGCGAAAGCAGTGGATATCGATGCAGCCTATCGGATTTCGATAGCTGAGTCATTCAGTGCATGTATCGATGTGTTTCAGTGTCTGGCACAAAGCGCGCTAGCTTTAAGCAGATGATTTTTGTTTACTAACAATGCGAGTGTCCTCAGTGTGTGTGTGTGTGCCTGTGTGTGCAAAACATTTTTTTGATCGTTGACCAAACACACACACATTAACACATGCATATGTATGTATATTTTCGGGACAGGCCAGACTGCAAACATACATACATAAGGATTTGAAACGTTTTTTATCTTTCTAGAGAATTACCTACTTAATATCGGGTTGCTTTTGCTGACTACGCAAATGTTGCCAGTTGTCGCTATTGTTGAATACTCTGCAATATCGAAATTCACTAGCAGCGAAATTTGCTGGATATAAACAGAAATCTGAGCCGCGGCGACTCATTTCGCATGATGAATGATCGCGCGCGCGCCTGTGTGTGTGTGTGTGTGTGTGTGTCTGTGTGTGTGTGTATAAGTGTAAGTGTAATTGTGTGCATAACTGGGGTTTTATTGTTGTTTTATTTCAGTCATTAGCGATAAGGCGCAGCTGATTGAATGACACAGCTGAATTTAACCATTTGTGTAAATAGTAACAGTAACTGTAAAGCAAGAACAGCACGATGGGGTAGAGAGGCAAAGAGGAACAGACAGAAACAGAAAAAAATTATGTGATAGAAAAGGAAGAATCACAACCTGTAAGCTGCACATGCATATGTAGGCATACGCATATGTTTGTGTGTGAGTGTGTGTGTAGAAGAGTTAGGTTAAGTATAAGAGAGAGCAAAGCAATGCAAGTTTAAGACAGGCAAAGCAAAGCAAGGCAAGGCAAGGCAAGGCGAGATGGGAGTGGACGGGGCTGAGACGGAGTGGACGAGCAGGCAGCGTTGGGCATTGTGGACGATGTTAAGAGGGGGCGGGGTATATTTAATAACAACTATAGATAGGACTCAAAAACAAACATTTATATATACATATATATATATATATATATATATATATATATATATATATATATATATATATATATATATATATATATATATATATATATATATATATATTATATATATATATATATATATATATATATATATATATATGCATAAATATAAATTTATATAAATAAATCATATATATTAATTGAAAAGAATAATAATTAGCTGTACATGAATCAAATGGGCATTATTTGGAAGTAGCCAAAATAAAACATAACACAAACATATACACACACATACATACATATATACAAATGCAAACATTGTCACACACACACACTTGTACACACATACATGCAGTTTGCATGCATGCATGTATATGAACAGAGAAAGTAACTGTAAGCATGCAGAGTTATTTTAGAGTGTAGCTGAAAAATACCCCATTCTGATTTACTTATCAATTCAAATATAAATCACAATATGTGAACTCTTTCGGTTAAATTGCTATTGCTGTTGCTGTTAAAAATAATCGGCAAATTAGTTATTTCTAGACATTCCACTTTTTGCTATCTTGCGATTAAGAGCCTAACGACAGTAACTTGGCCAGAACGTGCTATAAACTTTGAATATATATACATTTCATATAATTATTTATAATTTATTTTTAAATTTTTAGTCAATACTTTTAAAAGTTCATTACGTCTACCATGACATTTTCACCACTGCCCATCACCTCACATGTTCCTACTGGGTATTTTTTCAGTAACGGATCGAATATTATACTCTTCCACTCTTATAATTAGCTAATGCAAGCTGTTACTTTGTCATGTGTGCGTGTGTGTGTATATATAAGTGTATAGCTGTGTATGTGTGTGTGTATTATGGCTTTGGTTAGGCTTCGGGCATATACAAGGCAATGCAAGTGTATATATGAGAGAGAGAGAGAGAGAGAGATTTATATAGGTAGAGCGTGAGAGAGAGACGGAGAGAGAGAGAGAGAGAGAGACAGACAGCACCTTTGTATGGTTTTACTTGCTGGTCCCAAATGGCCAAAACCCGATGCTATCGTATTGATCTCGACTTGTTTCCAGCAGCAATAGGCCGATGAGGAGCTAGCGCTGCGTTGAATGCACACATTCTTAGTTGGACTTTCCGTTTTCGGCTTCTTGTCCACTGTTCGCTTCTCCTGCTCGTCCTGCCCGTCCTCCGCATTGACGCTGGCGCTCGACTCCAACAGGGGCGACAGCTCCGGGCAGCGGGACTCCAGCATCAGATCGCTGCGCAGCATGCCCAATGAAATGCGCTTTGGTGGCGAATGGATATGCGCGCATGTGAGTGTGTGTGTGTATAAGTATAAGTGTTTGTGTGAGTGGAATGTGTGTGTGTGTGTTTATCGGTATACGAAATACGATAACGATTACGATAAAACGAGCAACATACACCAGTCGTTTGTTTGTGATATTTTTCGGTTGGATTTTCGGATATTTCGGAATCGTTTTTTCGGATCGATTCAAAGTTTGATTTATGCGCAATTTGTTAGATTTCATTGGATATCGATTTTGATTTTGATTTTCGTTTTGGTTTTGTCGGAAAGGAAAGCAGAAAATGTCAAATCAATGCGTGAATAAATTTGGTATTTTTGGTATTTATTTTGGTATTTTTTTGAATAGATGTAAACGTAAAGCTGAGCAAATATCAACAGCGACAACAACGATAACAACAACAACGCAAACATTAGGAGCAGCACCACAAAGAAAAAAAGAAAGAGAGAGAGAGAGAGAGGGGGAGAGAAGACGAAAGAAAGTAAAAAAGGAACTAATCAATTTTAGAAGAAATAAAAATAAAAATTTAATTTTCATCTTTATCAATTATCAAATTTATAGCAGCGGCGGCGGCGTCAGCAGCGGCAGCGATGCCATGTGCTCGAGTTGTCCAGGATGTGCGCATAAATCATGTGGCAACGCTTGAGATTAGCTGTTGAGCCGATTGGGCAACATTGGCTATGGGATTTATGATATGGGCGATAAGATAATGAGAGCAACAGAAACAGACACATATAAAGAAAGAGTGCTTGGTGGGTGGGTGGTTGGGTGGTTTGGTGGGGTGTTTAAGGGCGTGTTGTGGAGCATTAGAGCAAGCGACAGTTATCACTTTCAGCTGTTCACCCAAATATACCTGCTCTAGCAGCCTAATCCCTAAAGCTCAATGGATCAATGGACGCAGGTGTGTTGTTGTGGGTGTATGTGTGCGTGTGTGTGTATGTGAGTGATGGGTGTGTGATTGCGAGTGGGCGTGGCTGATGACGATGACGAACAAGATGTCTCACCTGGGTAAAGCCAAGGGCTAGCACCTTGCGATAGATATTGAACAGATTTGCCGTAAATTCATCCACTTTGATGGTCTCCGCCAGCGTCGTCGTGATGAATTCCTCATCGTGCGCCACATTGTGCATTAATCGATTAATTATCGGCTGCAAGGCGATCGCCTTCTCGAACTCCTTGCGCGGAAACGACGACGGCACCAGCACAAAGGGCGCAAACTAAAGGGAGTAGACAGAGATTGGAGTCTGTGGACACTACGTGGCTTCCACTTACATTCAGGGAGTCCGGGCTGAAGCTGGTCTTGGAGCGCATTGCGGCGCCATGCATGATCGCGTAGTCCTTGGCCTTGGCCGTCACCTCGATCAGCTCGTCCTTACTCAGCGGCAACTTGATGCAGCCCCGCAGCACGGGCGTATTCTCGTCGACGGACATTTTGTTTGCTCTTCAGTTCGGTTAATTAAAATTGAGTTCGATTCGCTGGTCACACAGCTGGCTTCTGTTGGCTGTTGCTGCTAATGTCACGCTCTGCGATCGTCGTCTCTGCTGCTGTGGCTCTGGCTACCTGTTGCATGCGCGCCTCTCTGTAAACTGTACGTGAAATTTGTGCTGGATTGTGGGTGGTTATGTTCCTCGACGATCCGGAATGTTATGGAAATTGAATTTCACAATATATATATATATATATATATATACGACTTTCGGCACCACAGCACAGTCGATTTACGATAGGTTTTCGTTCTATTCTCCTCTTTATGCAGGGTGGCGGCGAGTCAGCTCTGTTAAACGCGTGGAGTGCTCCTCTGTTAACGTGCGGCGCCTTACTATTAACATGACCAACGAATTCTAGCTCACTTGTCGTCGCTGTTAAACGTTGCGGGCTGCTGTTAGCGCCGATATATCGCCACACTCACGTCGACACTGGACTGTTGCGAACAGACGAAGAGGGGCCAACGATATTTAAGAATTTTTTAAATTATTTTTTTGCTAACAATAAATTGAAAATACAGCTAAAAAGGAAAATACAAATATTTGTTTGATTCATTTGTCAAGTTGGGATTGAAAGCAATATAGATGGATTCAGAAGCACATAGGTATATCTAATAATACAGATACGAATATGTAACTGATCATTTAAGAATTTAAGTGTTTAAAGCTTTCATGACTACAATTTGTATTTCTATAATATAAATTTATTGCAATTTTTGCCAAATGTAAACAAGTTTCGCTTCGCTTGGAAACCGTTATTAAATGCCCATTTGCATAACAGCTGTTGCTGTTAAAGAGTAGTGCCAATGCTTATCGATAGTCATCGCATGGAGTTGCACAGCACTGTGTCTTATCGAATTTGAATTGACTGATGCTTTTGCGCCAAATTTGAAAATCTGAATTAGCTTTGGATAAAACTTCATCTAGTTTTGTCAGAATTGACTTATCCAGTTCGCTCACTTCTAATTGATTACGTCCCGTAACGAGCCGATCAATTCGTAAATTACCAAAACTCGAATCCGCCACTAACTGTAATAATTTTCTTTTATTTTATCGAACGCTTTCTCAGGCGCGCAATAAACGAACCAAAGACAAGAAGAAAACCAAACGAATTCAATTAACTGACAAAGAGACAAGATGCCACGCGGAAAGTTCCTGAACCACAAAGGGCGCTGCCGCCAGTTCACTCCGGTCGAGGAGCTGCAGCGCGAGCAGGAGCTGGAGGAGTGCATCATGTCTTCCAACAGCAACAAGCTCTCTGAGAGCGAGGACTCCATCTACGACGGTGAGAACAGCAGCGAGCACGACAAGTGCGCTGAGCACGGCAGTGGACACGGCCATGGACATGGACATGGCCATGGCCATGACAGTGGCAACGGCAGCAGCAACGGCACTGGCCAGGATCAGCCCAATGGCATGACGAAGGGGCGCAAGCTGGGCGGCGCCGTCGAGGGGCTCATCGAGATCTCGAATCCGAATCGCCCCATGAGGAAGTCCCAAAAGCTGGCCCTGTTCAACGACGATGAGCAGACCATTGAGGATCCGGTACTGGACAAGCGTCGCCGCGAGCGCGGCAGAGAGAAGCCCGGCGCCATCTCGCACCAGAAGACGGCCAGCGAGGCCAATGCCGATCTCGCGCGTCTCGCGCTGGTGCGCAAGAAGCGTGAGGCGGCCGCCGAGCAGCGTCTGGCCGCCAAGAAGGACAGCAACAGCAACTATCATCCGGATCAGGTGTCCACGCCGTTCGCCTCCAAGTCGGACGTGTCCGTCAAGAAGAAGAACCAGAAGCACAAGTCCGGCGGCACGGGCGGCGGAACCAACGAGTTCCTCAAGAAACCCAACTCCGACGGCCACGTCCGGGGCCGCAACAACAACAAACGGAATGCTATACTGCAATTATAAGGAGAGAGAGAGAGAGAGAGAGAGAGGGGCAGCAGGAGAGGAGGAGAGACAAAAATGGGACAACAAAATATTAAAAACCAAAAAAATAGAGAGGAAAGAGGATGAGGATGCAGACACAGAGACAGAGGCAGAGACAAGGACAGAGGCAGAGGCAAAAGGATAATCAAAGTAGGCCAGCTCTGAAAAAGGGGGTGGGGGGTGCCAACAAGGAAATATATTTAAATTTTAAATATTGTATTTTTATACATACATAGCTCAGCCTTCAATCATTTAGTCATTTAGATTTCATTTCACGTTCATTTCGATTTTGTAAATTTTGAGTTACCTACACGAAAAAAACAAATAAACACTACAACAAAATTATATTGTATTCTAACTGATGCCCACTATAGGCCAGCCGCTTAACGGTGGTTCCAATCGAGTTTGTGTGTAAATGCATATATATACATATATATACATATATATTTATTGAACGATATATGTACAAACGTAAGTGCAACAATTGTGTGTGTGTGTGTGTGTGTGTGTGTGCGTGCACTTGTGGCGGCACTAGCCAAAGCGAGTAAGCACCGCAACAAAAGATGCAAAACAGCTGATCAAGCTGAAAGCGCGCGCACCCACATTTCGATAGGCAGGCGGGCGGGCGCGTTAGCCAACACTCTTTGTGTGCCATCTATGCGCTGGCCCTCAGCCGTCGGCCACCATTAACCAAGTCTTTCGCGTTGCAGCAGCAGTGTCATAAAGAAGCATCTGGCTAAACCTTTCTGGAAATTTGATTAACAATCATAAATAAAGTTTAATAACCAACAAAAAAAGAATCCAAGAAGATGGAAGGCAAACCATTGAAACGTATGCGCTCCGACGACGACGAGAGCAACAATAATGTAACCCAAACGAAAGTCTGGGTAAATGAGAAAATAAACGATTCGTGCGATCCTGACAAAATGAAGGCGGTACATGGTATGTAGCAGAAATGGCCAATTAGAGAGATCCACACACTCTCACACACACAGACACTTGCAGAGAAAACAACAAAGATGCTGTTCAAGGCAGCAGCCAACATCGATGCGAATAAGGATGAGCCGAAGGAGGAGACGCACTGCAGCAGCAGCAGCAGCAGTCGCAACACCTCGGCACCGGTGGCCGTCGTCAGTGCGGCCAGTTTGTGTGAGCAATATCAGCTGATTGGCGATGGCAACATAATACTGCGAGACATGAATCCAGATGTGTCCAATCCTGGCCTGGAGCGACGGCTCTCCACCTGCTGCCGGCGGCCGACCCTTATACGGGGTACGTGTGTCAACTGCACCTTTGACCTGTGCGAGGAGTGCGGCTATTCGTGCGTCGAGTGCAGCCAGTTCATATGCCGCACGTGTGTCACCCTGTTGTAAGTGTTTGACAGCCCCCAAAAGTGCTGCCCATTCAGCTAACTGTATCCCCCCCCCCTCTCTCTCTCTTTGCAGCGGCAATCGCCCTGAAGAAGCCGAGCATCCGTTGTGCGAGGTCTGTCAAATGTTCGTGGCCTAAGTGAAGTGTACACACACACGCACACACACACACACGCACACTCATGTACAGGCTGGTGCAATACAAGGAGAAACCGAGAGGAAACATTTCAAGGCACAAATCAAATATATTTAAGCGCTGTGCAGCTGCCTTGAACGAGTCAACAGGGAGAACCCTATAAAGGACAATAAAAAAAAAAAAACAAAATATGATAAATCTAGGTATAGTTCGAGCTTAACTCACACACACTCGCACACTCATCCGCGCACATAGAAATCAAATTTCTTAAATTTAATTGAAAAGAGAAAACAAGAAATAAGAAGAAAAAGAACTGATAATTTTAGTGAGAATTATTAATTTATATTATGCTGATTGTCAATGCACTCGCACATCTATATATACATATATATGTTTTTCCCATACCAATCATGAACCGCTTCCATCTTTCTTTCTCGCTCTCTCCCAGGCAGGGAGAGGGGGAGATTTTAAACACGATCAAACTCGATTCCCAATTGCATTTATAAAATTGTACAACGATATTGCCATTAGCTTGATGTTAATCACATTTATTAATTATAGAAATAAACTAAAAAGAAAGTCGAATAAGAAACAAATCTCTCTTTTTGCTATAAACCTCACCAGGGCATGGAACTTTGATATAATGCTTGATCCTGCCTCATTCCGACTTCTTAACGCTCTCTCTCTGTCTCTCTCCTTCGCCCTTTTTACGGCTTTCCCCCTCCGCACAATTTCTCTATGTAGTGCATCTGATGGAATATGTTATCCTTGCGCCTTCCTTCGCCTCCTATTCTTTCTTTCTCACTCACTGTGTCTTCCGCCGTACAATCTTTTTCTCTGTCTGCCCTCCGCCGGATGCTCTTCCTGTCCTTCGCCGTAAACTCTGCCTTCCGCCACACATACTCTCTCTGTCTTCCGTCGTATACTCTCTCTCTCTCTCTCTCTGCCATCCGCCGTACACTCCCTCTCTTTCTCTCTGTCTGCCCTTCGCCGTACGCTCTCTTCTTAAACATTCCCACGTAGCTTCTATATTTGACTCCTTCAGAGGCTTCTCTATGCCTTTGCCTCCACCTCTCTTTCACTCTCTCTCTTTTCGTCCATCCACTCCTTTGCGCTGCTTAAACCTTGCCGCGGAACTTGTGATACTTGTTGTGCTCCTTGATGAGGCTCTGGTACATGCGTGCGCCTGCCTCGCTGCTGGAGCGCAGTATAAAGTGGCCCGAGCGATGGTCACAGATCGAGATGAGCTCGTGACAGAAGCGATCCAAGTGCAACTTGACCTGCAGAGAGAAACAAGGATTAAACATAGCTCGGAGGAGCAAGACTTGATATTGTCCAACCTTCTCGAAGAGCGTCGTGGGTCGTTCGGTGGCTATCATCTGCTTGATGGTGAAGATGAGCAGGAACGGCGCCACGCGCTTCATGGCCAGCGCCTGTGGGCCGGCTGCAATGCCCGCCATGAGCGTGACCAGCTTCAGCGCCAGCTCGGCTAATCCGTCCAGCTCCTCGTCTGTCAGACTCTGCGCCTGCTTGCGCTCACTGCGATAGCACACAATCGACTGCACCAGATCCTGGCAGATGGCGCTCAGCTGGGCGGCCCGATCCGCCATGAGCGTGGGATGCTGGCGCAGCAGCAGCAAACAGTTCTCGGAGAGCAGGGCGTGCAGCTGGCGGAAGTCCAGCCAGCTACCGCCGGCCAGGATGAAGCGCTTGATATTCAGGTCCAGCATGCTGCCCAGCATCGAGTCCAGAGTGTCGCCCGTCAGCGGCACGGTCCGGTTGCTGGCCAGTGCACGCTGTGCCTCCAGCAGGCGCACCACATGGCCGCAGTAGGCGGAATCACTCAGCGCGGGCAGGCGCAACGACACATTGCCGCTGATTAGCTCAAAGTGCTCATTGAGCATCTAGAAGGACAGAGGATTAGCCTAGGATCCAGCCAGAAGGAAAAGCTGCGCGCTTACCGCTCCCTTGATGCTGCTCAGCGAGCACTTGGAGAAGAGCGTCAGCAGGACGAGCACGTTTCGCAGGCTCGTGTGCTGCGCCGGCGTCTCGGGCCGCTGCATCTCGTCCAGCTGCTTGGCCAGCTGGCGCAGCAGCAGCAGGAAGTCCTCATTCGTCTTGTAGCCAATGATCAGCTTCACCGCTGACTCAACGCTGCCCATGTCCAGCGCCGAGCCGGTCGCAATATCCGCATTCAATTGCCGCCAATAGCTGTCCAGCACAAACTCGATCTCGTCCTGGTCCAGGTGCAGCAGCTGGCGATGCGTCAAAGCCACATTCAGCAGGCGTATGGCATGGGCATTGCAATAATTTAGCTGGAAGAAGAGAGAGAGAGAGAAAGAGGGAAGTTGAGATAAGGAAGGTCTACTATTAACAAGAAGTTAAGATAAGGATAAGGTATCGATTAGAATGAATACTATTAAGTCTTAGTTCTGTTTCCTTCTCTTCATCTCAATTTGATTTGTCATTGGCTAAGCTAACCTAACCTGACCATATTCATGCTTAAATTTAAGATTTTGCTAGCTATATATAATATAGATTTGGTATAACCCTTATTTTCTAGCATCTTTTGCTATTTCTACTCAATTTGCATTCATTTCATTGGCTTCTCACAGTTTGGCCTAAAAAGTGTTGCCCATTTTTTATGGATACACAAAATGGGCAGCACTTTTTAGGCATTTCCTGCTTTAATGTTAAGTTGATCTTGGTAAATGACATTTGCTTGCCCAGTGATAGCTTTTTAGTCCGAAATCAACCGGATTTCCTATGACTTTCTTTTTTTTCTCTATATTTCTTAGATATATGGATACATGATATATATTATATAATATAGATACATAGAGAGTAGCGAGTAGCGAGTACTGCAACTGGCATATAGGCATATAGATTGATACTTTCAAGTCTCTAGCTGCTATAGCTGACGGACAGACAGACGGACTTGTTGTCCAGTTCAAGAATTGGTATATGCTATATTTGCTGCCACGCATTCCTCTGCCTACTACATGCCCTTAATATACTCTTGATGCACTCCCAGCTAGACATTCACTTGCTCCTATTACTCGAGTTCCTATATAAAGTATATAGCTTAACCTATCCTATCTATCTACCTATCTACCCATCATTATCAGCCTTCTCAACTCACCGAATGTCCAATGTAAATCTTGCAAATGCGTCTAAAGTTCTCATCGATGATGGGCTGCGCCGCATCCGCTGTGGTCTGGCCAGCATTCTCTTTCTCCTTCTTCTTGGGCGGCTGCTGCTGCTTGGCCGCTGTGGTCTGGCTGGCATTCTCTTTCTCCTTTTCCTTCTCCTTGGGTTGCTGCTGCTTGGTAGCACGATTGATGCAGCTGCTCAGGTAGATGGCGTAGCCGCTGAGCGTCTGCTGCACGAACTCCTTGTAGACGGCGGGCGACTTCTTGTGCGAGCGAAACTTGTGGCTCACCAACTGGCCGTAGATCTCGAGCAGCGGCTGGAGATGGCGGTGCATGCGGCGGGCCTGCATGCCGCTGCCGCTGGCGAGCGTCTCAATGGCGAGCAGCAGCAGGCGGCAGTGGGCGGCTGAGAGCTGGGGCAGCTGCTGGCGGAAGAGCGTAGTGCAGCTGGCAAGAAAGAGATCGCTGCCGGGAGTCAGGCGGCGTATGCAGCGGCCGAAGAACATCTCATAGAAGCGCCAGGTCGTGGAGCTGCCCACCGAATCAGGCTCAGCCGACTCATTCGCCTCCAGCGGCACCAGCTGCAGCAGCTGCGCGAGCTCTGGCACATGGCTGCAGAGCGGCAGAGGCTGGCCAAAGTGCAGCAGATCTGAGGGAAGAGGAGCATTAGAAGAGACAGAGGCTGGAGAGGATTGGCTTTGAGACTCACCTGTGAGCTGCTCGAGCAGCTGGCTGGATAGCTGCAGCAGTTGGGCGCGTCGCACGTCCTGGTAGAGCGAGAAGAGCAGCAGCCAGAGGCGCAGCTTGATGCCGCTCTGGAGCTGCGCCAGCGGCAGCTGAGGCAGTGCCTCGATGAGCTGCTTGGTGGCTGCAGCTGGCAGCGCCGGTTGCTTGGCGCTCGCACAGCTCGCGCGCAGGGCTGTGGCCAGGGCAGTGTCGTCCGACGCCTGGGGCAGCTGCTTGGCCAGCAGGCTGCCCTTGATCTTGGCCAGCTTTAGGCCCTGCACGAACTGCTCCAGCAGCTGCAGCGCCTGCAGCTCCACGCACTCCGCGTCCTCCAGGAGATGGGGCATGGGCTGCTGTTGGAGTCGGAGTTGCTTTTGGGCGCGCGTCAGGTGGCTGAAGAGCTGCTCCGGCAGCAGCTCGACGAGTGCATCCGGACAGGGCTCCAGCCGCTGGTTGGGCAGCAGCAGCCAGCCGGACTGTGTGAGCTGCAGCTCGAGGCGCTGCAGCCGCTGACGGCAGAGGGACTTGCCGAAGTTGTGCACGCGCTGCCGTATCAGCTCCCACTCGGCGCTGGAGAGGAAGCGCTGCAGCTGCGGCAGCTCCGGCTGCGCCAGGCCATCGGGCCAGTAGTAGGCCAGGAGCAGATCGAGGTTATTCGCGCGCTCCACGCACTCCAGGAAGACGTTCATCGTGCGTCGGTTGTGCTCCAGCGAGAGCAGATGGCGCCCGAACTGCTGCAGCACCTGGAGCATGTGCTGGCGCTGCTGCTCCAGCTCGAGCTGGTGCTGCTGCAGCTGCTCAGCCAGCCGGCAGCCGAGCAGGTACTGCGATAGCAGCGTCGCCTGCAGCTCGATGGCAAAGTTGAGATTGCTGGGCAGCACGGCCTGGCTCTTGGGCTCCAGCAGATCGGCAAAGCCGTGCAGCAGACTCTTCCAGATGACGATCGAGGGCTTGGACATGAGCTGGCTGACCAGCCGGATAAAGGCGCTGCCAGCTGTTGAGCTGGGCCAGGTCTGGGCCAGGGCATCGGAGCTGTAGCAAATTGCTTTTGCCAGCGAGTTGGAGCTGGAATTGGACTTGAGTAGGAGCTCCACATAGGCATTCACCTGGAGCTGCTCCGCTCCAGTCTCCTGGCGACTGCGCTTGCTGATCTCCCAGTTGGGCAGCTCGAACTTGCGCAGCCATTCGCGCAGCGACTTGAGCAGGAGCATCACGAAGCGCTCGGTGCGGCTCATGCGCCGGCACATGTCCAGCAGCAGGACGAGATACTCGGAGTAGAGCTGGAGCTCCCGCTCGCAGCGCTTCACGGCGCACATCATCCAGACGGTGATCTGGTAGGCGTTCGGCTCCACCAGCAGCGGATTGTAGCGCAGCGCGGCGCAGAGCAGCTGCAGCACTCGGCCCAGATGCTCATGCCGAGCGCTGTGCACGATCTTGTAGAGATGCCCGCTGACGTAGGCGATGCCCGTCTTGCGCAGCTTGTCGGAGAAGTTGAGCTGGATGCCGTGGCGACGCAGTGCGTCCAATGCGTGGGTGGTCAGTACCAGGGCCAAGAAGCCAACCTTGGGTTTGGGCTTAACCTCGACCTCGACCGATTTGTCGGCCTCATCCTGCTTCTGTGGCTTCTGGATGTTCATGACGTGGTTGATCAGCTTCAAGAGCTTCGTCGGATCGAAGCGATGATTAAACAGCGCGCATTCCATCATTAGCAGATGCACGTGCAGCGGCTGCTGCGACATCAGCTGGACGGCTTTGCCAATGGGCAGATTCTCCGTCAGCTGCATCTCCAGGGCGGCCAGCTGCTCGAAGCAGCAGAAGCCTTGCTCGCGCAGCCGCAACAGGAGCTCGCACAGCGGCTGCAGTGCCCCGGCCACGTAGGCCTGGAGCAGCCGCTCGTGGTGCTGGGCGCGCTGCACATAGTCGCGCAGCTGCTGCAGCAGCGGCAGTATGAAGTCCGCGTGGCGTGGCTTCGACTCGTCGGCCTTGACGAGCACCATCAGTCGCTCGTAGCAGCTGAAGAGTTTGCCGTAGCTGCGCATGACCAGACCGTAGTCGGCACGCAGTGCGTCCTGCACCAGCTCGAAGTTGAGCAGGCATTGCAGCAGCTGAGGATGATCCTGGGCTGACGCTGGAGCAGCTCTGTCGACGCGTAGCAGGATCGTCTCAATTAGCGCCGCTTTTGTGGCCACACTCACCAGACCCGGCTGAGCGCGCAGACTGAACAGTTGCAGCAGCTGTTCCACGGGAAACTCCGCCTCCTTCCTGAGTGTCTCCGCCAGCCATTTGCAGATGACTTCGTGTTTGTTTATGTACACGAAATCGAGCGATTGCCACGCTTTAATGGCGAATTCCAGGCGTGCTGTGTACGCTTTGCTCTTGTCCTGCAGCCATATTAATAGCTCTGCAATGTTTTAGTTAATAAAAGTAGCTCTTTATTCGAATGCGAACAGCTTACCTTCGCCCACTTCCATGTTGCTATTACAAATTTCGATAGCGGCTGGCTTTAGCGCACGTGTTGAGCCCTGCGATCGGTTATCGATTAGCATTATGCAACAGTGTTGCTCAACTCTGTGAAAACAATAATCAAAATAGCAAGGTAATGCAAACTAAGCAATTTATTGAGATGTTGAATGTGTTATTGATTTATTAGGTACATTCATATTTTATTGTATAAATATATATTATAGTATGCTAAGCAACTTAATTTCTCATTAGGTAAATTAATGCAGTTAACAAACAATATGTATTCAAAGCAAGTCAATTTAAATTTAATAATGACAAATTAAAATTAATAATGGTAAATAAATTCATTAAACTTTAATATAGACCATAATTTTAATTCAATTTGAGTTTGCTTCTCAGCACAGTAAATATTCCACTCAGTCTGAGCTGACGTCACAACCTCCTATCGACATCTTCGATAGCCGTGTGTTATCTTTCAACTGTTATTATGCATGTCATCAGCTGTTTTATTTGTGTTTTGCGGGCCATTTGTGAGGGGGTCAAAATTCACTAGTTTCTGTTAATAGTTTTATGCATAACATTAGAAGATAAATGAATGGTGGTGTAATATTAGAGTCGCAGCTTACTGTATGAATGTTTCTTGTATAGAATAGTAAACGATTGGATCAAATCACAATGTTATTGAACTGCACCAGGGTGAAGCACATGTGCACAAAATTACGAATCACCCAAATACCGAGCGCAGTGCCTAGATTTCAGATTAATTCGTCTAGCATACATAATTACCTGCTGAGGCGGCATCATCATCACCAGCATAACCACCACCTCTATAACATTCGGCCGCCTGCTGGGCGACAGCTGCTTGGCTCCCCCTCCTCCACCCTATCGACAGGTGCTCCCTGCGCTGGCGCAGGTGTGCGCGCATCCAGGTGGACGGCACGTTTGCTCAACGTACGACGATGCATGAGCAGCAACGAAGTCAAGCTGGTAGCGCCCAAACTGGCCACCGCCACGAAGTCCTCCAAATTCGATTACGCACGACTCGTCAATATGCTGAAGGATGAGAAGTGGGTGCTCCTAAGTACGGCTAGCCATCAATCGATCCCAGCCAAAGAGTCTCGCTCATACGACTAGGTCTATTTCGTTGCAGTGGGGCTTGTCTGCTTGGTCGTCTCCTCGACCATCACCATGAGCGTGCCCTACTTCCTGGGCAAGGTCATTGACATAGTGTTCCGAAAGGACGGCATGGACGAAAGCGCCTCCAAAACGCTGCGCGACTATTCCAAGATGCTCCTCTGCGTCTTTGTCATTGGCGGCCTGGCCAACTTCTCCCGCGTCTACTTGTTTGGGGCGGCAGGTGAGCCCTCAACTCTCTCTCCCCCTTCCCCTCCCTCTCTTTCGCTATGTATTAATGCCTTTCCCCCTACTTTACTCACGGCCAGCTTTGCGTATTGTGCGCAGACTGCGCTCCAACCTGTATCGATCGATGCTGATGCAGGAGGTATCCTGGTTCGATACACGTGGCAGCGGCGAGCTCGTCAATCGCCTGAGCAACGACACCTACTTCGTGGGCACCTCGCTGAGCCAGAACATATCCGATGGCGTCCGCTCGCTGGCCATGATCGGCGTAGGCGCCTTCATGATGGTGCGTCCCATCAGCTAATTACCAGCTATTGTGTAATCTATCCCATCCCTCTCTTCGTCTCCCTTAGGTCTACACGTCGGCCAAGCTGGCGCTGGTCAGCGCGTTGATTGTGCCCGCTCTGGCAGGATTTGCCATCGTCTACGGGCGGTATGTGCGTCGCATCACCAAAACCGAGATGGACAAATTCGCGGAGGTGATGAAGCACGCCGAGGAGCGGTTCAGCAACGTTCGCACCGTGAAGGTCTTCGGCCGCGAGCAGATCGAGTGCGCGGACTACGACAAGAAGCTGGACGAAGCCATCCAAATTGGATACAGGGAAACAAAGGCTCGATCCATATTCTTTGGCCTGGTGAGCTAGCTGGCAAAGGCAGCACCAACTGAACTCGCAGCTTAGATCAGTTTTCCCTGTATTTGTAGACCGGCTTCTCGGGCAACGTGGTCATCATATCGGTGCTCTACTATGGCGGCAGTCTGGTGCTCAGCGACGAGCTTACCATTGGCGCCATGACCTCGTTTATGCTGTACGCCGGCTACTCGGCCGTCGCCATGAACGGCCTCTCCAACTTCTACAGCCAGCTGAACAAGGGGATTGGCGCCTCGGAGCGCATTTGGGAGATTATGGACAGAGAGTACGCCATGCCCATCAACGTGGGCGTGGTGCCTAAGACCGAGACTATTGGCGCTATTGATTTCCGCAATGTTACCTTCTCCTACCCCACGCGCATCGAGACCCAGGTCTTGTCGGACTTCACGCTTAAGGTGAATCCGCATCAGACGACGGCGTTGGTGGGTCGCTCTGGGTCGGGCAAATCCACTATGGCGATGCTTCTGATGCGCCTCTATGATCCACAGAAGGGCGGAGTCTATCTGGATGGCGTCGATTTGCGGACACTGAATCCACATTGGTTGCGCCAACATGTGAGCGCTGTTAGCCAGGAGCCGATACTCTTCTCCGACTCCATACGCTCGAACATTCTGTATGGCCTGCAGCCGGGCAAGACAGCGGACGAGCAGCTACTTCAGAAGGTGATCGCCGACTCGAATGTCAGCGAGTTTATCAACACTCTGCCCAATGGCCTCGAAACCGTTGTGGGCCAGCGGGGAATACTCTTGAGTGGCGGACAGAAGCAACGCGTGGCCATTGCCAGAGCGCTCATTAAAGTATTATATATATGGATGTGGATATATGTATATTTTGTACTGATTCGTAACTCTCTTGTAGAATCCCACCATACTCATCCTGGATGAGGCGACAAGTGCGCTGGACTCCGTTTCGGAGCAACTGGTGCAGACGGCGCTGGAGAAGCTGATCCGTGGACGCACTGTGATCACCATTGCCCATCGCCTGAGCACAATACATCAAGCGCACAAAATAGCCGTCATTGACGAAGGGCGCATTGTGGAGGAGGGCACCTTCGATGAGCTGATGGGCAGGTCAAATGGCTTATTTAGAGAACTGGTAGCCAAACAGGCATTTCGTGGCAAGTAGTAGTCAGTTAAGCAGAGCGAGAACTGCACAAAGTGTTCATATATATATATTTATTTATATACATAGATTTGTATATAGGAAGACAAGACAAATTTACAGAACATTGTAGTTTTTACAAGAAGTAAAAACGGTTTTAAGGGTAGACTTGGTTAATGTTTTAAAATTCAAATTTTGAATGTTAAAGTTAATTATTATTAAGTAAATAAATGAACAAATTATACAATGAGTTTCAGGTGTGCCTTAAGTTTTGAATGGTGCTTTCATTGCGCGGCACAATCAGGCGTTGCCAGCTGGTTTCAATTTCAATTGCTGGCATTTCAAATTGATAATGATTAAATTAAAATTTGATATTTATTTAATTAATACATTTTCAATTTGAAGCTGATAACCCAATTAAAATTTAATATTTATGTTACGCAAATAAATGGCCAATGATTACTTTTTCTTACACAGCCCTACGCTGATATTTGAACTGAAAGTATCGCGCCATAAACGAGCGCTGCCACCTTGTTCGATCTTTCGATTGCAAATGGATATTAGCGCTGCCACCTTGCTCGATTGCTGTCGATCAACCAACTGATTTTGTGATATAATTTTTGTTTTTAAACATTTTATTTTGGTTTTACACGTTTTTTGTTTTTACAATTTTAGATTTAGCTTAATTCTAGTTAACAGGCACAGAAAATAAATGCAGCAATTCCTTTCCACAGCTCACACCACACGAGTACATGTGTGTAGGTGTGTGTCTGTGTGGGTGTGTTTATGTGTGTGTGTGTGTGTGTTTACTTCATGGTGGGCATGGACACAGCCGCCTGGGTGTGGTTGACATCGGTCTCGCGCCACAGCTGGGTGACGGTTTTGGTCTGTGTGTAGAACTTGATGCCCTGCTTGCCATAGAAGTGATGGTCGCCGCGGAAGGAGCCGCGGGTGCCGGTGAAGGAGAACATGGGCAGGGGCACGGGGATGGGCACATTGACGCCCACCTGGCCGGCGTCGATCTCGTTGACGAACTTGCGGGCCGCAGCACCGTTGGTGGTGAAGATGGCGGTACCGTTGCCATAGGGATTGGCGTTCACAATGGAGATGGCGTCGTCGAGGGTGTCAGCGTTGAGGATGACCAGGACTGGGCCGAAGATCTCCTCGGTGTAGCACTGCATATTCGGCTTGACATCGGTCAGGATGGTGGGGCCCACAAAGTAGCCATCCTCATAGCCGGGCACGGAGATCTTCCGGCCGTCAAGGATCAGCTTGGCGCCCTCCTTCACGCCGGACTCGATCAGGTCGTTGATGCGCTTGCGCGAGGCGGCGCTGATGACGGGTCCCACATCGGTGCCGGGCAAATGGCCAGCGTTGACCTTCAGCTTCTGTGCACGCTCGACCAGGTCGGGAATCCACTTCTGGGCCTCGCCCACGAACACAGCCGTCGACAGGGCCATGCAGCGCTGTCCGGCGGCACCGAAGGCGGCGCCAGCGAGCTGGTTGAGGGTGTTCTCCTTGTTGGCGTCGCTGAGCACGATGCCATGGTTCTTGGCGCCCATGTTGCTCTGGACACGCTTGCCGTTCTTGCCGGCGCGCTCGTAGATGTACTTGCCGGCCGTGTCGGAGCCCACGAAGGAGACGGCCTTGATCTCGGGCGCATCGCAGATGAAGTTGACGGCGTCGTGCTGGCCGTGGATGACGTTGACCACGCCGGGTGGGCAGCCGGCTTCGTTGAGCAGGTTCATCAGCAGCATGGTTGCGCCGGGCACACGCTCCGAGGGCTTCAGCAGCATCGTGTTGCCGGTGGTGATGGCGACGGGGAACATCCACAGTGGGATCATGGCTGGGAAGTTGAAGGGCGCAATGCCGGCGGTCACGCCGAGTGGCATGACCAGCGAGTAGGTGTCCATGTCGCGGGCAACATTCGCCACTGTCTCGCCCATCTGCAGGGAGGGAATGGCGCAGCAGTGCTCGACCACCTGGAGACCACGGAGCACATCACCCTCGGCATCGGCCAGAGTCTTGCCCTGCTCCTTGGTGATGTTCTTGGCCAGCTCACCCATGTTTTCCTTGATCAAAGCCTGCAGCTTGAACATCACCTGCTGGCGCGACACCACCGACTGGCTGCTCCACGACTTGAAGGCGCGCTTGTTCGACTCCAGAGCGGTCTGCATTTCCTCGGCAGTGGCCTTGGGCACACGGGTGACCGTCTTGTCGGTGGCCGGATCTTTCACATCGATCCAATCGTTGGTCTTCGACTCCACAAACTTGCCATCGATGAACAGCTTGGTTGTGGGAGCGGACGAGGAGTAGCTACGCTTGGCGATCAAACGTGCCTGCAAAGGAATATCAATTACATTTGAATGTTATCGATAGGTCGATTGAAGGGATTTTTGAATATGTTGGGCTAAAGGTTGCCACATCGACCAAATGCTAAAAAGTACCAAAGCGGCTGCCCATATGGACAAGTGTACCAATACGTCATCTAAGGATAAGAGCGTACACTTTAATGTACCAAGGATACCAAGGATTGGTACACTCAAGCATTTTTGCCATATTAAATTTGCTCTTGTTTTAAAAAGAAATCTTTTGCTTATATATATATGCATATATATATATATATATATATATATATATATATATAATTGTTTTTGATTATTGGGCGCTACGTGCCACGTCTTCCGCATTATGGCGACTGTACCAAAAACTTCTCTAATATTTAATTTGATCTGCCAACAAAGTAAGAGACTTTAGCTCACTGCCAGAAAATTAATTAAAATAAAATTTGCTTAAATCATTCGCAGTGTAATCAATGTATATGCAAATTAGTTTGGCCACAAGTCACTTGTACCCTCTGGAGTAAGCAAATTGATTTGCTTTTTTTTCCCAAATTTATTTTTGGATGACATAACAGCTGAATTATATCAACTTTCTATTTTTCCAGCGAATTTCAAGGACATCATAGAACGAATTTTGTAAAATGGTACATTTGCTATGCAAATTGGTACATTGTGGTAATTTTGCTGTAAGCTTAGGTACAACATAATTTTGTCAAGTGGCAGCCCTTTTTCTATGAGAAAAAAAAGTTCCATTGAGAACTTTTTCACAATTGCATCAAAACAATAAAGTTGCGTAAAAGGCAATCGCGCCTGCGCTGCTTGGAGAACTTGGACCAGGCTTCACTGTATGTATACTATATATATATATATATATGTACATATCTTGCAAGTGTTTTACTGCTTTACTTTAGATTCAACAGGTGAGCGCAAGGCTTCGCCTGGCAACATGATAATATACACAGACAGACTCACATACATACATACGTATATATGTACATATACGTATAAGGGATAAGTGCCACGCCTTTGCTTATCAGTGGCAGCAGCCGCCCGTTTTGATAGGCATTTATTTATATGGCTTACCGTCTAATTAAAATACAATTGTATTACACACACGCATACATACATACATACATGCATGTGTGTATGTGTGTGTGTTCGTTCTGGTGTTATTGTGATCGTCGTATTATCTGAATCGCAGCAAACCAAAATTACGTAACATGTGTTTGCGCTATCAAATTGTCATTTCTTTTTTTTCACGTTTAATGTGGACAATTTATGAACACACACACACACACACACATATGCATAAGCAAACACGTGTGATTTAATTTGCATGCATATGCAGATCACACATACACACACATACAAACACACCCACTCACTTGCTTATGCACTTACAAGTGTGCAGCGCCCCCTCCCCCTTTTTAGACTTTTCAACACTGCGCAATTGTTATCGATAGTTGTTGTCGGCTCAATATGCAAATCTAATTTCGCTTACCTCAGCACCAATTAGACGCACAAAGGACATCTTGCTAGGTCAGGGATTCTGGACAATGGGAAGCTCCAACTGGAAACGCGTGTGTTGTTGCTGGTGCTGCTGCTGGTGCTGCTGCTGGTGCTGCTACTACGGCTGGCCCAACCAATGGTCTCACTAGAACTGAAAGCAAAAGCTGAGGCTGTGCCAAGTTGCGGCCCCAACGCGCGCGTGTGTGGTGTGATTGTTGATATACGACGCGACGACGACGACGACGGCGGCGGCGGAGGCAGCGGCAGCAGGCGAAGCCGGCGAACGGTCGGTCGAACCACTTTATTAGTCGAGCACACAGGCATAGCTGTATCTCTCTGTGTGTGTGTGTGTGAGTGTGTAGCCAAGAACTTGAAAGAGCAACTGTTGTTGCTTTTGCTTTTACACTAGTTCGCTGGGGGCTCGCTAGTATATGTAGGCGTATATTTATGTGTGTGTGTGTGTGTGTTTGTTTTTTTTTTTGCGACGTTTGAGGTGGCACACGCACAGGCGCTTGAGTAGACATATGTACATACACACATGTAAATATATATAAATTTATCATTTCGCGTGTATGCACATACATACGTAGCTCTGTGTTTATGTGTAAGTATGTATTTATTTATTTATGATTGCTCGCTCGCACGTGTAATATTTGAAATCATATGTTGCTGCATGGTGCGTTGTGTGTTTGTGTGTGTGTATGTACATACATATATACATACACATGTAGTTTATTTTTTTATATTATTAACTGCAATTATGTACATACGTACATATGCTTGGTCCTAAACACACTGCTCCAGGCCCAGGAACGTTTACGTACAAGTTCAAAAGATAAAAATATATTAGCATACTCTTAGGCTGCATGTACAAATGTTCTTATAAAAAAATTCGAATAAAATCAAAGCATACTTTTAAGCGCCTGATCATTTATCACAGCTGCAAACCTAATTCGAATTTGCTAAGAAATTGCATTTGTTTTGACATTGCCTAAATATATTGTCTATCAATTACTACAGGTTCAAGTCTTGACTGCAGCTCTAAGCTGGATCAGAAACATAGAAATCGAATTTGGTTTGAGCTCATGCTTAGCTACATTTTGAAACCGATTCAAGACTTGGCTCGGATCAAAGTGGTCTGCCCAACTCGAATTTGCTGGATAATGTTTTGCGTGCTGGCTGCCGCTTAGATTTAGTTTGACGTCCAGACCGTATGAATTTGCTATGTAACCGTTTCAGGTTGAAGTCTTGGCTGCGTCGGATCTTTTATCAAAGTTGTCAACCCAGCTCGAGTTTGTTACTAAAAACTGTAAAGGCTAGCTCTAGCAATTGGTTTGTGTTCTTGCTTATGTACCTATTGTAACACTTAATGCTAGTGCAAGTCTTGGCTGCAGCTTAAAACTGGTTTGCAACTTGACTATTTATGCTCGTCATGCTTCTTTTCATTTTAATTATTATATTTTATATAATTAAGTTGTTTAATTTTCAAAGTTTTTTTTGCTTTGCCGTGCTTAAGCAAGCCTTTGGCTATTTTCTATTTTTTTTCCTGCAAAAAAAAGCTAAACTTAGGGCCTGAAAATGTAAAAGAAAAAGAAAATAGATTTTGTTGTTGTTTATTTTTGTTCGCAACTTTTATTTGTTTTGCATTGTCATATCAATTAGGACGTAAATAATTAATTAATTTAGTTAAGTACGCTAAACGCTAAGTACATAATTTAATTTGTTCAATCATCTTTTGTTGTTGTTTTTGTTTTTAGTTAGAAAACTCGTGTGGAAATGCTTTGGTTATTGCTGTAAAATGTTTCGACTACTTTATATATATATAAAGATATATATATATATATATATATATATATATATATATATACATATATTTAGCTGCTATATATAGCACTTTATATATGTATGTATGTGTATGTTGTTATTATGCTTAAAGTTTTTTAAAATTAATTCCAAAAAAATTGTTTTCAATGTATTTCGCATGCTTTTTTGAGTTTTTCTATTCAATAAAAATAATAATAATAATATTAATAATAATAATAATAATAATAATAATAGTATATATATGTATATATGTATGTATGTATATATAAAAAAAATAGCGCTTAAGACTAGCATTGTAATAGTTAATATGGAATGCCTTGAAGGGCATTTGTTTGCTTCCCTTTAAATATTGAATTTAAGCCACGCTGCGGTTGAAGGCCTCAGAAAATGTACACGATTTATCAGTTATATATGATTAGATATATGTATGTATATATATATGTATATGTATATGTATATAAGTAGAAGAAGAGCACTACGTAGGCAAAGTTCATGTACAGCTAAAAGTTTAATTTTTTTCTTTCAATTTTTTCCATTTTTTTTTCATTTTTTTTTGTATTTTTTTTTTTAATATTTTGTTTTTAAGTCTTGTTTTAAGCACTTTTGTCTAAGTTTAAATATTTTATGTTAAAAAAAAGGTTTTATATTTATTTTATATATTTTTGCTGCCTAATTTTGCATATTTTTTTTGATTAATTGTGGCGCCAGCGTTGCCAGACGTTACGTTCCACGGTTGTACCGTTAGACGACTTAGACTAAGCTACAAAAAAAAAAGTGTTTACGTTGTGTTCTCTAGTTTAGTTTAGTTTAGTTTAAGTTTAAGATAAGACAAAAAAAAAGACGAACTATTTAGGCTTTGGTATATGTAGGGCGAGAGATCTCTAACTCTCTCTCTCTCTCTCTCTCTCTCTCGCTTACAGTTCAAAATTCGCTGTATTTTAAGATTATATATACTATATATATTTATATGTGTGTGTGTGTATATATGTGAGTTTGATTTGAAAAGTTTATGAATTTAAAAAATAAAAAAAAAATATTTATTTTAAATATTTTTAAAAATAAATTAAAAAACTTTTTATATTAAAAAAATTTTTTAAAAAATTAATAATTTTTTTTAAATAAAATTAAAAATTTTTTAAATTAAAAAATGTTTTTAACGAAATTTAAAACTTTTAAAACTAAAAAAAAGTAAAAAAAAATAATTTAAAAAATTTTTAAAACTTAAAAAAAATCAAAATAAAATAAAATATTTTTTTTTTAATAAAATTTTTACCTTTTCAAATCCAACTCAGCTATATAGCTCTAAGCATGCACAGGCTATATATATAGTATATATATAGTATATATATAGTATATCTGTAGCCTACATCGTGTCTTAGTATTATTTGATGGTTCTGCTAGACGTCTAGGACTAGGACTACTGAGCTGGCTTAGAGGCTTTGGCTCTAGCTCCCCCTTGACAATCGTCTCTCATTTAGCTCTCGGAGCTGGCTGAGCTCGCGCTTAGGCTTCGTTCACTTCTCGACGCCCAGGAGCTTGGCCGCCTCGTCCGGCGAGCTGAGCAGCTTGTTGAGTATGCCCTGGTCGGTGATGCCCAGCAGATTGCCGAGGAAATCACCGCTGGCCACGCCCACGCCCACGGCCGTTGCCGTAGCGGGCGTTGAGGATTCGGCAATGTTCTCCTTGTGCTCGCCGAGGCGGCTCACGCGCCACTCGTTCGCCTTGTCCAGCAGCTCGTGCAGCTTGGGCAGGCGTAGGCTCTTGTTCGTGTTGTTCGTGTTGTTGTTGTTGTGGCAAGTGTTGTTGTTGTTGTTGTTGTTGCTGGGCATTGGCATGGACATGGCTACAGCTGTGGGCGTCGGTGTCGTTGGGGGCGTGGCCATCTGCTCATCATCGGAGCAGTCGGAGGCGCCCGGCTCGCCGTTGTGGCTGCGCCCGCTGTGCTTCTTCATGTGCCGGAGCATGCTGTGCTTGAGGGTGAACTTGCGCAGGCAGATCTCGCACTGGAAGGGCCGCTCGCCCGAGTGGGTGCGCATGTGCCGGCGCAGGTCCTCCGTCGACCAGAAGCGGCGCACGCAGAACGCGCAGATCACCTTCCGGTTGCTGTAGTCCGGATACTTGCCGCCGCTCCGTCCGGCACTCGACTCGTCCTCCGACACGACGACGGCGGCCGTGGCGGAGCTGGGTGCCGTCTCCTGCTCGGTTTCGATGGCGCCCTTGGCCAGCAGCAGCGCGAACTCCTGCGCGTGCTGCTGCTTGATGTGGTCGAGGCACTGCATCCGCTCCCCGAACGAATACTCGCACAGGTGACACTTGTACGGCAGCTCGCACCCGTTCGCCTCGCTCCCGGTGCCTGTGGCGGCAGTGGCGGATGCCTGGGCGACGGCAGCGGCCTGGGCGGCGGCCACCATCTGCTGGCTGAGCTGGGCGGCGGCCGCGGCCGTCAGCTGCTGGATGAGCTGCTGCTGCTGCTTGCGCTCCCGCTCCCGCTCCCGCTCTAGCTCACGCTCCCGCTCCAGTTCACGCTCCCGCTCCCGCTCGCGCTCGCGCTCCAGCTCGAGCTGGCGCTCCTGTTCGGCGGCCTTGCGGCGGCGCTGCTCCTCGAGCTCGATCTCCTCGACGGACTTGGGCACGGGTATGGGCTCGCTGACGTCCTCGGTGGGCACGTAGACGGACATGGCGGACTCGACGTTGCCGTGCTTGCGCAGCAGATGCCGGTCGCAGTTGCTCTTGGTGGTGAACAGCAGCGGGCAGTGGGAGCACTTGAACGGCTTCTGGCCCGTATGCGTCAGGATGTGGCGGCGCAGCGAGCTGCTCCAGGGGAACATGCGCTGGCAGTACGGGCAGCTGACCCGGTTGGGCGCCAGGCTGTAGGCGGACTTCTTCTTCGGCTCGCTGCAGCTGCTGCTGCTGGTGACGTCCTCGGTGCCGGAGTTGTTGCTCTCGCTGGCGCTGCCGGAGGCGACGAGGCCCTCCTCGTCGCTCTGCTCCATGTGGTTGGCCACGTCGCTGGGCCGGAAGTAGCTGTTGAACGACACCTGGTTGCTGGTCGCGTTGTCCACCAGCTTCGCCACCGGCACCAGGTCCAGCGACTCGTCCTTGAACGGCGAGCTGGCCACCTCCTTCAGCGACTTGCCCACCGACTCCGCCTGCGCAATCATGCTCTTCATCGTCGTTGGCTCAGCTGCCGGCGGATCGGGCACGGCCAACGGCTCAGGCACGGTCACGGCCACGGGCTCTAGCTCTGCCGGCTGCAGTTGCTTCTCCGGCTTCTCTGGCTTCTCTAGCTTCTCCTGCTGCTGTTGCTGCTGCTCCAGCTGTGGTTCGTCTGCCTCGAGGTTCTCCTCTTCTTCCTCCTCCTCCTCTTCCTCCTCCTCCTCCTCCTCGTCTATGTCATCGAACTCATCCTCATCGTCCTCGTCTATGATCAGCTTCGGCGGCTCATCGTCATCCACGGGCAACTGTTGCTGCTGCTGTTGATTGCTGTTGCTGTTGCTGTTGCTGCTGTTGCTGCCGTTGGCATTGCTGTTGTAGTTGAAATGCAGCAGAGGATTCACGACGACGCTGCTGGAGCCATGCGCCAGCGCCTGCTGCAGCAAGTCCGTGTCCTTGCGCGCCTTCAGCTGCTGCGCCAGGATCGCGTACTTCACCTGCTCCGAGATGGGCGCATGTTGCTGCTGCTGCTGTTGCTGCTGCTGCTGTTGGTGTTGCTGGTGCAGATTGCTCATGGCTGCCGCGGCGGCTGCTGCTGCTGCTGCGGCGGCGGCGGCGGCGGCAGCGGCTGCCGAGTTGGCCGCTCGGCCACGCATCACGTGGTGCCCGCTGCGCTGCCTCTGGGCGTAGAACTGGGGATGCTGCTGCTTCACGTGGCGCTCCATGTTGGAGCGGAGGGTGAAGCGGGCGGAGCAGTGCTCGCAGGCGAAGGGCCGCTCGGTGCGGTAGCGTCGCTGCTTCTGCTTGGGCATCAGCACGCCGTTCTTGATGACCATCTTGACGGGCCCGGCGGCGGGCACTGGCACGCCCAGACCGCCCAGCGGCAGCGGCACGGCGGCAACTGTTGCTCCCGCCCCCGTCGCTGCCGTCGGCACGGCCATGGCCGGCGTCGACTTCTCCGTGGGCGGCGGCGGCGCCATCAGCCCGAAGAACGGGAACCCGGACGACTGCTGCAGCATCAGATTACGGAGCAGCTGCATGTAGTGCGTGGCCGCATCGCCCGGGCTGAAGAGCAACTGTTGCTGCTGCTGCTGTTGCTGCTGTTGCTGCTGTTGCTGCTGTTGCTGCTGTTGTTGCTGCTGGAGGAGCAGCTCGTGCTCGCGCTGCGGCTTCTTGCTGAGGTCGAGCACGTCCATGCTGAGATCCATGGCCGGCGCCTGGGGCTTCTCCACCAGCTGGTCGAGGCTCTTCACCTGAATCTTGAGCGCAGGCTGGGCCGGCAACTGTTGCTGGGGCGGCGCCTGCTTGCTGGGCTGCTCCGCCAGCAGCATGTGCTTCAGCTGGGAGCTGGCCTCCACGGAGGGCGCCGGGCTGAGCGAGCGGAAGCTCAACTCGGACAGATCCGGGTCGAGCTTCGGCTTGATGTCCTCGCAGCTGGCATCCTCCGCCGGATGGTAGACGATCGCGCGCTTCACCTCGTCCCGGCTGGTCTTGCCGTGCCGGTTGCGCAGATGCCGCTCGCAGTTGGCCTTCGTGGTGAACGCGTAGTTGCACACGGCGCACTCGTACGGCCGGTCCCCGTTGTGGGTGCGCATGTGCCGCACCAGCGCCGCCTTGTCGCATACGGCGTACGGGCACATGTTGCACCGGAACGGCCCGGCGGCCCCGACGCTCGCCAGATGCACCCGATTGTGGCCCTTGAGGGCGCGCAGGTTGGGAAAGACGGCGGCGCAGAGCTTGCAGGGGAACTCGCCCCGGAGCTTCATCCGGCGGAACTCGCTGGTGAACGCGTCCTGGGCCTCCTCCTCGCCGTCGCGCCCGTCCAGGCTGTACTGGCTGGAGCAGGGCGTGTTCACGCTCTGCTCGAAGTTCCGCAGGAAGCTGGAGGTGCAGCTCGAGCTGGTCATCTGCAGTATGCTCTGGATGTCCGCCAGATCCTGCCGCTGCTCCGCCGGCTCGTGCTTAATGGGCGACGGCAGCGAGCAGCCGTCCGACTTGCCCTTCAGATACAGCTGCTGGAAGAACTCGTCCCGTTCGCTGTTCGCCTGCAGACGCAGCTCATCCTCCTCACCCTCTTCGTGATCGTGCTCCTCCTGCTCGTGCTCCTCCTGCTCGTGCTCGTGCTCGTGCTCCTCCGGCGGCTCCTGCTTGTGCAGCGGCGAGGAGCTGGCGCCCAGCAGCGGCGGCAGCTGCAGCCCGCGACAGCTGTGCGCCTGCAGCTGCCTCTGCGTCCCGAAGATCACCTCGCACTCCCGGCACTTGGCGGGTATGTCGCCGTGCTCCGCCTCCAGGTGGGCGTAGAGCGCGGCGAGCGTCTCGAACCCATCCGCACTGCACGCAGGGCAGCTGGCCAGCTGCGCCGCCTCCGGGCTGCGCGGGCTGCTACCGCCCGACGACGTCGCCAGCAGCGTGGCCACATCCGGCGTGCTCGTTATCATCTGGGTGACATCGACGCTCTCCGGCTCATCGCCATCGCCATCGCCCTCGCCATCGCCGTCCGTGTCCAGTGCTCGCTCGTCGCTCACGATGATGTTGTTGTTGTTGATGTTGGTCTTCAGCTGCTGCTGCTGCTGCTGTTTGCACGCCAGCAACAGTTGCTGCTCCTCCTGGCTGTTGTTGTTGTTGTTGTTCGCTTGGCTGCTGTTGTTGTTGTTGTTGTTGCTGGCTGCACTGCTGCTGCTGCTGGAGATGTCCGTGGAGCAGCTGGCGTCGCTCTCGTAGCTCTCGGCGCGCTGGGCCCCAGCACTGGCATTGGCATGTTGCTGGTGTCGCTGCAACTGTTGCTGCTGTGATGGGACTTGCTGCTGCTGATGTTGCTGTTGTTGCTGTTGTTGTGGTTGCTGCTGCTGCTGTGATTGCTGCTGCTGTGATTGCTGCTGCGGCTGCTGATGTTGCTTGTGTGTGCGCATGTGCCGATGCATGTTGCCGTTCGTCGTGAACGTCAGGTGGCAATAGCGACAGTTGAAGGGCCGCTCCCCGGTGTGCACCAGGACGTGTCTGTCCAGCGAGGAGGCCGACGAGAGTACCTATAAGCGGGAGCGGAAGGGAGAGGCAGACAGAGAGAGAGAGAGAGAGAATGAGTCAAAGTGAAGCGCAGTAAAGCTCAGGTGTAGTCGACTGTACGTATACCCTGCAATGTGAACAACTATAGGATATACCCTACAGTTGAGCCTGTGACCAGCAGTAGAGCTAGCATGCAGTAATAATGTAGAACTACTCAGATACCCTATAGTTGTCTAAATGAACAATATAGCCTAGATTTAGTTGATAGATACCCTGGAATCTAGTATAACTCATAATTAAGCAAACATTCAGTATAGTAATCATCAAGTTGATAGCAATTGAGATACCCATTCATATGATATACCCTGTGATTGACTCAGAATACCATTTGCCATTTATAGGCCTATAGATACCCTGTAATGCAGTATACCAATGAATTAAGCCTACTTTCTCCATAGTAGGCATAAAGTTGATATTGAATTCATTATATACCCAGTGATTGATTGTTTATTTGCAATTTAGTATACTATAGATACCCTGTAATCTAGTATATTACCCAATTTAACAAACACTATATATAGTAGGCATAAAGTTGATATTGAATTTGGATACCCCTCACTATATACCCTGTGATTGATAGTTTATTTGCCATTTATAGTCCCATAGATACCCTGTAATCTGGTATATCACCTAATTTAATAAACATTCGATACAATACGCATCAAGTTGATAGCAATTTAGTTACCCATTAATATGATATACCCTATGATTGAATTGGCATTTACTATACTACAGATACCCTGTAATTTTTCACAAAATTGTTTACAAATATTTGCCAAGTTTTCTGTTAAGCCAACTCAACTCTTGTTCAGCAAAATTAAACTATCGTTAATGTATACGACTGTACAGATACCCTGTAATTTATAAACTCACACAAATATACCTAAAATACTAAGAGAAACCAAAATACCCTATATTTTTGCAAATTGTAAATGAGATATTAAGGTATAGGCCACTAAATACCCTGTACTATAAATGCCAAAGAGCTGAGTACCCTGTAATCGAGTGTTCAGGCGGACTTACCTTGGAGCAGATGCGGCAGGTGAAGTTCTCGGTGTCGCCGTTGGCGTAGTTGTGGCATCGGATGTGATTGGTGAACTCGTGGGGCGTGGCCGAGACGACCTCGCAGATGGGGCAGACGTACTTCATGTGCTCGTCGCCGGCGCCGATGCCCGACTCGGCGCTCGAGTGGCACAGGCCTTGCGGCGAGGAGCCGCCGGAGCTGCTGCCCGAGCCAGGCTGCTGCTGATGCTGCTGCGCTGCCGTCGCCGGCAGCGGCGCGCTGCTGGCGCTGAGCAAGTAGCCGCTGTGGGCGCTGCCGTCGACGAAGCCCGACTCGGAGAGGTCGCCGTTGTGGGCGCTGATGCTGCTGCGGTTCAGCCGGAACTTTTTGCGCAGCGAGCTGGCGTCGTTGCCGACGCTGTAGTCGACGACGATGCTCGCGCTGGCAGCGGCAGCGACTGCATTGCCGCTGCGCCGCTGCTTGTGCCGCATGCGATGCATCGACTGCTCCAGCAACTGTTGCTGCTGCTGCTGTTGCTGCTGTTGCTGCTGCTGTTGCTCTTCCTCCTCGTCGGAGTAGAGGACTGGCTGCTGCTGCTGCTGTTGCTGCTGTCGCAGCTTGCGCTTCCGCGACGTCGCCTCCACGTGCGGCGTCGACGTCGGCTGCGGCGCTCCGCTGCTGCTGCTCAGCTTCTTTGGCGTGCGGCCCAGATCCAGATGCTCCAGCGAGGACTCCGAGGTGCTGGAGTCGCGCCGCTTCCGCTCCATGACCGCATCCTCAAGAGTTACTCCCGCGGCAGCTGCAACTGCAGCTGCAGCTGTTGCTGCTGTATGTTGCTGTTGCGACTTCTGCTGCTGCTGTGTGGCCAGCATTTTCGCTGCTGCTGTCTTTGTGAGAGTTGGCTAATTGAGATCGTAAACGGCTGCTGCTTGTCTGCTGTGATTAGCTGCTGCAAGGTGGGCGAGAGAGAAAAGGTTAATTGACATTAGCTTTGACATGAGCTTTAACTGCGGCTTAAAAATAGCAATAAGAAGAGAGATATGGCCTAAACATGAGCTTTAGCCTGAGCATAATATGCTCTACCTCGGCCAAGCGAAAGAAAGTCTTAACATTAGCTTTGACATGAGGTTTATCAGCAAGTTGTACATAAGTACATGCATAAATATAGCTACGGAAGTCTTAAGCTTACTTTGCCTGAGGAAAGTCATAGAGCATATGTTAACATGAGCTTTAACAGCAGGTCTAATGTGACCATTTGACTAGAGTTGCAGCTAAGCTGTGCCTTTAACATGAGCTTTAATCTTGGCATAAACTAAGAAGTGTATTGAGAGCGTGAGCTTTGACATGAGCTTTATCAGGTAGTTGAAGAAGGTAGTAGCATGAAGAAGCCACTAAATATAGCAAATCAAGTCTCAATTGTTATATCAAGAGATTATTACTTTTATCATGAGCTTTAGCATGTGGATTAAATGCCGAGCTGATTTTTGGCAACTATATTGAAGATACAATGACAAAAAGTTTTAACATGAGCTTTACCAGGCAGTTAAACTTTGACATTAACATAAATATGAGCTCATACAATGCATGTTGACATGCTGCCAGAGTAGCGCAGGTATGCAAAGAAAGCATTAATCATAACACAGTTTGACATGAGCTTTGACATGAGGACAAACCATAGCAGCAACAATAGTAATGCAGCTATGCTTAGGTTACAGTAGATAATGCTATTTAAATCTGATTTCGCAGTAATATAAAATTTAACATGAGCTTTAACATGAGCTTTAATATTGACAAAGCCTATCTGCAGAGCTTAACATGCGCTTTTTATAGTAAATGGGCGACTAAGTCCAGGCTAAGCCTGCATTTTGTAATATATAATTTAACATGAGCTCTAACATGAGCTTTATTACTGAGAATGTTTGTTAGCAGAGCTTAACATGCGCTTTCTATACTAAGTCCAGGCTAAGCCTGCCTTCTGTTGAGCTTTTAAGAGTATTAATTGGAAAAGCTAAACTTCGATTTCTTATATACTGCAATAACCGTTGCTTGACGCCACAGATCCTATCTCGACTTCAGCTGAAATGGCCGAGGAACGATGGCAATGGAACTACGGCGAATCGGTTAAATGAGACGCTGTCAAAACAGCCGGGAAATGTAAGCGGATGCATTTCGCCAGAAATTCCAATCGGAGTTGAGTCATGGAGGGGAGTGGGTGAGTGGCGAGAGACGATTGCTCTCATCTCTAATATGTCTGCTCTCCCTCTCCCTCTCTCTCTCCCTCTCTTTTGCTCGCTCGCGTATTGATTTGTTATCGGGCCGTGCGCTTTGTTGCATTTCCATTCGCTGTTCATATTTCCCCATTAACATTTACCGTTATCAATTGGCTTTGCTGCCGCTGCTTAGGATTTCCAATTGGCGACGAGCAGCGATCCAACAGCAGCAGCAACAACAATAACAACAACAAGTTGACAACTTTTTGAAAGAAAACTTTGAAGCGATAACATTTTTGTTGTTTATGCGTGTTGTTGTTGTTGTTGTTTGTTGTTGTTGTTTAGGCTTTGGTCTTCGATTTTGGTTGGTCGATTTCGAATTCGATTTCGCTCGTGACTCAGCCGCATGCTAAATCATTAGAGATAAAGGCACGCCCCTAGCCGCCCGCGCCCCTGCCCGCACTCTCTCCCACTTCCACTCTCTCTCTCTCTCTCTCTCTCTCTCTCTCTCTCTCTCTCTCTCTCTCTCTCCAACAATGGGGAGTGAAGAAATAATTTCATATTTTTGGAGAAGTGGTGAAATCTTAATTATAAACTAAGAGATGTGTAGAGATTTGTCTAGATGTTGGAGACTTGATTAGGAAATGTAGCTAACTGAAGTCTGTGCATATATTTATATAAAGTGTAGATTAGCTATCAATTTGTAGACTAATTGCGAAGTGTAGAGATTTGGGATGATTTTTGGAGACTCTACTAGGATATGGAGACTTGAAATTTGTAGATATGTTTGTATTAAGTGAAGACTAGCTTATATTTGCAGCACAAGTTTGTAATTAGATGTGTAGAGTTTTACGTGCATGCTTTGGAGACTTGTGGAGTAAGTGTAGAGTGAGTAAAATCTGAAGATATATGAGGATTAGGTGATGATTAGCTGTCGATTAGTTGAATTTGGAAGTGTAGACATTTTGTGCATACATTGGAGACTTGCTTCGGAAATGGAGAGTTATTGAATATAAAGAACTTTTTGTATTCAGAGTAGAATGCACTTTAGTTTACTTCAAGTTGAAAGTGTAGAAATTGTGCTTATATTTTGTAATATTATGAAATTTGGAGAGTATGTGATGTAGAGTTTTGGCGTCTTTTAAAGTCGTTTAAGTAAAATTGTTTGTAATCTACAGATCTTCCGAGTTGTATATTTCGAAATTTGAAAATATATATATTGAAAGTGGAGACTTCGATATATCTCTATTGAGGCATATTGCTTAGCTGAGATATAGATATAGATTATAATCAAAAACATTTAATAATTTCTATTTCAACTATTTTCACATCAAAAGATATTTTTCGAGGCAAGAATTGGAGAGTTTTAAAGATTTCTACACTTTTTGGCAAAAACTTCAATTGAAATCAAGAAAAATCTATCCAAATATCAGGGATAATATATAAAACTTAAAAAAACTTGTCTATAATCCAAGGTATATGTCATATATATGTATATAGATATATAGTTTGTAATCCAGGATAAATGCTTTTCACACTTTTCACACTTGACAATAGCCACAAGAAAAAAAATGTATCTACAAAATTTGGTAAATTTTGTAAATTTTTTTTTTGTTTTTTTTTTTTTTTTTTTTTTGTAATTTTTGTAGTTGACAAATTTGTGTTACCTTTGTTTTGTTTTGGTTTTTTGTACAATTTGGCGGCGGCATTCGAAATTTGTTTATTTTGGATTCATAACTTTGTTTTTGCTGTTTGCTTTTTGTTTGTTTTTGGTTTGAGTTTTTCACTAGGTTTCACGTTATTTATTTATTTTGTTATTTATTTATTTTGAATCTTTCTTCGTTGCACTCAATTATCGTAATTAAAAAATAATTAATTTGTAGCACGTTTCTTTGGTTTAATTTTAGTTGACAAAAAAAAAATGTAAAATAAAATAAAATAAAATAATTTAGTTGAGTCGAGTAAAATGTTAAGTTTGCTCTTATTCTTGTCGTTGTGTATCACTGTGAGTTACTGCTTTGCTTTATCCCGCTATGCTGTCGCAGCGCGCCGGCAGATGCTTTCACGTTGACGCGCACACGAGTTCTGAGCGCAGCCGCGGCGCAACCGTTCGGCAGAGCCTCGCTGGCAGCTTTATCTAATGTCTGTGCGTGTCTGTATTGCTCTCTCTCACTCGCTCGCGCTCGCCCTCTCTCTCTCTTTCTCTGTCTGTGTGTACACTGAGAAGAATGCAGACGAACTACTCGAAGAAGTGTATGAAGCAGCAATGGCAGAAAAAAAAATATGTATGTGTATATAAAATGAAATAACAAATTCAAGACGTCTTTTCGGTTCGACTTCTGAATTGTATTTGAACGCATCTATAAAATTGTATTTATAAAAGCGCAGAGCAGCGCCAAGAGCCAGCGTCAGAGCAGCGGCAGCAGCAGCAGCAGCAGCAGCGACAGCGGCAGCAACGCAGCAGCAGCTGACTTCGACATCGACATCGCCATCTGGCCAAGCGACGAAGGCAGTGAGAGAGAACGCAATGGCTGCCTCTGTCTCTGCCTTTGCTCAGAGTATGCGTGCTTGTATGTGTGAGTGTGAGAGCTGTGCTCGCTGCGGGCTGCGGCTGTGGCTGCTGTTGCTGTGTGTTGGTGGATGAATTGGCACTGGTATTGGTTAGATAAAACTGCAGAGTAGCTCAGCTGGCGCTGACGGCGCAGTCGTCGTCGTCGTCGTCGATTTAACGAGCAGCTAAATCTTTAGCGCAAAGGAAGCAGCAGCAGCAGCGGCTGCGGCGGCAGCAGAAGCAGCAGCTTTGCTGCTTCTTTGTTGGATTTTTCTTTCGTTCCATTTTATTTTTGGACGCAAATAGGATTACACTTGGTGTGTCTGTGTGTGTGTATGTGCACGCATGCTGTTTGCGTGTGCCGTGGGTGCGTATGCGCTAGAGCGAGCGCGCGCTACGTAACACACATGCAAGCATGCACATACACTTATATACATGCATGTGTATTGCCCAGCCACCAGGAGCTGACGTGCTCTGCTTGTAACTGGCTGCGGCTGTGCGCTTGTGTGTGTGTGTGTGTGTGTGTGTACGTGAGCGCTTATGTAAATGCTCGCTTTGTATGTAGAACTTGGTACAGTGTATCTCCTTTTGAAGTATATAAACTCACACACACACACACACACACACGCATGCACATAGCAGATATTTGCTGCTGCTATGTGTAGTCTGCTTAACGTGTGTATTTGGAAATACAGTAAATCTTGTTGCCATTGGCTACTTCACTGTTATGTTTCTATATACAGTCAAAGCGCCCTTAGGCAAACGGACAGAGCACATTCTTAATTAAATAATAAAATAATGGGTATTACGAAATTAGTAATGCTTAAATAATATTTAATATAATTCTAATTCATTTCTCATAAATATTGTAAGCTTATTCTATATACGCTCTCAGCAACCATCGTGAGTTGTTTGCTACCATCGATAGTATCGGCACACGCGCGCGCGTGATCGATCATAAAGCGAATGCACTCTGACCCGTCCTTCCCTCCAGCCCGCTACCTCTGCCTATCCCGATCCCGACCCCGTGCCCGCTGCTCGCTGCCCGCTGGCCACAATGCGATTCCCTCAACCTTCACCTCAAACTTGAAAAAAAAACTCATCAAAAACGGAAGTAAAAGACGTTTTGAGCTGACTCTTTTGTCGTCACAGTTGACCGCTCCGAAAAGGTGTGCAGCAAACACACACACACACACACGCGCGTATCCCTTCTTACACACATGGGGTGAAGATGAGTGTCAGCTGCCAAGAAATGCAAATGAATTAAAAGCCGATTCTCACTTTAAATAATTAATTTGTTGCCGAAAAAAGAAAATAAATTAACGAAGAATATAACAAATTGTCAGATAAGAATAAAAAATATAAAATTATAAAATATAAAATATTCTAATTTCATAATTTAAATAATACAAATTGAATTTGAAACTATTTTCGTTGCACTCAATGCAAATCAGCTGGTGCTGGTCCATCTCTATGGCGCTTGCTGGGCCATCTCTAGTGCGAGCTATTTTTAGACACAGGCACGTCATGTCTGCAGCGCCATCTCTGCTGCGCCATCTCTGCAGCGCCATCTCTGCAGCGCCATCTCTGCTGCGCCATCTCTGCTGCGCCTGAGAGGCTGCTAAGGGCGTTTATCGATAGAATGCTGCTGGCAGAGCATCGGCGGCGGCGCTTGGCGATCGATTGCGCGTTGACCGATAAATTGCAGCGACAGAAACTGATTAAAATAAGAAAACAAAACAAAACACAAAGCAAACAAGAAAAAAAAACACAATTGCAAAAACAAAAGAAGCAGCAGCCAGCAGAAAAGTCGAGCATATTTGTAATAAATACACACAGACTCACACACACACACACACATACACGAAAAAAGATATTGTGCAAAAAATGCAGCAAGAGTTCAATACACTCTGCCCACACACACACACACACACACGCATGCGACACGCGCGCTTTAACGCACACACTCACGCACTCGCCCACACACACACACACACACATGGATAGGAAAAGAAAAAAGCAGACAGCGAAATACACGTGCAACAACTACAACAACAGCAGCAGCAGCAGTAGTCGCAGCCGCAGCCGCATCGGCTGTTTGTATAAATTTAATAATATTGACGTTTTATTTATAATGAACTTGAAATACACGTAAGTAAGCATGTGTGAGTGTGTGTGTGGGTGAGTGTGTGCAGTTGCACCGTGGTGCACAATGGCTAGATATGTTAAGCAATTTGTTAAGCGGCCGTCGCAACACTTTGAGCAGCGCACGCAGCACTGTGCAAGACGCACGCCTCCACAGCAGCAGCAACAACAACAATAACGGGAACAACAACAATAGTAACGGCCAGAGCGCGTGTGGCAATGCGTGTTAAATAAACATTAAAAGCAGCAACAGAAACAGCATATTGCAATTTTGCCGCTGTTGTTGCTGTTGTTGTTGTTGTTGTTGCTTTTGCATTTTATTATTTTTCGTATTTATTTTGTATTTTGTTTATGCGAACAGCTGAGAAACGGTTTCCATTTCGTTTTTCAATTGTGGCGGCGGCATTCAATGAGACCGAAAGTGATAATGAGAGCAGGCAACAATAACAGTAAACAGCGTGTGAGCGAGAGATAGAGAGAGAGAGAGAGAGAGGGAGAGAGACATGCATACGTACATATATAATTATAACAGTAGCAGAAGCGCGCGACATTAACATTTAATTGCCAGCATTTAGTCAGCATTTAACTTTGCATAAAACAAATGGCAGCAGCAGCAGCAGCGCAGCAGAGAGCTCTCTCTCTCTCTCAGAGTCTCTCACACACACACACATGCTGGCGCTGCACTGCACTCCTACACGATCTGTTGCTCTCGCTCTCGCACGCACAGCTCAACTTTGACTGAGCCGAACATAAGCTCGAGCATTGCTCATAACATTTACATGCGCACACATCTGTCCGTTTCGCTCGCACTCGCTGTGCGTACGGGCAGGCAGGCATTTGCCCTTTTTGCAATGCTCGAAATTCACTTTCGTTTCGTTTTGCATTGTTGTTGTAGCATTTTTAATAACAAATATAAATAATTGTTATAATTTGCGTGTTTGCCATTAGCTACTTATTTTTTTGTTATTGTTATTGTTATGTTGTGCTAATGGATTTAACAGGCCAGCCCACCCCACCACCACCACCACCACCTCTCTGACATGTCAAGGTGAATAGGCGCCGCACTCACACACACACACACGCATACACATATACAGTCGATTTTACTACAGGCAGCATAACGTTTCGTCCGTCATTGTTGCTGATAAACCACAATTATTGTGTTTAGTATCGTAAAACAATTGAAAAATGCGAGCGTGCCTTATTCAGAGATACCCTATAAAGCAGGGCATACCGGCTATATGGCTCATATGGCGCATACATAAGCAAAGTAACCTTTATATGTCTATCTAGTTGATTCTGCATACTGTTATCTCTGTATCTCTGTATCTATCTATCTATCTATCTATCTATCTATCTATCTATCTATCTATCTATCTATCTATCTATCTATCTATCTATCTATCTATCTATCTGTCTATCTGTCTATCCATCTTTCTATCTATAAAGATATATCTATATCTCTTCCTATCTATATCCCTTTACTCAAGCCACTCTCAGCTCTCTCTCTACCTGCACATGCCTGCCTGTTAGGGTATTTCGTAGTCGACCTCATCGATCCTTGCTATTTCCACTTGCCTCTCCGCCTTTGCCACCTGTATGCCCCCGCCGTATGCCTTACGCCTGAGCATTATTTTCGGTTTTGTTTAAACTTTGCACCACCCGCAACAACAAGCGTAATATTTAGCCGCGCTAAACAAATGCCGTTAGTATGATTCAGCTAACACTGTTTCGACGAAATACCGTTTGCCGTTCGATGTGACACGACATAGGCCAGGGGCGCCAGACCGGACCAAACCTATCCAAACCAACCCAAAAATAATGGAAAAATAGTGGAAAAACGTCATCGAGTGGAGCGTTCAACAAGTGGAGTAATAGTCGCGCCTCCAATTTTTCTAATATATGGGCTTTACATGGACACCTAAAGCGCCACCTATATGTATACGTGTACGTATGTATATATGGCGAGAGGTGTCAGACGGTCTTTGAAATAGCGTGTCGAAATTCGTGTGAGCTGAACTGGATTTTATTGCCGTAGTTAGTATATTATATTATATTCTTATATATATATATATATATATATATATATATATATATATATATATGGGAGCTATATGATATATGATATAGATATATGTGATATGATGATATATGTACATATGTAGAGTATGGATCTGTTGTGTGTCTAGGCAGGGAACAAGCTGAACTTTACAATAAAACGATATTATCTATGAGAGCTACATATATGGAAAGCTTTATATAATATATGGTCACCTTAGCTTTGTTATTATTCCAATTTAATAGTATGTGTTAAGTCAGAGCTACTCTAGATACGTAAAAAACAGAAAGTCGAAATGTTTTTTATTCTCGAGAAAAATATATCGATTTATCGTTATCGATTTGAAATCACACAATATTTGTAATTATTTATTGTTTTCGATATCTTAGACTCCACCCATATTAACGAAAGCGAAAAATTGTTTGTTATCGATATATCAATATATGTATCGATATCACATGGGATGAGTAACGTCCCCTGCTTATATCAACTTGCCCTCGCAGTAACAATACATTTTCAGATATCTCGGAATACAAACAAACGAAATAGATCAATTTTCAGCCTTTATCGATGTACAAGATTTATCGATAACAGAAGATTTATTAGATTTAATTATTACAAGACACAACCGAGTTGTCACGCTTATCAGCTGTGCTCTACTCCCGCGCTATTTACATTTGAGATATCGCACGAAATCGATCAGAGGACGGAGAGTGTATCGATAACACAAGATATATTAGACCCGGCATGACTAAGCTTGTACATATCTTATGCAATTGGCCAGGTGAGATAGAGTCGCGACTGCTCCGTCAATGTCCATGCCGCACGGTAGCTGAGCTCATTAGAAACCAATTGACTCGGTCGGATGAACGACAGCCGACCGTCGGACCTGCTCGGCCCTCCGGGTCTGAGTGGACATCTATTGAGTCTGGCCATCGTTTGGGCATTGTTCGACAACAATCGAGGACGATTAGGACGCGAGTCGCGGCGCAGGTAGTCGCCTCGCGTCTGGCCGCAATGTTTTTTATGGCCGCTGCTGTCTGATGCAATTTTTGAGGTTAGGTGACGCACTGATAACAGAGTGAGAGAGAGAGAGAGAGGGAGAGAGAGTGAGAGGGAGACAGCACCATTTCTAGTTAAACGCAATTTCGATTTCTTGCCTTTTTTTGCCGTTGGCATGCCTTCACCTGATAAGCGACAGCTATATAAACCATAACTTAAGCTTCGACCTGCCTATCAGTTAATGTATCTGTATACCCTGCAAGCTGCCTCAATGGGGTATGATGTGCGCAGCACTAGATAAAAGAGATAAAAGGTAACTCAACTGTTTGGGCTTATCAGTTGAAGTCTTTACTTGACGCAACCTGCAATATATCCTTTCACTACTTATCCTATACATATACTATATCCTACTACTATATCCTACTATATCCTACACTATATATGACAGACCTCCCCTTTTCAGTTACCTCTTAAAGTCTCTCGACTTCCGGCATTCTTTACTCTCATTCTTTCTCTCCTCCAGCATATCTGCTATCAGTGGAAGTCTCTAGTCGAAGTTGCCTTGAAGTAGGGTCTAAGGTAAGCCAAGTCTATCCCATATATGCCCTATATATAACCTCTTTAAATTTCTTCCCATATTTTCTATAGTCCAGGATATCTGCCAGTCGTTGCCAGCCCAACTCGACATCTATTTCTGGCCAGGGCTTTTCCCGTTTCGCCCAAAAAGCTAATTTCATCAATCGCTCGCCATGGGCACCCATACATCATGCTCCATGCGGCCCCAAAAACTAATATTCAATATTATGCATCATCAGCATGGTCACTGCGTTTCGTATCCGTATCTGTATCTCGAGTTCTGCGCTGCTCTATCTGTATCTGGGCATGAATCAGACGGCAAGTACATTGCCTCTCTCCCTCTCTCTCTCTCTCCCCCTCTCTTTCCCTGCCTCTCTCTCTCGCTCTCGCTCTGTGTGTCGATTGGTTGCGACTCTATGCGGTCTTTTGGCGTCATCCTTTCCATCAGTAAACGTTCATTGAATATCGAACGCCTCAACGCGCCCAGCTCATAAACGATAAGCCCCTCTCTTTGTATGTGTGTGCGTTTGTGTGTGTGTGTGTGTGTGTGGCAGATAGTAGCTGTGGAGTGCTTCGCTAGAAATCATCGCCGCACTCATTTTACAACCCGCTTCTATTAACTCGATTGTGCTTTCGCATTATCTTAGATCTCTCCAATTCTATATATATAAATATACATATGTATACCTATATATGTACACATATATATAGAGTGAGATATATACATATACATAACATATATCGGCTTGTAGCATACGCATCTATAATAACTTTGAAATCTGCTTAGGGTTGAAGCTGAAAGTCGTTTAGGTCTTGATCATACTGATGATGAGCTCATATGGCAGACCTGTCATACATGATCTGTCATATATGAAGTTTGGAATACTTAATCGTAAAGATCTTGAAACTTTCAGAGATTAAAGTTGACTGACCGAATGATCAGTCTAAAGCGACACCTCTCCCGCATGATCACTAGTATTTGGTTAAGAATCCTCGAACGTAGATCATCATAGATGAGCATATATCAGAGATCATATTTCATAGATCATATACCACAGATCACATATCAAAGACCATATAGAACATATATCAAAGATCATAGATCATAGATCATATATCATCTTATGATCTCATCTTATGTGATCTCATATATACCGTATCATAGATCATATATACCATATCATATAGCTAAGATCACTTTTAACGTGGTCCTTAAATCTAGTTGGCTGTGACTCAAAGCTTCAAAGTCAAGTTTCATGGGCAACTTCTGTTGCTATAGGAAACGATCTTCAATGATCCTAATCAGCTAAGGTTATAAAGTGATCTTAGCTTAGTTAGCTTAGAGTTTTATCAGCATGCTCTGATCCTTTCTCAAATGAACTTCAATGATCTTTCGCTCATTCAAGGATGGCTCATCTCGCCCGCTCCCTGTCCCTCTCTCTCCCTCCCTCTCAATCTCTCAGCCTTTGCTCAGCATGACTCAGCTTTGAAATTGGGAACTGTGCGCTTCGGCTGATCGTGGCATCAAATGCTAGGCATAAATATTTACTCTAGCCTTATCGAGTGAAATTTCGTTTGTCATTTGTTTAGCTTTTCCCACAGCTTCAAATGATGATACCGCTTGGTACTGGCACTGGCACTGGCTCTGGCTCTGGCTCTGGCCGTATCATATCGTGGCGTATCGTATCGTATCGTATCATATCTCATTATCAGCCATAAAGCTGTAAGTGTCTCGTCTCTATGTCAATTGCCAGATTTATCACTTGAGACGTTGCGATCGCATAACGGAGCCGGCGACGGCGACGGCGACTCCGTCTGGGAATGCCACCCCTTTGCGCCGCCTCCTCTAAGCGAGGCTGTGCCAAAAAAAAAAAAGAAGTTGAAAAGAAAGAAAAACATTGCTCATTAGGTTTCGGGTTGGCGGCGGGAGTCGGCTTTCAGTCTCCAGTCTCCATCTTCTCGCCTCCATCTCCGTTGTCATTGTCAATGTGGTTGCTGCTGCTGCTGCTCTCGGGTTGTCTTTTTTCTCTCTCTCTCTCTCTCTTCTCTTGTTGATATTTACTCAAGTGTAATTGCAAATTGTAAATGCGACAACACAGATGCTCGTAATGATTGTGCCCGCGCTGATGTCAGTTCAAGCTGCGAGCGTGAGACTTCATCATCATCGACAACAGCAGCAACAGCAACAGCAACAACGGGAACTCGATCAACACGAACAGAACGATCAGTCAGCTTTATATGCCCAAAAAACAATAAAGAAACAGCAGCTCATACCTGACTAGTAGATACCTGTGCTCAAGACACACTCTAAACAGACCTATCTATAGCTCCTCTAGTGATCGAGCTAAGCTCAAAGCTCAGTTGACAAAATCAAAGGAATTAGGCATTTGCATCATAGCTTTAGCTATAATATATGCCATGCCAATATGCCCTGTTTAGCTGCGTACAGGGTATAGCCACTAAACAACGGGCGCTACGTGAGCTCGTGGCTCTGGCATTGTTTGATCCGTGCGTTAATGCCACCGAGTTCGATTCACAGAGCAAAGGAATTTGCCAAGGTTTTACACAAAACGGTTAATAAGTCACTGATACCCTGTAAAAAGGGCACAGAGGGTAGCTAGCACTTGTAGAGTGAACGAAATCCCAAATAGAGTGTAAACAGAGCTAGAGTGAAAGTTATATAGAACTATACACAGATATCTGATAGCTATATGAGTACTATATATATATAGGGAAATCTAGATCATATATTCCATTCCATCAACAGACATATCGATATCCACAAGTATCCATGGATGTGTTCAGGTAACAGATATATGACAGATAAATAGATTTAAGTTTGCATAGATATAGATGTCTTCCGATTCAGCAATCTTTGTTAGTTTTAACTGTAACTTAAGCTGTTTCTAGTCTCCCGGCGAGCTGTGGATGAGTTTTCACTGTTATTGTTAAGCTTTCATTTGCGTAGTTCGATACACAGGTGTTGCAAGAACAGGTAACCAGCCAGCTGGATCTGAGCTAGCTGATCTATTGCAGCGTGGCTATTGGATGAATCAGTTAAGATTACTGGAAATGTATCTGTATCTGTATCTGTATCTGTATCTGTATCTGTATCTGTATCTGTATCTGTATCTGTATCTGTATCTGTATCTGTATCTGTATCTGTATCTGTGTATCTGTATCTGTATCTGTATCTGTATCTGTATCTGTATCTGTATCTGTATCTGTATCTGTATCTGTATCTGTATCTGTATCTGTATCTGTATCTGTATCTGTATCTGTATCTGTATCTGTATCTGTATCTGTATCTGTATCTGTATCTGTATCTGTATCTGTATCTGTATCTGTATCTGTATCTGTATCTGTATCTGTATCTGTGTATCTGTATCTGTATCTGTATCTGTATCTGTATCTGTATCTGTATCTGTATCTGTATCTGTATCTGTATCTGTATCTGTATCTGTATCTGTATCTGTATCTGTATCTGTATCTGTATCTGTATCTGTATCTGTATCTGTATCTGTATCTGTATCTGTATCTGTATCTGTATCTGTATCTGTATCTGTATCTGTATCTGTATCTGTATCTGTATCTGTATCTGTATCTGTATCTGTATCTGTATCTGTATCTGTATCTGTATCTGTATCTGTATCTGTATCTGTATCTGTATCTGTATCTGTATCTGTATCTGTATCTGTATCTGTATCTGTATCTGTATCTGTATCTGTATCTGTATCTGTATCTGTATCTGTATCTGTATCTGTATCTGTATCTGTATCTGTATCTGTATCTGTATCTGTATCTGTATCTGTATCTGTATCTGTATCTGTATCTGTATCTGTATCTGTATCTGTATCTGTATCTGTATCTGTATCTGTATCTGTATCTGTATCTGTATCTGTATCTGTATCTGTATCTGTATCTGTATCTGTATCTGTATCTGTATCTGTGTATCCGTATCTCAATCAGTGAGCTCTGGCTGGTGTATCTGCATCTGCCTTGTGCTATTTGTATCTTTTATCTGTGGAAATTCGTCGTTATTGTTTGCACGTTGATTGTCAACTGATCGGTATTTGCCGCCATCCAAACATCTCGGCTCGTCTCCGCCGATTGTTCAGTTAGTCAGCCTGTCAATCTATGAGTGGGTAAAAACGAAGGGGGTGGCGGGAGGCGTGGCGTTTAGTGAAGTTGAGCACTGAGCTACACTTAAGCAAATAGTCGCTCTAAGGCTGTATCTTTAGCTGTCTCTGTATCCGTATCTTTCGGATAGATTTTTTGTTTTTGTTTTTAATTTCATTTTGTTTTCTTTGGACGCATTGAATTTCTCTTTGGCTTTTGTTATTGTTTTGGTTTCTGTGCAGCAGTGTTCGTATTCCCTTTCCTACTATCGATTATCGCATCTTTTGCTGTTGTACAAAATATTGTATATTGTATCGCTCTATGCCCAGTGAACATTGTTTGACATAATGGGGTATTTTGAAGTTGAGTCAGGTGAGTTGTGATTAAACTTTCCCTATAGTATGAAGTATCATATGGTCGTGTGTAATTTACATACATAAACATGAGCTTTACATATATCGATAAGTATCGATAAGTTTATTTCAAGCTGCTTTAAGTTATACGACTGTGAGTATTGCTTTCAGCACTTAAGTAAACTCAGAAATATTTATTCATTTGATAAATTCGATACATTTATTAATATGCTATAAATCGATAATTATCGATACAAAAATATATGAAGATAATGTACATAAATTACGATTGTGTGTTGGTTTCAAGTAAAACAATAAATTTATGGTCAATTTTACTCATGCAAAAAATCGATAAATATCGATATATAGGTATATTTTGGCTACCATCTATAATATGAACTATTTCTCTGAAGTTTGTTGTTCAGTGTGCAATATATATCATATTTTTCATATTTACAGGGTATATGCTAGTTGGCCAACTGCTCTAATCGAGTGCAGCACGCTTTGTTGTTTTCATTGAAGTTTTGTTTCTCTTCGCTCTTTCACTCATGTTTTCTCAGCGCCAACACAGACCTGTGTCTGACTGACGGACAGCCGGGCATCGATGGGCAGGCGGACAGAGGGCCAGGCGGACAGGCAGAGAGGGAGAGACGGACGGAGTTGATAAGAATATTTGCTAATAAGCATGGCAAAGATTATATTGGTTCCAGTTTGGTCCCCGCTGCGGTGTCTGTGCTCTGTGTTTACCCACTCATCTGTTCATCAAACACACACACACGCACACGCACACGCACACGCATCACAATCGCATAAACACACACACACACACACACGCACAGACGCAACATGCGCAACATCTTTATGATTTCATTTGTTTGCCATGTCGCAGATCTGGCAAGAAACGCATCTTGTTTGAGTTGTCATCGGTTCTTGAACTGAATCGATTATCAATTGACATGCCACAAGGAAACCCATTAGCTGTAACTAGGCAAACACTTTGCATATGCGTGTCTAGTTTCAGAAACTTTATCGATAAGCGATAACATTTGAAAATCATATGTGATCTAGTATTGTGACTTGATATAGGGAATATGAAGGAAGTTTCTCTAGCATTTTAACTCGAAGATTATGATGATGGCCAATCGATAAACTTATCGATATCTATCTATATCTATAGTCATGCTTAGCTTGCTTTAGGATTACGCAACATTGGCATTGGTTCAGCTCGCAGCTCGCAGCTCGCAGTTCGCAGTTCTCGTTACATATCAAAGGAGCCGCTGATAATGGATGTGAGTGGATGTGGGGTAAGCACCCTGGCGGCGTCTGCCCCCTCAGAGTGTTTGCTCGAAACTCTTTGGTATCTTTTTTCACAACTTTGGGTGGGTGTTGGCCACAGATCGTGTGTCATCGGGGCACAACTCATCAGCAGATAAAGAGTTATAGCTGGCACGGCCAGAGCACCGACAGAGCTATGATTCCCGTTTATCGTACCATTCGCCGTTCAATGACAATGCCAAAACAAAGCCTCAGCATATCAATCAAATTGACCACGCACACCAAAGCGTATAGATATATATATAGAGCAGAGCGGATGGCAGCCATCCAGATAGAGTCACAGATTTCGAAAGTTCCCAATGTGTGAAAGAAAGAGCGCAGCAAAGCTGTTTGGCCAAGAAGTGGAAATACCCTAGGCATGTTGATCTGAAAACTCTTGAGATAGAATGATGAAAGTATCTAGAGAATAGATCATGAAGGTAAGGGAGGATCATATCGACTCAGTTCAGCGAAGTCTTAACTGAAACATTTCGGGTTTACCATACTCATTGTCATCATCATTATCATTACTATCATCATTAGTTCTAACTAATACATATACGTTATTTGTCATCGAGGAAAGCTTCTTCAGAAATCATATAATCATTAACTGATCAATCAATAAACGGATCAACTTTGGGCTATAATCAATTCAAGTTTCCCAGCAATTTTGTTTTACGAACTCAGTTTGAGCTGTAAAAATGTATTTCCGAGAACTAAATTATGGAGCTGTATAGTTTATAGATATTGCATGCTGATATTGCTGGATGATTTTGCATAATCATGAATGAGAGGCGTTTTTGCTACTCACGAGCCCCACCCACTCTAGCCACTCTGGCCGCACCCCGCACCACTCTCACCCTCTCGCGTTGCCTACCCGCTGCTAGTGTGCTCACAGGGTATAACGCAAAGATTTGTAAATATAGAATGCGGAATGCGTAGCAAATAATTATCGCGAGCCGAGTTGAGGCCGTGCAGCCATCGATAACTGATATCGATATTGGGCATCGACTGGGACTGCTGCTGCTGCTGCTGCTGCTGGGCAGCTGCTGTCAGAGATAAGCGACATCCAAAACATCCGACAAGGCTTCCGCCCCGACCCGCCTTCGCCCGCCAACCAGACAGCTCTGCAGGTGCGTCACCAGCACCACCACCACCACCAGCACCAGCACCACGAAGGTGTTACACGCTCAAAGCGACCCAAATCGATTGATTAACAAATGCCCGAACAATTTTTATTGGCCTCACGGAATTCTGATGAATTTCTGCTATTTTGATGCTAACTTGATTAAGTTTCTGGCAGAAAAAACTTTGCTAAGAAAACGTGGAAAATTAACTGATAAGCAATGTTTGTTAATAGAATGCCTATGCGAGCTTCAGTCATGTTTTGGCTAGGCGAATACTAGGCAGTTTCCTTGACTAAAGGCAAAGGAATGGCAGGGAATATGGGTTTGAGTTGTACTCCTTAAGCCCCAAAGGGACGAACATGCAGTCTAGTACAGTTCCAGGCAGCTTTGCGTTTATAGATCTCTCTTACAGATCTCTCTTATAGATCTCTCCTATAGATTTTTCCTATAGATCTTTCCTGTAGATCTCTCTTACAGATCTCTCTTATAGATCTCTCTTATAGATCTCTCTTACAGATCTCTCTTATAGATCTCTCCTATAGATTTTTCCTATAGATCTTTCCTGTAGATCTCTCTTACAGATCTCTCTTACAGATCTCTCTTATAGATCTCTCTTATAGATCTTTCTTATAGATCTCTCCTTTAGATATCTCCTATAGATCTCTTTTATAGATCTCTCTTATAGATCTCTCTTATAGATCACTCTTACAGATCCCTCTTACAGATCCCTCTTACAGATCTCTCCCAGACATATGAGTCAACACTACTTAGTCTAGGAATACTTATAGCATAACTAGCATAGCTAGTCTAACTCACAGCATTATCTGTATACCCTGCCCTGCCTAGGAGCTTAGCAGTCTATACTCTGTCAAGCTTAGTCTACTTCCTGCTGCTGCTTAGACTAACTTAGAGAAAACACAAAAAGCTTTGGGATCCAAGTGACTTATCTTATCTTATTAGGAGTTTAGGCAGTTGAGGAAGCTTCAGGAGCGTTAATCAATCCTAATCCTCCCACATCTTTAGAGTCTGACTGTCACTAGAGCTCCAACCTCCAAAGCTGCCCAAATGACAAGTAAAATCCCGTTTGCAAAGATAAGTTTCTTCTCAGTTTGTATAGCTTTAAACTGAACTCAAATCATATAGTGTTTACGATTTCCAGCTACATGTTTATTTGTAATGTTTAGTTTCGAAGTCAGACATTGATAGGTTTATCTATGGTGAATTACCTGTGGGGAATGACTGTATATGGGCTAGCTGGCTAGCGCCTCGGCAGAGCCATCGATCGACTTTGACCCCGGGGCATTGATAGTGCTGAGCTCCATAGAAAATCTTTGGCTACACATTTCGATCGTATATATATATATATATATGTATATATATATATATGACATTTCTAGGTAAGTGCGACTTCAGTCTCCCAAAGTTTTGCTCATCGCTGTTTGTCGTTAAGTTCTTCAAACAAATTATCAACTTCTAAGGGCGGAGCCGACACTGACGCGCACTCGCTGTGCTGTTGCTGGCCGAGCTGTATGGAAGTTGGCTGAGGCAGAAGCAGAGTGAATATAGAGCAAAACGCATTACAAATTATCGGGTCGCAAGTTACAACAACAGCAAAACGGTAGAAAAAACTCGCTCAAATATCTCGTCGAGTCGCCGTAAGTTATTGGCAAATAAACGAGCGAAACCAAAAACCCAAACGAAATGCCCTGAAAGTCCCCACATAGGCAAGCGCACAGACGTGCCTGCCTAGAGAGATACACATACCTGTGCCCCCACTCACACATGGACGTTGCTCTATCTGAGCGCTAAGCTACGCGCCTTTAGACACGATTTTCGCCATGATTTTTCCATGCACTTTTTTTTTTCAATACAATTCGATTCTCTGGCCCCTCCTCCTCCTCCTCTCTCTCTCTCCCTCGCCCTGTGTCTCTCTCTCTCTCTCTCTCGCTCTGTGCGCTTCTCTGATAAGATATTTTGAATGATGATGTGCTGTTGTCAAATGTCTACAGTTACACACCCCAGCTCGCCGGCTCTCCTCCACCTGCGTGGCCAGCACCACCCATGCCCCACATACACAGAGGTACGTGAGCACAGTCCACATAAGCATGGGGGATTTGTCAAGGCATTAGATAATATCTCCCCACTGTGCGGGCCCGTCGCGTAACTTGGTTAGCGACATGGCCTCCGTTTTCAGAAACAGAAACAGAAATAGAAGCAGAAATACCAACAACAAAATAAAGTTATAGAGACTGTGAGCTGTCAGCAGTAGCCGCGAGAGAGAGAATAACCTTAATTAGGTTGCATATTTTAAATGGATGGTCGCATCGTTCATCAGCGAGGTTCTTATACTGAAACTGTCAGGTTCGGAACTCCATAAGTCAATTGTGGTAGCTGATAGCTGAAATACTTAGGATAGAGATAGGTGAGAGCTCTCCAAGTGAATAGAAAGAAGTCGCAGCTAAACACGATCTTTCTCTGCCGAGTTACATCGGCCTAAAGTTAGTTGGATAGTTGCGATACTCTGGATAGTTAGGATAGCGATAGATCTCTGCTTCACTAATGGATTGTAAGAAGTCACGTGCATATACCATCTTCAGTTGCTGAGTTACATGAGGCTGGAATCAGTTGGATAGTCAGGATATTCTGGATAGTTGGCAGATTGACTGATCTTAGCTACACAAATGGATTGTAAGACGTCGCATCCATATACCATCTTCTGCTGCTGAGTTACATGAGGCTACAACTAGTCAGGATAGTCTGGATTGTTGGGAAAGAGACAGCTACTCACTCCACAGGTGCATCGCTAAAGGTCTCACCTACTTACCATCCTCTGCTGCTCAGTTACATGAGGCTATTGATCATATCATATCGTTAGTATCGATCGTATATCCATAAAATTTCTTTCAGCTAACTTTAACCACTGCTATTCCACATAGGCTCCATTCTCAGTATTTGGTGTTCAGGCCTGTTCTATATATATATATATATATATATATATATATATATATATATATATATATATTCTTTATTAAGTTCCATTCCATATTCCCAGCTGCTTTTGTGGAGCGCATTAATAACACAGCTATAAAGTGATTCATGATTCGCATCGAGTTCTTCAGAAGTTGTGCAGGTAAGAAAAGTTCCCACATCAGCGCCGTTTAGACTTGGAGCGGGTTTCAGGAAGTCGTTAGCAGGAAGCGCACGAGATACTGACGAAATATGAGCTCCATATGAGTGCCATGCGTATATCAGAGTCCAGAAATCAATAGATCTTTGTTAACAGCTCGCAACGTTTGTTTAGATCGTTACAAACGGTTCCAGCTCTATCAACATGAGCTACTTCTACATGGATGCAAAGCTCAAAACTTATCGGATCAGATTTCGTAATTGCGAAACTGAACGAACACGCCGCCGCCGGATGATCGCTGTGGAGTGGGCCGTGCCGAGAGCTGCGACGACTCTGCCTATCGCATCTACTTCTCCATTATCTGTGCCCAACACCAGCCAAAAGTCGTTTCTGTTTGCTCAGGTTGGACACCTTTCGCTTTGATCTGGGCAGAGTTAGTGGCTGTGTGGGAGTCTCTAATGTCATCCCATGATCTCTCTCTCTCTCTCCCTCTCACTCTATCTCTCTCTCTCACTCTATCTCTCTTTCTCTGTCTTTCGCTTTCTTTGTCTGCATCAAGTCTGCATCTCCTATAGATCGGTGATTATTCAAGTGGGTATCCTAGCTCTATCCAGGTCCTTCACATCTCTCTCTCCCTCCCTCTCTCTCTCTCTCTGTCTCTATCTCTCTCTCTCTCCCTCTCTCTCTCTGTCTCTCCCTCCTTTCTCTCTAGCTTCGCATGTTTACTTTCCACAAAATTCATACAGTGCGTCTCCCCCCATTTATCAAATGTTGAAAATCTGGCTTTGATAAAAATAAATAAAATAAGAAAATGGCCAGCAATGTGGGTCGTGTTTGTTTCCAGTGTATGCGTGCAAGTGTATGTGTGTGTGTGTGTGTGTGTGTGTGAATGGTGAACAATCGCTGGCATTGAGTCGCTGTCAAAGGGCCATTCTGTGCTCCCCGGCGCGCTCAAGTGGCTCATTATTGTGGGCTGGACTGCTCCAGGTGGGTTGCTAGGCGCCACAATAATGGATTCGATGAAAATCGGTTCCCGTAGCGCCAGCGACTTGTCGTGGAGCAGCCCAAGTTCTTCAAAAACCGAAGAGCATTTTATCAATCGGCTTCGACCTGCGAGTCCAGTGACAAACGCCTCGAGCACATTTCGCACTTAAATATGAATCAGACGCGCCGATAAATATTTATCGATTTTTAACTAGAAAATGGAGCGGAGCAAACGAATTATATTCTCGTCAAATTTATTACCTAATTGGCTATAAATATTAAATCGATTTAGCTCGAAAAATATCGACAACAAAATTTCGATTCTTATTCACAGAATATTTTTCTGCTTCAAGAACTTTTCATAAGCAATAGAAACCAGGAAACTACCTTAAGGGCTTTGGACGGTTGTTATTGGGCCGATTTCCGAGAGATGTGCCATGCTCGACTCGTATGGAGCACGGCTATTGATTGCCATTCAAATTTTGCCTTTTTTGACAAAGATCTAATGTATCCCCTTATCATTTGAGTCAAAATCGGATCAAAATGGAATATATCTGAGCTTTGGCTGACTTCAACTTTGGCATTTTTTATGCGATTTAGGAATGTTATACCTCGTTTGAAGCGCTTGGATTCGGAGTTTGAATCCTTATTCAAAGAATTTTTCTGCTTCAAGAACTTTTCCTAATAAGCAATAGAAACCAGGAAACTACCTTAAGAGCTTTGCATGCCTGCTTTCATTGAAATTCAACAGATATTACTTAAGATCCCCAAGCTGGGAGCCATGCATAATGTTATATGTATATACTGCTTTATATATATAAAAATATATATACATATATATAATGAAATTTTCTCGATTTGCACAGATTCAGCGAAATTTAGTTCTGCAGACGTAAAGAGTGTGCAGTCAACCCGAGCCCCAGCCCCAGCCCCAGCCCCAGCTACAGCTACAGCTACAGCTCCAGCCAGAGCCAGAGCCAGAGCGGCTTGTAATATGAGACACCCATGCGCGATATGACGATATGGCTATATGGTATTTACTGCCACCGAAATCCGTAATGTATATATGTACATATATCAAAAAAGTGAGGTAAAAATTGCATTCGCAAGATAAAATTCAGGCCAAAAACGAACGGAAAAGCAAAAAAAAAAAACAAAAGAATTAAATTATAATAATAAAAAAAAAGAACTGAAAAATTGTTATATGAAAAATTGAAATGCGGCAAGATCTCGCGGACTCTGTGTTCAATGACATCAGAATCAAAATATTGCAACATACAAACATACAGGTACGTATGTATGTGTGTGTGTGTGTGTGTAATCGGATCGTAGATTGTGTGTCGCTGTTGCTGGATGGATATGCTTATAGAGGGCATTTACAGGTGCACACATAAGTCCATGCGCCGGTCACTGTCGGCGCTCGTGAGCGCATGATTAATTATGCGACTTTGCTGTCGATAAATGTGTGATATTTGCATGAGTGCAGAGATGGAGAGAGGTGGAGAGAAAGGTAGAGAGAGAGAGAGCGAGAGAGAAAGGGAGGGAGCATGACAGGAAATGGGAGAGATGGAGAGAGAGAGAGAGACAGTGAGAGATGAAATGAAATTAATATGAGAGAGAGAGAGAGAGAAAGAGAGTGTGATGGGAAGGGAGAGTGATATGGAGAGAGAGAGAGAGAGAGAGAGAGAGAAAAAGAGAGAGAGAATGCGATAGAGAGAAAGGTAGAAGCAGCAACAGTGTAAGAGTTCGAGGAAGACGGAGAATGGAAGGGATAGAGAAAGAGAGAGAGAGAGAAATAGAGAGAGAGAGAGCGAGAGAGGTGAAGAGAGGTAGACATATAGGTATCAACTGAGACATAGAGAGATAGATAGATGTACTTAGCTGAGGAAAAGGCCATGCTCTTACGATGAGAAAGGGAGAAAGAGAGAGGGAGAGCGAGAGATAAGGAGAAAAAGAAAGAGAATGAGAGAGAGGAAGAGACAGAGGCAGAGAGAGAGAGAGAAAGAGAGAGAGAGAGAGAGAGAGAAAGAGAAAGAGGAAGGCTGACTTACATATGAAATATGTGCTTAGCTTAGGAAGAAGTTAGAGAGAGAGAGAGAGAGAGAGAGGAATACCTACAGAGAGCGAGAGAAAATAGATCAAGAGCATAACATATACAGAGAAATTGGCAGAGAGAGAGAGAGAGAGAGAGAGAGAGAGAGAGAGAGAGACAGTGAGAGACCTGGCATAGCTGAGCAAGACAGACAGACAGAGAGAGAAGAGAGAGACAGAAAGAGAGAGAGAGGCATGATGAGTAGCACGTAATCCATGATGAACAAGCGCTAAAGCACTTCAGCTATGATTCACTGACCCAGCAGACGGACAGAGACATGCTTGTCTTTCAGTTAATATTATATCGAGAGAGAGAGAGAGAGAGAGAGAGAGAGAGTCAGCTTGGAAGAGATATATGCAATTAATGATCATTTATGCATTGCTTAGCTACGTTTCGGGTGAATGACACCTGCCAACAAACAAAACTCTAGATCTCGGCATCAATTTACTCCCTTCTCTGTCTCTCTCTCTGTCTCTGTCTCTGTCTCTCTCTCTGTCTCTGTCTCTGTCTCTCTGTCTCTCTGTTGCTCTCGCTGCATAGGATTTTAGCTGCAGCTCGTGCACAGTTGCTCGGATTACAGCTGCCCAGAGGTAGAGTTCCCATTTTGAGTCTTATTTCCAGCCCTGTTTTTTCGGGCTTTTGTCAATTTCGCTGATGTTTCGCATTTCTTATATAGATCAATGCTCGCTGCTGTCGGCCATATAATCCGTATTTCTGATTTGATTTTCATTTTCATTTTCATTTTTATTTAACTGCGCGTTGACACTTTTGCTTCTTCCACTCCTTGCCTCATACGAATATATATCTATAGATATGTGCATGTTCATACGATTTTCTCGTTCGGCTCTTGAAATATTATCGCAATCCCAAATTATCATCGCACTCACTTGCTCGGGCCTGTTCCCAGGGTCTCCCATGGGACCGAACGGACACTCACTGCTAACAAGATGACCGCAAATTTTGTGGTCTTATCTTCACAATTTAGTCAAAGTCAAAGTGAGTTGAAATAATCATAATGTTTGTTTTCCCTATACCACAGAGTCCACTCTCTCTCCCTCTCTCGCTCTCTCTGTCTCTCTTTCTGTTCTACTCTGGCATATATCCCATGCAAATCGCTTGGTTAACCACAAAGGCTCAACTTAAAGTGACAAACTATGCGCTTCGACTTGAAGTCTACTCGCCTATGCATATACCCTGTAATTTTTAGGAAATTCTCTTTGACTTTCTCAAATGTCCTTCAGAGAGCGCTACGTGAACTAAGCAGAGCAGAGAGCTGTGCAGCCCTTCTTCTTCTGCCCTCTACTCAAGACTTCTTCTCCATGAATATCTACAATATCTTCTATGCTCTAAACTTGAATAAATCCAAAAAAAAAAGGTTCTCTATGGCGCACCCATAGACCCCATTGGGCTTGAGTTATCTGCAACTGTATTTCACAGTGGGAATATTTATTTATTTATGTTTGTTTTTTATCACTTGCGGAGCGCCATGTGTGCCGGCTGCTATCAGCCATCTCGACCGCAAGTCTCAGAGTATTAGGGTCTTGGAATGCCGACTGTGGTTGGGATTCGATTGGAGCTGTGCTCGAGGCTGTAATGATTGGCCTGTCACATTAGCCAGGCACAGCTTCAGGATCTGGTCAGCCAGCTCAGCCAGATGGCGCAGGCTTGACAGAGAGAGAAAGGGAAAGGGAGAGGGAGAAGGAGCAAGCCTGACAGCAGAGTGTTGCGGCTTATCGATCTAGAGATATATAGAGCCAGAGCTAGTTGTCTCGCGACCTTCGATTGTTTGGCATTCGTGCGAGGGGTTTAATTTGCGATGTTTACATAAACTCGGACAAAGTGCTTCCTTATGGCTGGCCATAATCTGCGCACTCAATAGAAAACGATTGCAGCCAATGGCAGATACTTTGGCTATGGCTGCGGCTTTGCCAGCGCCAGCTGCCAATTGCGACTTCGATTGCGCTGCTTGCACTATGCGTGCGTGTGTGTTTCTTACAATCTATATACCCTGTAATCGATTTGGCGGTGTGGGCATATGAATTTGTATACTGTTTAGCTGCATCAGTAAGCTGCTTTTTGAAGGTAATCGATCATTTTGTTTATTTACAGGGTATCTGTCTAGTTTATCATCTGGACTAACTACATCTATCGATAACTCTCTGTTCATTCATCGTTCTGTAGTAAATTGCTGACTATGATTGAGTTTTAGTTTTTTTTACAGGGTATCTGTATGGGCCATCAGCACAATTTGAGTGTTACTCGCATTGAAATCGCTTTCAGATATCAAAATATAACTGTCAAGCATAAATTGCCTAATTGATACATACATATATATAATTGATTTTTACAGGGTATCTATATAGTCACTCATGTGCATTGCAACCTCTTTAACTGTTACTCAAGTCTCTAAAGCTCTGTAGTTGCACATTTTATGTCTGCTCTTGCACTCATTCGATTAATTAATCGATAAATTGTAAAGTAATACGATTTACAGGGTATCTGGCAAGTCAAATCAGCTTTCATTGCTGTTTGCTGCGCGCCACGAAAATCTTTTTGTTACAACTGTCGCCGTCGTCGAAATGCAATTAGCTGCAGATTGCAGTCAGCGCTATCGGCGCAGCGCGCCCGCCCACCCAGCCCCTCTCTGCTCCCGTGGGTCTCCCTAGCTCGGGCCCCTTTATAACTGTATGCTATGCTCAGCCCACCTGCTTGTGCACAGTCAATGTCGGCAGAGCAGACGGATGAGCTTAGCAGCCGTGTGCAGTTTCCAAATTGTTATCGATAACCTGTTATCGAAGTGTCATAAACTAGCTACAGCTCACGCTCTCTCGGCTTGCCTAAAGATAGATTGTAGATGTGTACTGCGAGTGGGATAGCTAACTGATTGACTGACTCACTGACTCACTGACTGACTGACTGACGGACTGCTTGACGTCGTCGCCTTGCTTAACAGATGTTGCGCTTATCGGTTCTGTCGCATTTGCTTCGGCTCTTATCGACAGCATTTCCCATGTATTCTCTGTTGTTCTTTTATTGGTTACACTTTACCCGAGCCGCTGCTAGCAAAATCCAATCTGCTCTTCATTGGCAATCGCCGCGCGCGATTCGTCATCGCGTCTCGTAGTGCCCATGGAGCCCCGAACATTTCGCAATTGATGTTACTCTCCGATTAGCCCGCCTATCGGAGACTGAAACTTGCCGTGGGGGGATTTTCGAGCGAGTTCCCTGTAAATGCCAGCCATACGCGATATATATTCTATATATATATATAGAAATCGATGACACATTACGTGATTTTATGATGCCTTGGCGAAATGTGTAAATCTATATATAGATTCTAGATCGTAGAGCTGAGGACTGTGCACAGAATGTAGGCTAAGAATAGTTGACCTATGCAATGTAGGAATATGTGAAATAGATATATATCATCATCAGATCATAATGATATCTATATCTGTACAGTTTATATACAGATTGATTTTTGATCCTAAGGAAAGTTGGTATCAAGATAGATATAGTAACGCTAGGAACTATATGTGATAGATATAGATATATTGATATAGATATAGATATAGATATAGATATAGATATAGATATAGATATAGATATAGATGTAGATATAGATATAGATATAGATATAGATATAGATATAGATATAGATATAGATATAGATATAGATATAGATATAGATATAGATATAGATATAGATATAGATATAGATATAGATATAGATATAGATATAGATATAGATATAGATATAGATATAGATATAGATATAGATATAGATATAGATATAGATATAGATATAGATATAGATATAGATATAGATATAGATATAGATATAGATATAGATATAGATATAGATATAGATATAGATATAGATATAGATATAGATATAGATATAGATATAGATATAGATATAGATATAGATATAGATATAGAGACTGGATCTAAAAAGGCTAGGCTTAGGCTAGTAGGAAATGTCTAGAAATTGCATGGAATATATATAAAGCTAAAGATCGACAGGAATACGAGTTAATCTTAGAGCTGACTCTAGCTATATCTCCATATCTCTGTAATCTATATATCCAAATATTCACAGAAAACACGAGCAAAACATGCGCGACTTTTGCTGAAAAGTTTGTTTACTTTGTAAGCTATACGCACATGGCAGACGGCTCGACTTATATACAAAGTAACTGTAGATCTGAGATATATGTTTTTAGGAATCTTTCATATACAAGTCTTATATATACGATATATGTATCCTATGGCTGGCATAGATTATAGATTCTTTGAACAATTCTAATCGGAGCTAAGCTCTAGTTGTTAGTTGTTCATTGACTTACATAGGAATCAGCTAACTATATCTTTGAGTCTAACTAATCGAGCTTCAACTGGGTTCTCAGACATTTCTAACTAACCTCAACGAGGCTGGCCTTAGCACCTGCATCCCAAACTGATGTGTCATGCTATGGTGAGCTGAGCTATGTCTGTGAGTATATATAAATCATATATATATACATATGTTTATATATATATATATATATATATATCTATGTCTGTAGTCTCTGTTCATCCGTATTGATTTTTGCTGCCACATCAGAAAATGCTGCAAAAGCTGGAGGCAAAAAGCGTTCGCTCTGTGTGTGTGTGTGCACAGGTAGGAAACTCAACGCCCCTATATACAGGTATATATATACATATATACCTATACAGATATATATATATATATATATATATATATATATATATATATATATATATATATGGAGCACACTCCGTGGCGCAGTAGAAAAGAATTTATCAGAATAACATCAGAAATTCAGAAGAACTTGCGATGAGGCCGCCCCCTCTCAGGCTGGCCTGCACATGGCCCTGATATACACACACACACACACACACATATATATATATATATATCTAGTATATAGAGAGAATCGGCCAAGGCAACAACAACAACAACAACAATGGAAACGTTGGCAATGTGTAAAAGAAACAACAAAAAGCAGAAGAGGAGGAAAAAACGACGTCATCGTCGCTCATGATGTGAACCTGAGCTCAAGGGTGGCCGCAGGGCGCGGTAGGCAGAGGCTTTGGGGGTAGGTGTATGGGTGTGTGAGTCAGGTGGAAAGGTGGGCAAGTAGAGGTCACATAGAGGGTAGTGGCTGAGAGCTGCTGCGACCTGCTGCTGCTGGTGCTGCTGGTGCTGCTGCTGCTGGGGGTGGTTTGACGACTGAGGGTAGTTGCTCTGCTCGAGAAACGAGAGAACCGAAAGCCGAGCCGCTGCCGAGCGTCAGGGAAGGTCGCAGAACAAAATTTCATAGATTTTTTCTTAGAACTTGGGAAAATCCAATTAGAAATGCGCACAGAGGGAAATAATTCACCTGTCAGCCCACACACACACACAGAGAAAGAGAGAGAGAGAGAGAGAGCGAGAGAGAGAGAGAGAGAGAGCAGTATTATATACAGCAAGCGGGGGATGGAACTGAAACAGACGAGCTGACAAGGCAAACTGAAACTGACTGAAGGCTTCGCTGCCTGCGGAGGATGAGGCCAGTTGGAGTGGGCGGAGTGGCCAGGGTGGAGGGATTTACGGCCGGCAGGTAAATTAATGACAGCCGAGGGTGGCTGCCCAGGCTGCAGCAGGCCAGCCTGAGCGGGAGACGCAGTTGGCGTCGACGCCACGCAGCCAGACGTTAAATGATGGCGCGTCGCATTTTTGAGACTTGCCTCTCACTCTTACTCCCTCTCTCTTTCTCTCTCTCTTTGTTTCTCTTTCTCTGTGTGTGTGCAACGGAAATGAGCAAACAGAAATACACAAGAAATAACAAGAGTATGCGTGTGGGCTGTGCCTGACTACCAGATACCCTGCTCAGCTCAAGAGCTGAGCGAGAGCGCGAGAGAGAGAGAGAGAGAGGTGCTCTTTGAGGTTTCTTTACAGGGTATACTTCTGCCTGGCATCCACTCTCTCTTAGAGCACCGATATGCCTCGCTTTGTCATTGCCAGGGCATAAACTACTAAAAGCAAAGCCATGAATCTGAAATTCTTGGTCCGCTTTTTGCCTCAAAATCGAATGACACGCGGCTGACGTGAACGCGGCCTGATGAAGTGGCCTCCACAGAACAAACCCACCTCCCCCACCACCCGCAACGCCCTCTCTGTCAGCCTCAACCCGCCCCTGTTTCGTACTCCTGTTTTTTTTTTTGTTTTCTTCTATTTACCCGAGGGCTGGGGGTCGTTTAGAGCTCGGCAGCGGAGAACTTGCAAATGGGCAGGACATTGTGTTCATTTTTGTATACCCTGTAAGTGCAGCTCTGCGGGGTATGATGGGGCTGACAAGCAGCGCTGCTGAAATTGGTCTGATCTACGATCTATGATCATATGGAAGTATAGGACTATGTCTATAGCTGCCAGTCTCCACAGGGTATTCTCTCGCCGGGCAGCTAATGGGCTTCGGTTTTCGGTGATTGCGCATTGATTTGGCAGGTGGTTGAAGTCGTTAAGTAACCTCCGCCCAATCACAATGGTTAGTCATCAATACGGAAAGGGAAATTGTCATTTAGAGAGCTTCAAATTCGGATTCAGAAAAGAGCATTTCCCGCCCCGCTGGAGTGGAGCTATGATTGGGTATATATAAAAATGAAAAAGCTTAAGCATAAGGAAAGGAAGACTCAAGATATTGTAGATGGATTCCTCAGCCAAGGGCTTACATAAGCAGAAGAGCAGAGGAGAGAGAAAGGACAACCCGATCCCAGACTGCATCAAGCCTGAATACCTAGACTTCTGCTCAGTTTCAGTTGGCTGAAAGCTAGCCAGGCTAGCCTTATCTGACTAAACAGATTAGGAGAATCGATGGGAAAGATACTTCCGACAGCTAGAGAAAGGATTTCACATCCATTTCAATTGGCTGCTGCTCAAACAGGGCAAACATCCCCAAAACGCATTGGACAGCGAGAAAAGCTCTGGGCTGACGCCATTTTGTGAGCAGGAAGCTGGCAAAGAGCGCTCGGATTTTGCAACCCTCTGGAAATGAGGAAAGCCATAAGAGTGCAGAAATAGCTGTAACAATAGACACCCCCACCCCAGAGCAGCAAATCACAGCAAGAGAGAGAGACAGATAGAGAGAGAGAGAGAGAGAGGGTGGGTGGGTGGGTGAGGGAGGCTGGTCGAGTGCGTTGAGTGGTTGGATTCTGATTTTTGGTTAGCCAATAAGGGGAACGTGAGGCCAACAGCACATTCGCATTCGAAGCCAAAGGCAATAAGCATTAATTACACACACAGGTGTAAGAGCTGAAATGACAGCTGCTGTGGGTGTCGAGCCGTGCGACACGCAAAAAAGGGCAAAGTCATCGCTGGGGCTGGGGCTGGGGCTGGGGCTGGGGCTGGGGCTGTGGCGGATGCAGACACAGCACACACGACCCGGATGATGGGGGAGTGCTGGAGGGGCTGCAACCCTCGACGTACACGTGTCCTTCGGCGTCCTCGTTCACGTCCACGTCAACGTCTGTCGCTCGGCTCGGCCTGGCCCGGCCTGGCCTGGCCTGGCTTAGCGTATCTGCAAAACACATTTCGAGCTGTAACGGAAAAATCTATTAAATCAACGTTGCTGCGGCAACCAATTGCGGGCAAACGAACGAAACCACCGAAAAACCAGCAAGCGAGTGAGACAGACTGAGAGAGCGACAGAAAGAGAGAGAGGGGAAGGTGAAGGAGGCAGGCAGTGCTAGGGGTGACTTGCCACCCCCATGTTCACTCGCACTGGTCTAAGTAGCGCACAGATACAATTTACAGCTCACATTTCGTATGCAAAAAGCAGCCAGCAACAACAAAGAAGGTCTACAACTTGCCAATACCCAGCACTGCATAGCAAATGTGTGAGTGGGGTATATTGAGACCTGTCCAGACTGCGCCTAGCTCGAGAACTTCAAGAGCTGGGCATATCATCTTTGAGTTGGGAATATATCCAAGACCTACACAGCTTAGGAAAAGCTCACTTCCTGAATGCCTCTCGCCATCAGCCTGATCTCTTCTATATAGAGTAGGCCCTCAAGCAAGCTCGAGAGCTTCTAGGGCTGGACATATCATATTTGCTATAGTCTCATCAGTCTGCTTATGCAACAAAGTCAGCTTGAGAGCTTCAAGAGAGAGAGAGAGAGAGAGAGAGAGAGAGCTTCATACCTCTGGGGTCTGTATACCTCTAAGACCTCTGCCTACCATCCTCAGCTTCAACTCCATCATACACAATCATTGCCGTAGCAAGCTCGGCCTACATTGACAGGGTATCTCCTAGTCGTGCACTGGCTACGCTCTGCTTTTAGCTGTGCTGCACGGCAACCGCAGGGGTGCATTGCGCTGCTGGCCAGCGCAGCGCAGGGGCAGGCGGTGGGCGACGGCAATCGTCAGATACATTTCGCTCGAATTTATCGCTGCTGTAACTTGGACCTCAATTTCCCAGTGTGTGTGTGTGCGTTGGATAACTTTTGTAAAGCAGGAAATTGTCGCATAGGAACACCCCAGCGCCAAACTGCACTGAAAGAGACAGAGACAGAGACAGAGAGAGAGAGAGAGAGAGGGAGAGAGAGAGGTAGAGAGGGAGAGTGGGAGGCATAGGCAACAGCAAATTGCCCACTCAGCGGCCTCTGCACATCCCTGCAGCTAGGCGGATATGTTCGTTAGGCATGTCAAGATGGTAGCCAGAGGATTAAAGCCAGCCTGTGATAGGCTGTGCAGAAGTGCAAAACTTTTGCAGTTGACAGAGGATGTTGCCTTACCCTTAAGTCCTTTGAGCCTGTGGGCCAGTTGAAGCCCTAAAAGGATTCAGCTGGCAGGGTTAGCTGCTCTTAGGAAAACTTTTCTATAGCTCCTTTACTGTCCTTTACTGCTGTAGCCCATCCAGCTCCTCCTATCCTTAGGCCAGGCAATCGATATACCCGCCTGATGCCCATCTATGCGTCTAGTCCTCAGCCACTGCAGTTGCGAAGCAAGTTGGCGATCCTTGAGGCAGCTGCCACAAATCCTGAGAAAAAACTTAACGTGCTAATGTGGTTTGGGGCGCAGCGCATTGGCGGCGCATTGCTATGCAAATTTTTGGTGGCAAGACCACAAAACAGCTCGAGCTGGGGCCATTGCAGTTGGTTTTGGGGTCATGTTTGGTGGACAGCAGCTGCGGGGCGCCAATCATGGGTCTTTACTCTTAGTCATAGCGCTGTGTGGGCTTTACATAACCGAACGGGAGAGACAGACAGAGAGAGAGAGAGAGAGAGAGGGAGATATTTGTTAGGGGTGTCCAAAGTGCAGTTGGAAAGCCGTGCGTTGCATGTCAACCCAAGTCGCAGCCCCCGCCGACTGGTCAAAGGGCAGCGACAATCATCATTACTCACATGGCCCAAAAGTCCCATCATAAAGAAGTCATGAGCTGTACGTCGTTGTCACAGTGGGTGTATGTATACGTGTGTGTATGTGTGTGGTTAGCACTCTCCAAGGACTCGCCTAATGAGCATGTCCATGTCCGCAGCCAGATAATCAGCGGTCACGACGCTCTCGGGTGACCAGGACTTAGCAGTTTCAGCTCAACTGGCAGCCTCATTAGCCCCCGCCAGCAGAGTGCACTTGAAAGCTCACATATGTACATAACTGTATACCTATATATGTACATATATATATACATATAGACAGCTTACATTAGGCCAGGTGGTTGGCACTGTGCGTCGCTTTTATGGCGCTTTGTGTGCTCAGGGACAGCGAGTGCAAATCGTCTCTCTCTCTCTCTCTTCCAATGAACACTTCAATTGTAACTCCCCCCACTCTTCCTCTCTCGCTCTCTCTTACTCTTTCTCTGTGTATTTTGAGGATTATTCATGGTCGCTGGTTCCGCGTTGTAAGCTTCAAAAGTTGCCAACTCGCTTCCTTGCCAACGCCATTCTTTCCCCCCTCTCTCTCTCTCTCGCTCTCGCTCTCGCTCTCTGTGGTAGGTGTGTCATTGACACTCGCCTGGGTGCGGCATGCAACCTCCCTCCGGACAGCATCTGCCTGGCCAAGCGCTCTTAGCTTTTTATTTTTGGCTATTGATTTTCGTTGCCCTGGACGCACGCGATCAAACACACAGCGCACGCATGGCTCGCACCCCAGCCACAGCCACAGTCAGAGCCAGAGCCACAGCCAGAGTCAGAGCCATCGTCTGCTGCCCCTCTTGGCCGTCTTGGCGCTGCTCTGCTCTGCTCTCGCTGCGCACTCGAACGTAACGAACCAAGCTGGGCAAGCTGCGCCGCAGATGAATGTGCTCCTCGGACAGTGCTCGAGTTGACTAGCTCCGCAGTCAGCGCTGACCCTGAGCCGGACTCAAGCATAGGATTATCAGAGCTTGATCTTTGAATTAGCTGACGAACTGTGTGACGAGACTTGGGCGTACTACGGCGTATCATAATGGTGGAGCAAGGCGTATATTATGAGAAGTTGCCGCTTGATAGCTGCTTTTGTATCTGAAAGTATCTTTTGCGGCGTTAAAGATACTTTTGTAGTGTCAAAGATACTTTTGTAAACGTAAAAAGATACTTTTGTATTTCTGAAAATACTTTTGTATACCCAAAGATACTTTTGTACACTTAAAGATACTTTGGTATTCCTGAAGATACTTTTGTACTCTTATAGATACTTGTGTATTCCTGAAGATACTTTTGTATACTTAAAAAGATACTTTTGTATTCCTGAAGATACTTTTGTATACCCAAAGATACTTTTGTACACTTAAAGATACTTTGGTATTCCTGAAGATACTTTTGTACTCTTATAGATACTTGTGTATTCCTGAAGATACTTTTGTATACTTAAAAAGATACTTTTGTATTCCTGAAGATACTTTTGTATACCCAAAGATACTTTTGTACACTTAAAGATACTTTGGTATTCCTGAAGATACTTTTGTACTCTTATAGATACTTGTGTATTCCTGAAGATACTTTTGTATACTTAAAAAGATACTTTTGTATTCCTGAAGATACTTTTGTATACCCAAAGATACTTTTGTACACTTAAAGATACTTTGGTATTCCTGAAGATACTTTTGTACTCTTATAGATACTTGTGTATTCCTGAAGATACTTTTGTATACTTAAAAGATACTTTTGTATTCCTGAAGATACTTTTGTATACCCAAAGATACTTTTGTACACTTAAAGATACTTTGGTATTCCTGAAGATACTTTTGTACTCTTATAGATACTTGTGTATTCCTGGAGATACTTTTGTGTACCCTAAGATACTTTTGTGTATGTTAAGATACTGATGTAGTATTCAAGATACTTTAGTATTCCTAAAGGTACTTTTGTATACCCAAAGATACTTTTACACACTTAAAGATACATTTGCACCTAAAAGATACTTTTTTACTATATATATATTCCATTCCACCTATAACTTAAGCTGATTTTCGTGCTGTCCAACTCACAGATACAATCTTAAAGATACTTTTGCGTGTCATCTTGGCCCGTGTATCTTTGAGATACATTCATAGCATAGACAGTATCCACTACTTGAGTGAGGCAATACAATCTTATATAGAAGTACCTTAGATACAATTGTCGCTTGCAGATACTTTTGTATCTCGCGCTGCCAAACAGAGCTGCAACAGAGCTCTCGAGACGTGTCACGAAGTCGCCGAGATCGTGCGCTCAGCCAATCGCATCGAAGATGAGAGATGGAATCCAATAAAAACAGACGCCAAAGATGAAGTCCACAATGTGCCACGAGGGGCTAATGGCTGCTGGCCCCGCTCCTCCCCTCCCCAGTCAGCCTCCCCCCACACAGAGACAGCATAAAATCAAAGCAACAACAGACACAATGTCGTAGACGGCCGCAAAGCAAAAGAAACGAAAACAGAGCTGTGGGGAGAGCAGCAGGGCTGGGCATGGGAGGGTGCTGGAGAGCAAAGGCAGGCACGCTGACAGAGATTAATGAAGCACTTATGGGTGAACGAGACGCGCGCGCGCGCACACACACACACACACACGCGCGCAGACAAGCGGGCGTCGTCTCTATCTCTCTCTCTCTCTCTGTTTGTTTGTATCTGTATCTGGTGGCTGCGCGCGCTGATCGCGTTGATCATCAGGCAGCAGCAATTGCTGTGGCTGTTGCTGAGATTTCGACGCCTACACACACACAGACACATAGCTGCTGGCAATGGCAGTCAGAGCTAAGATCAAGGTAAGCTATTTATAGCCACAGCTCTCTCGCTCTCTCTGTCTCTGTCCCTTTCTCCCTCTCTGTGTGTATGATGGCGTTTTGTAGGAGGAGCTGTCGCTCGCCCAGCTGCTATATATATATATGTATATATATATATATGTATATATCTCTTAGCCATGCAGATGAGCTGCTAAATCTGTGCTGCAGACGAAGTGCTCTCCTCGGCTTTTTCACACGCCCATCTGTGTCCAGTCGAGGCGCTGCCTTGGCCACCAGTTGACGGTCATCTCTGCATTTGCATTTTTCCAACATATCCGCATCTGCATTCGCATTCGCATTCGCCTTCGCTTCGGCATTCGCGTTCGCATTTGTATCTGTATCTTCAGCTTTTTGTGTATCTCCATCTGCTGTGTAGCTCTTAATTTGCCATTGTCTGGCCGCGAAATTCTGTGAAAAATTCCAGACAGCAACAATCTGAGTCTGCACTCAGAGAAAAAGCCCAGTGCAAAGCTAAACTGATTTTGGTTTTGATTATAAATCATTAAACCAACATCAATTTGACTCCATTACTCACTCTGATGCCTCAAATATTTCCATTAGCTCTCCAAACTGAAGCCCTTTCTTGCAGTGTAGCATCGGATGAGTGACTCGCTCCTCAAGTATCTTTCCAAAATGTTCTAAGGTTATCAGATAATTTGAGCAAATTGCCAAAGTGATGGAGGCAGAACTATGTTGAAAACCGGAACAGATATTAGATGAGCTCTATTGACAAGATTTCCCAGACTTTTCAGCTGTATCTCTATCTGTATCTGTATCTGTATCTGTATCTGTATCTGTATCTGTATCTGTATCTGTATCTGTATCTGTATCTGTATCTGTATCTATATCTGTATCTGTATCTGTATCTGTATCTGTGTATCTATATCTGTATCTGTATCTGTATCTGTATCTGTATCTGTATCTGTATCTGTATCTGTATCTGTATCTGTATCTGTATCTGTATCTGTATCTGTATCTGTATCTGTATCTGTATCTGTATCTGTATCTGTATCTGTATCTGTATCTGTATCTGTATCTGTATCTGTATCTGTATCTGTATCTGTATCTGTATCTGTATCTGTATCTGTATCTGTATCTGTATCTGTATCTGTATCTGTATCTGTATCTGTATCTGTATCTGTATCTGTATCTGTATCTGTATCTGTATCTGTATCTGTATCTGTATCTGTATCTGTATCTGTATCTGTATCTGTATCTGTATCTGTATCTGTATCTGTATCTGTATCTGTATCTGTATCTGTATCTGTATCTGTATCTGTATCTGTATCTGTATCTGTATCTGTATCTGTATCTGTATCTGTATCTGTATCTGTATCTGTATCTGTATCTGTATCTGTATCTGTATCTGTATCTGTATCTGTATCTGTATCTGTATCTGTATCTGTATCTGTATCTGTATCTGTATCTGTATCTGTATCTGTATCTGTATCTGTATCTGTATCTGTATCTGTATCTGTATCTGTATCTGTATCTGTATCTGTATCTGTATCTGTATCTGTATCTGTATCTGTATCTGTATCTGTATCTGTATCTGTATCTGTATCTGTATCTGTATCTGTATCTGTATCTGTATCTGTATCTGTATCTGTATCTGTATCTGTATCTGTATCTGTATCTGTATCTGTATCTGTATCTGTATCTGTGTCTGTGTATCTCTATCTGCAAGATAAAGATCTTTACTTATATCTGAATTTGTATCTCAATTTGAATCTATATCTTATGTATGTATCTCTATCTGTGGCTTCGGCTGACAGGGAAGCTTGGAGTCAGCGGACGCGACGCCATTTACAAAGCGACAGCGCTGCCAGCGGGAGGAGTAGCCAAGTTAATGTCTGTCAGCAATGAAATGCCTGGAAGATCATCATCATCATGATGAAGAAGAAGATCGTAATGTTGGCGGTGGTGGTGGTGGTGGTGGTGTTGCTGGTGCTGCTGCTGATGTTGCTGATGGTGATGACGACGCAGATGTAGACGCACTGAAAGCAAACGTTACGCTTGGTTAAAGATCATTACCGGCAGCAACAACAGCAGCAGCAGCAACAACAGCAACAATGTCAGCGACAGCGACAACAAACGACAACGGGGCGTCGTCAGCATTGCCAAGGGGCAATGAAAAGACCCAGACCAAGACCCAGACCCAGACCGAGACCCAGGGACAGAGCCGAGACAGCAGCGAGCCTCGGCCCAAACGATGGCGACCAGCAGCATACTTGTCGATACCCTGTACAAGTGCAAGCAATGGGTATGATGAGCTATGTAGCCAACTGTTGCTTGCCGAAGAAACTCCGAGACTTGACCCAAGAGAGAGAGAGAGAGAGAGAGAGGGAGAGATAAGATGAGAGAGTTCACTTTAGCTATAGGGTATCTTGTCGTCTATCATCTTTATATGTTAGCCAGTGCACTTTTTGTGCAGCGCATCCCGAAAACTCATCAAAATTGAGAGGAGAGTTCAGGGCTGAGCGCTGAGTGTCGACCACAATGGAATTGCAGCTAAGCAAAGCTGCACCGCTGACTGGCGTTTACCAACACTGCCAATGGCTGTGAGTAGCGCTGAGAGAGGTCGGCGGGCGGCGTGCCAATGGTAAATGGTAACTGGTAAAAAAAAAGTAAAAATGGGCTGCTGTTGACTGCGTCTCTCAACGGCTCAACGATTTTTGACCAAGAGCAGGAGCCGGAGTCAGAGCCAGAGCCAGAGTCAGAGCAGCGTCGACTCGACCTCTTGGCGGGCGGCTGCGAGGCAGTCAGGCAGATCAGCGCGCACGCCAGCGTCCGTAGACCAGACTCAACAAATATATGTATGTGTATATATGTAGTATGTGGAGGCCCCGCATAGACCCCTATAGGCTTTATGGCCCCTGGCACAAGATGACGGATGTTCTCGCTCTCTGCCTGCCATCATTATCTGCAGCTTCTATTCTCTGCCTCTCTCTCTCTCTCTCTCTCTCTCTCTCTCTCTCTTTTCTGCTTTAGCTTTACATTCTGTTTCTCCCATTTCTGCTTCAGAGTCTGGCTCCGTTTTTTCTTGTTTTACATCAATGATCACTGAACCGTTTACGTTTTTGAACTGTTTCAAGGTCTGCTCCAGTCTGTCTTATTTCTCTCTCTCTCTCTCTCTCTCTATCGTATGCTCTGCAGGGGAGTTGTAGGTGAGCATATTCAGCTCTCTAACTTCTCTCTTGCCATATTCCCGCTCATTTAGAAAAACTGTAAGCAGAGTATTGTGCAGTCGGTTAGACTCGAACTTCTTGTCTTAAGCTCTTGTCCTCCTCTCCTCTCCTCTCCTCTCCTCTCCTCTCCTCTTCTCCTCCTTCTCGTTCCTCTGCCTCTCCTCAGCTGTTCCGCTGTAGTTCTGCTGAGCGCACTCTTCTAATTTTCTGTTCGTACACAGTGGCTGGCTGGTTCGCCTCTCTTTGCGCTTCTCAGTCGTCGCTAAGCTGAAACTTTCTTTCGCATTGGAAAGTGCCATTTGCTGAACCGTGTTAAACTGTGCTAAACGCCGCTCCAAAGTTCAGTTGTGGCCGCCTTTTCTGATTGATTAGCGGTCCCGCTGGCCACTGGGTGGCTCCATTGACCACTCGCTGTGGGTGGGTCGTGTGGCAAGTGCAGCAGCTGCCACAGCCAGCACCAGCAGCAGCGGCAACGGCAACGGCAACGGCAACGGCAGCTGCCAGAGCCACAGTTAGTTACCCCCGCAATGTTGCAGTTACAATTGTTGTTGCGGCAGGTGTTGCAACATCGTCGCCCCTGCCCCGCGCTCTGCCCCTGTCCGTGTCTTAGTTCCCTCTTCGGACTCGTGCTCATATTTGTTATAGCAGCTCCTCTCCCCTCGCCCTGCCACTTGGCGGACTGCGACGTCTTCGTCTCACGTGCATTTTACATGGCATGCGATCACGACGAACTTAATGAGCGGCAACGTAATTGCTTCTTAATGGAAATTGGGCAAAAGGAAACTCGCAATGGAAATGAAAATGAAAACGAAAATGTGTAGGAAAATGTGCAAGGCGACAGCGACAGCGACAGCGACTGCAACTGCAACTGCAACTGCCAGAGCCGCGCCCAAGCGATCTAACGACTAAGAACTTCTTGTCGGCAAAACCGAAAGTGAACTGAAAACGGAACGGAACCGGAAAACCAGCTCAAAAGTTCAGCTTGATGTTATGATGGATTGTCTATGGAGAAACATTTGATGCGCTCATCTAGGGAAATCAAGCGGAAGCAAATGCGATCAAGCTGCAAAAGCTGGCTTAATGTTAACGTGGCTTATCCTCAGGGCAAAAGGAACGGTGAGATGTGGTCAGATATGGTAAGATATGGTAAGATATGGTAAGATATATGGTAAGATATGGTAAGATATATGGTAAGATATATGGTAAGATATGGTAAGATATGGTAAGATATATGGTAAGATATGGTAAGATATTTGGTAAGATATGGCAAGATATGGTAAGATATGGTAAGATATAGCAAGATATGGTAAGATATGGTAATATATATGGTAAGATATGGACAGATATGGTAAGATATATGGAAAGGTATGGTAAGATATGGTGAGATATGGTAAGATATGGTAAGATATAGTGAAATATGGTAAGATATGGTAAGATATATGGTAAGATATGGTAAGATATGGTAAGATATGGTAAGATGTGGTAAGATATGGTAAGATATGGTAAGATATGGTAAAATATGGTAAGATATGGTAAGATATGGTAAGATATATGGTAAGATATGGTAAGATTTGGTAAGATATGGTAAGATATGGCAAGATATGGTAAAATATGGTAAGATATGGTAAGATATATAGTAAGATAATTGGTAAGATATGGTAAGATATGGTAAGATATGGTAAGATATATGGTAAGATATGGTAAGATTTGGTAAGATATGGTAAGATATGGCAAGATATGGTAAGATATGGTAAGATATGGTAAGATATGGTAAGATATGGTAAGATATATGGTAAGATATGGTAAGATTTGGTAAGATATGGTAAGATATGGCAAGATATGGTAAGATATATGGCAAGATATGGTAAGATATGGTAAGCTATATGGTAAGATATGGCAAGATATGGCAAGATATGGTAAGATATGGTAAGATATGGTAAGATATATGGTAAGATATGGTAAGATATGGTAAGATATATGGTAAGATATATGGTAAGATATGGTAAGATATGGTAAGATATGGTCAGAGTAACCCTCATGGACATTGCTATAGCGAAGCATATAGTCCAGCTCATGGTAAAACTCATTGTAAAGGTAAAGCAGCATTAGCTAAGGTAATCCTCATGGTAAACTTCATGGCAAGCCTCTAATATACAAATGATCAAAGAACTAAATTACTTTTCTATTACAAAGGAAATTTCCAAATATCCAAAGTAGCAGCTTCTGGCAAAGCACCCGCTTGGAGCTCATGTTAAATGATTGAACTTTGAAATAGTCATTGAGAACGTTTGATGAAATGAATATCTCTGGGAGGCGAGCGAACGCTATTGAAATACGAGTGTTTTGTGCCCCTTTGTTTTTGCACTTGAGCATTACGCAAGCTGTGGTACATGTGGCACATAAGAGACTTGTATAACACTCAACTATTTGAGGGTGTCTGTGTGTAGAGGGGGGGACAAAGAACTGAGTAGCTGAGCGGATTTGCCAGAGTCAGGCGTGTGTGTGGCACACATAGTGTGGCACGTAGCAGCAGATAAGTCTCCAAATTGGGTAACTATTCTAGAATAGAAAGAGAGAGAGAGAGGGATAAGGGAGAGAGTGAGAGAGAGAGAGAGAGGGATAAGGGAGAGAGTGAGAGAGGGGGAATGAGCTCTTCGGGCGCAGAGGCTGTGTATGGAGACAGTAGGGGCACTCCCCCGCTGTCTTCTTCGATGTAAGCCAATTGGCAACTAGAACTATATGGAAGATATATATGTATATCTTTGTCAGCTTTAGACAATATATCAATTATTCCTGTTTATAGCCTTCTGTGGACCTGCTCTTATAGACCTCCGCCTGTTGATCCTCTCCTCAGGTTGAGCTCATAGAATTCTTCTGTAGACCTGCTTGAGCTAACTTTCTCCTGTGGACCACTTCCAGCTGACCCTCTTCTGGAGAGCTCCTGCTAGGGACCTCTGCCTTCCTATTGAACTTCTCCTGTTGAGCTGCTCCTATAGACCTCATCATGCTGATCCCCTGGCCTAAAGTGCTGAAGTTCAAAAAGATGCTTTGGCCATGAATGAGTATCAAGCAGTCGGTCATGCCCGGCTGCAGCATTCTTATTTGCTTTGCTGCAGCGCACGTAAGCCAAAAACGAGCCTGGCCGATTGCAATCGAGACTCGAGCTACACAAGTACAAACAAATATTTATATATATACATATGTATGTATATATGTATATAGCATATATATATAGACAATCGATCGCTTATCGGCACTCAGCTGGGATTACAAACTTCAAATGCCTAATATATGGCATATATACTCTACATACATAATAGTTGGGCTCGTGCTTTGCCGATAAGCCGAGTGCAGCATGCCTCTGGCAGGGGCGGCGCTGACAGTAGGGAGGGGGGGGAGGGGGGGCTTCTCGAGCGCAAAAAGGGGGTTCGCTGCAATAGCGCAAAAACATTGAAAACTGAATTTGAACACGTCTTCCTGTTTTGACCAATTACGTAATGCCTTGAGAACCTGACGTGCGGCAGCTGAGTTTCAGATAACTCGCAACTGAAACAGCGTGGCACTGCTTGCCTAGCAGATACTTTAAGGTGAGCTGGAAGGCAAACTTGAATAAGCTCAAGCTGAGCAGATATGCTGAGAAGCTATATGCCAAACTTGCTGTGTCTATAGCTTTTAGTGTCTTCGAGTTATGTGCGTAGAAAAAGAGATGTTTTGATGCAAGTGGAAGGGGTAAGAAGCGAGCTTTGCTTATGACTATAGATCAGGAATCTATATATACATATATGCCCAATGGCATATCAGCTTCCTTCCTCTGTCTGTTACATACTCCGCCCCACAACCAATATACCCTGTTCAGCTATTCGCACTCGCTTCAGTTTACACAACAGAATGAAGCTATTTCGAATTGGATTCCAATTGGACATCGATGCAGTGGGATTGACAAGCGAAGCTCGTCTAACAACAATCAGCTCGCTCGCTCTGGCTCGCTTCCACTCTTTCCCTATAAACGCACGCACGCACACACAATCACGCCTTAAGTGGAACACAGTGCGAGATTAGAGTGTTATGCTAATACCTCTATATGCCATATATATATATATATATATATATATATATAGATGTATATATATGTATTTGCTCCACTGTAGGTGCTTTGGCTGAGTTAACGGTAATGCTATCAGCAAACAGTTTCATTGATTACACGCACACACTCACCCACACACACACACACATTCTCATTTGTTTTAGAATCTTGCGCAAGATGTGCGTCCAGCTGAAAAAGTACAGTTGCGTTGCAGTTGCAGCGCACAGACGTTCGTGCATGCCCTAACCTCACTTGATCCACCATCTGAAAATTGAGACTGAAATCAATATACGAATACACTAACAACGGGTACCTTAACTTTTAGCTGAGTGAGCTGCATAGCTGTAGCTATGTAGATCTAGCGCCTCTCTATGCGCATCTCATTATGTGCAGCATGAGAGAAAAACAGCTCAAGGCCTATCAATGGAGGCCCCACAGCAATTGTTAGTTGCCTTAAGCGTAAGTCAAGTCTAACATAAGTCGAATCGACGATTAGACGCCTCTCTATGCGATTCTCATTCGTTATTTGCCATCATAATTAAGTTCTTTAGAGCATACACTCTGCACCTTGGCTCTGCAGTCGCCCATTCCTCTCGATTCCATAGACCCGCGCCAGTCTGATAAATAATCGTTCGTTTGTTTCCATAATTGCGTCTATCACAAAAGAAACGAAGACGAAGCAGAGGCAGAGGCAGAGGCAGAGGCAGAGAACAGCCAAATATCAAAGTATCAAATACCAGAAGCCAATGGAACAGCAGCAGCTGAGAAATCACACCTCGGCGCTCTCTGTGTGTTTTTGAGTGTGGGTGCACTGCCACGCCCAGCTGCGCAGCTTCGCTAATCTTGTGACTCGCCGGAGGCGAAGGTGTGGGAGCGCGTGGGTCGAGGGGCGAGGCGGGGGCTGGTGCCTGTCGTCAGGTATTCGACGGTCGATTAGATAAGCGCCGCACATCAAAGGCGACAGAAACGATGGAGCAACTGCAATAATAACAAGAACACGCTCAAATAGACGAATGATGGACCACAAGATACCCTCTACGAAGAGCTCTAGGCAAGGGGCAGATGAAGAGCAAAAACTTGGCTCAAGTTGCTCAACTGGAGAGGGCTTGAGTTGGTCTTTAAGTTATACTCAGACTGCAACGAATATACCCGATTGACTTACAGGGTATAACTGCCAGCAGCAGCCGCAGCCGCAGCCGTTCAATCATTTGCTGCAAGATAAGCGACAAAGGAGCCACACGAAGCAACCAAAAGCTGACCAAAAAGCGCGTAGCCACAGACCTCCCCTCCCCCCTACCCAGCTCCCACTCCCCCCCTTAGGCGCGCCCCACCTGCATTTTGGCAGTGACAAAGCAAATGAAAAGCGAAGAGCAGCAACAATTGCTCGTGGCGGTTGCTGCTGTTGTTACGCGACGACAGCAGCAACAGCAGCAGCAGCAGCTACACGTACTTGCAGATACAGATACACACACACTCACACACACACACACACATACACACACACACGCGCGTAGACAGACGAGAGTGAGGGGCAAACATATTTTTAACTATTTATGGTTATTGCGCGTCGTTAGCGTGCTTTATTTTTAAAATAGACCAAAAAGAGCGACGCCAACGACGAAGGCGACGGCGAGGGCGAGGGCGACGGCGACGTAACGGGCAATGGAAATTGGGAAAATTTGTGAAAATGCCAAATGAAAGTCGAGGAAATTGTGTAGTGCAGCAATTAGGCAAGTGGCCTAAGGGGTCAAGGACGAAAGAGTGCGAGAGAGAGAGAGAGTATTCTCTGAGCAGAAAGAGTTAAAGACGTACATATGGATAGCACATTGGTGCACATTGGGACTAATCAATCAAATATGTATATATATTGTTATCGATAATTTATCGAATATGTAAAGTGAAGAAATATTATGCAAAGAGAATGGAAAACGCTTAACCATCAGAGAGAATCATACTTAATAATATAAGTTATTGACCAGTATCGGTTATCGTTATCGATAACAATTATACACTCTGTATATGTTTCGCCTGCAACATCATATATTTCCGATAGTTAGAAATATTTAAGATTAAGCGAACATCTGGTAATTTTTAATCGATAACTGGTTATCGATAAGACGCAAGACTTTTCAGGAAGCAGCTAAAAATAAGAAAAAAAATTAAATAATTATTAAAAAAAAAACTGAGTTTCGATTAGCCTTATTATCGATAGCGAACAATATAAATGATCGATTGCTGGTACTATCGATAACATATGTAGCTGTAAGCAAATGCTCCATTTCTTTGGCATCGCTTTACACGTATTTATTTATTTTCTATTTTTTCGAGCTGACAATTTCCCACTACAATCAACTTTCCCTTTACTTACAGCTTCATTATGGCCCCGCCCCACATCCCAGTGGGTTAGAACCAGCTCCAAAAAGACAAGCGAACAAGAAGAAGAAGAAGAAGCAGCCGCGAAAGAGGAGGAGGCGGAAAAACAATGAAAAAGAAAATGTCACTGATAGTTAATTAAAAAACAATTTAAACAAATTAGAGCTGAAGATGGAGACAAGCAGAAAACAACACGAATAAAACAAGCGACAGAGAAACAGCCAAAGAGTAAGAGAGAGAGAGAGAGAGAGGTGGGGAGAGGGCGGGTAGAAAAGATGACTACGAAAATAATATGTAAAACGTATTAACAAAACGTAAAACGCAAAAACCCGTAAAGCTGGTGACGAAAATTTTAACAAATTTTCCAAAAAAAAAAAAAATAAGAAAAGAAAAAAAAAGTAAAACAAAACAAGCAGCAGCAGAAGCAGCAGCAGCGACAACAAAAAGCCGCCACACGCTCATTACAATTCAATTGAAGTAGCGACAGCGACAGCGACGCAGCCGCTGACGTCGACGTCGACAAACTGACGACGACGACGACGACGACGACGCGTCGCGAGGCGCAGACACGTTCAACGACTTTGCCGAAGAAAAACCAAACAGCAGCAGCAACAACGACAACAACAACAACAGCTACTCAGGTGTAATCAAAGCGCATAGTCAGCCGCCGCAGCAGCAGAGAGCGCCAGAGAGCGCGTGTCGCACACTAGCGCACGCCGCTCACACAGATAAGCCACATAGATACGGCGCGGAGAGCGAGCGCGAGAGCGAGCGCTTCGTGCACATGCAAGAGAGCGACAGCGCTGCCGGCGTCGCCGTCGCCATCGACGTCGGCGTCGTCGCATCTTGCGCAGCAGGAATGCTGATAAATTGCCGCCTGGCAATTGGGCAAAGCGAGCGACGCTGACGTCGCAGCTGCTGCTTTTACTATTGCTGCTGCGCTGCTGCTGTTTCCTTCTCATTTCGTTTTGCTTCTGCTTCCTTTGACCGTTGAGATTTGTTCTGCTGTGTGTGTGTCTCTCTCGTGTACGTGTGTGAGCCAACCACAGCAGCCTCTCGGCTGCTGCTATCTCTGTCTCGGCGGCTGCTGCTGCGCAGGACCGACCATTTACAGTGCTGCGTATGTGTGTGTATGTGTGTGTGTGTCTGTCTGTCTGTATACATCTCTGCCAGCGCCGCGTGACTTGCGTTTTTGTGATTCGTTTGCTCTTTGGCGCTGCTCTTGGCCTCTGCTCAGCTCAGCTCTGCGCATTGATTTTTCTGCCCGGCCAGATACACAGCATAATGTGCGATTAGTCATTGCTCATGTACATAAGTATGCCTGCCTCTCTCTCTCTGTGTCTGTGTGTGTGTGTGTGTGTGTGTATATACAGTTGTATTTGTGTATGTAACGCACACGCCCGCATTTAGTCAACGAACCACAAAACAGACGCAGCCGCAGCCCCAGCTGCAGATACAATTTATCGATTTTGCTGCTGCTGCTGCTGCTGCTATTGTTATTGTTGTTGTTGTTGTTGTTGTTGTTGCTGCATCCAGCAGCAGGTTGTTGTCGTTGCTGTTGTTGTCAGATGAAATCATGCGGGCCAGCAACTGGCCAATGACAACAGCAGCAGCAGCAGCAGCAGCAACAACACCCGCAGCGCTGGGCGCTGCCTCATCCACCCCTATGTCAGTTAGACCCCCACCCCCACCCCCACCCCCCTCACAGCTCGCTGTTTTGGTTTGTTATGTACAATTCTCATGGTTTTCGGTTGCCAGGCAACACTTGTGTATCTGTATCTGCAAGATACACACACACACACACACACGCACACACACGCACTCACACACACATATATAGTATATATATATATATTCAACCCCCAGACAAAACGATGTTATCCCCATTTTTGGTGCACCCACCCAACCCACATTTAGCGGCTGTTGCGACTCTTCTTCAGTTGGTCAGGCTGTCGCGGGAAAGAGACAGGGCTCTGTGATGAGAGATAGAGATGGAGATAGAGATAGAGATAGAGATGAGGATATACACTGGACAACATGAAGTGAACTCCATTTGCAAATGGAGCAAGAATTAGCATAGAAATCATATAACTTATCGGTTGTATATATAGTATATCAGATATATCAGATATATCTTAGTCAACCTTTTCGCTCAGTGTATGAATCAATATGGCTGCAGAGCGTAACAGTTATGATGGACAGCTCGAGTCGATTGTGCCGTTGTCGAGGCTTCTCCGGCTCTGGCTCCGGCTCTACGTCCGTTCGTCTCCGGAGGCAATGCTTATAAATTATGCGTGAGCTTTTTATTGATTCAGGATAAAGAAGTGGACGAGTGGACAATGGACGATGGGCGGTGGGTGTGGCAGCAGGAGAGACAGCATGGCCTAATGTGCCAACAATTGGACAATTACATAATGAGTTTAACTGGAAGCAATTTACGAGCCAAATGCGAGAGAGAGAGAGAGGGAGAGAGGGAGAGAGAGAGAGACATACATGATAGCGTCATTTGGTCAACTAGCTGAGAAAGAGAGAGAGAGAGAGGGAGAGAGGCAGCTAGAAAGAGAGATATGCCCATATACATAAGTATAGAGCTAGAGAAAGAGACAGAGAGAGAGCGAGCAGTTGCATATCTCTATCAGAGAGAGAGAGAGAGAGAGAGAGAGAGATAGTGGACTACATTTTGGCACTGATAGCCAGCCAAGTACGTAAATACGTAAACGCCTCGAGCTGCCCCCTGTTGGTGAGTCATGCGCTGAGTCACAGGAAGCATGATCCCCAAAATGTGATCAGTGCCCGACTCAGACACACACGCACACACACACAGAGAGAGAGAGAGAGAGACATCTATATAGACTTTGGGAGAGCTAGTTGGCGATATCACGCGCCGCTCGCTGGGCTTAAAAATCGTTTACAGCGTCTTTACGGCTAAGGCCCGGGCACGGACGGAGAGATACGAGATACTTTTGTTATTTTTCCTGTTTTTGGGCTTTGCAAGGCTCAACTCTAGGTGACAACACCCTCCCTCCATCTCTCTCTCTCTCTCTCTCTCTCTCTCTCTCGCTCTGTCTCTATTACAAATAGTGAAACGCTGAAATGCTATTGCCTATCTTGGTCACAATAATAATATCTGTTATCTGGTCGGGGCCCATAGATCGATAGATCGTGTTCGCTTTATGGCAGCAGCTGCCTCTTACGAACACACAGATAATCGTGCACTGCACTGCGACAAATTGAGGCAGACGTATTCCTTGTAATTCAATTCGATATTTATCGATTTATGAACTGTTCCTTAGATAGTTTGATTCATACATATAAAACTAGCAGATATTTCATATAGTACATTAGCATATGGCTATTTTGTAGATTTTGCGTGTATAGTCAATTTTCGTATTTGATCGAGTTATCGATAACTTCATTAGTTAAGCAAACTGTTACCTATTGATATGCATTTAAATCGATAAGTATCTATAGTAACTGCATTATACATATCTAGTTATATTCTCTATTTGGTAATAATAATATTTATTGATATAGAGAAATCGATATTTATCGAACTTTATGCACTCAACATGCAGCGTTATTTTGGGCATTTTATGAATCTTTATTCATTTTCCTTTTACATTACCTATTTTGGTTTTACAGTATAGCTATATGCAATAATCGATACTTATCGATATACACTTTTATTCATATTCGAGCAAAAGATCGCTTATAACAGGTATATTTATGTGTACAGTCTCTGGCATATTTATCGATCACATAATTTTTGTCAGTGTAGCATTATAAACTCGTATAAACAAGTGGAAAATAGTGCGGGCGTCATAAAATTGGCAAAAGGCGGGGTGCCCGGAGCAGAGAACAGAGAGCAGAGAGGAGCGCGCAGAGCAGATAGACGCAACGGCAGAATGCATTAGAAATTGTTTATACAACGCTCCCCATACATACATATATATCGTGGCCATATAATCGGGCACGTGACACGATTTTGCAGGCCAATCAATTGGGCGCTACGCGTCTTAAAATTGAGAACGCAAAGAGTCGAAGTGGCAATGGGCAGCGGGCAGCGAGCAGCGAGCAGCGGGCAGCCAATGGGGGCCCCAAACAATAAAGATAAAACCAAGGGAACGGAATCCGGAATCGGACCCAACGATATCGAAGCGCAAACTAACGTCTTAATGCAATTGCCAGATAGGAAATACAACTACAGCTATGCCTATAGAGATATATTGGGTCTAAGGTTCGATCATTTGGCCAGATCTGTGCACTCTGCCTCCGATATGAACCTGGGGAGTGGGCGGGTCCAAGGCGGCAAAATTTTGGAACTTCAAGCGTATTTCGAGCAACAGCCCCCCGGACTTATCGCTAATGATGATGGATCGTGAATTTGAGATGATCGATGATTTTGCCAGGCGATAAGCGAGCGGAACGGAAACTCGCTCGACGTGCACTCGAACTGGGCCCGCGCGCGGGGCGGCCAAATAGAGCGGGGTTACGTGTGTGTGCGCTCTTGAGATTTAAGCCGACGACAGCGACGAGAAAGAGATAGAGCTGCAGCAACGGAAGGGGCGGAGCAAGAGGAGGAGGCGTAAGGCGTAAGGCGATGTTGATGATGGCTGCGCGTCGCCTGATATCAGGGCCACAATTGGAATTTGTTGTCATTGAGGTTTTTCGGTGTGTTTAACAATAATTTCATATAGATATATACACTGGGCGAGCGAGTATTCCAGATCAGCTATGAACTATGTGTATATGAGTGGTATATATAGTATCTATACAATGGATACTATGGATAGTATCTGTGGTATGCTATGGATACTATGGATAGTATCTGTGGTAAGCTTTGGATAGTATGGATAGTATCTGTGGTATCATAGTATCTATAGTATCTATAGTATCTTTAGTATCTATAGTATCTATAGTATCTGTAGTATCTGTAGTATCTATAGTATCTATAGTATATATATTATATATATTATATATATTATCTATAGTATCTATAGTATCTATGGTATCTATAGTATCTATAGTATCTATGATATCTATAGTATCTTTAGTATCTATAGTATCTCTAGTATCTATAGTATCTATAGTATCTATAGTATATATATTATATATATTATATATATTATATATATTATCTATAGTATCTATAGTATCTATGGTATCTATAGTATCTATGGTATCTATAGTATCTATAGTATCTATAGTATCTATAGTATCTATAGTATCTTTAGTATCTATAGTATCTATAGTATCTATAGTATCTATAGTATCTATAGTATATATATTATATATATTATATATATTATCTATAGTATCTATGGTATCTATAGTATCTATGGTATCTATAGTATCTATAGTATCTATAGTATCTATGATATCTATAGTATCTATAGTATCTATAGTATCTTTAGTATCTATAGTATCTATAGTATCTATAGTATATATATTATATATATTATATATATTATATATATTATCTATAGTATCTATAGTATCTATGGTATCTATAGTATCTATGGTATCTATAGTATCTATAGTATCTATAGTATCTATGATATCTATAGTATCTATAGTATCTATAGTATCTATAGTATCTCTAGTATCTATAGTATCTATAGTATCTATAGTATATATATTATATATATTATATATATTATCTATAGTATCTATAGTATCTATGGTATCTATAGTATCTATGGTATCTATAGTATCTATAGTATCTATAGTACATATAGTCTCTATAGTATCTATAGTATCTATGGTATCTATAGTATCTATGTTATCTATAGTATCTATAGTACTTATAGTATCTATAGTATCTATGCTATGTATACTATATATATGTCTGTTATACCTCTGTTAGGGTATTCAGCTCTGTCATTCGTCAAATCGTTTATTTTTTCTATATATTTTGTGTGGCTTTTCTTTAAGAATCAAATTGAATCGCGTCAGCCAGAGACGTTTGCTCACCCGTTATCTATTTATTCTTGATATTGTTACCTACTTACATAAACACACACACACACACACACACACACACACAGACAGATATAGACAGCTATACATGTGTACATAGGTGTGTTTCGACTTTGGCTTATTGTCCGCTGTTCGATACGATTTGTCTTTCGGTTTGAATTTGTTATTGTCGCAGCTCCCTCTGTTGCTGACTCCTCTCTCTCTCTCTCTCTCTCTCTCTCTCTCTCTTTCTTTCTCTCTTTACCGTTTCTTCTCATATTATCGATTTAGTCATTATCTTATCTGCATCTCAATTTGCTTTACTCCTTTCATCTTCTGCAACACTTTCTTCTCTTCTCTTTACTTTCCCCCATCCTTAACTGTTTGAAAGTCCTTCATAAATCCTATCCCCTCTCATCTTCCCTTATCCTTCTCCTACGTTCTCCATCTCATACTTAAACGTTAACTCTTCTGCCGTTTAGCTCTTCCCGCTTTTACAGCTACGCTTACCTAGCAGTCTCTTCTCTACCCCTGCACCCCCTCCACCCTCGCTTCACCCCCTCGCTGTAATGCTCTCATCAGCTTGTTTGCTTAGTCTACGTTTACGTTGCGCTCAATTTTGCGCCCCATGGCAAGTCGTGTGACCCAGCTACCTCCTCCAGCTCCAGCGAGAGCTCGTGCGGCTCTAACGGTTCGGATCGAACCACCGAGCACCACCGGGAACCACCCTCGCAACTGATTGAATATTCATGTGTTTGTTGTGTGTGCACCAAATAGTCATGGCAACTATCTTGACTTTTTTTATATATACATATATATATGTATCCCTATCTCTATCTGTATCTGTATCTACACACATGTCTCTATCTGTGTGTGTGTGTGTGCGTGGGTGTGTGGGTGCGTGTATTCCCTGTGCTAGGGACAACACATCAGGAAACAACGCGCAAACACGCGCTCTTAAATGCATCTGCGTGCGTTTATGTTTTGTTTTTTTTTTTTTTACCCGTCCGATTGCATTTTGAGCGGCTTTTGTGAGTTGATAGCACACGTAGATACCCTGTAAGTGCGAGAGTAGAAAGTATATGAGTCTAGGACTCGTGAGCATATCCTTTGCTATACACAGAGAGAGAGAGAGAGAGAGAGAGAGAGGGAGAAGTTGAAGCCAACTAAGCTCTAGGTATATCTATAGCCTAGCACAGCCCTATAGACCCAAATACCACCCAACATTCAGTCCTCTCAGTTGAGTCAGGGTAGCTGGCAGTCGTGCATGCCCGCCTAGAGCGCACTATTACTACAGTTTCGCTTTGTTTTTTATCAGGCAACTAAAATATTTGCTTACAGCCGAGACTCATCAGTTGCCTCAGAGGAAGTGCGCTAAAAAGGGCGCATGCAGCCGGCCAAGAGCAGAAGGAGAAGGAGCAGGAGCAGGAGATAGAGGAGGAGGAGGCGGAGGAGTAGGAGGAGGAGCAGCAGTTGCCTGGTTATCTGAGTGGCTGCTGTTGGTGGTTGTCTCTGTCCCTCGATATATATTCAAATGTAACCGAAACTGGCTGAGGAATATCCGTTGTATCTTTTATTTGAACTGATTAAACTGTTGACACAGCGACGACAGCGACGACAGCAACGACAGAGATGCCCTTCGAGACCAGCACACACACACACACACACACACACACACAACACACGTAGTGGCACACGCACACCTTGTTGTCAGTTTGCCAGGTAATCAATACCCAAAATGCCACGCAACGCACCTCTATTTGCACTCAGATGAGTTTTCTGTTTTAATTTTTTGGTTTTTGTTTTTGTTTTTTTTTTTTTGGGAGAGTTTTGCAACTGGCAACTGTTTGGCTGTTGCCAAGGCGAAGCCTAGTCTTAAATGGACTCAATCAGGAAACACTTAAGCTTTCTCTATATGATTCTGTACTAGGTGGCTCTAGGCTCGACTCCTTGCTTGTAGACCTTCCTTCTTCATACCTTTCTGCTCTTCTTTTCGTTGCATTAGATTTAGTTTCGCCTTCTTTCTTTTTGTTTCCTAATCGTTTTTCCTTCCTTTATCCTTCCAGCTTCCTTCACTGATTCCTCCTCCTTTCGACTTCTTCTTTCATATTCTTTTTTCTTCTCCTTCTTTCTTTAATTCACTCTTCTTCTTCTTTCTTCTTCTTCTTTCTTCTACTTCTTTCTTTTTCTTCTTTCTTGTTCATTCTTCTTTTTCTCCTTCTTCTTCTTCTTCTTCTTGTTTTCCTTCTTCTCCTTTTTCTCCTTCTTCTTTCATCTTCTCCTTCTTCTTCTTCTTTCCTCCTCTTCATTGTTCTTTTTCTCCTTCCTCTTCTTTCTTCTTCTCCTTCTTTCTTCTTCTTCTTCATTCTTCTTCTTCTTCTTCTTCTTCATTCTTCTTCTAATTATTTCTTCTTCTCCTTCTTCTTCTTCTTTCTTCGTCTTCTCCTTCTTATTCTTCTTCTTTCTTCTTCTTCTCCTCCTTTCTTCTTTCTTCCTCCTTCCTTTCTTGCCACTCTTTCTTCATTCATTCCTTCCTTTTTCCTTTCTTTTTCCCCATTTTCCATTTCTGCCCTCACTCTCCTTCCTTCCTTACTTGATCCTTCCGCACTCCTGCCTACCACCTTCTTTCCTTCTCCGTTCTCCTAGCTTTTCTGCCTTCCTCTTTCATCCTGCTTCTCTTTTATTTCTTTTAACATTACGTCTGTAAGCTCTCTTAGCTCTTCCTCAGGCAGTCACCCCGCAACATATGACTCCACAGACACAGCTTTCCCCTCCACAAGGACATTCGCATACCCTGCAAAGCTGTCTATTTATAGCCCAGTATGCATATGTGGCTGCCAGCTGAAGACTAACTGGAGTCCTTATGATAATTATATGGGCAACTGCGTTTTATAGTTCAACAAACTGAGTAGCAGCAGCAGCAGCAGCAGCAGCAGGGAGCATTGATCCTTCGCCTAGCCATACAGGCAGACGGACTGACCGACCGGCAGGTCCGGCGTCCTGTGGCAGCAGTTGAATGAACGCCGCCGCCGCAACTGAAACAATGAGGGATGTGTGGATGATGGCAACAGCAGCTTCTTAGCTACCCCCTCCTGCTCCCGCTATTTCTACTTTGTACCTGTTTCCAACTGTCTCCTTGCTCTGGCGACGTCTTCTGTGTGTGTGTGTGTGTGTGTTTTTTTGCCCTCGCTTCGCTTTCGGTTATAGTTTTTTGTGCTGTGACGCTCGACACACGTTTTGCATTACACTCGAGCGCACACAGCAGTCAGCGGAGCAACCCCTGGCTAGAGACAATTGGCTGTGGCTGCAGTTGCAGCAAGGTGCATCCTTGCAGCATGATCGTCATGATGAGCATCGGGGCATCATCATTAGGCGCTGCACCTGTCATTGCGGTAGCCGCGGCTCCGTTGCTCGCCAGCTCGCCAGCTCGCCAGCTTGGCCAAGATCAAGCGTCAACGGATCATTGTGCGGCATCAAATTACGCTGGCCCCGTCCCTGCTTGCAGGTCCTGGAGCCAGCCAGCCAGCCAGCCAGCCCCTGACACATTTCACAGAATCGTTGCTGTTCGAGAGCAGCAGAGGGTAGCACGATGGCCGAGTAGGGGCCGTTGGATAAAAGTGTTTAATCAAGTGGAAGGCGGCAGTTAAACTGGGACAGGACAGGAGAAGCAGTTGCACTCGCAGTCGCACTCGCTGTCGCAGTCGCAGTCGCAGCAACTCCTTCTGCGACAGTTTCAGTTCCAGTTGGAGCGACGTCCTGTTCGCATTTCGTAATATGAGACTCGCATCGGAAGTCGGAAACGTTGCGCTCTTGTAATGCTTGATTGGACTTTGCACTTGGATGCCAGCGGAGTGGATAGTGGAGAGTGGGGAGTGGAGAAAGGACGAGCGCTTCCTCAGGGAAGCTTTACAAGGCATACGCATATCCCATGTCACACGCCAGCTGAGTCTGCTCTCCAGACACACACTGGACACTCGAGCAGAGCTCAATCCCAGTCAATGATTGACGACCCAGAGGCTCGAGGCATACACCAAATTCCAGGAGTTAGGGATTAGGTGAAATTTTCCTATGGGAAACTTTCTTGCCCGAGTCCGTTTCCCCTTCCTCTGTTCTCAGTGCTGCAACCGTTCGTTTGGTAGCATCAATTTGGAACTGGCCATTTGTGGCCTGTTTGTAACTGTAGATGAGTTCTTCGATTGGGTTCGCATTGCTGGGCCATCAATCATTGGCTAATTTCTACAATTATCATAATGAAACCGCGTTGAATCGTTCATTTTTTGTGTCTTTTGTCTTTAGTTTTTGGGTCAGAATCGTGTGCAGACAACTTTCACGGTCCACCAGTTCGTTGACCATAGTGTCCGACGTCCACGGGCCCATCCGCATGCCCATACCCATAACTATGCACATGCCCCTGTGCCCATACCCATACCCATACCCATACCCATACCCATACATATCTATGCATGCTTAATTTCTCCGACTTCGTCTCGCATAATGAATTTATTATTAAACAAATCTCAAACGCGCCACACACACACACACACACTACAGCAAGTACATATAATTTTTTAATAATGCATAGTTTGTCAATAAATTTCTTTTATGATGATGGGGCGACCGTCCCCACAGAGCGACTCGACTTTGTCGCCATGTTCGCTTGGGGGCATCGTTCAGCGATGGAAGCGATGAGAGGTCTTAAGCTCTAACCTTGGGCATCTCACTTTACTACCTAGAGTTAGTTGAGTAACTAAGGTGGATGATGGGCTGGTCGATATGCGATATATATTGAAATATGTCATTTATCGATACTTGTTATCGATCAACATTGATGCTGATTTACGTTTTAATGTATGTCTATGAAGAAGCATAGCCTATTGCAGTTCGCTGACTATCCATATCGAACCACTTCAATATCGATAGTTTTTCCAATCGATTAACTTGAATTCATTTAACTACTTTGCTTTCAAAGCTATTCTACAGTATAGCTATAGGTATATGTGATACGAACTAGAAGGCTTTCCTCAATCTTCCCTCAACACAAAATGCATAGTTATCGATAAGTAATCGGTAACAAAACCAACTCATTTCAGTCAGTTATCGAACTGAACACCTGAGACTTAATAGTCTGAGAACAATCAAAGATCAAACTTGTTTATCTTTCCATCTTACGCAATCGATACTTATCGATAACAATAAGAGTTAGAGAATACGTTTCGTCGTTATGCTGGGCTGATCGCTTTCCATTCTGGTTTTCTCAATGCGCTGCTGGGAGACGCGTCGGGCACGATTTCCAAATACATTAACATTGCGATGGGTGCACGATGGGCATGGGTCTGGGGTCTGCGGGTCTGCGAGTCTAGGGTCCGGGGTCCGGGGTCTGCGGGTCGCGGGTCCGAGCTCTGCCGATCCGCAATTCACGATCGACAATGGCTGCTATGGCTATGGCTATGGCTATGGCTGCTGGCCGCCGGTCTTCAAACGCCGCGCCAAATACGAAATCACATCCAAAAAGCAACAACAACAACAACAACAACAACATCGAGCTCAGCTCGTTAAAGAGCAACAACAACAACAATTCGAATCTTACGGCTCAATAAAAGAAAATGTGCGGCAACGTTTATGGTCGTGCCCCCGGGGGCCCCCTAACTTGGTGATTCTTCATTAAAGATTCATGATGTGTGTTTTCTTTCCATCGAACGTACGCCATATGCCAAGCGGCGGGCCCCAAGCGCTGGCCATTAACCAACAGCTCCAACGGCTCCAACTGCAACCACTTGACGGTCTCCAAACCCGATTCGTTGGCGGTGGCTGCTGCTGCTGCTGCTGCTGCTGCTGCGCCGCCAATCTTCAATGAGTGATGGCCACTGAGGCAGCCAAAGCCAACCAAAATCAAAAGCCCAAGGCCCAAACCAAGAGCGCTCTTCGACAGCAGACCACACTGCGAGATACCCTGTACAATGAGCTGTATCTGTATCTGCATCTGTATCTGTATCTGTATCTGTATCTGTATCTGTATCTGTATCTGTATCTGTATCTGTATCTGTATCTGTACCTGTACCTGTATCTGTATCTGTATCTGTATCTGTATCTGTATCTGTACCTGTACCTGTATCTGTATCTGTATCTGTATCTGTATCTGTATCTGTATCTGTATCTGTATCTGTATCTGTATCTGTATCTGTATCTGTATCTGTATCTGTATCTGTATCTGTATCTGTATCTGTATCTGTATCTGTATCTGTATCTGTATCTGTATCTGTATCTGTATCTGTATCTGTATCTGTATCTGTATCTGTATCTGTATCTGTACCTGTATCTGTATCTGTATCTGTATCTGTATCTGTATCTGTATCTGTATCTGTATCTGTATCTGTATCTGTATCTGTATCTGTATCTGTATCTGTATCTGTATCTGTATCTGTATCTGTATCTGTATCTGTATCTGTATCTGTATCTGTATCTGTATCTGTATCTGTATCTGTATCTGTATCTGTATCTGTATCTGTATCTGTATCTGTATCTGTATCTGTATCTGTATCTGTATCTGTATCTGTATCTGTATCTGTATCTGTATCTGTATCTGTATCTGTATCTGTATCTGTATCTGTATCTGTATCTGTATCTGTATCTGTATCTGTATCTGTATCTGTATCTGTATCTGTATCTGTATCTGTGTCTGTATCTATCTAATCTCTTGCAGTCTAGCATACCCCATCTGCTCAACAATGCAGGGTATCTTGAAGGCAGTGACAACGACTTTCTTTTTGACCAAATTGTCGCCGCTGTCAAGATCCAACACAGGGGGCAGCCCTTCTATGGACTGGGCCTCTATCTCTGTCTCTCTCCCTCTCTCTTTCTCTCTCTCTCTCTCTCTCTGTCTCTTTGGGAGTGGGAGCGACAGATAGACAGACGGACAAACTTATGGCCGATGGCCGATGCCTGTTCAATGGCTGTGAAGAGCTCTGCAGAGCGCGCTTTGGCTTTGGCTTTGTCTGATTGGCTTTGGCTGCGAGTTGGAATTGGAATTGGAATTGAAATTGGATGTTGGCACTTGACGCAATGGCTGGGAGGGAGGGAGAGGGGAGTGGTTGTGGGAGGGGTGGCACTGAGACAGAGACAGAGACTGAAACTGAGACTGAGGCCTCGGGGCCGTTGTAGGCCGTTGGCCTAAAATAATAAGAAAATTTCTATATTAAAATGCTGCGCCATGCCTCAGCCTCGCACGCAGCAGCAACAGCAGCAACAGTTGCTGCTGTTGTTGTGGCCAGTGGTTGCTGCCTTTTGTAAATCTTCAGTTGGCTGTGTCGAGATCTTGCCTAATTGCCCGCACTGAATATATAATGGACATGATGATGATAGAGTCGACAGGGTATACGCCACGGCCTATCAGCGCCGGTCAAACGGAAGTCGTTAGCCAGAGGCAGGTAGTGAGTGGATGGATGTGTGGTGCTGGTCCTGGGCCGCGCAATGACATCTTTATCGAAGGTCATGGCCTGCATTTACATGGACATGGCACAGGAAGCACTTCCCATCTGACTATTTTTTTGGCTGCACTTAAGCCCAAAACAAATGCCAGATAAATCGAATGGAACGGAAACTCGATTAGCTTCAGGCAATTGGCAATTTTGTAAATTTCTCGTTTCATTTGGGTTTCGGTTTCGGTTTTTATTTGTATTTTCATTTCATTTCATTTCATTTGAGCTCTGCATATTTTAAGTGTTCATACAACCTTCCAGGAGCCGAGACAACAGAGAGACGGAGTGGAGCAGACTGGGGAGGGGCGAGATGGCGGTATCATTGCGTATCTCCATAGGGCAAAGTGACATCGACAGCGACAGCGACTCATTTGCATAGATCAGCAGCAGGCAACACGCGATACAATTGACGAAATGACAAGGCGGCGCGGAGCGAAGGGACGGCGCACTAGAGATGAGCACAGTGTTGTAAAAGCTGCGATTAAAGTACCAGAAATTTAGAGTTTGATCAACTGATATGAAATAGGAAATATTTAGATTTGCTGTTTAGGTTTAGGTACATAAAACTAGAATTATGTGACCAGTTTAGTGTTGGAAAATGCACGCAGATTATGTAAAATATGTATTATAGCATTAACTAATACTTGATTTAGTTTATATATATATTTTTACTAGATTATTCAAAGCAAAGTCTTATTAAAATAAATTTTTAAAATATTTTTAAATTTTAGAATTATTTTTTAAACTAAAATTAAAAAAAATTTTTTTGCGCATAAAAAAGTGTTAAAAATGTGTACTAAAATATATTTAAATATTTATAAAATTTCAAAAAAATATGTTTAAATGAAAATGCATTAAAAAAGTATATATATAGATTTTTAGTATTATTTTTATTAATATTAAAATAATAATAATTCATATTTTTAATATTAAAATAAAAATTAATTTTTTAGTATTATTATTATTTTTATTATTGATATAAATATTAGTTTAAATTATATTATTTTTTTTTAGTATTATTATTTTTTTATTATTATTAATTTTAAAATAATAATAATTTTAATGTTTTTTAAATAAAAATAAAAATAAAAATATATAAAAAATTAACAAAATTTTTAATATTTTTTTATATTTTTGTAAATTTTATTTCTATATAAGTATATATAATATTACAAAATCGAGGACTTGCAGTTTCACTTCGTCCAAATAGTTTTGACACGCGCCCATCTCTAATAGTCAAGAATTCGCAATTTCGTTACCACTCTGTCTAGCTCCCTCTCTCTCTCTCTCTCTCTCTCTCCCTCTCCCTCTCTCCTCTCTCTCCTGTGGCTCTCTGTGGCTGCTCTTTAGGCCTGAAATCTGTTTGTGCGCATACATTTTGATACATTTGCTTTTGTTTTTCAAATAGAATTATATTTTTTAATTTCCTTGTACGGGTCCAAGCCGTGGGCACTACGAAATGTATGCACATATGACATTGCTTGATAGCTGTCTTAATATATGTATTATAACTAAGTATCTCTAGTACCTCTATCACCTGCAGCCCTCCTGCTCTCTCGCCCTGTCTCTCTCTCTCTCTCTCTCTCTCTCTCTCTCTCTGTTTTTCTACCTCTCTGAGTCCATTTGTCTATCTGCCTATCTTTAGACTCATCAATATTCAACGCATTACAATTGCAATAAGTTGCCACAATCCGATCCACAATGCGATCCGTTGAAATCATCAGCCCATCACATACGGATTTTTATGCTGATTTTGACCCAATTGAACCCGAGCCCGAGCAGCCAGGCCCCATTAATACGCAGCGTAATGCGTCAGCTTAAGTACATTTCGTTGATGTTGTCGTCGTCGTCGTCAATCGCCAACAAACGACACGCGACATGTGATCGCACAGCAGTGCGTGACCAGATCTGGAATATCTACAAAATCTAATTAATTAATATCATTTCTATACAGATCGTGGACTAAGTTTCTTTCTGATCTTTGGTCTCAGAAGTCTTCAGCCGATCTTCAGAAAGTCAGCTTCAGTTTATCGATTCTCGATCAGTTAGTGATCAGCTAGTGATCAGTTAGTGATCAGCTAGTGATCAGCTAGTGATCAGCTAGTGATCAGCTAGTGACCAGCTAGTGATCAGCTAGTGATCAGCTAGTGATCAGCTAGTGATCAGCTAGTGATCAGCTAGTGATCAGCTAGTGATCAGCTAGTGATCAGCTAGTGATCAGCTAGTGATCAGCTAGTGATCAGCTAGTGATCAGCTAGTGATCAGCTAGTGATCAGCTAGTGATCAGCTAGTGATCAGCTAGTGATCAGCTAGTGATCAGCTAGTGATCAGCTAGTGATCAGCTAGTGATCAGCTAGTGATCAGCTAGTGATCAGCTAGTGATCAGCTAGTGATCAGCTAGTGATCAGCTAGTGATCAGCTAGTGATCAGCTAGTGATCAGCTAGTGATCAGCTAGTGATCAGCTAGTGATCAGCTAGTGTTCAGCTAGTGATCAGCTAGTGATCAAGATATGATCAAGATATGCTGATCATGATCATGCTGAGCTAATATGAGTGTAAACTGATCTTTATGCTATAAAGTGATCATCATTATGGAGTGTGATGGTCAGAGATCAGCTTACATGATAATTACAATGTCTGATTCAGAGCGGTTTCAGAGATAGAGAGAAAGAGAGAGAGAGAGATCTACCCAGCATTCGCATGGATCTTCACAGTTCCAACTCGCTTCATTAACTAATCTTTCATCCCATCATTAAGTCCCGAGATCTCAGCTTCTCAGCTGATCAGCGCAGTGCAATTCCGAAGCTCTGTCTCAAAGACCCTTCGCGCTAAGGCCGATCTGTGCATATATTTGAGTGGGCCAAACAGGAACCAACAGGCCATAAAAGATGTTTTGGCCACGCAATCGGCGTGGCATGTGACAAGTTCCGGCCATAATGATGATCAACATCAGACGCAACATCTTTACGATCTGTACGAATATGGAGCATCGCAGAGAGAGAGGGAGAGAGGGAGAGTATAGAGAGATAAAGCACAACAAAGATGAAAATGCCGCCAAAGGCAAACAGAGACAGAGACAGAGACAGAGAGTGAGAGTGAGAGGAGACGGCGTCAAAGCTGGCAGCAGAGATGTTTAATATTTGCTCACAAGATGTTGATAGCGCAGTTGCCCAAGTTCTGGGCAAGCGAGACCAAAAGGCAGCCGACGCTGATCCTCAGGCTGTGATTGTGAGTGCAACTCCAAATTAGCCGGGCCACCCGTTTTGGGCCTGGCTTTGTGACGCCGCCGCCGCCGCCACCGCCGCCGTCGTTTTATGACTCAATCATCTTTCGGCAAACCGAAAATAATGACTGCGTGAGGAAAATGTCACCAGCTACCAAAGGGTTCGCTCGTTTTCCCTTCAGTTTATGATTTTTTTTTTTTTTGGTTTTTGGGTTTTCTTTGACCCTTGCGTCGCCTGTCTTTTGGGTGGTCCAGCCAACTAGATCATATTCTCTCCCCCCCTCGCTCTCTCTCTCTCTGTCTCCCTGTCTCTCTCTCGCTCTGAAACACTCTCGTTTTCGATTTCGCCCCCATTTCGAGCGAATCGCTGCGAATTGGTATGCAAAGTGTGCAGTCCGTCACAGCTACTTGGCTTAATTTGAAGCCGTTTCGTTTAATTGCTGGGCCACATTATGTGACAAGAAGCAGAGCAGAGCACTGAGGCCCACTGCCTCAGACACGCCCCCTGTCCGCCCTGCACACAAACACCGCCGCTGTCGTCGCCGTCGCCGTCGCCCACCCCCCACACGGCCCACAAGCCTTCGTCTTCGTTGATAATACGCCGCGGGGCAAATAACTCATGTAATAAAATGCCAAGAAACATGAACAGCCCCTGGAAGAGGACGGACGCCGCACACTCAAATACCCTAAAAATAAACAATAAAAAATAAAAAAAAAATAATCTTCATGCAGTTTTTGCTAAATGAGGGAAAAACAATAAAAAAAATTATTATTAATAAATAAAAATTAATTTTATGATTTAAAATTAAAAATTAATATTAAATAATTAAATACAAATTTAAAAAAAAATAAGGTTTGTTAAATAAAGAAAAAAATAATTATAAGAAAATTGTTATAAATAAATTTAAAATTAAATAAATTAATAAATTAAATAATTATATTAAAAAATATATATATAAATTGCAAATAAACTTAATATTTTAAAATACAAAAAAAAACCATTTAATGATTTTTTATCAATAAACGAAATTTTTAATTTTTTTTTTAGTAAAAAAAAATTTTTAATAAAATTTTTATTTTATTAATATTTTTGTTTTTTTTTTTGTTTTTAATGTTACCAATTTTATTTTTTTATTATTCTTTATTATTATTCTTTTATTTATTAATTTTTTTTATATATATATTTTTTAAATTTTTAAATAGAAATTTTTATTAAATTTTTAATTATTTATTGTTTTTTTTTTATTTAATTTATTTTTTAATTTTACTTTTTTATACCCTGCCCCACAAATCAACTCAAAGAACGAGTCGCACTTGCCACAGCTCTGCGGTTACCTTCGACATATTGAGTCGGGTAGTGCCCCTAATGGAAGACAGTGTACAACTGTCAAAGTCAGAGCCGCAAACGTTTTTGATAAAATAATTAAAATAAAATTAATCTCGTCGCTTCCCACGGTCTCGCAGCTCATTTGCTCCAGTTTTTCAGCGGAGACTGCATGGGGAGGTAGGGCAGTGAGGGGGGAGGGGGGGCGACTGGGGGCAGGCGCAGTGGCTCGAGTTTCCAGATAGTTTTCGAGAGCGACGAAAGAGTTGTTTGTGTCGACTGTGCGCCAACAATTGGCACAATGATTACAAATTTAATTTTATGCTAATTAGACAAAGCGCCCAGCGTTCGCTTCACCTCATTTTCACCGGCTCGAGCTCGAAATTCAGTTTGGGTTGGTCTCGGGTCTCGGGTCTTGGGTCTCGGGTAGCATTTTCCACTTTTCCAATTAGCATGCAGCGTATCGACTCGTATCGGCCATTTCTACATGGCTAAGTAGATAGTCAACTGGGTCTATGGCTGACTCGAGCCTTATCGCCCCCAGCCAAGTCTTATGCGCTCTTGTCACTCGGCTCTGCTCCAATTGCTCACAACATATTCCCATAGCACTTAGCGTATTAATTCCCATATTAGCCAACAGCATTTCTCTCTTAATTGTCGATTGCAGGCACACACATACGTATACACCTGGCTATATGTATTTCTCGAGACTTTCTTCAGGTTTACCAAGAATCCAACGATGCAAGCTTAAATCTATCGTATCATAACTGAAAATCGATTTCTGTTTAAATGCGCTGTTTATGCAGACCTCTCAGATGACCACAGCGCATACCCTGTAGATAGCGATGAAAGGGGTGTATTATGCAATGGTTTCTATATAACCAACAGCTGGAGAAGTAGAGCCTAAAGCTTAGCTGGGTTTGCATATCGATAAATATCGATAATTATAGATATGCGCTTAAGGAGAAGAAGAGATTATATATACTTATATCATGCAAAGCCTGATAATACGCCCACTCTCCACAAGCTAAATCTTGGATCTAGAAGCTTGATCTTTAGTATCGATATCATTTTATATCGATTAGATCAGAGACAGAGACTTTAAGCCCAAGCAGAAGAATCTTAACTCAAGCCGTATGCAGCTCCCTTCTCTCTCTCTCTCTCCCTCTCTCCCTTTCTCACTTTCTCTTACTTGAGAATCGCTGATATCGTTGATCCCACACCTTTTTTTGCCCCCGTGTTTGGAGAAAAACTATGGAAACCCTATGCTTGCAGATTCTCAGGCGAGTCTGCCTGGCACTGCGAGCTGAAGGAGATGAGCACGAAAAGGTATACAGACGGGCTTATCACTGGAGATCAGGTGTCGCTGCTAACTGACCACGAGGAAAAAAAATATGTACAAAATCAATACGACGACAAACAAAAAAAAAACTGTGAAACTGGCGACAATAAACGGAAACAATTAGGCAGCTGACTTCCTCAGGATGAGCCTCAATGAAACTGAGCACGTTTCGGTGGGTCCAGGTGTGGGGCGAGGGAGGGGATGTAGGGATGAACAGTGCTTGGTGTTGATCAGTCAATGCGAACGATCTTCGTCGAACGACGTTGGAGTGTTGAAGAAGATGGCCAACATTGGAGCCGTTGATAAGAGCCGGAGCACGGATGGAGGTTGACAAAGTGCGGGCGGGGGACGATCATACGATCATGCATACACAATGTGTATCATATTTCAACGACGGCGACGGCGACGCACCTGATGAGAAAACACAATGAGAGACGCGCTGAAGACCAAGGCAAGAGCAGCTCGTTGGGCAATCACTTGACCTCTTTCAGGATGTTGTTGTTGCTGCTGCTGTTGTTACTGTTGCAGCAGCAGCAGCAGCAACGGTACTGCTAAGGTTCAAGTGCGTATCTGCGCGTTGGCATTGCTTGTTGTGCATTCAGATACCCTGTACATGGCAAAAGTGTGCAAAAGGGTCGATGTGTGCAGAACTATAGTAACATAAGATATTTAGTATGTATACGCTGCAATTGCTAACGGAGATTCTGTTCATAGATACCCTGTATATACATATAAAGATACCCTGTAAATATTACAAACATATACATATATAACAGCTATATCCGTGTCATTATAGCATTATTAGTTACAGTAGTTCATCACTTGGGATCAACTTTCATTTGTTGCCTGTGTGCCTAGATACCCTGTAAATTCTGAACTGCTCTTCGCCAGACTTTGAATGAGAAAACCTCAGATAACGTTCTCCTATCATATGTTTTCGATTCTCGATAAATATCTCGTTCGGCTTATAGGGTATCTTGCAGTCGAGCACGCTCGTTTCGCGAACTCTCAGTTGCTGTGCGATTATGTCACGTTGTCAATGCCGCAACTCCGAATTCATATCAAAATCTAAATTCGAACACGAATCCCCGATACCAAATCTGAGTTGGAGTTCGAGTCCGAGTCCGAATCCGAGTCCGAATTCGAGTCCGAATCTGAGTCCGAATGTGAATGTCAGTTGGCGTGCGTATTGTGAGGGCCACTGCTGATCCGGCTGGCATATAAATAAGCCGAAAAGCCTCTGGCCCGGAGAAAGGGAGAGCAATAGAGGCCGATGGCATCCTCACGTATTACCCATAAAATACATTTTCGACCGAAATTCGGTTGCTGTTTGTTTTGTTCGTTTGTCAGCTTCGCTTCGCTTCGCTTCGCTGGTAGCTGTTTTGCCTCTTTAAGTGATTCCCACGAGACGCTACCGAGTGTAGGCGGTCGGCCGGCCGGCCGGCCGGCAGACAGATCTCCGGCCTCTGGCTGGGCCTAACGCATCGGAATCGGATGCACAGATGATGATCATCCACAGCAGAGCACAGCAGAGCGGGCCATTAGTATGCAGCTCAGGCCACGCGCTTGCTGGCCATTAAATTGTTGTGCGGAGACGCAACAGCAGCGACCTCAAAAATGGCAACGGCGACTATCATCAGCGTGCTTATGATGACAACGATAATCATGATCGGCGAGATCATCATCCTCTCCCGGCTCACATCAAGTACCAATTTAATGGCGCACAGACTCTCCCCCCTCCCGTTTGGCATTAGTATGCCAAGTGCAGCCCCATTGTGCCAGCTCGTCAAAAGGAAATGGCATCACATCGCTCTGGAGCAGAGGATCTGATGCTGCTCACCGCCCTCACACTCCCCCTCTCTCTCTCTCTGTGGCCTGCCCACGCCCACGTCTTGAGCTCTAAGCCAGACTGCGTTTTATGTTTGACACGTTTGACGCTTGGCGTGCTTTAAGTACCTCCAGATCCTCACTGATATATGCTTAATGCATTTCATGATCCAAGAACCGAATGGCCATAAACTCTGCCACTCTGCCAGCATGGGCCAGATCAACAGAGACCTTCATTATCTGCAGGAAAACAGGTAGAATCAGCTGAGAGATATATAGGAATACAGTCTATATATAAGATAGATGATCTATGATCTTCTATTAGAGTTTTATATAATAAATATCTTAAATAAAATATAATAATCGAATAGATATTCGATAAGAGTTCCAGATAAGCTGATAAGAACTTACTGAGCTTCATCTGATCTTCGACTCGAAACTCGAAAGATCTCTGGAACAGTGCCTCAAGTTGGTATGCAACAACTTCGCCTGACAGCGCAAGCCCAAGCTCCCTGAGAGATCTTGAGTCGTATAAATTTGTATGATCTTCAGTGATGATCGTTGGCTATGCTATGCATACGCAAAGCCTGCTCGAGGGCTAGGCATAATTTTGGAGTGCTTTGGGCAGGCAGCCAAATGCTCAATAGACCGATGATCATCTGAAAGAGCCTATTTAAAATTCTGAGAGCAAATCGGAGACCAGACAAAGGTCTATGGGCAGTGGGTAATGGATAATGGCTTGCCGCCAAAGTGCGGAGAAATTATCAAAGTGAAAGACGGGCCAGGCCAGCGAGAAGAAGAAGCAGAAGAAGCAGAAGAAGCAGAAGTAGAAAATGGACAAGAAGAAAGACAAAAGATAAGCACATTGTACGCCATATGGGTGGGGTGGCGTAGTGGGGCGTAAGCTACCAACTTTGCCTCTCAAAATGGACTTGGTGTGCGAGACAGAGAGAGAGAGATAGAGAGAGGGAGAGAGAAGGCATATGACAATGCGACAGGAAATGCTCTTTGCCGCGATCAATTTCCATAATTAAACGGACGCAGCTGAAGACATTGGCCACTTGTAGGTTAAATGGGTTTGTTGGCCCCGTCGCTAGCAGACTGCACACACCTATATATATACATATATCTGTATCTGTATCTGTTTACTATATATATGATATTAAATAATCGTTAATTGTTAATTGAATTGTCTGCGTTTTACTTTTGCACCATCAGCGCTCTAATAATTTCAACATTGATTCCATTGTATAGATTTTTAATTGAATTAGCTTTAAATCGAAGCAGTTAGAAGTGCTGAGTGGAGTATGCACGACTAAGAGATACCCATTCAATGTATATACCAGAACAAAGTTGAGTCTATAGAGCATAGTAGAGTATCTATAAGATAGATACAGATATATATACATATATCATTATATCAATATCATAGATCTTCCCCAGGTAAACTAGATCACATCATTATGAGCTACTAGCCTAAGAGGTATATATCCAATTGTATCTTTGATAGAGCTGGACTGCCTTGACTTAAGCAGAAGCAGCTCCCAATTTGTCGATTGCTTCGCTGCGTTTCTCAAGGCGATGACAGTGATTCACCTCGGAAACTGGCAGCTGGAACTGTTGTGTCCAACTGTTGTGTGTCTCAGCTGGGTGGGCGGATGTGCTCGCACAGGCGGTGCGCTTAGACGCCAGCTCCAAATTGGCATTGCACGCGACTGCGAATGCGAAACGCGTTCAAGGCATCGCCTGCGAATTCTGCAAGAAGCGTCGAGCTAATGAGAACCTTCGGCCCGACTAATTAGCGGAGCTATTGGCTTCAGATTCTATATGAATATGGCAAGTGACTTTGGCTTCGGCTTCGGCTTCAGCTCCGTTGCTGGACCTCGACCCCAAATGCTTGACGGTCAAGCAGTGCATTTCATTGCGAATCATCCATGTGAGCAGCTCATGTTTATTTTAATTGATTCACTTCAGTTTTTGTCATTATCATTGCTATTATTATTACTCTGCATAACCGTTATGAAGTCACGGCTATCCACGGGCTGAAGCGAGAGATCTTCTCCAGCCTGAGCGCTGTGCATTGAGAGAGTTTTGTTAGGATAAGCATTAGCATTAGCATGAGTATTGGCATGAGTATTGGCATGAGAATTGGCATGGGTGTAAACATGAGTATTGGTATTAGCATGAGTATTGGTATTAGTATTAGTATTGGTATTGTTATTGGTATTGGTGTTGCTATTAGTTTTGGTATTAGCATTAGTATTAACATGGTCATTATCATTATCATTAGCATTAGCATGGTCATTAGCATTAGCATTAGCATTAGCATTAGCATTAGCATTAGCATTAGCATTAGCATTAGCATTAGCATTAGCATTAGCATTAGCATTAGCATTAGCATTAGCATTAGCATTAGCATTAGCATTAGCATTAGCATTAGCATTAGCATTAGCATTAGCATTAGCATTAGCATTAGCATTAGCATTAGCATTAGCATTAGCATTAGCATTAGCATTAGCATTAGCATTAGCATTAGCATTAGCATTAGCATTAGCATTAGCATTAGCATTAGCATTAGCATTAGCATTAGCATTAGCATTAGCATTAGCATTAGCATTAGCATTAGCATTAGCATTAGCATTAGCATTAGCATTAGCATTAGCATTAGCATTAGCATTAGCATTAGCATTAGCATTAGCATTAGCATTAGCATTAGCATTAGTATTACTTTTACTATTACTTTCACTATTAGTATTAGTATTACTATTACTATTAGTATTAGTATTACTATTACTATTAATATTAGTATTAGTATTAGTATTACCATTCGCATTAGTCTAGGAAATACGTTTGAAGTCTCCCATTCACTTCCCTCCATAGAGCCCATCGCCATATCTATAGCAATTGTCAGTTACATCTGGTTTCAGAAACATCTGCACATATGTATGTATGTATGTGGTTAGATATGCACATGCATATGGAGCGAAAGGCTTAACGATCCGCCGCCCATCCCAGCAGATCTAGACAAATGTTGATCTATGATTCGAATCGCAGTCGCTTGTGGGTTTTTGTTTATTATTGACAGTGTTGAGCAACGTGAGAGTGTGTGTGGGTGTCTCGATAAGCTCACCAAATATTGAAACAACTGAGTCGGGGTCTGTTCTGGTCCCAGCTCTCGGATGGGACACCTGCATGTTGTTATCTCTTATCAGCAGCGTGCCAGAAAGTCAATCGAATTTGTTTGCCTTAACTCGAAACTGAACTCGACTCCAGGCTAATACACTCTCTCTCGCTCTCTCTCGTTCTCTCCCTCTCTCTCTCTCTATGTATATACGTATTCGATTGTTTATTTATCTATCCAGCATGGGGCATCGGCATTGGCATCCCAGCTAAGCCTGTGTGTGTGTGTATATCTTTATTTGATTTCGCTCAGATCGTGTGAATAAGGCAAAACCGAATTATTTTTATGGTCCGTTATCTTATCGTTATTATAGCTCATATTTATGACACCGAGCAATGCCTTGAGAATTGTGCCGAACGAAAGTGTTGAGCTATACCTCTCTACCTCCCCCTCTCTCTCTCTCTCTCTGTGTCTGTCTCTCTCGCTCTGTGTTAATCTTCGGCTGCTCTGTGGAGATCCGGACGGATGTGAGCATTACTTTTTATGGATATTTATGTAGGGAACGTGACACGCCGTTGGCTCAAACCAAAAACAATATTCCAAGCGATCAAAACAATTCGAAATCAGTCAAAAACACTTCGAAGAACTTTTTGATTTCTTCTTGAAAGAGTTCTTACTCAGTTTGTTGTTGTTCCTCGACGAACGCCAGTCGATTTTTAATTTCGTGTGCAGGAAGTCCCCATATAAGTACACCATCAGCTAATCTGATGAGAGAGGGGAAGAGCGGGGGGGGAGGAGAGTGGAAAACTAACTGTAAGCGATGCCCCAAGTGCCAGCTCAGCCAAAGCTCTGCCCATCAGCTCCATTGACATCCGATAACGATACGAAAAAAACAAAGAAGATGTAGAAAAAAGAAGAATACCCTGTAGAATACGCTCTGGCATACCTTAAAGATAGCCTCTAGAATACCCTCTAGAATACCCTATAGAATACCCTCTAGAATACCCTCTAGAATACCCTCTAGAATTCCCTTTGGAGTACCATCTAAACTACCTTCTAGAAGAAGTAGAAGAAGAATACCCTGTAGAATACGCTCTGGCATACCTTAAAGATAGCCTCTAGAATACCCTCTAGAATACCCTATAGAATACCCTCTAGAATACCCTCTAGAATACCCTCTAGAATACCCTCTAGAATTCCTTTTGGAATACCATCTAAACTACCTTCTAGAAGACTCTCTATTATGCCCTCTAGAGCACCCTCTAGATACAGTCTAGACTCTAGACTTACTTCGTATAGAGCTGATCCTCTTATATAGTTCATCATACCCATCCAGATGCTCTGCCATATATCAAAGTCTTTCTCGTCGCGCGACTTCTGTTGCATCGTCTTACAGACAAAATTCCAACGATGGGATGAAGCGTGTGTGGTAATACGAGCGCTGGAACTGTGGTTCCCAAATCAGGAAACTGCAATTGCTGCAAAAGTATCAGACATATGAATTTGGATATATATAATGACAGGAGAGCAGCTCAAGGTCAGCATGTGATATAATATGAGGCTTAGCATATGGCCATAAAATATAGGTCTAATTGATAGTTGGTCTGAGATTCGAATAGAGCACCCATAGAGAGTACTAAAGTAGTATAATATAATATGAATATAGTAGTATAATATATTATATATATAATCTTTCAAGGAATACTATTCCAAGGGGCTATGACTTTCTGAGAGAAATATATATATGTATTTCTTATGGCTATTGCGACTGATCAAAAGTGATCAGTGCTTTGATCAATCTGATCATTCGTAATAGTTGCAATCTCTTTGCTGTTGCTTTCGTGTTGCATTTCTTAAGACGCGCAATGGAATGAAAAACAACAACAACAACAACAACAACAACAACGAAAATGAAAATGAAAACTCAACTGAAATCATAATAAAAATCTCGCATAAATGCAACAAATTTGTGGCGCATGCGCAGCCAACAGAAGCGAGCGAGCGACGAAGCCCCCACCTCCCCCCCTCGCGCCCCCCTTGGGCCCTCTCGGCTGCAGCAGCTGCTGTGTAATTAATAAAAACAACAGGCTGAGCAGCTCCGCCTCCCTCTTAGCCGCATTGTTGCCGCCTTCACAGCCGCCGTCGAAGAAGCGATGAGCTAACACATTCCCTGTAGCTGTGTGAGTGGGGTGGATTAGCTGTGGATGTAGGTATATATACTGTGCTCTCTCTCTATTCCTATTCTTTGAGCGATTGCTGATAATATATCGATAAAAATCGATTTTGATGCGGGTTTCCTTATGCATAGCTCGAGCATTAGGAGAGATATGAGAGGTATATCTCTAGCATATCTCGAGTATTATAAGAGTTGGGAATATCAAATCGGGCTTTTCTTATAATATAATACTTCTTTACTAACTTCCTATAGTTAATTGAAGCATTTATATTGAAGTAGTTTGCCTTAGGACCACCCTAAAGTGTGCTGTGCTTTAGCTGCTCTTATCTAAGCAGGGTATCTGCTAGTCGTTCGCACTTGACTGCCCTCTGCTCTCTGAATGTTGATTTTTGCGCCTTTTAACTGGCATTTGGCGCGCGAGGCGCCGGCACGCGCTGCACCAGCGTTTGTATCTTGCAGATACAAAATTGCATCGCTCCACAGTTTGTTGTTGTTGTTGTTGTTGCTTGTGTCTATTGTTGATGTTGTTGTTGCTGCTGCTGTTGCTGTTGCTGCTAGCGTTTGTTTTTATGATTAACGCTCGTTTCGCTTTATATAATCGCAATCACTGCACATGGGCGCACTGCGCAGCACCAGCAGCAAACATGCAGAGCACTCAAATGGGGTATGCACGGCCAGCAAGATGCCCAGCAGCTGCAAAGAAGCACACATAACACGAGTTCGATTTCATTAGCAATGGATCAGAGATAAGCCCAAGCTGCAGTTTCACAATAAATGTTATCGATAACAATGAACTGGTCAAAAGTCATCGATAATTGAACATCAGACATACTTCATGCCATATGCATGGATCAAAGATAAGCCCAAGCTGCAGTCTCACCATAAATGTTATCGATAACAATGAACTGGTCAAAAGTAATCGATAATTGAGCCTCAGGCATACTTCACACTTCATTTGCATGGATCAAAGATAAGCCCAAGCTGCAGTCTCACTATAAATGTTATCGATAACAATAAACTGGTCAAAAGTAATCGATAATTGAACATCAGACATACTTCTGCCATATGCATGGATCAGAGATAAGCCAAAGCTGCAGTCTCACCATAAATGTTATCGATAACAATAAACTGGCCAAAAGTAATCGATAATTGAACAGCAGACATACTTCATACTTCAAATGCATGGATCAAAGATAAGCCCAAGCTGCAGTCTCACCATAAATGTTATCGATAACAATAAACTGGTCAAAAATAATCGATAATTGAACATCAGACATACTTCACACTTCATATGCATGGATCAAAGATAAGCCCAAGCTGTAGTCTCACTATAAATGTTATCGATAACAATAAACTGGCCAAAATTAATCGATAATTGAGCCTCTGCCATATGCAGTCAGGCATACAGTAAGTCCTCCTACTAAATGCCTAACTACATATGATGTGAGTGGCATACAGATCGTCTTCATTCCATACAACTGTCTCATGCTCAACATACCCCTTTCTCCGCCGTCATCTGTACAGGGTATGCCAACAATTTCATAATTGAAAAGTGGCGCAACTATTTTGGCTGCTCTTTTAGGCTTAACTCCGTCACTTACCATCCATCCATCCATCCATCCATCCATCCATTCATTCATACATCCCTCCCTCGATCCACCCGGCCAACTATCCGTCCGTCCGACCATCTTTTTGGCCTGTCTGTACGTGTTGCATGTTTGATTTTAGTTAATGCAATGCTAAATCTTGTTGTTGCTATTGTAATTAAGCAGAAATGCCGCAACTGCAAGTTTAAGAGGAAGTTTACCCAACAAACTGGGCAACAATGCGTCCATAGCTGGAAGTAGACGCCTCGACTACTACCGCCTTTCGGAGTCTGGACTATGGTCGAAAGCGAAAAGTATAGTTATAGTTATAGACCGATCGTATATATTATATAATCATGAAACCAATTACTCTGTTATCGCGCCTTTCTCTGCCCGTCTCTCCTCCCAGGCATAGCCCTCTTTCAGCCCCTTCCGAATGGAGCTGATTTATCTGAAAGTATTTTGGGTACTCTGCTCTGACCTTCACATTGAGATGGAAATGTTGTCGCCGCGGTTCCCAGCATTGGCTCAAGTTCAAGTGTTTGGCGAAGGGAAAACACGGGCTAAGCGACAAAGAGACAGCGAGACTGACAGATATCTGACACATAACGAAGTTTCTTTGACATTACGTTAAATATGTTTTGCTTAAGCAGAGCTGAGCGACAGGGCATATTAGCTTAGCCCAACTAACAGTTGCTTAACAGACCTGGCAGAGTCGCTGAGGCTAACTGAGACTAACAACTAACAGTCGCAAGAATATCTTCATTCATATCTGCCAGCCCCACAGCATAAACAGAGCATTGCTCAGGCGGCTATAGCCGTTTCATAGTACCAAGGCGTTTCCTGATGTATGCCACAGTTTTGCGCAGCTTCACATCTCCCAACCTCTGCCTAGAGTCTAAGCATGCCTTATGCAGTAGCAAACAGAGTATTGCCCAGTCGACTATACCCGTTTCACATTTGAAGCCAAGCCAGCTTAGCTTCGCCAACAATGGCTAGCCTTAGGCTCAGAGAGTCCCTCATCGATTGCAAAAAGAGAGCATTGTTTAGTCAGGTACAACCGTTTGGATTCGGTGTCTCGTTCGCGTTGACAAACAAATGTGAGTTATGGCCAAACGAGACGAGCTACAAGCCGAACAAGTTGGGAGAGTGCTAACGGAAACTGTTTGACCGCCCAGTTGGCCAGTTTCCCAGTTTCGGGGTCAGCTCGGCTAGCTTTCATCTACAATGCGCTGGGTATCTTTAAGCGTTATGAGTATCTTTTTATGGCTATAAACGAACGAAACATGCGAGCTGGGAAATGACAGAAGAAAAAAAAAAACCGCGCAAATGACCAAATGAAAAAGCGAGACACCGAGACCGAGACGGAGACCGAGACCGAGCCCGAGGTGGGTCAAAAGGTGCTGAGAAAGAACTCCAACGAATGATGCTGAAACTCGTTTCATTTCGGGGAGCTGCTCGAGTTGGATGTTGAAATTGCAGCCGAAACACGCAGAAAGAGACAGAGAGACATAGGGCACACTCTGTTACAGTTTCCAGGTGTTTGAATCCGCTTTCTGGGCCACTAATTGGACAGCTGTGGCTGTGCCTGTGGCTGTGGCTGTGGCTGACCAGCGAGTCAGACCAAATCCCTGCTCTGATCAAGGCAGCATCTTCGATGTTCTGATCTGCGATCGACGCGCCACGAGCGCTGCTCTACTTACGCCCTTTTGCTCGAAGGGTTACGTCAAGTCGCCAGGGGTTGAGCGCTCGTAAATCAACAAGGCGAAACCCGTTTAGCAGCTTAACCCGAACCTCTGCCTCTTCCTCTGCCTCTGCCTCTGCTGAGAGGGTTGTTTTCCGTTCGTCTTAAGCCTGACCAATGCCTCGGCGAAATGATGAACTTTCTAGCTAAAAAACTAATTGAATATGTGTTTGCTTTTGAACTCTTGATCTGCAGATCTTGATCTTGGACCAGATCAAAAGCAACAAATATTTCATTAAAAATGTCCTCGAGAGTTCAACATCCCCCTGAACCCGGAGGGTTGCTCACTCACACACAGCGCAGCAAAACTCACTCAAAAATGGCAAATTTTTGGGTCGGAAAATGTCAGTTTTTACCTTTGCCCTGGACCAATGCGATTGGCTCTTGGTTAGAAAATGGCGTGCGTTTACCGTAAGCATCGAGTGCAACTTGTAGAAGTGAACTTGGAGCTGAAAGTGAACTAGTTCCGAGCGGTAAAAGAGTTTCCTTATAGCAACTACTTCGCATGTCTTAGCTTAGGGTATTTCCTTCTCTTGCTCTGCCTCTCCTGCGTCTACTCCTTTGTTTTTCCTTCGCTGACCGTTAGAAATTTTGTTGTTGTTGTTGTTGTTTTTTTTTTTTAATATTAATCCCAAACTTGTCCTGCCTGGCGTTGATCTAATTTTCGGCCCTTGCATTGAGCCGCGTCCCGTTTCAAGGTGTGGAAATAAAAGCCGTTACCTCTTAGCACAATGCCCCAGGGCATTTGCCCTTGCCTTGCCCTAACTGCCTGTCCAGCCAGCCAGCCAGCCAGCCAGGCAGCACGAATGTCCTGTCTATATCCTTCTTCGCTCAGTCACTGACCTCATTTCGATCGCCTGAGCCTCAGCTGCAGCACGTTGAGCGAGCGAGGGAGAGCCAGGCAGAGAGAGGGAGAAAGAGAGAGAGAGAGAGAGAGAGAGAGAGAGAGAAGCAGAACAGGCTACTTTAAGAATTCATGAGAATATTTTGAATAAACTAAAAGTGAGACTAAACTGAAAGAACCTCTCTATGGATAGATATGTTCATAATACTATAACATATATAGTTTTTCAGCTCATATATCTTTTGTATATACTATATAATATGGCCTCAACTGTAATCCAACTAGTTCTACATGATTATCCCACTGCAATTCGCTCTACTCTTGTAAGTTTCTCTCTTCGAGAAGTTTCTCTCATTGTAGCACTCTGAATTGTGTATTATATACAGATATACATATATACAGTAGCTTAAAAATATTCCAAAAATAATCCTATCCACAGTCCTGGAGAGTTCTTGTAGTCTAAAGTCAACTGGAGTCAACATGACTCATGACTAAGGCCTCAACTTTCCACACAGCTGACAGATTCTATAGCTGGGATATGGCTTTATGTAGAGTTCAACAAGGCAGATAGCTGGATAAAGATAGATCTTGTACTAGAATCAAATCTCCTTACTATGAGAGCACTTAAAGTAAGCAACAACTATACAGATGGTAATCTAGCTGTCTAGCTGCATGCTCTCTCCACTTTCTATATGAGCAGTAAGAGCAAGCATAAAGCACACAGTTCGCTCGATATATATGGTCATCTAGTTATATCTCTAGGTTAAGCCATTAATTTTTCTATTTTCTATCGAAAACTAACCCAAAACTGATGCTCAGCTCTCAGAAGTTCTCAGCTCTGACTAAAAAATTTGCTTTACTTTACTAAAGAAACCCAAATCCCGATCAACTACAATTTCGCTTCAGTTCCCACAGAGACTCTCACTCTATGAAACTCTATAAAATTGGGTATTTTAATCAGAAAATCAAATTGAAATCGTTTATAATTGCCAGATGGCATCATTGGCACCCATTAATGCGAGTCGCATTTGCTAATCAAGCGAAATTGAGGCGATAAACCAAAGCTAAAATACGTGGACCAAGGTTCAAGCTCTCATTAACCCGCAGAGGGGTCTGTCCGGCCAGCTATCTATAAATTATCATTTTAACGGACGGACTCACACACATACATAGGGAGGGGGGGTAAAAAACTACGCAGTCATAAGACAAATTTTGATAATCAACTAAAGATGCACGGGATCAAATTGTAATGCGCATGTTGACCGAAGGAAACTGGACTTGGGCATGAAATATGAGTTCAGAGACGGGCGAAGAGGGGCGAAGAGGGGTGAGAGGGTGCGGGGCTAGGGGCTTGGTCAAGCGTGTAATGGTAAAGGATGTGAGAGAATGCAAGTCGCTGGCAATTTCACAGCAGCAAATGAAGATGATTGACCAAGCCCAGCTAATATTCAAATGAGGTCGACCGGATCAGTTCCGGGCGAGGCGCGTAGCCTTCAAGATCTGGATGAGACCGTAAATTACCGGCCAACTGACCAATGCGAACCAGGGCCAAAGGGGTGAAACGCAGCGCAGCTCATTACAATGGGAGCAAACAGCAAAGGGCAACGGGCGAACGGGACGAGGCACTAGAGGCACTAGAGGCACTAGGGTTAGAGGTGCCGAGGGTAGAGGGGCCATAAGACGCATAAATTGCATTGACCCGAAGATGCGAAACCACCCTTCTGCACAAACACTGGACAGTGGTCAGCGAGCGACCCTCGCTCTACACTCCCGTCCCGTTCCCGAATAGCTAAAAAGCAGCCTAATTTGCATTTGGCGCCTTCTCCGTCGTCCATCTATTTATTTTATTGTTTATTTTGTGTCGCGATGGGAAAACTTTTGCCGGCCGCTGGTCAGTCCCGGATCCCGGATCCCAGAACCCAGATCCCAGCCAGCGCTGATCCCATTTCCATTCACATTCTGGGCTAGCTTCAAGTGCGTCGGCCATTGTCCTTTCCCTGGCCTTTGTTATCATATGTCATGTAGGACACTCGCTCTGTGACTGCACCCAGGACCCTCTCGGGCGCCTCAACAAACACGTTTTCCCTACCAAATGAGACATATTTCGCGGCAATCAGCGATCAACAGCTGAACGCTCTCCCCCTGCGTCTCGCCCTATCTCTGCTTCTATACGTACTAATTATATGCCTCGATTCGATTTTGGCGCCAAATCGAATATGGAATACTAGAGCTTTGCTTCTTTTTTCTATCCTTGTCTGTCCTTTACTTTGCTTAACTACTCTCTCCATTCCATTTCATTCCTTACATTTACTTTTCATTCCTTTCTAATTGCATTACCTTTCTTTTCTTTTCATTCCATTCCATTCCATTTCATTCTATTCCATTCCATTCCATTCCATTCCATTCCATTCCATTCCATTCCATTCCATTCCATTCCATTCCATTCCATTCCATTCCATTTCATTCCATTCCATTTCATTCTATTCCATTTCATTCCATTCCATTCCATTCCATTCCATTTCATTCCATTCCATTTCATTCTATTCCATTTCATTCCATTCCATTCCATTCCATTCCATTCCATTCCATTCTATTCCATTCCATTCCATTTCATTCTATTCCATTTCATTTCATTCCATTCCATTACATTCTATTCCATTTCATTCTATTCCAATTCATTTCATTCTATTCCATTTCATTCCATTCCATTCCATTCCATTCCATTTCATTCCATTCCATTCCATTCCATTAATTGCCCATCTTTTGCATTCCATTCCTTCCCATTGCATCCTTTTCCTATCCATTTCTATTCACATCCTTTAAATTCCATTCCATTTGTTTCCATTGCATACCATTCCATTTCCATTCCATTTTATTGGTTTTCATTCCATACCATTCCATTTCCATTCCATTATATATCTATTCTTTCGATTGCCATAGCATACCTTTCCAATGCATTCCACTCGTTTCCATTCCATTTCCATCTGTTCCATTTCCTTTCCTTTCGCTTCCTTTACTTCTCTGCTCTTCTCTTCTCCTCTCTTCTCTTCACTTCTCTTCTCCTCTCACTATCCATTATCTTATAGTTGCCACACTCACCATATCCTTCATACAAATTAAGCATCATTTGTGATAAATTTAAAGGACATTTATTACAGCATTTGATGAACTTTAAGGACTGACAGAGAGTTAATTGCTTCATTTCACGCAGTTGCCGCAAAGCCAAACCCAAACGGCCGCTGAGCCAAGCCCAACTGGAATACAAAACAAAACAAGAAAAACCCACCCGTGATGCAAAGCTGTGTGGGATGGAGGAGTACGAGATGGCCGTGATGGGTGTGGCAGTGGCTCTGGCAGGGAATGGACTAGGTGGTGCAGCTGCGAGGGTGGCTGCGACTTTTCATGCTTAAATTTGACTTTTAGCGCGCTGAGCACTAGAGGTAACTGCGCTTTGGCATTAGGGTAAATGCACAGGAAGTTGCAACAAGGAGGCCAGGGAGGGCTGGACAGAGAGGGGGGCGAAGACGGGGACGGGGACGGCGACGGGGACGGAGGCATGACTGTGTAAGTCTGCGAATCTGGTAAGTAATCCCCGAGGTGCTGGCATACAGACTGCAGTTGACCTTTGCCTCTGGCATAATTGCATTCGCAGCACTCTTCCTACTTATCCGATTCCTGGATCTGGATATATGTATGTATGTTTGTATGTATTTCTGCCAGACATTCGCTGGCATTTGGGCGTATGTAGACGAGGGCTAAGTGGATCTTCCGCTCAGCCGATAGACCCACAACGGCGACCAGGAAGCGACTTCCTCCTCGCATTTTTGCAGCTCAAATTTTTACGCTACAAAGCATTTCTATATCTATATATATACATATATATATTATAATGAAAATGAAAACAAGAAGATAAACGAGGAAAAAAAAGCAATGAAAATCATATAAAAATAAATGCAAGCGGGCAATTATCACGTGCAAGCCATGAAAGCAGACGGAGTAGCAGCGGCAGGGAGGGAGCAGAGGTGGGGAGGTAGGATCAGTGGCGAGTAACTGCAGATGTTGCACATAAGAAAGCAAAAGTAAGCGGTGCTCGTAATACTCCAAAAACCAAACCAAAGCCAAAGGCAGAGGCAAAAGCAGAGGCAAAAGCTGAAGCTGAAGCTGAAGCTAAAGCGAAACTCGCTCAAGGAATACAAACAAAATCCAACTGAACTGTATTGATGTGAGACGAACGGAAGAGAGCTTGGCCATATACTATATAGAGAGAGGTATATATAGGCGGGTTTGGCATGTGTATGCATAGATATATATATGTCATTTAAGCTGTGACTCGGGGAACTGGCTTATATTCCTATGACAAATAGACTTCATACTTAGCGATAGTATGGAGTATGCCTACTCGGAATGGGAACTGCTTGAAAGGGACTATAACTAACAGGATAATCTGGACTGCTTGCATCGGGTGTTAACCTATATATGTATACATATCATACACACATATCATACATACATATCATATATACATATCATACATATCATATATATAGTACATACCATTATACACTGAATACCCTCCCCCCTTTACCTGACCCTAAATGTTGCATATCTGCTATATCATTTGAGCTAGAGTCTTCAACTTTATTTTCTATGAAACTCGGGTTTATTCTACCTAAAATAAATCAAGATTGGGCTCTATATCATTTCAGCAAGTATTTTTAGAATTTTTTTGAAAAAAAGTTTACAAAAAAGTTTTGCTTAAGTCGCGTCTTCAGTTTGATTTCCAATTGCAAATATCTCGCTCAATTTAGCCAACACAGTTAACAAATTTTGTATGTAGATCACAAAATTGATTTTCTTTAAGAAAAATATTACTTAAACACAATATATAGTTTAAGCTTTGACGGAACAATCACGGATTGAAGCTTACTTTGATTCCTGACTAAATAAATCCAAAGTTCCTTGTATTTTCTCTCTTATATATACCAGTCAACATTAGCTATTCATTATATAGAACCAGATCTGGAATTCCTTATATATATATATATATATATCATACTCATTCTATAACCACATCTGGAATGCTGGTATAGCTCGCTAAGTAGAAGGAGCTAAAATATCGAAGTTCCCTTTAAGCTGAAGGAAAGTCCCTCAAAGGAACTTGACATCTTTAAGAATCATATGGTATATACCCTGTAAGAAACTGCATGTATTGTATATATATACAAGTTTTAGTGTTTAGCTCTTCCCACATTTTGGGGCATTTGATTTTCCCACGAGTCGCTGCGAGACTTATCTCTGAAGCTTTCTTGCGCCCGCATGGCTCAGGAGTAGGAGTTCCCAAGCAGCCAGGTTAGCTGATAAGCTTCCTCTCTCTCTCTCTCTCTCTCTCTCTCTCTCCCTCTCTCTCTCTTTCTCGGTGGATTTTTGCCGCCATTTGCGCAGCGAAGCGAAGACAACCGCCAAGACAGTTGCGCCCGCTGCGCCAGTCCCTTGATAAGGCGCAACTGAGACCCGAGGGCCTTTCGTAACGGCTGCTTGCAGCGAGCTGAGCGAGTGCAACGACGTTTGTGGTGGCTTATTTAGTAGTGGCAGTCGTAGCAGGAGTCGGCCAGCTGACGCTGGCGCGTTCCAATTGCCCTGATTAGAAGCCTGACCCGTGCACAAATCAACTGGTTCACTCAACCGTTCCTCAACGTCACGTCTAGAAGGCGACCTGACCAGCTGCAAGGCGCGCGCGCAACATTTTGTCATCTTGATAATTATGAAATGTCATTGCGTGTGCGGAGCTAGGCCCCTAGCCTAGCCCCTAGCCCCTAGCCCCTGGCCCTGCCCCCTGCCGCTGCCCCTGCCACCCTGCGACACCTGAACGCGCAGATCTTGAGCTCGGATCTCGTTGAGCGTTCGCATTGATCGCTGCAGCTGATAGATGGCAGAGGAAGAGGAAGAACAGAAACTGCATCAAGTAGATGGCGAAGACCCAGCAGAAGTCAACATCTGTGGCAAGAACAAGATGAAGAAGCAGAGGCAGCAGAGGTAGGAGAATAATGTCATGTGGGTTCAACGGCAACTGCAACGCGGACAGGGGCAGGTACTCGGACAGGAGCCGGGGGCATCGGGGCACGTGCCCTCTCAAGCGCGAAACGAAACGAAGCGAATGACGAGCCAAATGACGAAGATGCCTCAAACGAGGCCCTCAGTCAGGGTCTTGGCCTGTAACTTACTCTGGCTCTCTCTCACTCTCCCTCTCTCTCTCTCTCTCTCTCTCTCTCTCTCTCTCTCTCTCTCACTCTCTCTGCAGGGTATTAGCCTGCTCCTAACTCGAATATCTCTGAAGAGCTCCAAATGCTTCTTCTCCTATAACATAAACACAGCATCTCCCTGTACTCCCCTGTTAACTGCTATCCATCTATACTATATAGAGTGCTCATCTGATATCTGCTATATATATATATATATATATATATATATATATAACCCCAACTATATGCCTTTTCCTCTTAACTTCGTGTCGCCTTCACTTCCGGCGCTGCGGTTGGCTTCGTTTCAGCTCAGCCGTTGCCAACTTCAATGATGATCATTATCACCACCATTATCATCTTCATCATCATCATCATAATCATTCTCATCATTATCATCGTATTCCATTGTTGATTTTAATTACTTTCGACTCCTCGACGTTCCTGTCCTGTTTCCACATTCCCGCAGGTTTTTCCCTTATTTTCTTCTTCCCGATTACAATGGGGTTTCTCTTCCTCTTCTTCTTCTTTCTTCTTCTTCTTTCGTTTTTTATTATTTTTGTTTTCCTGCTAAATTAGATTAAGCAGTCAAGCACATGTCTCGAGTTCCACTTCTTCTTCAAAGGGTTGCCTGCCACCGCGCAACTGTCGTCCTTCGCTAATAGATTTGACTATCTTAGCCCAGGCCTAGGCCTAGGCTGAGGTCCTTCAACAGCAGGCAAGCCCAGCCGGCTCGTTGAGCGGCCTGATGAACTAATCAAGAAACAGATCGACTTCTGCTGCCACCATCCATAATCCATTTGGAAAAAGAACTAATTGAAATTGGGAGAGAGAAAAATGTATTTTTGAAAGTCGAATATCCTTTGATCATGGACCGAAGTAAAGTGCGGACAGTCAATGTGATCTAAGCCTATATATTCTCATTACAGCATATGTATAATAAAATGTATACGAAATATATATGTACATATATGTATACAGTCGAATCTCGATATTTCAAACCTGTGATATTTCGAACCTCTCCTACAAGATCTCCTTTTCGTCCTTTAACTTTAGTATTTCAAACATTCGATAATTCGTAATACTTGAAGAGACCCTCGACTGTATATGTATATAGTATATATCATATGTATATAATAATATAACCTTTTACATACCATAACTCAGATATTCCCTATATGATTCCTACAGAGTATAACTTTTTAGCTATTTCCTAACTCGAAATGATAATGACTCAAAATTTGATCTCGATTAGAAAATCAACTTTTACCTGGAATGGCAATAGCTTGGATACTCTATATATGGTTCTTTAATGGTATAACTCTTAAGATGATGATATTTGAAAAGTTTTGATGTTTGAAAACTTTTACTATATTATATTAGCCCCAGCCCCGCTCCCCTCTCCCCTTACTCCCTTACGCCTTACGCCTTACCCCTTTCCCCTTTACTCCTTACTTCTTACTCCTTACTCCTTGCTCCTTACTCCCTACACCCTACTCCTTACTCCTTCCTCCTTACCCCTTACTCCTTGCTCCTTACTCCTTACTTCTTACTCCTTACGCCTTACGCCTTACGCCTTACCCCTTTCCCCTTTACTCCTTACTCCTTACTCCTTACGCCTCACTCCTTACGCCTTACTCCTTACCCCTTACTCCTAACTCGTTGCTCCTTACTCCCTACTCCCTACTCCCTACTCCCTACTCCCTACTCCCTACTCCCTACTCCCTACTCCCTACACCCTACTCCTCACTCCTTACTCCTTACGCCTCACTCCTTACGCCTTACTCCTTACTCCTTACCCCTTACCCCTTACTCCTAACTCGTTGCTCCTTACTCCCTACTCCCTACTCCCTACTCCCTACTCCCTACTCCCTACTCCCTACTCCCTACTCCCTACTCCCTACTCCCTACTCCCTACTCCCTACTCCCTACTCCCTACTCCCTACTCCCTACTCCCTACTCCCTACTCCCTACACCCTACTCCTCACTCCTTACTCCTTACTCCTCACGCCTCACTCCTTACGACTTACTTCTTGCTCCTCACGCCTTACTCCTTACTGTTTCGCAGTCTGTTATATGCATTGACAATGGAATTCTTGGCACATCCAGCCAGACGCTGGCCAAGGGATGCTGCCACATGCTACGCGCGCTGGCTGCGGTGCATTGAACCGGCGGCACTTGAGTGTGCCTGTGTGTGTGTGTGTGTGTTTGCCCCCTTTAATAGGCCGAACAGGTGCATTGGCAGCTCTCGCAGGACCCTCGCTCTCGGCTGTTGCACTCGCATCCTTGCAGCAGCAACAACAACAGCAACGACGGCAATAATAACTCGTAAATAAGCCGAACACAGGCGGCACGTGCCCCTCGTTCTGTCCGTTGGGCTTCATCTGCAGCAGCGAGTGATGTTGGCTGGCATCTCTCATGCGCTTGCCGCTTGCCGCTTGCTTACCTGTTTACCTGTTTATCTGCTGCCTCTTACCTGTTTCGCGCCGCTTGCCCCATTTCACCGTTTCACGCATTTGCAGCAGGCAACATGCTGCAAGCTGCATTTGGACCCCGCTCGCCAGTTGCCTCGCCTCGAATGGGGTTTCCACAATTTAGCGCGTGCCACGATCACTGAGTCTCTCTCCCTCTCTCTCTCTCTCTCTCTCTCTCTCTCTCTCTCTCTCTCTCGGCTCGCCGCTTTATAATTAACTTGGCTTGCGGCTCGTGCAGCATCCAAATGCAGCTGCAAAAGTTTGAGCAACGTCATCGACGTGCCCAGATCCTGGCTAAGAAGAGAGCGGGAGTAGACGACTTGAAGATACCCTAGAGTTCGGCTGGGTTCCAGCTTCAATCTAACGTAATCTCTATATAGAAAGTTCTTATATATAAAGATATAAGATATGTCTGCAGCCAAAGGCATATCCGACTTGCAGATACCCTACACATTTCTTAGCTCTTCTGCATTCTGCAATTTTTATACTTTTATATGCATATTTGAAGCTGGATCAACTTGCCCTTAGTCCTAGCTCAAGCTTAGAGATCAACATTGAAAAGCATGCTCGACTTGCGGATACCCTACATATGCGTCATCTTTGTAGCTATACTATATATATGGATTGTTGAATGGGATTCAGCTTATCTTTAATTCTATTTTAATAATAGTGCCTGATCGACTTGGAGATACCCTAGAACGTAATAAGGCTTAAATTGATACTTAACAACTTTTCAATCTGAAAGTTCGGAGCAGATAAGTTTATAAAGAAGTTTATAAAGTGGAATGCCCTACTCAGAGATACCCTGTAATGTGCACAATCCTGGCAGCCTATGGCCAGAGGTCTGCTTGATATACATTTAAAAAAAAAAACAAAGGCAATCTAAACTGTTCTCAAGTCTTTGGCTCCTTTTACAGCTCGATCTAAATGCTAAGCCAAAGAATCACCTTTAACCGCTTCATCATCATTTATAGCTGGAACAGAGTATGTCGGCCTCGCTGACGCCCCTTTTCGAAATCTGATGGGCATAGGTAACGGCATTAGGCACACCTTTTTAGTCAGGGCTGCGAGCCCATTAAACGCACATAAACAATTCAGAGCTCGGAGCTCTGGATCTATGTATTGCAGCTCTCCTCGACATCTCGGCATTGTGCACGTCATCAAACCAATTACGCATCCAATTATGACTAAATAGACGCACCTTTTTATACCTGAGGAGAGAGAGAGAGAGGGAGAAAGACAAAGGCAGAGGCAAAGGCAAAGGCACACGCCCACGCGGCAATCAAAAATCATTGCGTAACTAGGCGCTGGCCAGAGCAGAGCAGAGCAGCGTAAAATGAGGAGCAGTCTGATCTAAAAAAAAAAAAAACTAAAAAGAAGAAGAAGAAGGAAGGAAGGAAAAACATCTGCCAGAGCCTGGACCCAGGGACAAACCCTTGGCCAATCTGTCGACAGCAACTGGCGTTAAAAGCGGCGAGGGTTGCCACGCTCACACCTCGGCAGCGGGCGGAGCGGTAGGGGAGGGGGGGACTTAGAGTAGAAGACGACGCGACGCTTAATCAATACGTGGCCATAAATCAGTAGGAGCCAACAGACTGCACAGACTGCGCCGCAAGCGCTGCCATGAGCGACTCGTCAAATACCCTGTAAATGACAGCAGAGAGAGAGAGTTTGATTAGATGTGAGCTAAGCAGAAGCAGTTAGACGATATTCACTACTCTATAATATCTAAATATTTACTGTAGTGTAACGATTGCATCTAATCGATATATATCGAACTGAGTATCGATAAGTTTGTGAGCTTTGAAGCTAACTTTGAATATACATGTATGCACTTGTGCTCTTTCAGCTATATATCTAACTTAACACTATCGATAAATATCGACTTTCGATCAATATTCATTTTCAGCCTTTAAATCTTCATCTCGCCCACAAAATTATGGCTAGCTATATCTATATCACTGAAGCTATAGGTTTGTATGATATTATCGAGTATCGATAACAATCGATTACTTGTTATATATGTACATATGTTTTGATACTAGTGATAGCTCAGGCAATGCTAAACGCACGCTTACAGAGTAGCTGCTAGTCGATAACACCCCATTGCCTTGTTCTCCTTCCGATTGCTCGAGTCTCGTTCTTTGGCTCGTGCTCCTTTTTCAAAGTGGGGCAACCGCAACAGCGAACGAGGACCCGTTTCTTATCCGCATGCCAATGACCTGCTTTGAGGACCCTCTTTGTAGGGCGCACAGCTGCAGTGGCTCCCACTGAAGACAACAGACAGCTCAATTCTACAGATCGAAGCCCTTAGCCCTTAGCCCTTAGCCCCAAGCAACTCTTTCTGTTTTTCCTATTAATTACACTGAATGGAAATTATGGCCGCAACTTTTTAGCCACTTCGTAGCGCCCTCCAGACCCATCCAGTTCCCCCTTTTCGAGTTTCGCCAAAGACCGTCAATATTTGCACTATAAAAAAGCGTGCCAATAGCAAAAGTTACGAATCATCGCGCGATATCAATGACTAAAGCCCTCACCACCCCATACGCCCGGACTCCCTGACTCCCTGACTCCCCGACCCCATAAGTCACCCTAGTTATATACATATATATATTTGCACTCGACGCCTGAGCGTGAGAAAAGCAAAGTGAAATTAAATATAAAAAATAAGAAAATGAAGGAAAAGAAAACCATTTGATGTTGGGCACTCGGTGTCCGATTTCCAATGAATAGGATGAACACGTTTCAGTGTCAAATCCCTAAACGAAACTGGGGAACTGCAACCCTATAGACGGGAGCTAAATGAATGAAAGACAAATATTGTCGGAACTTAATTATTAATTAGAGTTTTTAAGCTTTGCCCGAGGGATACATATGGGTGACTGACATATTGATTGATTGATTGATTGATTCGTTTTGAAAGTGTCCAAGTGAAAAGTAAACCCACTGACTGATTGATTGATTGATTGACGTATGGATTATCCACGTGTGGGTGAAGGAATATCTCTATGCAGATGGACAGGGATAAGAATCAGCTATCTCTATCTCTATCCTCAACACTTTATCGTGTATCCTGTATCCTTTATCCATTACTCTTCATCTATTATCCTGTATCTCCATCTCTCTCCTTTATCCTTTCTCATCACTCCATTATTCATTATTATTTATCCTTCATTCCTTATACTTCATTCTTTATCCTTTATGCTCTCTCTTTATCCTCTATCCGCAATCTGGAATCCTCTATACTCTATTCTCTCTTTTTATCATCTATCCGCTATCCGCTGTCCTATATCCTATAGATAATATATATATTATCTATACTCTATCCTCTATCGTCTATCCTTTATCCTCTATCTTCCATCCTTTAACTCCTATCTTCTATCCTCTCTCCCCTCTTCCATATTTATTCTATCCCCTATCCTTTATCCTCTACCCTCTATCCTTTATCCCCTATCCTCTATCCTTTATCCTCTATCCTCTCTCCCCTATGCTCCATCCTCTATCCTATATCATTTATCCTCTATCCTCCATTCTTTATCTCCTATCCTCTATCCTCTATCCTCCATCCTCTATCCTGTATCCTCTATTCTCTATCCTTTATCCTCCATCCTTTATCCTCTATCCTCTCTCCCCTATAATCTATCCTCTATCCTCTACCCTCAATCTCTATCTCTATCTATATCTTTATCCTCTACATCTTTCCATATCCTCTACCTATGTATATATGTATATATATCTAGATATACATACTTACACCTCTCTCTCTCTCTCTCTCTCTCTCTCTCTCTCTCTCTCTCTCTCTCTATCAATAGAGCTTCTTTTCAACTATTTATAGCGCCTTCTGTCCCTTTACATTTGGCATCAGAAATTTGATTACTCCAGCTAACCGAACTCTAACCACGCCCCACTCACACCACTCGACGCCCTTACCTGCATACCTGATTCTCCATGTCTCCTCGTCCTCCTCCTCCCGCCTCCTTCGCCGCATTCCTTGCTACATAAATTTCTGTCCCGTTCTTCTTCAGTTTTGTTGTGCTTTTTGTTTGTCGTTTGGGCCGCGCTTAACTCGCCCTCTGCCTGGCCCCCGCCCACCTCCTGCCTGTGCTCTTTTGTGTCCTTTGTGCGCACGCTTTTTATTTATTCAGCAAACGGCTAAAACAACATGAAAAACAACAACAAAAAACAAACTAAAACAACAACTTTAACCAAAAATGGGCGGAAGCCAAACTAAATGCGCCCAGCAAAGCGCGCGCCTCTCTCTCTCTCTCTCTCTCTCTCTCTCTCTCCATGTGTGTGTGTGTGTAGGTGTGTCTACCTATGTATGTGTGAGTTGTGTATCTTGTAGATACTTTTTTTGCCAACCTCACGAAATGTACAGCTGCTGCCTGTCTGCCTGCCTGGCTGCTGCTGCTGCTGGACATATCGATCCACTCCAGGCACACGCACAGTGGAGCAGAATCGTTAGAAAAAGCTCGACTCGACTTGACTATTTCGTAAAAACCTGCAAAGTATGCAACAGAAAAAGTTGACAAATTATAAATTTGTTGTGAAAGTGGTAAAAGCAGAGGCGAAGATTAGAAAAGAGATAGAGATAGACATATGGGCATAGCTATAGATACATATATATGCATATATTATATTGTGGTTGGAAGTTCTTTAAAGAGTATAAAGATATCGAAATGCATAGCTTTTTATATAAATATCTACATAAATAAATTTATAGGAAGAGAAGTCAACCAAAATATATATTTCAAACAAGTTAAAATCATATATAACAATGTTCGAATTATATAAGAAAGATAAATATAATTTTGTTATATATTTAAATATATTTTTAATATTTAAATATATTTTTTAACATTTTAATATAAACATATTTAGATATTTTAATATAAAATTTTAATATTATAATACAAAAACTAAAATATGTAATATAAATATAATTTTATTATACATTAAATATAATTTTAGTATTTTATTATATATATTTTTTTAAATATTTCAATATATAATTTTAATATTATAATATATATTTCAAACAAGTATAACAGTATTGTATTTATATATCAAATATAATTTTAATATTTTATTATATTTTTTTATATAATATATCAAATATAATTTTAATATTTTCCTATATTTTTTAGTACTTTTATATATATTTTTAATATTATAAAATACAATTTTGGCATTTTTATATATAATTGTAATTATTTGAATATAATTCTAGCATTTTGCTATGTAATTGATTTTATTCAACATTTCGTCCACTTTCAGCCACTGTGCGCAGTTGGCGTCTCGCTGCGCGGCGCTGCGCTGCGCCTGGGGGCGTTCGGGAGGCGCACTGAGCTAACGGAAATGCCGCAGCGTCAGGCAGCGCGAGTGTTGCCATCGCTGACATTTTAAACTGCGCTCGCTGGCGCCATCTGGCAGCGGAAATCATAAACTAGTGCTCCATCTCGCTCGCACCGCCTGCAGTGCAGTGCAGTGCGCTGTCTATTGCGCTCCTCAGCCCACTCGCTATCTCCGTCTCGCTCACTCGCCTGAGTTTGCAGCCTTGGACTGGCCATAGCGGATTCATGTTACAGTTGGGCATGGAGTGGGCTATGCCCACATTTTCGATTAGTTTTTGACCACCGCGAAATAATCGATAACGATATAATAATTTTACACGTGTCGCAAGATTTAATTGAGCGAATTAAAAAAAAATAAATAAATTGCGGGAATTACAAATTGTTGGCTTCCATAAATAAATAAATACTTAAATGTCGAGTCAAAAAAAAAAAATGTGGATTTAAAAATAAATTTAGGCGGCGAACTTGAGAGTCGTGCGCTTGCGACTGCCGAATTCGCCGTTGCGGCGCGGCGACTGCGCTGCCGGCGCTGCTGGCTGCTGGGCTGCGCCGCGGCCGAGCAGATTCCAGAACGGACGCGGCGTCGTCGTCGTCGTCGTCGTCACCGGATCCTTGTTGATGTAGATGCAGTTGACGATCGGCTCGTCCCCGAAGTATTGCTGCCGATAGCCGCCGCCGCCGCCGCCGGCGCCATTTTGCTGGCGTATCTTGTTGCGGCGACGTCGCTGGCGCTGCAGCTGCTGCCGGCGGCGCTTCTGCTGCAGACGGCGACGACGCTGCGCCTCTGTCTGCTGCGGACGGCGGCGCCTGTAGCCGCCCATGGAGCCGTAGCCGTAGCTGCCGCTCGGTCGGCGACGTCTGTTGCCCACGCTGCTCTGCGTCTTCTTCTTCTTCTTCTTCTGCTGCTTCGGTTTGGGCTTGCGACGCTTAACGGGCGCAGCAGCGCTGCTGCTGCCACTGCTGCTGCTGCTGCTGCTATTGCCTATGGGCTTCAGCGCTGGCTGATCAACGCTGCTGACGCTCTGCTGCTGCTGCTGCTGTTGTTTTCTCTTGTTGCTGTCCTGCTCTGCCTGCAGCTCGTTCGCTGCTGATCCCTTCTTCTTCTGCTTCTTCTGCTTCTTCTTCTTTGGCTGCTGCTGCTGCGGCTTCTTGCGCTGCTGCTGCTGCTTGCGTCGCTTCTGCTGCTGCTGCTGCTGTTGCTGCTGCTTTCTCCTCTTCTTCTTCTTCTGCTCGGTAAGGGGCCGACTGGGCTGATTGCTAACGGGATGCGTGTCCTCGTCGTCGCCGTCCGTGCTCCAAATGGCCGAGGTGCTCACCGGGCTGTCCTCCGTTATGAAGTGCTCGTACTCGTCGTAGACGCCCAGTCCCTGGTAGTAGAAGGCATCGCTGTCCACATCCTCGTCGTCCTCGTCGTCCTCGTCGTGGTAGTAGGCCTGCTGGCCGAGCGGCTTCAGCTCGAAGACAGCGTGCGTGTTGGGATTGACCTTGGGCGGCTGCTGGGACTCGATGACCACAATGCCCGCATCGCCGCCCACATTGGCGTGGGTCGCCGCATTGGCCACCACGCTCACGCCGCCGGGCACGCTCTGGGTGAAGGCCACGAAGCTGTTCTGGCTCTGGCTCTGGCTCTGGCCCGGGAACTGCTTCTGCTGCACTGCATCCTGCGGCGCTGACTCGCCGCCGGGCAGGACGACTTCCTCCAGCTCCAAGTGTTGCTCCTCCACGACCTCGTCAGCATCATCGTCCGCCTCCTCCTCGTCGTCGTCGTCGTCATCCTCCTCCTCGTCGTCATTCTGCAGCTGGACCGCTGCCAGCGCCACGTAGCGCCGCTTGCTCGCATCCTGCTCCTGCTGCAGCTGCAGCTGCTCCGGCACAGCGCCCAGGCTCAGCTGCTGCGAGCTGACCGAGATGCTCGGCCCGGCGCCCAGCGCACGGCTCGCCCGCTTCCGCCTGGTCACCACGCACTGGGACTTGCTGCCCTGGCCACTGAGCTGCCGTCCCTGGATATAGAATCGCTTCAGCTCGTACTCATCCCCGTGCTCGTCCACCTCGATCCTCGTCTCTCCGCTGGCCAACGCCAGCCACAGCACCGCTACCACCAAGGCCCAGACGCAGCTGTGACTCCTCATGGCTCTCGACTAAACTGAGCTTCGAGCCCGCCGTCGACGCTTATATTAGCTCGCCGCTCGCCACGCGGACCTATTGACCCACAGCTAATTGCCAAAAGTCTTCGATCTCCGATCTGAATTATTCATTAGCCTCTGCCCTCGACCCCGCCCCCCCCCTCCCCTCACTTGCTGGCTGCTTATTCATCTTTTGCTTTCTTCCAAGAACTCGTTTTCGCCAAAAAGAGAAGAAGAAGAAGAAGAAAAATGTGATTTTTTTTCTATTTCTGGCCAGTCGGGGTCAAAGATCAATCAACTATAACCCCTCTGGGACCGACATCGACTGCCAAATTTGGCAGATGAAAGTTTTCTCAGTCAAAGGGCCCCTCGGCGAGACCCCGAGCCTAGCAGCGACTCAAATCTCCGCTCGGAAATCGTCTTAAGCATCGAAAGTTCGTAAAATTAATGATTCGATTTGAGAGGGGCCAAAGAGAGGGGCGGCTGCGCGGGCAGCAAAGGGCCCAAAGTGAGACTGCATATGATAATAGTATAATTAAATACTGAAATTAATAGAAATCCCTATGTAATGCATATATTTATATATTTTTATTGGCATTCTCGATTTTATATATACTATACTATACTTATATTTTGTTAATATATATCTTTATATATATTTTGTATTTTTATTTATTTAATATACATATAAAAATGATGAAAAATAATATAAATATATGTATTTTTTATTTTCGATATTATATATAGTTAATATATATAAAAACTGTATATATATTTGTATGTATTTTATATATTCTTTTTATATCCATATGTATATATAAATATTATCAAAAAAAAAAATAATAATAAATATATTCCATGTTCATATATCATCGTTAAGCCCTCAACTGCGCATTGGGCGCTCGGGCACACCGCGCTCCGCTCCTGCACGAAATAATCGCGCAGCGCAAAAACAAATGGAAGAAAAGAAAGCGAATTTTGACCTATGACAGCAGATTAATATTCAAAATGCAAAGATTTCTAGTCAAAGCGACAAAACAATCAATTTATAGCCGCATTAAAATATTTCTAAATCTGAATCCGAAACTGTTTCTAGAAGCTGAGCACAACAATGGGCACGAAAATAGCTTAGCAAAGCGGGCCAAAAATGCGGCACAGCATGAACTCACACGCACACACACACACTCATGCCTACTTAGTGTGAGCATGTAAAACACATCTCTCTTCCCTCTTCCTCCTTCTACTTTCAGCTGCGTTAAGCTCCTGCTTGCCTCCCGCTTCTACTTCTAGCATTTGCTTGTGTGTGTGTGTGTGACACTCCTTTCTCAGCAGAGCACAGCTCTCTTCTCTTCCCCCTTCCACTTGTGCATTTGCTGCGTGTGAGAGTCAATGCTAGACTACACTCTTCCTCTCGCTCCCGCCGCTTGACCAATTGCTGCGTGAGTGAGTGCCAGGCAAGCTCCTTCTCCCCTCCACTTAAAGAATTTGCTCTGTGCGTATGTATGTGTATGTATGACTGCTCTCTTCGCACTCCTCTCTCCTGCCATTAGCTTTGGCTATGTTCTTCTCCTCCTCCAGCATTTGCTGTCCACTCTTTTTGCATGCTAATTATATATCATAAATTTCCATGCGCGAGAGAGAAACAAATAGCCAAAGATAGTTTGCATGGGATGCCGCTTGGTAAGGCGCAAAGGAGGGAGAAGATAGTGAATGGTTGGGGAGGGGAGGGGAGGGAGGCGGTTTATCAAGAAAACTGAACAAAAGATCAATTGACAGAGAGAAATGTTTTGCGGCAGCTGCGCGCAACACTTGAATAATAATAATGTAACAAATATAAAAAGAGGCCATTAAATTACAAACATCTTCAACGGCCAACAAACAGTAGCAACAACAACAACGAGCAGCAACAGCTTCTATTGGCCTCCAAAACTGATTTGGTATGGAGAAGGTGTCGCCGCGATCGTCATTCAAGAGGGAACCCAACTCCACGCAGCAGCAGCAGCAGCAACAGTCAAGTGCGTTGCGCGTGCAGACATGCAACAAATACAACAACAAACATCGTCAATTTGTGACGATCGTATCTCTTTAATGTGAATGTAAGTAGAAGTGAGAGAGATAGAGAGAGAGTGTGTGTGTGTATGCTTGCATGTAACGGCAGGCGAACTAAAGCTGCGCTCAACTCGTGACACTGTGACACGAATTTATTTTGTATTTAAATTGCATTCAAATTGTATCAATCAAAACATGAGACAGTGATACAAAATGACAGTAGTGTATTTTATTTTAATATATTAATAACTGTAATAGATATAGATATTCATCATTTCTCTACTTAATATAACTTATTTAATATTCTTTTCATTTTCAGCTTATGCTCGTGCTTGCATCAACACGCGCTCATCTCTAGTAACGGCAAGCGTTGGCCACTGTGAGCAAAAGGTCACTTACACACACATACTTATGCATGCACTATATTTGACTCTTTTACTCCTGTGTGCACACTGATTCAAATTGATATGTATATAAAATGCATTCGCACTGCACACACACACACGCACTTATCGATTGAAATCGATTAACTGTTGCCTGCCTAAAATATTAAGGAAGAATAGCAGTAGATAAAGAAGAGACTAAACAAAGCAACACATAATAAAAGAAGTTTCATTAATAATATCAGCGAATCTCAAGCGAAGCTGGAGGCAGGTCGCAGCACAAAGCGCCAAAGTGTCAAATGCGAACTCGATTTATTTATTTATTTACATACATACTTACATATTTATCTTTTTTTCTTCTTTTATTATTGTTGTCTGTCGTTGTTGCTTTATCGACGTTCGTTTATGCTAACTACTTTCGCGTAGCGGGCACCAACGGAATTTTTAATTAATTCATGCCCTCAACTTTTGTTATGTGCAAACACGTGTGTGTGTGTGTGTGTGTGTGTAAGTGCGTGTGCGTATGTGTGTGCTGAGCATATTTCGTATTTATTCACAAATCAATAACTGCGTCTCAGTGCTGAGCAGCAAAAGAAGTCAAGCTAGCTAACGGCTTGAAAAAGGCTAAGAAAAAAACTAGCCTCAGATGCCAAAGCTGAAGTAGAACAACTATAACGGCTAGACGAAAAAAAGCTAAAAAAGAATTTAGCTGATAAAAGTTGAAAAGTTATTATTAAAAATATTTTGTCTTTAACGTAAATATTTGAATATAAATAATTATACGTATAAAAGTACCTATATTTATTTGCAAGCCAATTTCAGCGGGAATTCAAGCTAACATGTCAACACTGTCGCTGTCGCTGTACCTGTCTCAGTCGTCGCGGCTGCTGCTGCAGAGTCTTGTTTGTGCCAAAGTTTCTTTCATGATTTTATGCATGCTTTTTAGCTGGGAGTGGAATGTGTGGCATGTGGTATGCGGCACGCAACGGTAATCGGCTGCCAAGATGGCTGCAACAACAGCTACGCGGCGACAACAACATCGATTGCAGGCAACAAGTTTCATTTTGTGCAGCAAGAAATCAATGCAGCAGCACCCAATCAGAATGCAACAACTACTTCACACACACACACACACACACACACACACACACTCACATGCACTTGCATTGGGATGCTGCTGTGATATGCTAGCTCGCTCGCTCACTCGCGCACGCAATTGCACTCCCTCGCCCAGCAAAATGGCGGCCCATGCACAGTGCACATAAATTTGAGGTTCGCTGGGACACTTTGTTGTTGTTGCCGTCTCATGTCCCAGAAATTGTCTCGGCTGCTGGCTGCCACCGAATAACAGTTATATTGTATATATGTGCAATAATTCGCACTTGCAAATGCAATGCGACCCAACATTAATATGCTCGACGCGTTGATTAAATTTATTTGATTATTTGCCTGCCGTGCAGCCCAATCAGCAGCAGCAGCACCAGCAGCAGCAGCTGTAAACCGTTACACGCTGCAGCTGAGGAAATTTGTTTCCCCCAGAAAAGGCCCAGATGGGACATTTGCAACAATATGCAGTTATGTTCAGCAACAGTAAATAAAAATTGCTCGAAAATAATAAATGAAATAATTTTATAATAAATAAAATATGCCCAAACAATCCATTTAAAATTACCTCAAATATTTAAATTTGCGCGCCACTCCAGCGCCATCTACATGTCAATAGCGAAAGCAAATATCCAATTGGCGGGTTGTCATTCGATTTGTTTGAATTTGTGGACCTCAGGCTCACGTAATCGAACGAACTATCGATGTCCGTGTGCCATATATCGTAAGCAAATATTATGGCGATATGTGTGCCATATCGATATATTGAACCATCCCTAGTCGAAGGAAGTATTGGGGTGTTTGGAAATGTTCGACGTTTGCGTAGAAATTTTTAAAGTCAAACGAAAAACAATGTATTAAAGTTGCAATTAATTAGTGCTAAACCAGTGACTAACATATAATTGAGACGTGCATTCAAAAGGAACACAACAAACGCATTCGCATTAGCTGGCGCCAGTGTGTGTGTGCGTGTGCGTGCGTGTGTGTACCCAAACCAAAGAAAAACGAATGAAAAAGCGAGACCCAGCGCAGAAGATGTGTCTATACTACGGCCTAAATGAATGAAATGTGAAGTGTGTGTGTGTGTGTGGGTGTAGGCGTATGTGTATGTGTAGGCGAAGGCGATACCAACACAGCTAACTGTGCATGTGTGCATGCGTGCGTATTCGCCTGACGCTCGCATCTGTGTGTGTGTGTGTGTGAGCTGCACACTGAAAGAATCAATAAAGGATGTGCTGTAGATTTTTGCAGCAGCACCAGCGCTAGCACAACCTGAAACAGAACCAACGAGAACCAACAAAAACCAAATAGAAGGAAAAAAAAAACAACAACAACAAGCAGCAAAAGCAAAAACAAAGCGAAAACTACAATTTAGTTTTGAACAGAGTTGAGCTTGTAACGGTAAATGTTGCAAAAAGCGTGAGAGAGAGAGAGAAAAAATTGATAACTGTAATATGTGTGGCTATTGTGAATTGTGAATTGTAAAGCGAAAAGAGAACTGCGCAAGAGTGTGTGCCTGTGCGAAAAGGAAGTTGAGAAAAATTATAAAAAAATAAGAAAAGAAAATAAAAAAAAAAATTAAAAAAGAAAGAAAATAAAATTGAAGTTCAATCAATCAATCAGCGCAATATGAAGTGCTGCGTAATTATAACGGCACTAATGCTGCTGTCCGTTGCACGTAAGTGTTGCAAAAGTCATTAAGATACAAATTTATATATATATGCATGTGTGGGTGGGTGGGTGGTTGGGTGGGTGGTGCATAGGTTTGGTTTTTGCACTGATTGACTGATTGAGCCCCGTTTGATTGGTCCTTTTGCAGAGCACATTGGGTCCGTTGAGGTGCACTTCGAGGCTCCGGACAGCGGCTTCTTCCTGAAGCACGCTCGCCAACCACCTGTGACGCCGGAGATAGCCAACATCCAGACCTCGTCCTCGGTGCCGCCACTCAAGTCCCGCTCCTCGTACGACTCCGTCTTGTCTTTGGATCGCTTCACCGTTGTGGAGACCACCCAGCCCGTCTCCATCCGCGCCAGCTACGGCCCGTTCTCCACCAAGCAAACGGTGCCCGCTCGCTACATTGTGCCGGACACCATGGAAGCCAATCAGGCGGGCGACTATATCAACGTAAGCCTCCATGGAGCAACTAACTCAAATGCTAACTCCATCCCTCTCTCTCTCTCTCTCTCTCTCTCTCTCTCTCTTTCTCTCTTCTCTTTTCTCACTCCCTCAGAACTCGACGGCCACGCTGCTGGAGCTGCAGCAGCCGAACATGCATCTGGACATCTCGGCGCATCTGGTGCGGGCGACTGTCTCGCAGGATTCGCCTGTGCTGCGCGTGCTCTTCCATGCGGGCGCCGATCCGGGCGGCCATCTGCAGCGCCAAAAGGTCTGCGTGCTGCTGCACGTCGCCATGCCCAATGAGCAGCCGCTGAAGGGACGCTGCATGCCCGAGGGCGAGGATGGCGTCTGCGTGGCCGAGGTGGTCATTCCGCTTGGCTGGTGGCCAGCGCTGCAGGCGCCTCGGCACAGTCGCGAGGGCAGCAGCAGCGGCGGCGCAGACGGACAGCCCCAATTGCCGCCGAAGGTGCCGCAGCGCTATGCCCAGGTCTCGTACAGCGTCTTCGAGCCGCCAGTGCGCAATCCGGAGCAGTGTGAGCCGAAGGTGCAGATCCAGCCGTTGACCACGTTCGCCCAGGTACCGCTGCTGGCAGCCAAGACCTCGTTCAAGGAGCTGCGGGCGGACGATTCGGTCACGTTCCTGCTGCCCCAGCATCCACTGTATCCCATGTCGAAGCTGCACGTGCCCGTCTTTCTGCATCAGTATGCGGATCAGGAGCAGCGCGTCGCTGCGTTCACAGTGCGCGCCCGCGTCAAGGCCGGACTGCGCATCCTGGGCGCCAGCGCCTCCAGCGACCAGTGGAGCATCAGCATCGAGAAGGAGAATCCCAAGCATACGACGGCGCGTGTCACGGCCTTCCGCAAGGAGGCCGACACTTCCGCCTCCTCATCCTCAGCCACCTCCAGCATGGAGAACAGAGGCAGCTACAACAGCAGCGGCAGCGGCAGCACCAATGAGGTCTACGAGGTCTTCTCCTGGCTGCTCGAGGTGGCCGACGACTCCAACGACATTATGGACGGCGGCAAGATCGTGTGGTCTGTGACCCACGTCTATGACACGCCCAAGGACAAGGACTCCACCGAGCTGATTGCCACGGATGATACAAAGAAGCGGCTGATTGCCAAGCTGGAGATCAACAAGGATGACATTCAGGCAGTCCTGCCCATGGCCAAGATCTGGGAGGTGATGAACACGGCGGTGCTCACTGGCCGCCAGGTGGCCCAAGCCATGAAGGTCTTCATAGTCTCGCAGGCGGGCAAAGTGGCCGACGTTACACTGCAGAGCTCCTGCCACGCCGAGGACGAAAGCGTCATCAAGGTAAATGGGAGAAAGAGAGAACTGAATCCCCTCATCTTATGCTGTATTCGCACTTTTTGTTTAGGTCTCCTCGTCGTGCAGCTCCGTTTATGTGGATGGCTCCGAGCAGCGCGGCTCGTCCAATGCTTCGGTCATTGTCAAGTATGGCACCTATGTGGGCGTGGCCAAGTTCATCGTCTGGATGCCCGAGTTTCCGCTCGAGGTTTACATAGCCGACTTTCGCCTGTCCCAGATCAAGGGCTGGAAAGTAACCGACGACAGTCACTATCTGTAAGTGGGAGGAGTGGGCAAAGGGCAGCTGATGGGCAGTAATCCGTGGGGCGCAAAAGATTGTGCATATTCATTCATTATATATATATTCAATTCCACTTTCAATTTCGATTCCCGCAGCCACAACAAGCAGTCGAGGCGCCGCAAGAAGCGTTCGTATCTGTGGAACCAGCACGGCACCAGCTACTACAACAACGTGGGCGCCGACAAGAGCATCTGTCGCGCACGCTACCAGCAGAGCCCAGTCGAGGTCTACGCCAAGTTCCTGGCCATTGATCAGGTGAGCAACTCAGCTGTCCATGGCCCAAGCCGATCTGATCTAAACTCCTATCTCCTGCCTCATAGAACTCCGGACGTACTAGCTACTTCATTTCGCGGCGCACTGGCTTGCGTGTCACGGATCTGGTGCAGCCGCTGCTGCGCGTGGCTGATCCGAAGATCGCCTCGCTCAAGGGTCGCATACTGCAGGGCAAGTCAATGGGCCGCACCGATGTCCAGGTCTTGTCTCCGATTACGGGCCGTGTCATTGGCACTAAGGAGATACGCGTCGGCAGCGATAAGGTCAATCTCTCGCGTCTGATTGTGCGCGTCATATCCGGACTGCAGTTGACCATTACGCCGGAGAATGCCATCGAGAACGGTTATCTGGCAGAGACGTCTGTCACACACAAGCTAACGGCGCAATATCAGGAGGGATTACTCGACATCGATCTGGAGTTCAACGATGGCTCGAAGACGCCTTTGCGGTAAGTCGGGAATCAGCTAGATTTGTGTGTGAAATCCTCTTCAATTGTTTGGCTTTTGCAGCGACATTGCTGTAGAGGATTACTTCCTGCTGGTGGAGAGTCTCGATACGGAAGTGGTGGCCTTTGCTCCCATGCTGGCCTCACACCATCCGCGTGTGATCGCCGTGGGCGAAGGCAACGGCAATCTGCTGCGTGTTACGCTGCTGCTCTCCGAGGAGTGTCGCATGCGACGCGGACCAGGCGGCTCCACTTCAAGCAATTCCAAGCAGAACAAACCAAATGCCTCGCCATTGGCCAGCGCCCTCGCCTCCATCGAGGTGGACTTCAACAACGTGGACATCGTCAGCAAGCAGGAGTCGATACAGAACGACGGCACCGTGGGACGCGAGCGTAAGAACTATCGCAATACGGGAGACTTGGCTGATATTATAGGTAAGCTTGTGCAGCTACTCGGCTAGTCTAGAGCTAATGATGTGCTTTGATTAGTTGGCATTCCGCTGCGCGACTCCAGCCAGCAGTACGAGCCGACGGTGCAGGCGCGTCAGCATCGGGCGAGCATTCAGGCCGTGCATAAGTCGCATTACGGCAATCGGGGCTTGGGCAGCGGCAACATGTCCTCCATGGAGCTGGGCATGTATGTGCTCCTCACCACCTTCTGCTTTGCCATCATTGTGTTTGTGATCTCGTGCGTGGTTTACGCCTCCAAGTTCCGGCCAGCCATGATTGAATCCGGACTCGATCCGCTCAGTGGCTCCGGCAAGGGCAATGGCAATGGCAATGGCAACGGCAACGCCGGCGGCTTCCGGGACGTACGCCTCAAGGAGTCGACCACCAATGCGCACGACTGGGTCTGGCTGGGACGCTCCACCATAGATAGGCAATCGGTGGCAGTGAACGACAACAGCACCACCCAACCACAGCCGCAGCAGCAACATGTGAATGCACGCGGTAAGCACACTGCACACAACCCTTTTAGGCGACAGCAATTAGAATGATTCTGTTTATAGATTCTCGCATGCGCATCACCAGCAATCCGATCATCAACTACGACAATGGCCGACGTGTGAGCTCCTTTGACCAGCCGCAGCCCAAGCTGCAAACGCACATCGTGCCCGCCTCCAACCTCAACAAGATTCATGCCGAACAGTAAGTGTGGCCAAGTCATGCATATGAATGCAACTAACTTTTGCTTTAGTTATCTAGCCAATGACCGCAAGGACGCTGCCTTGGACTATAAGCCGCCAGTGCCACCGCACCGTAATGTGGGCACGCGTGCCATGTTGCCCCCTCAGGCTGCCGCCGTCAAGGTGGGTTCTTCACGAAGCTGGAGTATGTCTCTTTGCTAATTGTTTTTTTTTTTGTTTCTAATGCAGGACAAGGAGTTGATTAACAAGCGACACAGTCAGCTCTACAAGCGCGAGCATATGCAGAACAACGAGAACAACAATGCGACGCAGCAGCAGCAGCAACAACCACCACAGCAACCGCACTTATCGCTGCAGCAACAGCCGCCGCAGCAGCAGCAACAACAGCCGGAACGTCAGCATCAGCGCAGTCACAGTCATAGCCACAACTTTATACAGGAGCCCGCGCTCAGAGCCGCACACTTGAAACTCAAACAGCATCAGCAAATGCAACTACAACAGCAGCAACAACAGCAACAACAACAGCAGCAACAGCAGCAGCAACAACAACACGAGGAATTGCACAATGCTGAGAAGCTAGTGGAGTACACAAATCCGCATCAGAAGAATGCATTTCAATTCGATTCGCTAACACCAAAGAGAGTAACCAAAGCAGCAACTGTTGCTGGACCAGCTGCTGCAGCAGCACCACCACCACCACCAGCAGCAGCAGGAGCCGTGGTAGCAGCACCAGCAGTTGCAGGCAAAAAAATATCGCCAGCTGTATTACAAATCAAAGGTGAGTCACAATATATAGATCGAAATTGAATTGTCAGTACAAAAGTGCTTTGTGGGTTTTAGAGAATCACAACCACAGCATTTTGAGCACTGTTGCGGATGCGGCCAATTCGAATGCCACTGATGAGATTGTCCGGCTGCCGACACCGCCCGGCCACACAGTCACGCCCATTAGCAGTGAGCCAACAACAAAATCGTCGCGTGTCAAGCGGGCCACAGTTGTGGGCAATCCGATGTTCTCGTCCGCCGTGGACGATAATCCGGCACCGGGCGAACGTTTGGATCTCGATGATCTCGACATGGACTACGAACAGATCATGCACTATTTCGACAACCTAAAGGTCAGTCTCACCGTATATAATTCGAGTTGGTTATATGATAAATTGCTATGCTTGCAGGAATCAAATGCCTGAGTACAAGAGATCATTGCTAAAATTCGCGAGATATTGTCAACATTTCAACAACGATATCAGAATGTCGTTACACCCCTAACAACGCCCACGCGAAAGCAGATCCAAATGCTCGACGAGCTCGTCGCCGTTCGAGTCGACGTTGGAATTGGAGTTGAAATCAATGAGGAAGCAGCAGCAGCAGCAGCCGCAACGGGTTTGCCGCCAGAGCCATGTCTACGCAAGTTTCAAATTCCAAGCAAATGCAACTAAAGGGTAACTAATACACACACACTCACAGAGACACACAGAAACATACACACACAAACACAACATATAACCGCAATTCTAGCAATCCAAAACTTAAAGAATACTCACAGCATAAAAAATGAAATCCAGAGTTAAATGTGACGCTGAAAACAAGAAAATATTTATTGCCTAGGCTAAGTTCATAACATATAAAGCATATACATATATACAGATATATATTTATGTATATGCTCACATAGATATATATATATATATATATATTTATCGTGCATAATTTATGTTCATCTGTCGTAACTCCTACTCCAATGTATCCTTCTACACGCCCTGGCCAGCACAAGTGGGCAAACGTTTGTTAATTGAATACATCTAGACTTAAGAACATATATATATATATATATATACACATATATGTATGTATGTATGTGTAAAAGAGAGCATCAAAGCATAGCTTATTCAAATTGCTTCCCAAAACTTCTTGCTTAGGCGCTTGCAATCATCCCAACTATATATAAACAAAATCAATATATATATATATATATACATGTAAAACCTAAAACTTAATCTAGTAGCAACAATTGTGCCCGCTGCGGGCGTATTTGACTGTGTGTGTGTGTGTGTGGTTTGGCACAACAATCCAACACACGCACACACACACGCACATTTTGTACGAGATCTCGGCCCTATATGCATATCTCTTATTAGACCTATGAAATGAAATCAAATCAACATTTATGCTGAAATTTTTGCATTTGTTATGTGTAAACTCGGTTTTATTTTTCTCACTCGCTCCAAAAACCACTTGTGCTGCAGACACGACATCAAATAATGCTACGATCTATATATATATATATATATATAAACAGATATATATATGAATGTATATGTGTATGCGTAATACCAAGCAAACTATAAATGTATTTAAAAACGGCAAAACAAACAAGAAAACATCGCTTTATATAACTGTATAAGTTGGCTAATGTATGGCCCCAAATATCGCAATCATAATATTATTATTATCATTATTATTATTATGATTATTATTATGATTATGATTATGATTATGATTATTACGATTATGATTCTGACTATGATTATTATGACCCTAAGACAAACTACACATAAATTATAATAATATTAACGAGAAATAATACGCAAAAGCAAAACTAAAAAAAAAAAATAACGAACTTAACGAAAGAAAAGTATATAGACGCTTATGAGCTTTATTTGAACGATTGCATTAAAGGACAAGCAAATAAAGTATGGAAAATGTGTAACCAAATATTATATGATATTGCGGAGCGACTAAGCTTTATATATTATAATATCAAACATATTTATAGATATATATATGAATGTATATGTATATATATATACAATTATTATTGTCATTATTCTGATTCATGTTTACTGATATATATATGTATGTATATATATATATGAATTGGGAAAGCAAACACATAAATCAATTAGTGAAGAAACAGAAAGTTTGACTATGCCGACGCCACTAAGAAGTTATCAAAATTTCGCTATATGCAACTCACGCTCTTTGCAAACTGCAATCCTATATATGTATGTATATATATATATATATCTATATATGTGTGTATCTGTCTAAACAAGCTGACTTAGCTCTGTTTCTCGTTTCTTTTACACATATGCATATATCATTTTACTTCAATATGTCTATAGATATAGCCAACCCAAAAGCTAATTCATTCCATTAGCAAAAACGTTCATCATATATCTATATATATATATATTTAAATTATGTTCTGTTTGTTTCTGTTGCCATTATAATTTGTAGTTTTGGCATTCGTCAGGCATCTAAGTATTACATTTTGTTAGATCATTAAAGCATTGTTTCATAATCATATGTTGTAAATTGTTCCGTCCAACAAAAAACAAAACAAAAACAAAAAAACGAAAAACAACAAAAACAAAAAAACGAAAACGAATAGAAAGAAAACAAAAAAAATGTAGAGCACTCGAAAGTTTCTTTGTGTACAACAGCCATAAAAAATACTAAAAAACTAGAAACACGATTATGATTTGTATTATGAATTTGATTGTAAGACTCTGTGGTTCAATCAGCACATCAATCATTTGCCATTATGCTTGCTTTGTAGACTTAGTAGCACATATTGTAAATAAGACAATATATATATATATATATATATATATATATATATATATATATATATATATATATATATATTATTATCAAACTCTCAACTTTGTTAACTCTCACTCACCCACTCACTCGTCCTCTCCCCTCTCTAATTGAACTGCAGAGTGATATCTACATATATATATATGTATGTCTAATATCTAAAAATCTTATACACACTCACACTTAGACACAACACACTCGAGACACTTTTCGACTTGGTTCACCTTAAGCTTAACACTAATTTCGATCCATTTGATTGTATAGCTCGTAAACTCGTATCTCAAATGCTACACACTGTTAGACACGCAGACAGATCGCATTGCCTTGATGATAGCTTGCAGAGTCCCAGTGCTAGTGCTAGTGCCATATAAACGCAATCAATCATTAGTTGTAGATCGTGCATCAATCAATCAATCAATCAATCAATCAATCAATCATCATCATCAATCAATCAATCATTTGGGGCATGCCTAGAGCTTAACACGAGCAAACGCTTGTTCTATCTCCCTCCAAAAGAAATTTAAAATAAAAACAAATAAAATACAAATTACTATAGAATGCGTAGTTATATAGACGAAGAAGATTGACCGATTGACTGACTGACTGAAGAAATTTGAATTTGAATCTGAAACTGAATCTGAATCTGAAACTGAATCTGATTGATGGTAGCCAAAAGTCGAGCAATGATTGATGATCAATTAACATTGATTGTACAACAAATTAGCAAATTATTAACTAAACACACACACACACACACCTACAGCACACACTCACTCACACACACACAGCTCGCGCATACATCTTGATGTATGCTGGGCTTGTATCGATTCCAATGCAAAGACTATATATGTGTTTTTTTTTATTATTAATTAGTTATTATTATTATTGTGTTTAGCAATTGATATGTGTATATGTATGTGTATTTATAATAACGAATTATTATGATTGATGGCATGATTGACACGCATCGTACATCACGTTAAGACACTTTTTTCGAATTTCTAGTCAGTTAGAAGCGTACAAAATCGTTCTGTTACATCACACACCCACACACACACACACATACACCTTGTATACATTATATATATTCACATATATATACATGTTTTTTTTATATATATATATATATATTATATACACTATCAAATTATATATTTTGCCATGCTTTTTACCAGGCCCAAAAAAAAAAAAAAAAAAAAAAAACTAAAATAAATAAATAAAAAAAAAACCCATACACAATCCTAAGGCTAAGCTATATATGAATGTATTTGTATTGTATTATCCAAGAGAAAAGTAAACAAAAATGAATATTACAAAGGTAAAAAAAAACTTCAAGGTAAACAGAATCTGCACACGAAAATTCAAAAGAAAATAAAATGAAAAGAAAAAACGTGAAAAAGTCAAAGAAATTTGCATTTTCTGTTCTCTTTTCGAGTCTCTTTCGTTCTAAGCTAAACTCAACAAAGAAAAACCGAAAAAGAAAACAAAAATCATATTTATAATATAGTTAAAGCAAAAGAAAATTATATATATGTGTATGTATATCTGCTATATATATATATATGTATATGTAATCTATCAAATTATATAGTATATATATACATATATATGTATATGTATGTAAACCAACTATACAAAATGCAACAAGAGAATGCAAATTGTTTAAGCTGCTTTTTTGCAAATGATATATATATATCGATATATATATATATATATATATATATACGTATATCTCGACAGATAATGCAAATTCGCTTGGCACTAAAATCTAAGTATTAGATAAAACACACCAAAATAAATTCCCAGCATTCAGTCTCGCGCTCGCGCTCGCGCTCGCTCTCACTCGCCCACTCTCACCTAGCCAGTTATCGATAAACGATATGTATCGCAATTCGTTAAGTATTGTAAGTTCTATGAATGTCCCACCTGCTGTTCCACTTTCCCACAATCCCTCACTCCAACACCTTTTGATCGCTGCTTATTTCGCACCAGGCCTAAAAACATTCAACGGAGAGAAAGTGAGAGCCAGAGGCAGAGAGAGAGAGAGAGATAGAGAGAGAGCGAGAGAGGGAGAGAAGTATAAGAGAGCCACCGCCGCATAATTGTTAACATTGTATCAGTTATAACGTAGTTGTTGTGTATCTATTGTATGTTTGTAAGTACTCCAAGAAAAAGAAAGAAAAAACAAAAAACAATGAAAACTCGATTAATCGCTAATCGATGTGCGACCTATCGATTATCGCCACACATTCTTGCTGTTGCATTTGGAGTTCATGTGTTTCCCACTTGACAAAGCTAGCGTGATATATGATTTAACTTTATTTCTGTTATGTGTTTTTTTTTTTATTACTTTCTGTTGCGTTTTACAACACTGCAAGTCCCGTTCCACAAATACATATATCTATATATATAGAGAGAGAGAGAGAGATGATGCCTCACTCCATACACAAGGCTTACAAAATCCTTATATACCAGACATATATAGAAACTATATATATAAACTATATCATATTTAACGCTTTTACAACACTGTTTCTCACTTGCCTTTTGCCTCGACGCTCTCAGTTCTCCCAAAAGTATTTCCGATCCCTCCTAACCGATTGTTTGTACCTCTCCAACTATCCATATATATATATATAGAATGTCTTTCTATATGCTTCTTCTTTTACTCTATTCCGTTATATCTTAACCGTTATAAAATATTACAGAAATAAGATAAAGAAAATGTCAACAAAAAAAAAAGAAAGAAAAAGCAAACTTAAAACTGGAAAACAAAGAAATTATAGTTGCCATGTGAAACACTTCGAGTAGAGTCTATTATTATTATTACGATTATTATCATGATTATTATTATTATTATTCTAATATTATTAAGTGGAACACGATTTTCTTTAAACGAAACGTCAAATTCGAAACAAGCAACAAGACAAAGCAGAAGCAGAAGCAAAAGCAAAGCAAACAGCAAAAAAAAAAAATGGAAAAATTTGCAATGAAAAAAATGAAGAAAAAAACAAAACAAAAATATTATAAATATTCAAAAACTGAAATATTAATTTAAATAAAATAATTTATTAATAAACCACATATTATGAAATGACATAAAGTTGAAAGGTGTTTTAATGGCGGGTGATTGAGTGATTGATTGACTGAGCGAAGCTGAAGAGCCGCTGAATGAGATTAGTGAATGCATAAGAGGCTGAGATCCAATGATTGATCAATCTGAGATGATTGATTGCCTGATTGAAAGACTGACTGAGTGACTGATGAGCAAACTTGAAGAGCCACAGAGCGAGAACTAAAGTATAGATGCGATGATTGATCTATACCAAATGGGAATTTTATAGTGACTGAATGATTGATTGAGCGATTGTTTGACTGGTAAACAAAGTTGAAGAGCTTGTAAGCTGGAATGATAAGCTAAGATGATATGATTATATATATTAACTGCAGCTGTAGCATGATTGACTGATTGATTGATTGCTTGATTGATTGATGGCCAATTCTTAACTCAAAGGTCTAGAGCTAGTAGTAGTTAGGTATGTGTTGGGTATTTATAACAGGTTTTCTAGGAGCTTAATGACTGACTGATTGATGATGATTGACAATCAATGCTCTACTTCAAAGCGCCAGCCCTTGATGACACAATTACCAATAACAAAGAGAGATGTTGACGTCTATATCTATACCTCAGATAACTCAGTCCCAAATGGAGTTCTACGACCGTTTGAGAGGCGTCTGTTTGGTTTTTCGGCTTCCTCGCAAGCTGGATCGGGCAGGGAGCAGAGTTTGTTTCGCTTTGTGTGCTATTTGGCGTGTAAATGGATCATATTGTTCGGCTCCATGATAATTGGAATCGATCGCAGTTAATTGTGCTCTGCGAGGGAACATTTGTACGCTCCATATGCGAATAGTTGTATCAAAATTTTGCCAGCTGCCCTTATAAAGTCGTGTTCTTGAAATTTACGCAACATTTGGCGCTTCTTTTGACGCGTGATCTTGACAATTCAGACGATGGCGTCAACCTGCATCATTATAGACAACTGCCACGACCCCAGCGTCATGATCCGCACCCAAACCCACCAACCCACCCACTCACACAATCGCTGCGGCCCCCTCCCGAGTGGGCGAGGATCCATGTCGAACGTTACGTTTTTTTTTTAATAGCCTTAAACCCAATGAAATCTTCAATAGCAAGAGGTATATTGGCTCTGGGAGAAGGTATGTAACGGGACTCAAAATCGGCTTGTGGATTAGATATTCCCTTGTTTTGGAGCCTTCCTATCTTAGACACAACTCGAGCACTTTAGGCGCTGGAGAGTTGAGACTTGGCATATATGCTCTCGATGGCCATATACAGATACAAAATATTTCCTTCATTTGATAACTCAGCTATAAATTCTTGGTAGCCCATGCATAACTCGAAGACTTTCGGAGATAGAAAGCTCAAATTTGGCATATGGATCCAAGCTGAGCTAGAACTGTTTGCTCTTGGAGCTAACTCTCTCATAAGCCTTTGAATGGATACAGTTATCATTTATATAGAGATCATACATCTAGGGTCTGGGTAGGGCATCTGCTAGTCGAGCAGTCTCGGCTAGAGCGCTCTTACTTGTTTTAAAGTGCGTTTCACGTTTTAATTCCAATTGTAAGAACTTCCAATTTGAGCGATAGACCGACATTTTGCCACACCAAGATCTGGCTGTAACTGTGTCTGCGGATGTCTGCGGATGTGTGCGGATGTGTGTGTGTGTGTCTCTGTGTCTCTCTGTGTCTCTGTGTCTTGACTTTCATTTCAGTCGTGTGATGAGCCAACGAAGCGTATAAAAGCTCAGCGAAGATGCTTCAACGTTTCAGTTGCTTTCCAAAATTCGCGCGCTCTTCAAGTGAAGATTTGATTTGATTTGTTTTTTTTTTTCGTTTAGTTTATTATCGACTTACGCACGGAATAACAATGTCCTATCTCGGCAACGCATCGGACGTGGAGTGTGAAAAGAACGAGTTCCCCAGGCCCCGTCCCACGGGCATCGTCACCAAAATGGCCGCCCACAAACTGTCGTCGGAGCCGAAGTGGGCCGACAAAAGGGAGGATGACTCCGACTCGGAAGTCTCCTCGCCCGATAATTTCCTAACCAAAGGTGAACAGCTGAAACCTATTCAGAATCGGGAATATGGAAAGAAAGTGCTCATTACTACTTCGATTATATATATGCTAAACCAAAATCTCATCAAGCTTTGATATTTGAATGAGAATCAACTCCAGCTCATCCTTTTGCTAATCTCAAACTAAGTGCCTTGGCAATCGCATGATATATCCGACTTCTATAGCATGCTCTATATATCATATGCATAGACATAACTAAAGCTTCTGCTGGATCTGAGAATCTTAATATTTCCATTAGAAATATCTCATGTAGTTTAACATATGGTTCTTATATGGATCTTAATACAACTATACATATCTATATTCATACCTATGTATATCCATATCCATATCCATATCCATGTCCATGTCCATATCCATATCCATAATCATATCCATATCTATATCCACATCAGAATCTATATCCAAAGCTATATCCAAACCTATATCTATATCCATATCCATATCCACAGCCATATCCACATCCATCCCCTTATCCACATCCATCCCCTTATCCACATCCATCCCCTTATCCATATCCATATCCATATCCATATCCATATCCATATCCATATCCATATCCATATCCATATCCACATCCATCCCCTTATCCATATCCATATCCATATCCATATCCATATCCATATCCATATCCATATCCATATCCATATCCATATCCATATCCATATCCATATCCATATCCATATCCATATCCATATCCATATCCATATCCATATCCATATCCATATCCATATCCATATCCATATCCATATCCATATCCATATCCATATCCATATCCATATCCATATCCATATCCATATCCATATCCATATACATATACATATCCATATCCATATCCATATCCACATCCATCCCCTTATCCATATCCACATCCATATCCAAATCCATCCCCTTATCCATATCCATATCCATATCCGCATCCATCTCCCTCCCTATCCATATCCACATCAATATCTTCACAAAGTCTTATCCCCATCCACATAGCTATCCATATGCATATCGATAACGGTACTAACTGCATCGTTACTGCATTCCAGGCGCATTTCTATTGACACCTTCGTATGAGCTATCCATGGAACGCGCCGCATTGATATGCGAGAAGATGAGTTTCAAGGGTTGCTTCAGCTTGACCAAAACGGCAACTGGAATTCTGTTTAAATTCTCACATCCAGATGACTATCAGGCGGTGTTCAAGAAGGGCTTCCACAAGGTGACCGGAGCGCGCTTCTATCGGAAAGTAAGTGAAAACACCAAAATCCTTACATCTATATATTAATTGCAATGTACATAGAGATTATTTCATATGTAGAGCTATCTCACTCTCTCTCTCTCACGGACACACCCTTTCTCTTGCTTTCTTTGGACCTATCTCTACCTACCTCTTTCTCTCTCTCTCTCTCTACTTCTCTCATTCTCCTTCTATTTTATAGAGAGAATGCAAGGCAAAGAGCGATTATCTCTCATAGTTTCTCTCTTTCATACGCGCTCTACTCTCTCTCCCTCTCTCTCTCTCTCTCTCTCTCTCTCTTTATGCCCTTCTCATTCATCCTCTCGCTCACTTCTCGTAGATATTAATATTAGACTTATACCCATCCCTCTCCATCACTCTCTCTCTCTCTCTCCCTCACTCTCTTTCTCCCTCTCTCTCTCTCTCTCTCTCTCTCTCTGTCATTGAATTGTGAAATCTTTTGAAAATCTTTTAACATTTTTCCAGCAAACATTCTCGCGCAGCGTGAGTATAAACATATTGGCAAAAGATCCATTGGCAAGATCCCATAGACATATGCTTACACCTGTATATATGTATATAGTAGATATATGTTCGCGTAGATAGTAGATATCATTTCTGCTCGCATCAGCCGTAACACCTCGAAGCTTTCTTTCGTTTGTCTGTTGACCCTGTTTGCCTTGCAGATCGCCATTCCGTGCCGTCCCCGAAAGACGTTTACGCTTTATGTGCTCGATGTGCCGGAGGATTTGCCCGTGGAGGATATACGGCACGCCATGTACAAGTTCGACTCGGTGGTGGAGGTGGTGCGTCTCCACATCTATTCCAGCCCGGGCCTGGCCAGCGGCGGCTCCGCCAGCTCCAACCCGGACAAGGTTGAAGGTGAGCAGCTCACAGCCTCTCCGAGCCAAACTCTCCGCCGTGCGGCCATACGAAGTAAAGTACCAATCAAACAGACCCACACATACACACACCCTCTCTCTCTCTCCCACACCCTCACACACACAGGAGAAGCTCATGTATCCCATTCAAAACTCTTTCAGGCAGCAGCAGCGCCAAAAGCCTCGTCTCTGGCATTGTGGGCGAGGCCATCGAGAAGGCGGAGCGCCCGGAGCGCCGCGAGCTGCCCCCAGCTGTTATTCGCATCACGCTCGCCTCCATGGACGAGTACAACATTCTGCTCCAGAACGGACTCAACTTCTACGATGCCACGTTCTTTCCCACCGACGCCAACATCTCCCTAAAAGGCGCCAAAATCGACTACAAAAGGCGGTAAGACCCCCCCTCAGCCTAAGGCTGGCCTAATCCTCACTCTGCACACGCTTATGCTGATACACTGAGAAAAAATACTATGCCACATATAACCAACTCATTTCCATCTACAGCTAAACTATTTATAGTTTTGTAAAAACTATATATTTAAAAAAAAATTATTTAACTAATATTTTTAGTTTTTAAAATTATTTTTCAAAAAAATATCAGAATTTAAAAATTTTTTAAATATAATAAAAACAATAATAAAAAAATAATAATAAAAAAAATTAATGAAAAAAATAAAATAATTAATGAAAAAAAAAGAACTAAATTGCCAAACCATTTCAAAAATATTTAAAACTCTTTTTTTTATTTTAAAATGATTTTTGAAGAAAATATATATATATTTTTTTTTTTACAAAAATGTGTCATAATAAATTTTTTTAAATAATAATATTCAATATTTTAATGGACTTTAAAAATACATAAAAATTATTTTAAAAAAAAGTAAATCCAAAAAATTTTTAATTTTGATTAAAATAAAAATTATTTTGATAGATTTAAAATTTACTGGAAAAGGCAAAAAAAATTGATAATTTTTCATTATAAAATTATGAAACAAAAAAGATACTAAATATCTGATATGCAGCTGGAAGGCTATATTTCAAGCGAAACCAGAGCTTTTCCATGCGGCTTTAGGCTTCGTGTAGTGTTTTCATGAACGCAGCTGTACATATATATTTTAGAAATTATTATTATATATATTTCTTATTTGATATATTGAAAATCTGGCATATTGAAGACTTTAAGCTATCAGCCTGACTCCCACTCACTTCAGCTCACAGTCACACACACACACACATATACAAGCACATTTACTTTGTCTCTATTGCCTACTCGCTCTAACTCACTACGCTTTAATTGACAGCATGCTCGATGGCTCGATACCGGGGCGTGTGCGCGAGCTTCTGCCCGTGTTCGATGCAGCTGGCTTTTGCAAGTTGCCGGCGCCCACGAGCAAGCTAATTAAGCCGCCGAGGTCATAAGCGACGACGACGACGACGACGGCGACCCCAGATGTTCCGGCTAAATAAGCAGCCAGTCGAAGACCCGATTTCCCCCTCTCCCACGATTTGATTTTGAATTTGAACGGATGCTTGGAAACGTTTCCGCTGCCAACCAGCCACGATCTATAATAATTCCTCTTTTGGACAGCAAAAAACAAAACTATTTTTTCATCTTGTGAACTCTATTTTTTTTTATGTATTTTTTTTTGCCTAGTTTTATTATTAAAGGCCCATAAAAGGCTTAGCGTCTAATTTGTTTGATTGTCTAACAGCAAAAAAAGAAAAAAAGAAAGAAAAAAGAAAAAAAAAACAAAACAAATAATAAAATAAAAATGAAAAACAATTTTCAACGGCAAACGGAAATGAACTAATTCAATTGACACGCCTTATATAGCATATATATATATAAACGATCTATAATAACCTGTAAAATATATACATATATACCATATATACCTACCCTATATACAGATATATAACCCTTGACACATCTACACAAAAGTTTATTCTTTATTTTCGTTGATCGAATGAGGCTTTGAGGCTTTGAGCTTGGCCAGAAGAGTTGCTCGAGAGCAAGAAGATTCTTATATAGGGAATGGGTGCTTTTCAGTTGGGCAGAGCTCTGCATATGGCAATACTTTAAAGTAGTAGTAAGTAGAGGCCAATCCTTTAGCTATCCTTTAGAAAGGCTGCGCTGTTATTAGCCTTTACGAGCTTTGCCAATAGCCAAACAGCCAAGAAACATTGCAGTCGGGCGCTACCGACTGCGAAATACTCTAGTTACAGATTTTCTGCCCTTTGCCATAAAAATGCACTTTAAAAAATTGCATAGCATAACTTAGGGGTGGTGCAACCACCAGCAGAAATGCTGCTGAAGTACCAGGCGAACAGCAGTGAGCAGCAGGCCGAAAACATTAATTAACAGAGCCACTGTTAATACACTGTTATTTAACATCGCGTTAACATACCTATGTTAGTTAACAGTGCTGTGTTAACCAACTTTATTTTAGCCCTACTGATCATTTCTGTTCGCCAGGCATTCTCGAAAATGTTTGCCCTACCAACAGCTGCTGCTGTAATTTGAATGTTAAACTGCATTTTGTTGCCTTAAAGCCTTGGCAAGATATATGATTTTAAAAGTTCATAGAGGTCAGGACAATAGGATATGCAGATTTTGCAGATGCCTACCCACAAATATGCTGGAAAAAGGATAATAGAGAAGATATCAGACATATTTTTGGCCTGGTTCTGGAGCTATAGGAGGAATATATCCATGATACTGTGTAACCAAGAATGTATTAGGAACCATTGACGAGAGCAAGGAAAGGGCCTACATATTCCGTTTCCGATGCATAGTATATATATATATTCCAATTTCTAGTATCTAGCTTCAGTCGTAAATAAGACAAAAAATTGTTTGATACGTTTAATACATTTTTCGCTCGTTTTATTTGTTTCTTTATTATTTTTGCACTTTATTTTAGGTATTTGATTTAGATATACATTATATATGTATATACACACAGATATATATACATATATATATATATATATATATATATATATATATATATATATATATATATATATATATATATATATATAGATGTATAGCGTAGATCATGATTGATTTAACAGACAAAATTGTTGCACAAAGTTTTATAACACAAAGACATAAGTAAACGCGCACACACACACACACACATACACAGAGAGACACAGACGCGTGTATGTATGTGTGTCTGTGGTATATATGTATATATATATATATAGAATATAGATTATATAGAATATATAGTTTATATAAATATATTCTCATAAGCATATAATTTATCATACTGCAGAATGTCTTGTATATATATTTATATATATATATAGAATAATTAATAATTGATTTAAAGCATATAAGTAGTAAATATACACACACACATATATATATGTATATGCGCATATGTATAGGTAATATATATGTATATATAGTCTGTTTAGGAAATACTCATAGAATATAAACGAATCGAACATGAATTCGTTAATTAGTTATTTTCTGGTTGGAAACAGAGACAAAAACAGCAAAAGAAAATCATCATCATCTTCATCATTATCATCATCATAATCATCATCATCATTATCATCATCATCGTTTATAAGTATATATGTATGTAATAAAGAAATATAATAATCAACATTTAACAAACAAAAAAAAATTTAATAAAATACGCACGCACACACAGGCAGCCACGCACACACACACATACACTCACTCGCAGACCCACCCACTCACACACACACACACGCCCCCACTCTCTCTCTCTCACACAGACGCACGCAGCAAGCACATGGTACACATATCGAAAGTTGAAAGCGAGAATCAGAATACACAGACAAAGGACGCGACGGACACATAATTAGTATACAAAATATGTTTATGTTTGTTGTAGTTGTTGTTGCTAGTTGTTGCTAGTTGTTGTTTCTTTCCTAATACACGGAGTGCACAATATTATCCTTCTCGACAAGCAGCCGCACCTTCATGCAGCCATCGGAGCCGCAGGAGAAGAGACGCCCAAACGGATCCACATACACCTGGCTAACGCCCTGGCCGGTGTGCTTGAAGAAGCCATTCTTGGCATGCTCGTGCGAGAACGTATTGATCAGCATGAACTGGTTCATGTCCCATATCTGCAAGGCAAATGGAATGGTTAAACAATTGAACATGAATCAGAAATACAAAGATGATGGCGATAGGGCTTGAGTCAGTCAGTCACTCAGTGAAACATATGAAAGGTGTGACTTAATCAATTAGTTAGTCAATCAGTAATACACTTAGTCACCGTTACGCATTCAAGTAAATCTCTCTCTCTCTCTCTCTCTCTCTTAGTATTACAGCTTTGTAAATAGTTAATCACTAAAAGCCAGCAGTGAATCAATCGAGTTTATTCTCTAGCCGCAAGCAGTCAGTCGTTGTTCAAGCCATTGCTTACCTTGATGTCGCCCTCAATGGAGCCCGTGACAAAGAACTCCTCGTGCGGATCCAGCGCAATGCACTTGATGGTGCTATCGTGTGCCTGTGAACATGACGGGAATGCCAGTTAGTTGGGCATAGCTGAAGAGTTAGGCTCGCCACTCACCTGATAGCGATGCCGGAGTGTGCGCTGGCGCACATCGAACACGCAAACGTCGCCGCGCTTGCCGCAGGATATGAGCACCTGATGCTGTGGTGCAAAGACCAAACAAGATGAGCCCTGGTCGTGGCATGTGAAGGCTAACGGAAGGAAAGGCAAAATTGAATTTATCGACTATGGAATTCATCTGCTCCAGAGGCCCACAACTTACCCGATACGCAGGACTTCTTGTGCGGCAACAGTGTGTCCCAAATGTTAATGTTCTTGTTCTCGGAACTTTGGCCAGCTGTGCGTGCGAGAAGAGAAAGAAATGAAGCTGCTTGTTTGATTGAGAGGCAAAGCACCCTTACCGCTGGCTAGCAAGCTGCACGAGCCGAGGAATACGAAGTCGGAGAGCGCCTTGTTGTGGCACTGATAGGTCTAGGGAGCAAGAGGAATCGAGTGTTAATAGATATGTTTGGTAAGAAATCCATATGATTATAGTCGAAACTAACAATGAAGGATCGATTGTTCTGGGAAGCGGTGCCCGCTTGCCAGAGACTCAGGTTGCCATCGCCGTCGCCGATGCCGAACTTGTTGCCCTGCTCGGAGAAGCGACAGCGCGTGACCTTGGCAAAGGTGCCGGAGGTGCGTGGACAGCAGACGGGCTGCTGGTGTCCCCACTCCCAGATCTGCACAGAGCCATCCTGGCCGCCAGTCAAGTAGAGCGGCATCAGCGGATGGGCGCTCATGCGCTTCACATTGTCCACCTTGTGGCGCATCACCTGGAGAGAAGAGCAAGGATTGAGCACATGACTGCGAGTTGGCACTGTGGATGCACTCACCATAGATGTCCCGCGGCCGGACTGTGAGGCGCTCTGCGTGCTGACGCTGGCCTCGCTGAAGGCGCTGCTCGTGCCAAATGGCGGCCTGTGGAGCATAAAAGAGATTAGGTGGATTAGGCCCGGTTCCATGGCTCGAGTTGGGGCTATCGACTCACTGATCCTGCGATTGTATGATGAGAAAGGCGGAGCTGTTGGTGTCCGCGTCCTTGGACAGATTCATCATATCGTATTCGCACTCGTCCTCATACCAATTGGGCGACTCGAGCAGCAGCGATATATCGAACTCCTGGATCTCGCGCGGATTGGCGAAGGCAATCATCGATGAGCTGTTGTTCTTCAAGCAGAATGTGAGGATCGATTCGTGATCCTTGTGGATGATGCGTATGTGATCCGTATTCTCGTTTGTCGAATGCGATTGGCCTAAGCGAGCGACACAGACAAGAAGAGAGTCATGAAAAAGAAAGAGAAAGACATAGAGAGACAGAGAGTTAGATAAGCACAGAGAGAGAGAGAGAGAGAGACAAAGAGAGAGAGAGAAAGGGTAAGCGAGAGTTGTTAATACAATTCACAGCTAAGCCAAAGCGTAAGTCTAATTTAATTAAATATATTAATTTAGTAACAATTCGAAAAGAAAAAAATACAAAAACAAAAATATCTTCGGCTTTTTCTCGCTCGCCTTTGCTGGCAGCCAGGTGTTAAACACCGTTGCTAATTCAATTGACAACAAGGTGTTAGTCGAGCTTCTTCTTTACGATTGCGATTATCTTATCAAGTAAATTATTTGGTAATTGCCTGTTCGAGCAGTTATTTAGTCAACAGTTAACAGCGGGCCGCTAACAGTCGCCGGTCGGAGCCACTTCAAGCAGTTCGCGGAGAGCAGTGCGCTGCGCCGCAAGCAGTGCCAATGTTATCGATTAACGGTCTATCTCCTCCGTCGAGATGGGGAAATCACACAAATGGAACCTCTTCGAGGAAGCAACAACAACAACGACAACAACAACAATAGCAACAACGAATCAAATCAGATCAAATAAAAATAATATAACTACAACGTTTGTTTGTTTCTATTTTGCTTTAATACATTTCACTGGTTTACGAAAATAATCACAAATAATTTAAAATTAGAAGAACAAATAAAAGGAGAAGTAAAGAGGAGAGGAGGAGAGGAGCGGAATGGAATGGAAGGAAGGATGTGTGTTTTTGGGATACTTTTGCATAATACTTTGTAGATGATAACAAGTTTAAAATTAAGTAACATCTGCCACCTCAAAAATTGATCTATTTAGAACCAAACAACAAGAGCAACAACAACAAACAACAAATAAAAATAATAGTAAAAAATAAAAAAAAAATAAAATAAACAGATTTACAGCCAGGCTGTGAATGTCTAAACAGGAAACAAGTAGGAAAAATAACAACACTTTACAAGCGACTCCAAAATATTAAGCTGATAAGTCTAATTAAGGTATATACATACATTGGAATGCAAAGTATATACAAATAAGATATATATGTATACATATATGGATAGATAGATATACGTATAGCTAACTACTGACTACGCTACGTGACCTGGTTTGCTAGACGGACGCAGGGCTGTGCGGGGGGTGCTTACTTAGAGAAATTTGCAACAACAACAATTATAATAGCAACATTTTGGTACGGAATACACACCTTCGTCGGTGTCGTTATCGTTGTGATGGCTGTGATGATGGGTGCTGCGGCCACTGCTCTCGGTGCTCTTGCCAAAGATGCTCTTGATGAACACCTCCTGTGTGGGCTCCTGCCTGACCAGATAGTTCCACAGCCGGCGTATCGGGCCGGCCGCCGAGCCGGATATAAACGGCGTATTGTCCTTGTTCAGGAGCGAGCGATACTTGTGTATGGCCAGCCCATTGATGCCGCTCTCCGCATAACAGCCGGGTATATAATGCCGTGTGGGCGGACCGCGGCTGATCAAATCGTTCAGTGCAAACTCCTGCCAGCGGTTCAGTGTGCGCAGCACCTCATGCGACAGCGGACTGATGACGGGCAGATCTGCAACACGAAATTGGCGAAATGTTCACAAACCGCACTCAATCGATGAGGCCGATGATGCTCACCCTGCAGCTCGATGCCGGCAACTTTGACAAACTCCTGAATTTTGTGTGTGCTAAATTTGATGAGTGCCAGGCGCAAGATGCTCCACGAGTAGGACATGGGATTGGTGTGCTCGGTATTGTCCTTGGGCTTCAGCTGAGTGCGACTGACATTGACATTGACATTGACATCGTCATCATCATCCTCCTCCTCCTCGCCGTCCGACTCATGCGAATCGTCCGTGTCGTAGTCATCACAATCTGCAAAAATAGTCGAAATTTATTTCGATATCCAATGAATATGTCGAAGCATATAGAGAGTTCTACCTGTGTTGGTTGGCTTCATGAGGAAGTAGGAGAGCATGGATGTCTCTGGGGGCATGAACTGTTCCCTGTATGTGGGCTTGTCCTCCTTCATGTTGCTCGACGTGCTGTTCTGGCTGAAGCTGCCCAAGATCTTCATATTCAACTTCATGCGCTGCTTCGTTATGGACGTCACAGTATTCCAAACACTATTCTCATCGGCTGCATCCTCGCCGGCGGCAGCCGCAGCAGCGGCCGCAGCCTGGGCTTGGGCCTGCGCCTGAACGTGGGCATGCGGCTGGGAGGCCGGCTTGATGAGCAGCTTCTTCATGCCGCCGCCGAAGAGGGTCGACCAGGTGTCGTTGGTAAAGTTCTGGCCGCTGAGGCGATAGAGCAAGCGACTGTCGCAGGTGGACAGCGAGTAGATGAACAGCGCCATGTAGGTGGACACAAAGGACTCGAGCAGCAGCACATTCAGCTTCGGCACATCCTCGTCCTTCTCGCGGGCCAGCAGCGCACGCAAATTGGTGACGCCCGGCCACTTGGAGGGCGTGGTGCAGATGCCCGCCGGCTCGTCTGTGGAATACTTGCGGCGCCTGTGGAACGCATTGCGACTGCCCACCAGGTAGCTGCACTCGAAAGACGAATTGATCTTGGCTATGTTCTCAATGCCCGGACTGGGATACCCATTGAAGCTGGCATTGTTCACCACAAAGCTCTCGGAGTCGCAGAGCGATTGGTAGATGCAGGAGGAGAGGGCGACGGCCAGGTCGCGCAGCACAAAGATCTCGCTGAGGGCGCTCGTCTCGATGCCCGGGAATGGCAACAGCTTGATGATGCTCTGCAGCATGTCCACCGTCTGCGACTGCAGATACTTAATGGGATCCGCAATCACCGTCTTGTTGCCCGCCACGCACGCGCTCAGCAGCGGCAGCGTTGTTGGGAACGGCAGCGGGCTGAGCAGCTGCTGCTGTGTCTTCTCCTGCTGCAGCTCCTGCAGCAACAGCACCAGCTCCATGCGCACCGATGCCAATCCTCCGCCGCTGGCGCCATGCAGCGAACAGTAGCTGAGCAGAGTTCGCAGAAGCGTTTCATTAGCTAAGAACGAGGAGAGGAGAGGAGAGGAGATGAGAGGAGGAAGATTAGTCCACTGGTCACTGGCTATAGATATAGGGGACTGGGCATAACTGACCTTTGAGCCAACGCTTGCGCTTGGCGGCCCGCATCACTTTGGCCTCGAAGTCCTGTTTGTCCTGCATGAGTATCTCGTGCAGTGTGGGTCGCTCTGTGCACGGATAGATGCTGGCATTCATGTCCTTGTCCTTGGCATCATTGGCATCCGCATCGCCGGCATCGTTGGCCTGCTCGGAGCTGCAGTAGTTGCACAGCTGCTTCAGTGCCTCCACCTCGCGCTCCAGCCACATGTAGAGCTGGTAGCGCAGCTGACCGCCGTCCACCTCGAAGCCAGTCGCCAGCGTGGACAGCTCCTCCATCAGGATCTTCAGGCAGGCCACAAATTTCAGCTGCTGCGCCATAATATCCATCTTGCAATCGTTTGCTCCGCCGGCCTTGCCCGGCTGCGGGGTCAGCAGCTCTGGGTCATCGTTGTCGTTGTCGTTATTTGTAGCCGCCGCTGCCACTTCGTCGTCGTCCTCGTCTTCGTCCTCGTCGTCCCACTTAATCTCGAACTTGGTCTCCACCTGGCTGGTCATCGGAGCGCCCCAGTCGAACTGATCCGCCTTGGCGGTCGTCTGCCACTGATCCATAATGCCCGAGTTGATGAGCTCGTCCTTGGCCACCACCTGTTCGGCGGTGTCGGCGACGCTGCAGCTGCTGGAGGCCGGAGCCCCGTCGCTGTCGCTGATCTTCATGGGCAGCTTGTTCAGCACCTCCAGGGCCAGAGCCGGACAGCCCGACTTGAAGTGGCCATGGGCCGTGGTGAAGTACAGCTGGCGCTCGATGGCCGTAATCGAGTCCTCGAGCTGCAGCTGCTTGTCGCTGGCCACCGGCCTGGAGCTGGTGTCGCCGGCATAGCTGAAGCCAGAGAGGACGACATGCGCTATGCGTTTCTCCTGCGCCGAAATGGCAATGTTCTGCCGTATGAGCAGCGGATGCGTGCGCAGATAGATGTAGAAGTTGAAGACATTCGGATTGGTGGCATGCGGCGACTCCGGACGCAGCAGGTCCTCCTCGCGATAGCTGCTGTGCAGGCTGCCGACGCCGTTGAGCAGCAGGGTGTTGAGACTCTCCTGGTACTTCTTGAGGTTCCAGTAGGTCATGGAGCGCAAGAAGGGATCCGGATGGGCACGCGTCAGGTCACAGCGTCCCGTCTCCACCTCCGTGCCCAGGACATGCTCGTTCAACAGTCGCTGATAGTAGCTGCCCTCCGTGTCGCCCTCATAGAGTCGGGCAATGATCAGGGCCAGCTGGAAGTCCTCCAGCTTGTTCATGCACACCTCGATCGCATCGTTCAGCGAGTTGGCCAGCAGAAAGAAGGCGACGGCGTGCTCGAATCTCTGCTTGCCCAGCAGCACGAAGGCATTCTTGAGGGCCGCCTTGCGCCAGCGATCCTCGGCGAAGTTGTTGCCAAAGAACGTGGTCATCTTCTCGTCCCGCTGCGACCGGAACAGGCCCCACACCAGCGACTTCTTCTTCATCGCCAGATAGTAGATGGCCGCATCGAGGGGATCCTGCTTCAGCTGGTAGGCGCACTTGGCCAGCTTCTCGACGCACCGGCGCAGCGTGTTGATGTTCTTCAGCCAATAGCCGACGCCCAGGTCGCGCAGCGTGCCCCAGCGCAGGTCGCCCTTGGTGTAGCTGGGTATCAGATGCAGCAGCTCCTCCTCGCTCTCCGAGTGGTAGGCCCACACGATGTTGGCCGTGCCGACGCCCTGCCGCTGGAACTGCGCCCGCTGCTGCAGCGGCAGGCAGCGCAGCAAATACGTGAAGTGCTTCATGGCGAGCAGGAAGCGGAGACCGCAATCGTCCAGCGATTCGGTGGCCTGCTCCTTGATGCCCGAGAAGCCAGCGGCGCTGCCCACTTGACTCTGACTCTTGCCCATGTCGGCGGCGAACTTGTCCGAGAAGTCCGTGTTGCAGGTGGCCACGGTGTCGGCCAGCGCCAGCAGATGCATCTGGTCCAGCGAGGAGAGACCCGGCAGATGGGTATGGGTCAGCAGACGCGACAGCAGCTGGCCCTGGCGTGGCCCAAAGTGCGAGATGGAGTGCTTGTCGGGCAGCGAGAGGCGACGCTCCTGTCGCTTCTGCTCCCCATCGCACAGCAGCTCGTCCAGATTGTCGTCGGAGTTGTGCATATCGAACAGCTCATTGTAGTCCTTGTCCCCATCCGCCGCATTCGTCGGCTTGCCCGGCTGCTCGCGATCCGCATTGAGCAGCACCCACAGCGGCAGCGGCGGTATCGAATTGATCTCCGCATAGTCGAGCATCAGCTCCTCTGGTATCTGTGTGGTGCTGCCGCGCTGCTCCGCCTGGATGTTGCTCGTGTCCGCCGTATAGCTGATGCTCAGCGTGCGTGATCTTGACCAGCTGCGCTGTCTGCCACCGGCACCACCACCGCCAGCACCGCCGCCCGCGCCGCCGGCCAGGCTGCCGTCCTCGTCGTTGGGCAGCCCGTTGGCTGCGCCACTGTTGCCGCTGCCGCTCATGCAGCGCACCAGGTGGGCCAGGATGGCCTTCACCCACCGGATCTTGCCGCAGTTGAGCAGCTCCATCAGCTGCTTCGGATGGTACTGTGGCAGCACGGGGCACGCAATGCGCGACGCCTGGAACAGACCAAAGTCCGTCATGTAATCATCGTTGGGCGGCGCATCGCCGCCATAGCCACCGGCTGCTCCACCAGCTCCGTCGTGGCCGTGTCCGTTCATGTTCGCCATGCTGCTATTGGCCGCCAGCCGGCGCTGCGACAGCAGCTGCAGATTCGCCGTGCTCACTTTGCTGATCAGCGGCATCGAGGCGACATTCTTGAGACGCATCTGCGTCGACTCATTGGCCAGGGAACGGAGGTCCTCGTCGCGCAGGTTGCGCGTGTCGTTCATATCGTCCATGCCGGCGCCTCCGGCTGCAGCTGCCGCCGCGGCCGCCGCAGCGGACATGAAGTGTGCGCCGTAGTGCGGCTTCCACTGGGAGTAGACGTGCATCTCGGAGTCCATGGCCACGACGAGAATGCCGTCGCGCACCCAGGAGATCTGCATGGGCAGCGGCGGCAGGCCGTCGGCTGTCTGGAGATCGATCTGGCGCAGCTTCATCCAGCGTATCTCGTCGACAAAGTTCGGCTGGGCCAGGGAGCTGGCCTTGCGCAGGATCGGACGATTCACGGAGCGCGACTCCTTCATGGCCTTGATGTTCGCCTGGGCAATGTCCGAGCTGACGGGCGTATACAACAGGATCTTGCTGCCCACGGCGACGGTCAGGATGTGCGAGCCATCCTCCTTGGAGACCCAGTCCAGCTGCACCAAGTGCTTCTGGGTCAGCGGACAGGTGTTCCCGTTCTCGGCGATACTCTTCCTCAGGGACTGCAGCGTGCTGAAGCTGGGCACCGTCAGCAGGCCCGAGACGGCGGCCGACTGCTTCGAGGTGGCCAGCTCTGGGGTGGTCTCTCCGCTGCGCGGCGAGCGGCTCTCCTGGTCGTGGGCGAAGGTGTGCAGGACCTGGTTGAGCCGCTGCTTCTTGGCCAGCAGCCGGCTGTCGTGCAGGTAGCTCAGATCGATGCCGTGGCCAATGTTGATGCGCGGCAGGTGGACGTTCTTCAGGTGGATCGTGTCCTCCAGCACCCACTCGCTGCCGCCGCTGCTCTCGCACTCGTAGATGGCCACGCACAGATTGACGTAGCGCGAGTCCGGATCCCCGCGATTGGGACGGGTGAAGCTCTTGCCGTACTTATACGCGCACGCAATACGGCCGGAGTAGGCGGCGCTGATGTTCAGCGGCTGTCCGGGTATCTCAATGGCCGACTGCTGGATGCGACTGAGCATCTTCCACTCGGACCAGTGATAGGCATCGCTGCCAGCGGGCTCGCACTTCCAGAATCGCGATATGGAGTCCGAGCAGGCGGTCACGATGATGTACGGCGCAAAGCAAGCCGGATAAATGCTCGAGCTGCTCAAGTGGCCGGCGGCCGGAGAGGCGTGAATGACATCGACGCCCTCGGGCAGCGGCAACTCCTGGGTGCAGACCTTCTTCGTGGTAATCGAGATGTGCGGCGCCTCCACGTGCGGCCCAAAGTGCTCGGCACCCGTTAGGGTCTCCGCGCCCTGCGACATGCGTCGCGGCTGTCCCGTCTGCTCGGCGTCGTCCGGCTCCTGGGTCAAGTTACTGTCCGGCACGTACATGGCCGTCTCGGAGAGGAAGGAGCTCTGCTGCTTCGAGCTGATGACAATGCGCCACATGTGAATCGTGCTGCCACGCAGCGTCTTCTCGATGTTCACGATGTAGAACGGCTCCTCGAAGTCCACGTTGCGCTGCAGATCGACGATGGCGTCCATGTCCGACTCGAGCAGGGCGTTCATCTTGGGCTCCTCCAGATCGTGCATGTCCGGCACGGACGTGCGCTGTCCGCCCGTAATCAGCTGCGCCTGGAACACGTGCAGGAACTGTGTGTTCTGCCAGTCGTGCTTGGCATCCGAGATGGCGTCCAGCTGCAGAATGCAGCCCGGACGCGCCGTTGACTGCTGCGAGACGACCTTCAGCTTGTCGTGGAGCGCCGAGCGCTGCGCCTTCAGCGTGGACGAGGCATTCGAGATCATCGACGAGAGCGAATGGGATTTGTGCAGCGTGTTCAGATTCTCCGAGCAGGAGATCTCCGCCAGCAGGGTGCGTGCATCAATCACAGCCTGATAGACGCGCAAATTCTCACCGTCGCTGGCCACAAAGCACGCCGACGGCGAGTTGCTGTAGCTGCCCAGGGTGGTGCTCGGCAACAGGGTGGGTATCCAGGCCACATTGCTGAAGGCCGATATTTCGGGTGAGTTGATGCGGGCCAGCTCGCTGACGCCGCCCGAGTGACAGAGCGGACCCACCGAGTCCACACGCCACAAGATCAGCTCCGAGCAGAAGCCCGTGGGCGTAAATATATCCTTGTCGCCGTTGGGGGTATTGGCACCAGAGCCACCACCACCGCCACCGCCGGCACCACCGGCGCCAGCAGCAGCAGCAGCAGATGACGAGGATGTGGGTCCACCGGCGAGTGGATGCTCGAAGGGTGACATCGGTGACTTGGCCTCAGTGTCGGACAGATTGTGATGCGAGGTGGAGACGAGCAGCGGCAGCACCGGATGACAGGTGATGTCATTGACACGGAAGCGATGTCCCGAGGCGCGGCTGACGTGGCCAATGCTTAATACTTGTGTGAACTTCGTCTTGAAGGCGAACGTTAGCTGCCACAGATTGAGGGTGCCGTTCGAGTGCTTCGTGACCATCGACACCGACGGCGACACGTTCAAGGGCAGCGCAGACCCGACGGCGGCCGCAGCGGCTGCTGAATCCTGAGAGCTGTTGCTGCCGGCAGCACCGGCGGCGCTGCGTTCATTGCCATCCTCTGGCTGACCCGAACCAGCACCGGCATCATCATCGTCATCGCCATCCCGCTGCTCCTGGTCCTGTTCCTCGTCGTGCTCGTCATGCTTGTCGAACTGCTGGTTGGAGTTCTGATCGCTGCGCAACGAGTTCTGATCGCTGCCGCCTTTGTGGAACTCGTCCTTGCTGCGCACATTGTTGGCTATGTCACGGAAGGCCAGCGGGTGGGTGCCCGTGTTGAAGAGACTGACCGTGGTTGACATGGACATGGCGTCGCCCAGCGGAAAGGCCGACGGTATGCGTGTCGAGAAGGACACTTGGGCCTGCCGGTACGAGCCGGGATAGTAGTCATCGAGCCACTCGATGACCCATATCAAATAGCTGCCATCGACCGGGTGGATGGCGAACAGCAAATCCGGGCTCTGATGCCAGTCCCGTAGCAGGCACTCGATCTTATTGTCAAGGGAATCGACCAGCTGCGTGATCGGATTGTGTTGATCCTGGTTCAAGGAGTTCTGCGATGTTGTATTCGACATGGAATTCAAATGCAAGCCAGCGCCAGTTGCAGCCGTATGCTGCGAATACTTGCTGTACTCCTCGCCGCTGTCGTCCACGGAGACGGACTTGGAGTTGCGCATGAATTTCTTGTGCGGCGGCTGATGGACATCGTCGGGCAGATCGACGCCCGAGGAGGCGGCAGCTCCAGCCGTGTGACTGCCCGCTGCATGGTTGCCGTTCTCCTCGTCGATGACCTTCTTGGTGAGCTCCTGGAGTATGGCCTCCGCTTGGAGGGTGAAATGCATCTCCTTATTGTTTAGCCAGTGCAGTATGAAGACATTCTGATTGGCCGGATCGGAGGTCTGCATCGACGGCACCAGCGGTATGTCTGTCTCGGCGTTTATCGATGCCGCCAAATGGAAATGCATGCCGGGCGTCACGCCGGATCCCTGAAACCCATACGAATGGAAATCGTGCACGCTGCACGAGGAGGGCAACGATGGTATCGGGCCCTGGTAGTTGCTAAAGCTGGCCGGCGAGCTGCCCATGACAGCGGCGGCGCCACTGCCAGCGCCACCAACACCACCACCGCCGGCGCCCATGCCGCTGCCCGAGCTGCCTGGCACCGAGCCAACGCCATGGCCGCCCACAACTGCGGTGGCATTGGCGCCAGCCTTCATGTGACGACGCAAGTGGAAGCAGGTCTTCATGTGCTTCAGGCGCTGCATGAATCGATGCTTGTGCCGATGCGTACGGAACTTGGGGTTCTGCGAGGCGAGCGGATCAAACTGTGTCATGTTCACCATGCCGTCGTCCGGCAGCACCGTCTCAATCCAAATGCGACAAATGTTGTCCAGGCACGAGGTGACCAGCATATTGGCCACCGAGCCCTTGGGCATATACTTGCTCGTCTTCCTCCACACAATGTTCGAGACGGCGCGCGGATGTGCGATGTACACGTATGTGAAATTTAAATCTCCAGCTGAAACTGTTCCTCCGACTCCGACGCCGACGCCGACACCCACGCCGGCTGCGCTGCCGCTAGCGGAGCCCGAGGCGACCTCATGCGGCGCTTTGGCTGGGAATAGCACCTGCTTGTTCTCGTACCAGATCTTGACTAGACGATCGTTGCGGCCGCAGGTGGCAAACAGCGTGCCGTCGGGACTAAATGCCATATGATAAATAGGTATGGCCGTCTGGCAGGACCATATGTTCTCCCACGTGGATACGTCATCCGCTTGCGAATTGGACGACTGTTTGGTCTCCTTGCTCTCGCCAATCTCAAACTTGACGCCTGATAAGGTAAGGAAGAGATTTTTTACTTATATATCTGTTGTTTGTTATAGCCAGATCCTCGGCTTACCCGTGTGCTCCTCCTCTTGCTGGTGTGTGGGCGACTTGCTCTTCCAGAGCTGTATGTTCGTGCCACCTGTCAGCAGACGCGTGCCCTCCAAGTTCCACGACAATGTCACCACATTCGAATGGCTGGTAAACGAACCCGTCTGCACCCATCTGAAAGATTGTTTAACAAACTCTCAATTAACATTAGTCAAAACAAAATTTGTTATTGTTTATTATTATCCACTCACCTGTAGTCCAGAAAGTGTGTATTGTGTTTGCTCGACTCGATCACTGGCGTCGGCTCGAAAATGCATATCTTGTTCTCATAGGCAGCTGCAATCTTGCCCGTATCGGTGCTGCAGTCGAGCGCCGATATCTTCACATAGCCATGATTGGCGCCAGGTATAATCTGGACGCGTTCGAAGGTGCTCGCTAGTATGACCACATTGCAGCCGGCGGCATATGCCTGTTGAGTAAACAAACGAAAGGAATGTGTGTAAGCAAAGATATTCGATTCCCTCCTGCCTAGATTATATGTCAGTCTGGGCAGTCACCAACTGTTTCTGTATATTGATTGATTGAGCAATTGACGAAGTCTAAGGTTCATCAATCATTGCCTACTCCTGTCTGTGCGTAGAGATCACAATTACATATAACTAATACAATTATGAAAGAGATATTCTGCTTGATTGACTGATATAATAGAATGGAACTTTTAATACTGTACAATCAGTCATATTGATTGATTGATTGATTGATTGAGGGGCTGTGTAGACACGTGTTTACATCATATATCAAATGAGCTCATCAATTGAATGTTTCATATAATATAATTCTGTACAATCAGTCTTTGTAGCATGGATTGATTGATTGATTGATGGACTATGTTTACATCATATCATTACATAACGATTTCGTACGATCTCATTAAGTTAACCTTCCATACAATTGATAATGCATATATATTCAGCTGATTGATGGTTTGATTGATTGATTGAGGCTTAGATCACATGTATATGAGAATAAATCTGTTTTGTGCTGATTGATGATTGATTAATCGATTGACTAACTGTTTGGTCATACCTATAAATCATATCTTATCAACTATTCAACACTTTCAGATTAGATTACTGCTTAAACAGTAATAAATCTGTTTTAGTTTTATAATTGATGAAAAAAAAAACAGAAATTTAGCCGATTGACAGACTCAACTGATTGATGTGGACAGCGCAGAGTCTTTGAGTCATGATTATTATAGATTTGAGAATAAACCGTATGGCCAATCCACTAATAGACTTCTTATAAATCATGGCACTCATGCCTTACTCAATCTAGAACAACTTTTGGGCACATAAATGAATCAAATCAACAACAATTTGATGACAAATGCTTTTAGTCAGAGCCGAGTGTCACGTGCTAAGCACATAATAGAAAATGTAGTACATATATATATGCATCGTTTACCATATCTATAGATTGATTATAAAGATAACGGAACGATTAGATGGGCGTAGCAGCTGGAAGAGAGAGGAGAAAGGGGAATGGCAAGTGGCCATGGAGGACCAACTTTGAACTGAGAACTGGGACAAGGCTATGGCAAAGCAAGGGTCAACCAGCAAGTGATGTAATACATAAGATATATATATAAAGATGTATATGCAAACAGGTACCATTAAACTATAATAATTGAGACAATAAATGGCTATGGCCAAAAATTCATTCAGAATAGAGACATGAGATGTCGTATGGATGCAAATTAAAATTGAAATTCCGGCACAAAGCTAATTTAGACCAATTTGGTTTCATACCGGATTGTACAGGAAAGGTTTCGCTTTTCGATGATATCGCTGCCCTTGCTATGAGAGTCGCTTAACTATGGGAGAGCAGCGGTGCGTTTACCTTATCTCCACACGCTTTCTTTTCGGTTTAGTTTTAGCTGTACTTCCCACACCCCCCCCTTCACTCCTCACCCGGGTTTCATTATCTTAAGTAGGAGCCAAAAGCAAGATATGGCTGCGGATATTTTCTTTTCTTGCGTCAAGGCCAGCAAGGCTCAATGCTATACAACTTGTGCCGCCAAAAGCCAGATGGCGCCACTGTTTGTAGGCATACGTTTGCGTGTGTGTGTGTGTGTGTGTGTTAGTGTTGGTGTCTGCTCATTTTTCAAGTTCAGCTATGCCTCTTCTTGTTTCTTTATATTAATAGTTGTTGCACACACACATGAATATTATAAAAATACAATTGAAATGATGGCATTTACATAGATAAATGAATGGGTGGCAATGTCAACAGCAGCAGCAGCAGCAGCCAGCGGCGGCGGCAGCTCATTACAGAATATAATGCAGATGTGTACACACTGCACACACACACACACATACACACATGCACAGAGTGAAAGAGTCATGTGCAGCTGTTGACATTTTCAAATTGAAAAAAAAAAACATTAAATAATATGTGTGTGCGGGTGGCAGGGCACACACACACACACACTCATACAGTGTTACCTCATTTATTTCTACATATTTATTATTTAACTATTCGAGTTAATTATGCTTGTGACTTCTAAATTACAAAAACAATAAAGAGCCAAGAGGAAGAAAGAGAGAGAAAGAGCGAGCGAGAAACAGATCTCAGGCGCTAGCGGTAAACAAATAAGGGCAAACAGCGCGTGTGTATGGGTGGAAGGGGGTAATTAATATTTCATATGTACATACATACACACGGACATACGCACACACACACACACACACACTTATACGATCATAAAAATAAACGACTCCAGCTACAGTCGCCACATTATAAATGCGTGCTCACGACAAAATACACAAAAAAAAAAAAACGATAAACGAAAAACGAATTTTTGCAGCATTTTATGGGCCGTGTATAATTTATTTGTTATTGACGTTTTGATTGTCTGACAACATTTGGCGAGGATTGCATTTGCAGGCTGCAGGGCAGCACACACACACACACACATGCACACATATATGCATATTTAGAGATGCGCCTAGTTGTTAGTATGTTTATCGAATTTAGGGCATCAAAGGCCATTTGACCAATCGAATATGTGTATGTACGCAAAAGCTGCGTGTGTGCGTGAGCGTGTGCGTTGGTATGCCTGTGTGCGTAAGGCAACGTGAGAGGCTTGTTTACAGCCAAAGCACTTGACCTTTAAATGTAATTAAAAGCCAGAAAACATGTTAATACATTGATTTCGAATTGGAATAGTGTACAAAATTGTTTATTTGCAGCAGAAAGAAAAAAAACAACAACTAAAACAGCAGCTGAAGCAGTTAACAGTTATCGAATTTACACAGAATGGAAAAAAAAAATAGCATTTGCTTTGGATTTAATTGACCACAGGCAGACAGGCGGACGGACAGGCCAGACATACGGCGACAGCTAGTGACAGCCACACATCACAATCTTTTCTATGTATCACATACACACAAGCATACACACGCACGCATACATATGTATGTAAATATAAACATTAAAATCCCCTTTGGGCCGATCGGAATTGGATATTCCAATTGGAAATCGCAAAACGGCAATCGAGTTGGAAAATGTGGTACACACAATAGTTGTACCCTTCAGTACCTAGCGTACCTATATAAATATACAAGTACACACACACACACATGGATATGCATATATATACATATTTATATATATACAAAAATTTATATATATATATACTACATATGACTGTCGCGCACGTACATATGTAGGTGTTTGCATGTATGTATGTATGTGTGTGTGTGCGAGTGTTTGCAGGTTGTACAATATGATGGATGCGTGATAAAAACGAAAACGAACAGCAAAAAAAAAGAAGACAAAAAAAACTTGTTAATCGTAATCGCTCGTATTCTTACTGTAAATGGTATGCCTTCCACGGAGCCAATTGCGAAGCACCGGTCACCCGCATTGCAGGCACCGCTCAATATTTGATGACAATTCATTATTTGTTACAATTGGATATCACATCACAGCGCACAAAGTAATATTCTTGGTTCTTTGGTTTGGTTACTAGCACGATTTTTTCTTTGTAAAACGACAACAAAGTGATGAGTGACATTACATAAAAATGTAGGCCAAATAGTGATGGACGCTATCGACTAGTGCTATCGAACGGTGTTAGTGTCTAACTGCCGTATCGATACGAGCGACAACAAGGTGTGAGGTTCTAAACAAAATACCTTATCGATAGCAAACATTCGCCAGTTTAGTTGACACATTTGCCTATCGATACATCGAAATATCGCCTAATTGTTTGCAACACTGCGTCCATCCGAACGCCGTGGATAGTTTGACTGCTTGCATGGAGTTAACAATTGCAAAATAGTATTCTTTGCGTTTTTGTATTAGTTTGGTGTATATTCCAAGAGCAAAATGGCCGCAGGTCCAATTGCTGAACGTAACCAAGGTAAGCCATAACTCAATATATACATTCACTTCGACTTAAACGTTTTCGAACACCGTTACTTCAGATGCCACCATTTATGCCGGTGGCCTGGACGACAAAGTCTCGGAGACTTTACTCTGGGAGCTATTCGTTCAAGCCGGTCCAGTTGGTAAGCTGTAAATCGAATAAGCATCTTTATCATGGCAATAACTGTTTCGTCCCGCAGTGAACGTGCACATGCCCAAGGACCGTGTCACACAGATGCATCAGGGTTACGGATTCGTTGAGTTCCTAAGCGAGGAAGACGCCGACTATGCAATCAAAATTATGAACATGATTAAGCTCTATGGTAAGCCGATACGAGTCAACAAGGCGTCGGCGCATCAAAAGAATCTCGACGTTGGCGCCAACATCTTCATTGGCAATCTGGACGTTGAGGTGGATGAGAAGCTGCTCTACGATACCTTCTCCGCCTTTGGCGTCATCTTGCAAACACCAAAGATCATGCGCGACCCGGAGACGGGCAAATCCAAGGGCTTTGCCTTCATCAACTTCGCCAGCTTCGAGGCTAGCGATGCTGCGATGGACGCCATGAATGGACAATATCTGTGCAATCGTCCCATCTCTGTCTCCTACGCCTTCAAGAAAGATCACAAGGGCGAGCGCCACGGCTCCGCAGCTGAGCGTTTGCTGGCCGCACAAAATCCCTCGGCGCATGCGGATCGCCCGCATCAACTGTTCGCCGATGCGCCCGTACAGAGTATGATGCCAGTGATGCCTGGCCAGATGATGCCGCCACCGATGATGGCACCGCCGCCGCCAGTGGTGCCCGTGTCGGCCACCAACATGGGCATGATAGCTCCACCGCCGCCCGTGCCGCAGCCAACACCGTTCCCAGCTACCATACCACCGCCACCGCTGCCACCCATGGGCGGCGGGCAGCCGCCACTACCTCCCTCCATGGGCATACCGCCGCCGCCACGCATGCTCCAGCCACCAAATGCCTGGGCACCACCCGGCATGGCCGCACCGCCGCCGCGTCCGCCGCCAACCAATTGGCGTCCGCCGCCCGTGCCCTTCGCGCCGGCTCCCTTCTCTCGGCCCTACCAACCGGATGGCTACCAGTACTAGGTCATCCCACTATTGTATAGCCATAGTCCGTAGTTATACAATAATTTAGATGACCCCAATAAAACTGACAACATATTTTTATAGTAACAACAAATGAAGCTCTTTGTGATCACTGGCCTTCCCCCAAGGAAACTCCAGAATTGTGGGTGTATCTAGTAAGATCTGGGTGTTAGGCAAAGCTTTATAGGTTAGGTGAGGGAAATTGATCAAAGAGAGGGAGGGAGAGAGGCAGAAAGAGGAGAAGAGGCAGGCATATCTATCATATTAATATTATATACCAACAGAGAGGGAAAGAGATTCTTATCCTTATCCATTCTAGGCATATACTTATACAGACATGCATATATCTCTATAGAAAACCCTTATATCCTAGCAGGTAAATGAGTATACCAAGAGAGAGAGAGAGAGAGAGAGAGAGAGTGAGAGTTCCATATCCCTATCCCTATCCCTATCCCTATCCCTATCCCTATCCCTATCCCTATCCCTATCCCTATCCCTATCCCTATCCCTATCCCTATCCCTATCCCTATCCCTATCTATATTTATATCCCCATCCCTATCCCGATCTATATCCCTATACCTATACCTATATCTATCCCTATCCCTCTCCATATCCATCCGTTATCCGACACATATACATGCCCCGCCCTACCCTAGTCCATCTATATATATATCAAGAGAGCGAGAGCTCTCATATCCATCATGGATATCCAATGCTAACGAAGATATAGAGACTTTCGTCTTTCATTCCCTTTTTAGATATAAACATCCATCTTCCTCTCGATTTCTTTTCATTTTGATGATTTATTTTATTCGTAACATTTTGAATAAAGAACAAACAATTTATCCGATATCCGAAATGGGTTAGATCGCGCAGCTGAATGGAAGTTGACTGCAGATCAGATCGGTTTCGGAGCGTATCATATAGTACAACTTTTATAATATCGATTCACTATATCCACAACATTTATAGCATTAATAATATAATATATCATTTTTTTTTTGTTTTCTATTTTTCTTCATTTTCTTTTTCTCTTTTAAATATTGTCACCGAAAAATGTTCACAAGTTTTGTTTTTTTTTTTTTTTTTTTGCTCAAAATATTTGTCCAAAAAGTTATTTCAAAATTATCTAAATACATTTAGTAATATCATTAACATTAACAGTTATAAATAAATTTTCTTTTTTCTTTTTTTTTTGTATTTTGGATAATGCAAAAAGCGATGCAAATGCCAAATGCAAAAATTTATGGAACAGCGCAAAAACCGATTTCGATTTGGAACAGATGCGTATATACACACACATATATATATGTATCAGATCTATATATATATATATATATATATATATATGTATTTACAGTTGCCTTAATTATAATTAAATCAGCATTAGCGAATTTCATTAGCTAACTATAGCGTGGGATCGAACAGATCCTGCGTACAATTAAATAGATATAGCTCTACGTATATATATCAAGAAATATATATATGTATATACATACATATATATATATATATATATATATATATATATATATATATATATATATGTATATAGACAAATTTTAGACCGTCGTCTGCACGTTCTGCACGGCCTTGGAGAGCTCCACCTTGGAAGGTATTAAATAAAATGCGGGCGTCATCGTCTCGCCGCAAGGACACTGGCAGGCTGCAAGGATAAGCAGAGAAAGCAGTTAGTATAAGACTTTAGACTGTTGAATATGTGGTATAATAGTTGACAGAGAGATAAAGCAAATCAGTAGAAGACTTGAGACTGTTAGTTATATGTATAAGAGTTGATAAAAAGATAAATAGAATCGGTATAAGACTTTATACTATTAGATAAAGAGATAAAGCAAGTCAGTAGAAGACTTAAGACTGTTAGATATATGTATAAGAGTTGACAAAGCAATCAGTATAAGACTTAAGACTGTTAGATATATGTATAAGAGTTGACTATGCAACAATTCACAATCTTTTGGCAATGATACGGATTATAAGACAGCTGAACTTATATCTTAACTTGTCTTATATTCATATATAGAATAACAAAAGTATAAGACTATTCTCTTGTCTTAGACATACGTTCACTGCTCTTATACTTTCACATGCTATAGCTAAAGTATGTATAAGACAATCTCTTCTATCTTATACTTTCGCATACTATATATTCTCTGTTCTTATACTGTCAGTTGGTATAGCAAAGGTATAAGACAACGGTATAAGACATACGTTCACTGTTCTTATACTTTCACATGCTATAGTATAAGACAATCTCTTCTATCTTATACTTTCGCATACTACAGCAAGAGTATATGCATCTACATTTGGCTAAAGGTCAAGGGAAGTCTTATAAGTATTAGAGGTTTTGGACCCACCATTCACCCAGCTAAAGTTGCCAATCTTCTGCTCGCACTTGGGACAGTGGAGTCGGCCCTGGGTGTTGAGCATGATGCGGTGCATCCAGGCGATGGGCTCCACGAACAACAAGCTGCGACAGTTGTTGCTGGAGCCAGCGACGGCGGCGGCTGCAGCGGCGGCGGTGACGAGATTCTCGTGGCTGGGCGAGCCCAGGGAAGCTTTGCGTATGCGCTCCGCCAGCTGCTCGAGCAGCCGCGGCTCCGACCGGGAGCCAGTGGCACCCGCAAGCTGCTGCTCCTGATTCGTTTGCTGCTGCTGCTGCTGCTGGTGCTGCTGCTCCTGTTGCTGTGGAACGCCGCGCGGCCGATGCTCGAGCACGTGCGACTTGGAGGCGAGCACGCGGCGACAGCGACGACAGCGAAAGACAATCGGTTCGGGATTCTCGCGTGTGATGTCCGGATCCGGGCGCACCACACTGTGGAAGCTCTGCGGCAGGATCTTCGCCTTGCGCATCTGTTCGCCAGCGAGACGCAAGCGATGCATCTTGTAGCGCTGATAGTTGGGATCGATCTTATAGCCCATGCGACGGAAGAGCTTCAGCTGCGCCACGAACCCCGCATTGGGCTGGACAAAGCGACGCTTGGCCAGCACCAGCTCGTACGCGGGCTGATAGTCCAGCCCGTGGCGCTTCATCATGTAGGCAATCACCGCCGACGAGCTGCGACTGACGCCGAAGTAGCTAAGGAATCGAGAAATCGAATATATATATATATATATAAAGGCAAGGATCTCTCTTATACGTGTCAGCCATACCAGTGGACGAGCACATTGTGCTGCTGCTCCAAGGCTTGGCCGATGAACTGCACGCAGGCCTCCAGATGCTGCAAGATGTCCTCGCGCGGCATGTCCGAAACTGCAAACAGAGCAAAGATACAGTGGATGAGTGTGAGGTTCGGGCATATCCGACTGCCCATACTCTGCACGTATTTGGTGGTCAGGAAGCTCGCTTCGACAATATGCTGCGGCAGCGGCACCGAGTCCAGCGTCAGTATGTGCGTTATCTTAAAGGACTTGAGCGTCTCCATGTGCGTAGCAGCCGTCAAGTTGCCTGCCACATGTATGGGAATAGGAATATATATATATATATATATATATTTATATATATGTATCTCTACTTACCCAGAAAGAGGCCCGTTTCGACTTCGTCTATGCTCACGGGTCCGCCGTCGAAGTCCTGGCGCGTCAGTGTGCCACAGTCCTGTCGCTTGCCGCGCGCTGTCGTCACGGGCTCCATGCTGCACGCTCAAGGACAGCAGCGAGCTGCTGCTGCAACAACAACAACAACAGCAACACGGGAAGAAAACGGCAACTGTTGCGCGCTTAACGGTTGCGAACTGGCGCTCACTCGGCTGCAACTGGCAGCTGCTGCATGGCAATCGGGGCAGTTAATTATTTTTGCTTCTTGTTGCACTAATTACTGCTCCTCATTTAATGGCAGCTCCGCACACGCCGCGCCCGCACCACTCGAAATGCCATTGCGCTGTTGCTGCCTCTGCTCGGGTGGCACACAATTTCATGCTGCCCTGATCCGCAGCGCGACGAGGGCCGACAGATAGCGCCAATTTGTGCGCAACTCTGGCGACTCGCACTGCGCATGACGTCACAAATACATACACATACATACATGCAGGCTGAGGCAGGCAACTCATAAATTATGTATGCTAATATCGATAAGAATAGTATAAAAATAGTGTATAATAACTTAAGAGCTTTATCAGCTGAGCAAACAATTAAAGATTTTAGTTGCAATACATAAGAGTTGTGACGTCATGTGGATTTATGCCAAACAGTTGACCTGTATAACGCATAGCCCTGTGGTCTAATTCGAATGAAATATCGATAGCTAATCAGTGAGAGAGAAAGAGATGAGCGCCTAGCAGGCTACAAATGCTGCAGTTAGTTGGAAAAAGCTGTAAACAGCTAAACTAGCTTTTAAATGGCTAACATTTGAGCAAATTTGAAGATTTCGTAATATATATTACATAAAATATAAATTAATAAAATGCATCAAATTCCTGTTTGCTGCTCTTTATTTATTTAATAAAACATTACATTAGTAATACATTTTTGTTTCGTTTTATTATTTGTAGCTAAAGCTTCAAGCGGAAGTTGGCCGTGTGAACAAAAGTCTAATCCGAAACAAATCCAATTGGAGTACAGAGATTAAAATATCGATAGTTGGCAGAGTGCACACGTTGAGCAATCGATAGACACAATCCAATTGCCCCTAATATATATGTAGACCGCAACACTGACGGCACCGGCAATAAAACACATAATATAGGTCAAATAAATAGTGAAATTAAATAATATATTCAAAATGACTACGCTGCGACCATTCACCTGCGATGACCTCTTCAAATACAATAATGTGTAAGTGTCCTGTGTCTGTGCTGTCTATATATATATATATATATATATATGTGTGTGAGTGTGTATGTGTGCGTGTGATTGTGTGTGTGTATATAAAGGCACAAGTACAGCTAGTCTATTTCAGGAATTTTGATCCGCTTACAGAAACATACGGACTCTCGTTCTACACGCAATATTTGGCGAAATGGCCAGAATACTTTCAGCTGGCGGAGTCGCCCAGCGGTCACATAATGGGCTACAGTAAGCACTCGTTATATATTCCCGCCAATTTGCAATATATGTACATTATCCTACATTTGTCAACAGTTATGGGCAAGGTTGAGGGTCACATGGACAATTGGCACGGACATGTGACGGCGCTAACCGTTTCGCCCGATTACAGACGGCTGGGACTGGCAGGGCTCCTTATGAACTTCCTCGAGGACATATCAGAGAAGTAGTTATTATCCATGTCTGTGTCCTATCAACTATATATCCTTCGTCTCGCAGAAAGCGCGCCTACTTCGTGGATCTGTTCGTGCGGAAAAGCAATAAAGTAGCCATCAATATGTATACGAATCTGGGCTACATTATATACCGAACCATACTCGAGTACTACTCGGGCGATCAGGACGAGGATGCGTATGGCAAGTCCTCCCTCAGACTCGAACCCTTTGAATATATGATTAATTTGACTTGGTTTCTGGTTTGTTTTGTAGATATGCGAAAGGCGCTGTCGCGGGACGTGAATAAGAAATCGGTTATACCGTATACGCAGCCTGTACGATTGGAAGATATAGATATGAATTGATATCCACCCAATACTGCCCGCATTCGCATTTATGTTTAACTATGATACTGATTCACTGATTCAATCAACCGCATTTCGCCTACCAAATTTCCAGTTCTCAGCAGCGACAACAAATAGCAAGAGCAACAACAAACTTGTATCTAATCCGGAGTTCCAAAGTTCTCACAACATTTGCTAACTCTCGCAATCCCCTAGTTCGAATTACCCGAAATTCCCAGTTGGATTGCAAGCCGACGTTGTAATCCATAATTGTGTTAATAATACTTCTCTTAAAATGCATATTTATATATATGTATATATATACATATATAGTTCTACATGATTTTGTTATCAGTATATAAGACTTCTTAATGCCGGTTATATAACGAATGTTCTCACTGAAACTTCAAGGTAAATAATATGATTTGTCCTCGTAGCTAACCCTTATATCATATTTTTTACCCATGTATCTATTATATATACCTTTATCTATATCTATATCTCATGTGATCTACAACCAATTCTTGCAGATGACAATGCGCGAGTTGCGCCATCAAATGCGACACGAAGCCAAACGCGAATAGCGGAACAATCGGAACCTTTGCCTCAAAAAATACCTTAAGCCTAAGCCAATTATTTTCTAACTAATTATTTGTGTTTAGCAATTTTCAATTTATAGGTCAAATTTAACAAATTCGATTTTTAAGTGCATACATACATATGTACATACATATATTATTTGTAAATTATTTTTGAAATGTCAACGGAAAGCCGCAAAATACAATTTTAAGAGTAAAACCAAACGAAACGAACTTTTCTTTTCTTTCTTTTCCTCTTCCTCTTCCTCGCCACCGTTGCTGATTGGTTCTGCAGCTGTCTCGCTCTGGCTAATTGCGGTTGGACAAGCCCTTTTGGGAGATTTTCGCTTTGTAAGCGCTGCTAATGACGGCACTTACCATAAATATTAAATTCAAGACGAATATATAGTGCAGAAATCACTATTTGGCCAAGGTCTAAGCAATCAGTTAACTTATTTATGTATCTGCCCGAAGAAGACCATCACGACTGTTCGAAATCAAATTGAAATAACGGGTTTTCATAACCGTTTCAAGTGTTGAACGTGCCTAAACTCGGCTAAGGGAAATTATTTGTTAAAAAGGTAAATAAATATCCCTAAACAAAATGCATGTGCACGAGTGTACATATGTGTGTGTGGGTGTGTATGTGTGCTTAAGCTAACGGTTCACAAAAGCTGATGAATGCACGTACGAAGAGCACACAATGTGTGCGTGTGTCCATGTGTGTGGGTGTTAGTACGAATGAAAAACTATATGAGCTGACGTACATGTAAATACATACATAGTATGTACATGTTACACACAGCTCTGTGTACATTGAGCCATTTGTACTTGGCTCTGTAAGTGGATCTAAACAAATTTCCAAACCCAATATATTCGCCGAAGAGCGGCGTATGGCAACGTGTGGATTGCCTTCTCTCCTTTTCGCGTGTGTCACGCTCTAGCTGTGCATGTGTATGTATGGCTGTGTGTGCCAGCATGAATGTGTGTGTGTGTGTTCTGTATCTGGCGCTTTATAAAGCAAAAATTCAGCTTGCTTTTTTTTTTTTTTTTTTTTTTTTGCTATTGTAGGGTATCTTTGGCGCAACGAAGCAGCCGACCATTTGTCTCTTCTCATCTAATTATCATTAATAATTTTTGTGGGCATGACAGAGCCACATTCAGATTCAGTGTGAGATTGAGAGTCGGTTTTTAGTCTGAGACTCACATTTCATGCATGTAAAACTCGTTTCAAGTTGAATTTTTGTCGGCAGTGTGGCAACGCTGCGCCCCGTAACAGCAACAACGCTGAACATGACGGATACTGTTGTGCCATTGTATGCGTGTGTATGCCTGTGTGTGTGTGTGTGTGTGTGTGTGTGTGTGTATGTGCGAGAAACCGAACATAGGGTAAAAATAAGCGAACCACAAACAGTCAACAGCTACAGAGCTAAATTGCAGCTGCTATACGCGTCGCCGACGACGACGACGAATAGGGTAAGTAAAAAACAGGCAACAGCAATAACAGCAACAACAACGAAGCATGCGGCAAAGCGCAAATGACGCTAAAGCCGAGACAAAGACGCAGATGGCAAAACGAACGAATGCGAACACGAACGTTACAAACAACAGCAACAACGACGACGACGGACGTACATACAGCGCCTCTACTGAGCGTAATGCAAGCATACGAAGCGATAAACTGCGCCAGGGGCGTTGCGAACGGGGTATAGCATTGATGGATGGCTGGATGAATGTACGAATCGTACATAAATTGCGCACTCATGTCGGAAAGTAATTATTTGTATTTGCTGTCGTTGTTGTTGTTATGGATGAGCAGAAATGCGACAGTCGGCATTCGTTGATGGTTGCAACAACCCCTATAAATGGTGGCTGCGACGACGCCGCTGTTACAGCCGCTTGTACCGAACGGCAAACGGCGAACGAAACGAGCGAGCGACAAGCATTGAATACGAATGAACGTTCGAAAGTGGAAACGACGATAAAGCGGTGCGCACACAGTCGTGCGGCAACGAGGGGTGAGCCGTCGCTGCTTGTGCTGGTTCTGCTGCCGTTGCTGTTGCTGCCACTGGCCACTGGCAACTGGCAACTGGCGACTGGCAGTTGAAAGACACACAACTTCAGTTCCACTCATAGTCATTCGGGGCGAGTCAGAGATAAGGCGCTCCTGCAGTTCGGAGTAGTGTTCTAGCGCGCACGCACACAGCTGCATCCTTGTTTGTTATTTTTTTTGCGCTTTCTGTTTTTCGTTTTTTTGTTGTTTGGTTTTGCGTTAAATTTCTTTTTTGTCGTGCTCTCGTGCAGCCCCTGCTCGACGACGCCACTGGCATTCAAGGCAGAGGCAGCGACTACTGCTAGCTTTATAGCTGGCTGGCTCTGGCACTGGCTGTTTTGCTGACTGCCTCGCTGTGGACAGAACGAAAGACAGGCGGCAACTAAAGCGGCGGTCGCAAGCGAAATTTGTTTAATATTAAATACAAGAATAATAACAACAACAAGAGAGCAGCAGTAGCGACGACGCTAGAAACAACTATAATAATAAGCATAACATACATGAAAATCAAATTTAAAAAAATAACGGCAAATCAAAAAAAAAAAATAGCAGACGACAAAATAGCGGCAGCAACAGCAGCACACACTGGCAGAGGCTGGCTATATACGAAACGTTTTTGAAAAACGCCAAAAGGTAAGCACAAGCAGCTGCACTCTCGCATACGACTTAACGAATATTCGCGTTCGCGTCCGCATTCGCATTCGCATTCGAAATTCGCAAATCGCAGTTGGCTGGCCTCCTCTGGCGACAGCTCTCAAACAGAAACTGCAGCTGAATGAGATGTTATGTTTTAGTTGTTAGTTCTGTGCGCAAATATACAAATATTCTTTAAATTCGTAACGCGCTTCGTATTCTTTCCCATTTTTATTCTCATTTCCAAAATACAATATATATATATATATATATATATATATACATATATATATATGTACATATATATGAAAAGAAATTTCGTTGCCCCGTTTCGCCTGTGTATGTGTGTGAGTGTGTGTGCGTGCGTGCTTGTTAGGGTATGTGTGAGCTGCTATAACCACATATATATATAATATATTATATATATATATATATATATATATATATATATATAAATGGACGTGTGTGTGTGTGTAAGCGAGTTGTTTGCATGAGTGTATGTGTGCATGCTTGCTTGTGTTTTTTTGTTGTTTGAATGTGTGCGTGCGAAAGACCGACAACGACGTCGACGACGACCAGTAAAAAGAACCCGACTGACTGTTGGTGTGGACTGCGACTGCTGCGGAGAGTAAAATTCGATTTGCTGTGCCCTGAAAAATTGCGAATTGCAAACGAAATGTGATTATCGGTATTGAAACAATTCTGCTGCCAAATTGACGAAAAAAAAGACAACAAATTAAATAAAAATAAACGAACAGTGAATAATAATTGTAAATTATAAATCGGCAATTATTTAACGGTGCATGCGAACAGCATACGGCAACGCTGTCATTTTTTTCTTTTTATTTTCTCATTTTTCTGCTTGCTGTAGATGTTGTTTTTCTTTTTTGTTTTTTTTTTTATTTATTTTTTATTTTTTGTGTTTTAACTGTAATGCTAATTTGTGTGTCGCTTGTGTTTTCTTCGCGTTGCTTGCTACATACATCTTCTTCTTCTCTATTTTCATGCCAACGTTTCGCCGGCAACAACAACAACAATGGCTACATAAATAACAACAACAACAACAAAAACAACAATCACAAATGGAAACCGTATCGATAACGATAGTAGCCGTAGGCTAATCGATAGACATACTGCAGAGGCAAAGAGAACGTCCCATACCACACACACACACACATACACACACATACACACACATACACACACATACACATTCATACATATACACAATACATTAGCGTATACAAACATTAATCGATAAACGATCAACAGAAAGATGTCGAACGGCAAGGCGACAGCTTCGTTCTTTGAGAACGGCAGCACCACACAGTTTGAATACTGCTACGAACTGTATCCGCAGGTGCTAAAGATAAAGGCCGAGAAGCGGAGCAAGAAGCCACAGGAGCTAATCCGCTTGGATCAGTGGTATCAGAACGAGCTGCCCGGCTTGATAAAGGCGCGAGGGAAAGACGCCCACTTGGTATACGATGAGCTGGTCCAGGCCATGAAATGGAAACAGTCGCGGGGCAAATTCTATCCACAATTATCATATTTGGTTAAGGTGAACACACCGCGCGCCGTCATCCAGGAGACAAAGAAGGCCTTTCGCAAGCTGCCCAATCTGGAGCAGGCGATCACAGCTTTATCGAACCTCAAAGGTGTCGGCACCACAATGGCATCAGCGCTGCTAACAGCCGCCGCCCCCGACTCCGCCCCGTTCATGGCCGATGAGTGCCTGATGGCCATACCGGAGATCGAGGGCATCGATTATACGACCAAGGAGTACCTCAACTTTGTGCAGCACATCCAGGCGACAGTGGAGCGACTGAACGCGGAGGTCGGCGGCGACACGCCGCACTGGTCCCCGCATCGTGTCGAGCTGGCGCTCTGGGCGCACTATGTGGCCAACGACCTCAGTCCCGAGCTGCTCGACGATATGCCCACGCCGGCTGCAGCGGCCAACACAAATGGCAGTTTGAGCAAGGCGAGCAAGGTGCTCGATGGCGAGGACACCAACGATGGCGTCGCTGTCGACGTGGATGAGGACGAGAGCCTCGGTGCAGGTAAGACCAAGAGAAAAGGGAGATTACAAATGTATAAGATCTGTATATATATATATTCATGATCAGTCGACGATCTTAGAGACTTAGCTTAGCAAGAAGATCGATATAGATATCGATATATCGATAAATCTATTGATATACCTTTACATTATATATATTCGCTTTACTAATCGCTTCCATCTTCTGCTCAGGTGGTCGGAACACGGCAACAGAATCGGAGACGGACAATGAGAATACCAACCCGACATCGTTGACGCCGCTGGGGGGCAACGTTGTCGGCGTTGGCGGTGTTGGTGGTGGCAAGAGCAGCATTAACAGCAGCAGCAGCAACAACAGCAACAACAGCAGCAGCAACAACAGCAGCAACAATAACAACAATAGCAACAACAACAACACTGCCGCCTTGCAGGATGGCGACTCGAACTTTGTGTCGAACGATTCCACCTCACAGGAGCCGAACATTGATGACAACACCACACAGACAACGGCCACAACCACATCCACGGACGATGGTGAGCCGTTGGGCGTGGCCACGCCCTTGGCCTCCGACTCGGAAAGCAATCTCGAGGCGCCGCTCAAGAGCCGCTTGGCCCCCGTTGGCGTCTGTGTTGGAGCAGGAGCTGAAGCAGGCATAGTTGCTGCCCAATCGCACAATGGACAAAGCGCTGCACAATCAGCAGTAGCAGCAGCAGCAGCAGCAGCTGTAGAGGATTTGGGCGGACCAGCAGCACCAGCAGCAGTGGCGGCCGTAGTGGGTGCTCCCACAGCCTCAGCCGCAGCTAATGGCAATGGAAATGGGAATGGAGTGCTCTCGCTCGGAGGCAGTGCGTCGGCTGCGAATCAAGTGGATGACGACGATGAGGATGATGAGGAGGAGATGGACGAGGAGGATGATGAGGACGATGAGCTAGAGGCTGATGAGAGCAACAGCAATGGCAGCAGCAATTTGCGTGCCAGCAAGCTGCAGCATTTGGCTGCGGCTGCGGCTGCGGCGACAGAAACGACAACGCTAACGGCGCCATCTATTGGCCAGAAGCGTACCGCGCTGCATTGCGAATTGGAGGCAAATGCTGCTGGCGCAACTGCAACTGCTGTGCCCGCAGCCGCTGGCGAGAAGTCGCCCGAGTTGAAAAAGCTGCGCAGCGACTGAGCAGAGCCGCTGAGAGGGCCGTCGCTGAGAAGGCCGCGTATATCTGGTGGAAAGACATATGTATGTAGTGCAGTTGAGTCGACATTTGAGAGCAACATTACCTACACTTTGCCACAACAACATTCAAGAAATTTTACTATTAAGCAAAACTAATTATACATATAATATATAATATATATATACAACAAAGAAAAGAAAACACACACACACACACATACACATATAACAAGCAGCAGCAGCAGCAGCAGCAGCAGCACCACACACACAGACACACACACACACACAACGAGAACATTAAAGAAGGAGAATCGAGAAGTAGCACAGCAGCAGCAGCAGCACTTAACATAACATAGGCTTAACAGGCAAACAAATATAAAATGAGCAAAGGAGATGAACCCATAACAGAGAGAAGATAACACACCACACCAGGCCACAACACACCATAATACACCACACCACGCCACACTCATATTAAATTAGGAACATAGTACGGGCGCGTATTAAATGAGTTGAAGTTGAACTCGAGGATAAAAGCGAGTAATGTTGGATGATGATGATGATGATTATGATGATGATGATGATGACGATGATGATGATTATGGTAATGATGATGATAAAGAGTAATAGCCATACGGAGTCCCCAATTGCAGCAGCGATTAACATTAAACATGTGAAGTGAAAACGATAAGCAAATACATAGTAACTATTAAATCAGAAACAAATTGATATTTTTACACAGTCAAATGAAACCAACATTTAAATATTAAACGAAAAAACAAAAAACAAAAAAAAAAAACAAACGAAAAAAAAGATAAAAATTTACAAATGCCGCAGTTGCCCACTACATACAAGAAACGGAAGAAAAAAACAATAATTATAATAAAAAGTAATTTATATAAGTATTTAAAATTAACAATAAATCAAAAAAAACTTGTCGCATAAAACTCAACACATCGTCCCCCGATTGATCGCCGCCTTCCTCCTTGACCAACACAACACAGCACACACACAGATGCAGACACGCGCTCCATCTCTCTTTCTCTCGCACCCAGCCAACCACCCATCCATCTATACACGTTCACCGAAACTCACCATCCTCATTCATCAACACACAGACACACACACACACACGCATAGACATCCCACTTCAAGCAGACGACGACGCCGTCGTCGACGTCGACTAAGCAAAAACAAAAACATGAAAAAAAATACAAAAACTCATTTAAAACAATGCGAAATTTTTGTGGTCGTATTTGTAATAATATAATTTTTAATTTATGTGTACAACTTACTTTTTTTTAATACTATATATAATACTGAATTTTTTTATAATTTATACGATAATATTTTTTCATTTGATTTACAAAACAACAAAAAACAAAACTAAATTTAAATTCATTTTGGCATCGATCTACTTTATCTGTGGGGCTGAAGCATCATTAAACGATATTTTTCGGCTTCTGCTATTTTCAATTGGTATCGAATCAGCGAATCAGTTGCCAGCCAGAATATCATCTCTCAAAATTATAAATAATTTTAATTGATATAGCATAAGTTCAAAATAAATTGTGAAAAATATTATGAGTACAACCGAGCCAGATGCAAACCAATGAAACCTCCTTAAAGTACCTGTCGAATCAATTTCTCAATTTTTATACAGTTACAAATTGCGCAAATTTGCAAACACTTTTTGAATATTGTACACAAGCGCGTTGAGGCTTGTTATCGACCAGCCGCCACCGCTAAGCGGTTACTTTTTGTTTTTTTTTTGCTACAACTGAGATAAAAGCAACTAACTGCTGGCATTTATGGTGTTCTAATAAGCAATAGAACAAAAAAGAAAAATACGCTACATATTTTGAAATTTTTGAAATATTGTAAAATTCTGCGATAATAAACAAGCAAACGCAAGTCGTGCTGCACTAATCGAGTATTTTTGCACATCCTTGGCATATGCTACAAAAAATACTGCTAAGAACATATCGATAGTAATTAAGAGCCCTGTTTGATATATCGCTTAAGAATTAGAATATCGATACGCCGACAACATCCCTATTTTTAGTATTTTGTTATTTATTTATTGAAATAAGAAAAAAAAATTTAGAAAAAAAGAAACCTGTGTCATCTGTGTGCTGTTGCGCTGTGCCGCACAATGTTTAGCAGATGTCATAATCGCGGCTAAACGCTGTGAATATGCGACAAAAACGGCAAAAACACGCTCCAATACAACATTAACTAGCTGCCGTGCACACACAAATACACACACACACAAATAATACACGCACACAGAAACCTTTGGACGCCACGGATCAGCAGGAGGACGGAATAACAGAGATTACGAGTGTGGATACGGCGCCATGCTCCTGGTGCGTCAGCTGTTTGGCTCATCATCCAACTCGTGGGTGCGCGCCCTCATCATCTTTGTGCTCGCCTGGGCGGTGCTCGTCTATGTGTTCGTGCTGAAGCTGACCAACAGCCAAGCCCAGACTCAAAGCCACCAAACAGTCGCTGCCAACGACAACGACCACAATGCCAGGCGCATCAATCAGGCCCTCCAGCTGCTGGAGCACACCGAGCGACGCAACGAGGAGCTCAAGCTGCTCATCGATGAGCTGATGAGGTATGTGACAACTACAGCAACAACAATACAATACATTATAATCATCAGCATCACCATCATCATCATCATCATCGTGAGCATCACTAGCCTCATCATCAGCAGCAGCAGCAGCAACAAGCCACAAGTAGACCCAAAGCTGCAGCTCCCACCCACAGCCCACCCCCCACCCTCCACCCCACGCCCCACTCAGCCTGCTTAAGCCGCCCCAAGTGCCTCCCATTAATGCGACCTTTCATATGCAAAGCGAGCGAGTGAGCAAATTTTCGATTTCGGCTAGCCGAACTGTGAATACCCTTGCAGGCATATGGCATATGTGCTTAAAGTGAAGTGATGGAGAGACAGAGAGAGAAAGAGAGAGAGAGAGTTCCTATCGGGCTTGAGTGATAACATATAAGTATATATGTGATATAAGTATATATAATAATATATAGAAAAAGTAAAAAAAAAAATTGAAAAAATAAAAAAAAATATTTAAAAAATAAATATAAAAAATATATAAATATATATGTATGTTAAAAAATATACATATGTATATAAAAAATAAAATAAAAAGAACAATACAAAAAATTAATTTAAAAAAAAATATTATATTAATAAAAAAAAATATATGCATATATTTGTACTTAAAAAATATTAATAAAAAACAACATAGTAAGAAAAAAAAAACTAAATAATATACAAATATATATTCATATAAAAATAATACAAAAATTAAAAATTAATAAAAAAAATATTAAAAATAAAAAAAAAAATTTAAAAAAAAAAATAAAAATATATACATATATACGTATAAAACAATAAAAGTATACATATAAAAAATAAATAAAAAATTAAATAATATACAGATATATACATATTTAAAAAAAAAAAACATATAAAAAAGAAAAATACTTATATATTTATTATTTTAATTTAAAAAAAATATTTTTATTATTATTTTTTTGTTTTTATGTTTATTATATTTATAATTTATATTTATATTTTTTCTATATATTGCCTATAACACCCACTCAATTGTTCCTATATAGAGAGTTATGTGTATGCCTATACTATAGACCCCCATCACATGTTACATAATCGCTAACGTTGTCCATATGCTCGCGCTGCAAGGGTGCGCAATGTATGCTCGGTCACGCTTGCCTACGCAGGCATTGGCGAATGACGAATCACCACGCACAACCTGAGCCTCTTCTCTCTCTCTCTCTCTCTTCCTATCTTTCTCTCTCTCTGCGTATTAGTGTGTTGTTATCTTCCGTTGTTGTTGTTGTTCTTGCAGCGAGCAGCTGGATAAGCAGAGCGCCATGAAGCTAATCCAAAGGCTGGAGAATGATTCACACAACACAAAGCAATCAATGGGCGACGATGCGCTCTTCGAGGTAATCGCCGGAGATGCAGCTGGACAGGATCAACTGCAGCAGCAGCAACAGCAGCAGCAGCAGCTGGGATTAGATGTTGTCGGGCAGCTGCCTGGGCAGCCGGGCGTTGAGCCCAGCTTGGAGTACGAGTTGACGCGGCGACGCATCCACACGAACATCGCCGAGATCTGGAGCTACTTCAGCAGCGAGCTGGGCAAACTGCGCAAGGCCCTGGGCCCCGGCAACGCGGAGCTGGAGGAGTCCATACAGCAGGTGCTGCTCCAGGGCGCCGACCACAAGCGCTCCCTGCTCAGCGACATGGACCAGCTCCAGCGCGTCGACGGCTACGAAACCTGGCGCCAGCAGGAGGCCAGCGAGCTAAGCGACCTCGTCCAGCGGCGACTCCATCATCTCCAAAATCCCAGCGATTGCCAAAATGCGCGCAAACTCGTCTGCAAGCTGAACAAGGTTCAAGCCACATTTGATCTAGCCATCTACTCGCACCTGTTCACACCTGTTCACAGCTCTTTCTGCAACACTTCTGTTTTGTTCAGTTTGATATTTATCTATCTGTATATATATGTATACTAATTGCATGTTCCAATAATCCCATTTCTTATATACCTCTAATATTCATTTTGTAAAGAGATACGAGAGGGAGAGAGAGAGAGATCTTAGTTCTCTCTAGAGATTGAGAGAGGGGGAGATCAAGCTCTCCTCTCTCTCACGTTCTCTCTCTTCTTTCTCTCACACTCTTCCAACAGCCCATTATCACAATATCTCAAACCACCCTCGCTCCTCCTCTTTTCTCTCTCTCTCTCTCTCTCTTTTTTTCATTTTGATGTTCTTTCGTTTTCTCTTCTCTTCTCTTTGTACTTCAATTCATTTGTTATGCCTTTTCCTTTGCCGCTCCGTTCGTAAACGTTTCTCACTGACTGCTCTCGTTTCATTCCATTTCATTCCGTGCCGTTGCAGGGCTGCGGCTATGGCTGCCAGCTGCACCACGTGGTCTACTGCTTCATCGTGGCGTATGCCACGGAGCGGACGCTGATACTGAAGTCGCGCGGCTGGCGCTACCACAAGGGCGGCTGGGAGGAGGTGTTCCGTCCGGTGTCCGACAGCTGCCAGGATGCGGGCACGGCGTATGCCTACAACTGGCCGGGCAAGCCAAATACTCAGGTGCTGGTGCTGCCGATCATTGATTCGCTGATGCCACGGCCACCCTACCTGCCGCTCGCCGTGCCGGAGGACTTGGCGCCGCGGCTCAAGCGCCTCCACGGCGATCCCATCGTCTGGTGGGTGGGCCAGTTTCTCAAGTATCTGCTGCGGCCGCAAACGGAAACGCGCGACTTCCTCGACTCCGGCATGCGCAAGCTGGGCTGGGAGCGACCCATCGTGGGGTAGGTCAACACACCACCTATCCTTATCCACCAGCCCTAATCTCTCTCTCTCTCTCTCTGTGTGTGTCTCTCTTGCAGTGTTCATGTGCGTCGCACGGACAAGGTGGGCACCGAGGCGGCCTTCCACGGCATCGATGAGTATATGACGCACGTGGAGGACTACTATCGCACCCTCGAGATCAACGGGAGCAGCGTGGTGCGTCGCATCTTTCTGGCCTCGGACGACGCGCGAGTCATCATGGAGGCGCGCAAGAAGTATCCGCAATATCAGATCGTTGGCGATCCGGAGGTGGCGCGCATGGCCGCCGTCTCGACCCGGTACACGGACACCGCCCTGAACGGCATCATCCTGGACATCCATCTGCTCTCCATGTCCGACTATCTGGTGTGCACGTTCTCCTCGCAGGTCTGCCGCGTCGCGTACGAGATCATGCAGACGATGTATCCGGATGCGGCGTATCGCTTTAAATCGCTGGACGATATCTACTATTACGGCGGACAGAATCCGCACAATCGACGGGCGGTGATACCGCACAAGCCGCGCTCCCACGAGGATCTCCAGATGAAGGTCGGCGACCTTGTCTCGGTTGCGGGCAATCACTGGGACGGCAATTCCAAGGGCAAGAATACGCGCACCAATCAGGGCGGACTCTTCCCCTCCTTCAAGGTGGTCGACAAGGTCGAAACGGCCAAGCTGCCAGTCTATCCGGGTGTCTAAACACCCCGACACCCCCCTCCCCATCCATTCGTAACCTTCTTCTTCTTCTATGCTGAATCTCGAAGCAATCTCTGCTCCGCATTCCAAGTGTTTGTGCATCCTCAAAATTCTGGTTGGAGACGCCAAAAATGAACAAAGAAAAGAAACTCAAAAACTCACAATCTATCCAAATGCTCGAATCTCGTTCTCTGGAATGTGGAATCGGTCAATGTTCCACACGATTCCATTTGTTGCACACTAATTCTATGCATTTTTCTAAGCCGAAGAAATTAGAACAAAAAACAAAACAAAATTCAAATGTTGACAACGTAAAGAATATACATATAGAGAAATATATATATATACGTATTTATATATACATTTATGTGTATATATATATAAATATATAGAGTATGTTTAAGCATGCATGTAGGGTTCAAATACGCGCAATATAGTTTATCCTTTGTAACATAGACGAAACTCACAAATAAATATAGTCAAGTTTTAATTTGCAATTTGTAGTTGAACTCAATTTGGGCTGGAAACGAATGGAATGGAACATAGCCAATGTTTCGCTTTGTGCTCAGGTAATCAAGCTTAATATAGCTGAAAATTCATTCAAGTCAAACATTTATATTCATATAAAGTATTTGCTGATAAGATTTCCGCTTTTGCTTCATTCAAAACTTTTGCTTCATTCAAAACAAACAAGAATCGGCTCTAGCCGGTATTTCCCGACTAGGAAATACCCTGAGCCGCGCTGGCAGCTGTTATTCTAATTTATGCTAAGCTCCTGTTAAGCATGCAGCACAAAGAACAGACACACACATATGCTGTTGGCGCTGACTGCGCTGTTAACGCAGCGACTGCGCTTATTGGCTTTACTATGGTTAGAAAATCTGAATAGTACAGTATTTATGTATTTATTGCATATACCTGCACACAAAATCTTTAGCTTTTATGATACGCAAATTACGCCTAAAAAACAAAGTAAAATGATTCGATTTTACATCAAATCTTAAATGTCTTAGATTTTGGTACATTTTCCTTACCAAATGGCCACAGTGTACCTAAAAACCTACTCTCATGCACAAATCGCAGCCTCATTGAGCTTGGTACTTTTGCTGTTAGCTTTTGGTACCAATACAAGTATCTTTTAACAGTGGTCTAACCTAAGCCACTGTTAAAAGAAACCCACCACTTTGCATAGTCTAGCATTGTCATAACAGAATTGCGCTTGGCTGTTAGTTGGCGGCATCAAATGAGAGCATCAGCAGCAGCGCTGTCAATGTCAATGTCAATGACTGTGGCGTTCGATACATTGGCTGGGATATGCACTCACACGCTCTCTCACTCACACACACACACTCACACACACTGAAGGCATAAGGTAACGTATTTCTCGATTGCTATTTTGAACTTTGTTTGTTTTGCTGCTCAGGTTCAAGATCCCAGCCGGTGAAAGTGCACGGGCTGCCCGCAGCTGCTGCTGCTGCTGCTGATGATGATGATGATTTGTGTGCGAAACGCTGACTCAGAAACGAATTAATGCCGAGCCACAGGAATGCTACATTATAAACAAGAAACAGCCAACGAAAATTCCCAAAAAATGTTTAAGAAAACAAAAACAAAACAAAATTAAAAGCAAAACAGGCGCCAATTGACAGAGCGAAATGAAAAACGTGATAAGCGCCCGCAGAAATTAAATAAAAATATATATATGTACATACATATATAGTATATAAATTAAAGCACATCACAAAATTATTTATATGCGTAATATAATTAAGTACTCAATGAACCGCAGGGAAGTCGCCACAGCAACAACAACAACAACAACAAAAACTCACCAAACAGGCAGCTGCCGTTAAACCGGCATGGGCGGGAAAAGGAGCGGTATATGGCGAGAGCCATGCGTTGGAGAAGGTCAACTTGGTTGAGCCTCAGCTGAGCCTCAGCTGACGGCGCTCGATAAGCCCGTCACACGGACTTTGGCTTATGATAACAGGCAGCGATTTTTGGTATATAAAACATGCCAGCTGCCTACCAATCATCAGCACTTGCGGACTTACATCCCAATCAGCAACATCTCCAGCATCCAGCTTCCAGTCAAAATTTCCGACATGTCTCAATTCACCTTTGTCGCTCTGATCGCCTGCGCCGTCGTCTTTGTGCTGAGCAGCAACAGCGCCGCAGCGCAGCACATTGGCAGAGCCGCCCTGCACAATCCCAGTGAGTATAAGAGTGAGACAACTATAGTTGCACACACATATCTAATGGCATATGCTTTGCTCCGCTCTAGCTCATCCCGGCAAGTGTGTGGTGAATAACAACCTGATTATGTCGGCCGGCCAGGCTGCCAAGTCGCCTGATCATCCATGCGCCAGCATCACCTGCCTGGAGGGCGGCAATGTTGAGCTGCGCACCTGTAAACCGGTGCCCCCCCCCAAGGGCTGCAAGCTGCGCGACTTTGTCGACATCAATCGTGATTTCCCCGAGTGCTGCGAGCGCAACTACGACTGCAGGAAGCACATCTAGATGTTATCGTTATCGATCATTGTTTTTTTTGTTTACTTGTTCTAATCTCATACTTGTTTTTTTTTTTTGTTTTTTATTTATTTTGTATACTACAACATAACAATTAAAAAGTAAACGCTTAGCAATACAATTAAATAATTTAATAAAATCATTAACAGAAAATACATATGCAATCTATGTATGTATGTATGTACATATGTATGTTTGTTTTCTCTTCTCGTGGGCAAAAGGCCCCGCTGCTAATTAACTACACCAGCACACATTCATATAGCCGCTATATGTGTATATGTATATGTATGTGTTTGTTTATGCACGCGTTGCTCCTTACTAATACATACGCATTACTCTAGCTAGCGCAGTTTATGCAATCCACCACAGCACGCAGCTGTTTGCATGCGTCTGTGTGTGTGTGTGACGAACTAAATCGAGAGCGTGTGAAAGGAAGAGGAATAACCGTTAACTTTTGATACGTTCTGCATGGTGTGTGCCTGTTTTGGTGTCTCTTTCATAATTTGTTTTCGCTTGTATTTGTGTATGCATGTGAGTGCGTGTGCGTATGCGTATGCGTATGCGTGTCGCGTCGCTCCTATCGACTGAGATTGTTTATGTAGAGTGCGTGCAGTTCGGTGCGCGGAGTATTCTCGAAAAGGGCGGCACGATTCTGGCCCTCGCCCTTCTTCACCCAATGGCCATAGACGCGGAAGGCGCAGCCATCGATAACCTGCCAAACGATAATCGATATAATATTTCAATAACAAATGCCGTTATTGCACTTACCTTGCGCAGCACCTTGACGCGATAAGGATCACGTATGGCCTCCTCAACATGCAGCGGCTCGGCCGTGTAGCGTAGGCGCCGTATCCTAATAACAGCGCGTATCACTAATATGGCAAATTGGAACTTTTTGCGCGCATTGAAGCGACTCTGTTTCCGCAGCTAAATATTCGAAAAATAGAAAGAAAAGATCACACATAGGAGGGGGGTTAATTTTGTTATAAGGTAATTACTTCAAGAATGTTTATTGTGTTAGGGTTTATTGTTTTTTAATATTTTTTCTCATTTAGATTTTAGTTCATTCGCCTTGGATTAATACGATTAATGTTAGCAGCTGTTCAATACAACAAATCTAAATATGTGTGTGTGTGTGTGTGTGTGTGTGTGTGTGTGTGTGTGTAAGAACACTTTACGCGAACACAGCTTGCGTTAGGCGACTGTTTGTCTGTATGTGTGTGTGAGTGAGTGAAAGAGAGACAGAGACTTAGTCTATTTACACATGTCAAGTTAATCTTAAGCTGTTAGTCGCGTGCTGTTATGTGCAGAGAGCGGACGAGAGAGAGAGTTAAATTCACCACATTGTCAGTGTACCAGTTTGTGTGTGTGTGTGTGTGTGTGTTTGTGTGGGTGTGTCGTAAGCAAAAGCAAATAAACAAATACAACAGGATTGAAATGAACTCAGAGAACAGAAAAAAAGTAGTGTGGTGTAGTAGACGAAAACTGTTAAATCCGTGAGCGAGTGAAAGAGAGCGCATGCGGAACGCGCTCAGGGACAGAACACACACGCACAGACACAAATATAGATACATGTGCATTGATTATAAACATACACATATATATGATGGATAAATACAAGTATATACATATATATATATATATAGATATAGAATTGAACAATGGCATTTTAGATGTATATATGTATATATACTGTATAGGTAACTAATTGTTTTATATATGGTTTTGCGCATTTTGACTTTGGTTTACTCACAAGGGAGTCTCCACAACACCGACTTATAGACACACATCTTATAAGGGCGTTGAGACTCTGACAATATAGAGAACATGACACACAAAACAAAACGTGTATTTCAAATCATACAGAGGAGAAATTAAAAACAAAACAAGAAAACATCGTCAGTGAATCGGTAAGCGTAATTGTTTTTTTTTTTTTTTCAAAATTTATGAGTTTGATTTTTTTTTCTTTAAATATATTATCTATGTGGTATATGTGGTGTATGTATGCATATGCTCAGATGTGTACTTAACAGCTAAATTTAACATAAACAAAAGCCATGCAAGCAACAGAAAGATGGAGCGAGAGAGAGAGAGAGAGAGAGTGAGAGTAAGAGAGAGTCAAAACTACAACAGCATTATGATTAGTGATATACAACATACATACATATTTAATAATACTACATGACTACGAGAATACAAACGACAAAAGCTTTTTTTGTTTATTGTTTTATCATTTGTAAAAAAGAGAACCAATTGACCCAAAGAAATATATATACTACGTACTATAAAGGTGCATATAATACAAACAGATTTTATACGACTAGAAACAGCTAAAAGTAAAATATTCATAAATATTAAAAAGTTAAAAATAAATGTTACAAACTAAACAAAAGTGTGCGCGCGCTATTTACCACAGGGCTGGCGAATACAATATCAAAGTGAGGTGAGTTGAGTTGAGGTGTGGTGAGTGCGCCCTGCTACATGGCTACAATATTTTTACTGTGCTTTCAAATGAGTGAGCAATGTGTGTGTGTGTGTGGGCGCCGCTGCCGAAGTTAAATGTGTGTGTGTGTGTGGGTGTGATGCACTAATCAAATACAACTAAAAAGCGCTTTTCGTTGAGAGTGGAAATAAGAAATAAGGAATGTGTTTGTTATACAAAAAAAAAAAAAAGAAAAAAAAAAAAACAAAATATAAGGAAAAACCTGCCTGCACTGATGAATACAATAAATTTTTTGCATTTGCATTTGCTGCGCTCTCATAATTATCGTTATCGTTATCGATGCCCAAATGCTGCCGCGCTTTGTTAGCTGTAGTCGAACGCTGTCGCTGCTGCTGCTGCTGCTCTTGCTGCTGCTGTTGTTGTTGGTGTTGTTGTTGCTGGAAGTGCAACTGTTGCTGCTGCTGCTGCTGATAGTATACTGTGGCTGTCAATGTCATTGACGAGGCTGGATTGCAGGTAGTATTGGCTGTCGTTGTTGTTTGTGCCTCCAGTTGCTGCTGCTGCTGCTGTTTGTCAGGCTCAAAGTAGTTGTTGCCGCTGTTGCTGCTGGTGGTTGCAACATCGCGTAATCGATTCGATGAATACGAACTCTGCGGCGCACTGCAGTATATGTAGGAGGAGGAGGCGCCGCAACTGCTGCCAGCGTTGCCGCTGTTCAGTCGATTATAACGGAAGGCGGGTTGACTTTGGTTCTGCCTGCTGGAGCTGGGACCGTTGCCATTACTGTTACTGTTACTGTTACTGTTGCTGCCTGGATAGTGCGCGGCTTTGGCGCTAGCGTGCAAATGCTGCATATACGTCATCTCGTTCATTAGAACCTAATTATCGCGTCATTTGGTTTTCAGATCGAGTGCGACAGAGACAGACAGATAAAGACAACAGAGAGAGGGGGTGGGGTGGGCGGTAGAGCAAAGTGCAGGCAGCGCGTATGTTGGGCAGGTCAGAACGCAAAAGAGAAATGAGGAATACAAAATTGTAAAAATGTTAAACGTAAATAAATCAAATGGAACACAACCAGACAATAAACATAAAATTAATATTATAAATATGACTAATTATATTGTATATAGAGTATGCCTATAACTATGCTTAAGCTAGTATAAGAGTCTAAGCGCGCCTAGCCTACGCTTTATATGCACCTTCTTCACTGCTCCTCACTTAACCGTTCTAAGCAGACATAAGGAGTGTGTGTGTATATGTGTGTGTGTGTGTGAGAGAGAGAGAGTTGAGAGGGGAGGGTGGGGCGGGTGACGCATACATGCAGTATAAGAGTATATACCACGAGCGTATACGAGGTGAGTTTCATATTCGGAGTTAATGTTAGACAGAGTTGGCATGCATTCGCTTTGAGGCTGCGGCGCTTGCTGCTGCTGCTGCTGCTGCGGCTGTTATCGTTATCGATATACATAGAGAGATGTTAATTAATATCGCAATCGCAATGCACACGCAACAGGGACAATGACAACAAGATACATACATACATACATACATAGATAAACAAGCAAATATATATATGTACATACATATGTTGCAGTTATTATAGATTATGTATGAGACTATAGATATATATATATGTAAATGGAATCAAATGCAGCTGCATTCACTCAAACGGAGAGAGAGAGAAAGAGAGAGGGAGAGAGAACAATAAACGACAACAAGCCAACACGATAACGATAACGATTTAAAAAAAAGATGTTATTTGTATCGAATCGATATCGAAACACAAGGCAAATACATATACATACATACATACATAATATATAAAAATCAGACAAAATGCAAATGTGATTTCATTGTTGGTTTCTATATATTGTTGTTGTTGTTGTTGTTGTTGTTTATTAATAGTTTTTAATAGCTTGTATCGTTTGGCTGCTGTTGTAGTTGTTACATTAGAATTGGGTGGATTGGGGTTAGTCCAGTAATAATTCGTTACCAGTGCGATTTCAGTGATGCGACTCATTCTTCTGGACTTGGTCGAGAGGCTGCGCTTGAGGCCATCAATGTTTTGCTCGAACAACTATCGGTTTCGTTATCGAGTTATCGATTATACATTTTAGTTTTGCATATGTGTGTTTCGATTTTTTTTTTTTTTTTTTTTTTTTTTTTTGTAAAATAAACGATTTATATTTTTCGGTATTTTTTGGTAATTTTTTCAATATTTTTTTTCGGTATTTTTTTTTTTGTATATTTAAGTATATGTAAGAAAAAGAAAAAAAGGTACGTATATAATAAAGTTGAAGAAAAATAAGAGAGAAAAAATAATAAGATAGAGTAGAAGGAGAATGAGCTTAGCTTAAATGCAAAAAAAAAACATAGGGTATATATATATGGTATATATAGGTATATGTATATTTAGTTAAGTCTATAAGATATAAGAGAACTTAAACAGGAAATACAAAAGTACAGTAAACACTCGATAGGAGAGAAATTCGAAAATGAATCGAGAAATGAATTATAAAAATTAAACGATTTGGCTTAGCGAGTGTTGACTGTAGTCGTGACTGGCTCAGCAGCTGTTCAACTGTCAAGCGGATTAACTGATTATCTTATATATATATATATATAATGTAAATATAATTATTATAGAGTATACAAAATAAAGCAGTTATTAGGCTGGGTGTGTGTGTGTGTGAGCAGTGTGTGAGTCACAGTGGCGTGTGTGATTGAGGAGGGTGGAATAGGGGTGTAGAATAGGGGTTTTTTGTTTGCTTCTTTTAGAGACAGTTGTGTAAGAGGGGAGGGGGAGAAGGGTGTCCTAGGGTATACATAGGAGGTGCTTGAATGTGTTGAGCTTAAGTGCTAGATATAGTTATAAATATATATGTATATATAGGATGTAGAGATATATTAAATACTGTTATGGAATAATAGTGGTTTTTTCTCTTGGAGACACTGCAAGTTTCGTTCTAAACGTTATGGCTAAACATACGGACTAGCATAGTTGTGTATATGGTATAGTTGTAGCAATAGTAATGCCTAGCGGTATCGGGTGTATGGGTTCCATATGGACGGGCGGCGCCACAGGCGCCGACACTTACCATTTGATTGAAGAATGGATGTCCTAATACTTCCTTAACGGTGATACGTTGCGCTGGATCAACGACTAGACATTTGCGTATCAGATCTTTGGGATCCTCTGTGGAGTGCCAAGACACAACATATTACTATACTGACTGTGGATTATATAGATGCAAACGTGAGCCTCACCTGAAATATCGGCCCACTCGGGCGAGGTGAAACTGTATTTGCCCTCCATGATGTTGCGCAGCATCACCATCTGCTTGCGATGCCAGAACGGGGGACAGCCGACGAGCAGCGTGAACATGATGACGCCACAGGCCCAACTGGAAAGCCCATCAAATATATGTTAATATATACGTATATATAGCTATAGTGTTGCTTACATGTCCACTTCCTGCGAGTAGCCCGGCGAGCCCTCGAACATGTTGCATTTGAGCGTTTCCGGTGCCAGGTAGCCCGGCGTGCCGCAAAGATCTGTTGGTATCAAAGAGCAGAGCAATAGCTATAGAACAGGCTGTATAGGTATGGTTTAGAGCGAGATAGAGAATGTGTGAAAGAGATAGACAGATAGAGAGAGAGACAGAGAGAGAGGTATATGCTACTGGCTAATATGGTTTGTGTGTATAAGACTTATTCTATAACTTAGTATAAGTTAAGCTAAGAGCTATCTGAAGAGGCACAACATAATCTTTAGAGCCTATAAAGAGTCCTTAGAAGACTTGTCCTATACAATTTTGTAATGATTTCAGATTGCTCATATAATCATAATAATATAAGGCCATAACTCAAAGACTATAACATCCTAGGAATATACCACTTCTTATATACAAATTATGAATATTGGATAGTTCACTTCGTGGCCATATCTTGTATCCGCTCTACTTCATATCTAACAAAGAAACTTTTGCAAAGTCTACTAATATCTATTTTGCAAAGTCTACTAATATCTATATATATACATAGTTAATTGATATACATATATTGATGTACATATATAGTATGGCATAGTCGAGCTGTCTCTTGTTGTCTATCTATACTACAGCTTGCTTAGCTTGCTTAATCTCAAGAATTTCAACTCCTATAGTTGCTATAGCTCCTATATCCTGCTTGGCCTTATAGGTATAAGCTTTGCTGCCATTCTCTCTCTCTCTCTCTCCTCCTATATTCGACTGCCTTTCAGCTTCTCCATTCACTTCATCTTCATCTTCATGTTCACCTGTAAGTTTCTCGCCCTCGCTCAGCTGCCGGGCGAATCCAAAGTCTGTGATCTTCACATTGTGATTCTCGTCGAGCAATATGTTCTCGGGCTTCAGATCGCGATGCACGATATTCTTGGCGTGTATATTCTCGACGCCCTCGAATATCTGTCGCATGATTGTGCGCGTCTTCTTCTCGGAGAGCGTCACCACCGAGGTCAGATAGTCGAACAGCTCGCCCTTGGGGCACAGCTCGAAGACGAGAAATACAAATGCATCCGATTCAAATACATCCTGCAAGTCAACTGGAATGGGCAGCGCAAAAGAGAGAGAGAGAGAGAGAGAGAGTTAGTATAAGTAGTATATATATGTATATAAAGGAGTGTGGGGAGGATATACTTATGTAGGGATGGCCCATCACTTGGCGTAAGATTGAGATTTCCTGTCTGGTTGCTTCGAGCATATGATATGGATTCGTTTCGCCCGCCTCTGTCGTGGCGCCCAGATCGATAATTTTCGCTGCAAACTCTTTGCCCGTCTCCTTCTCAATGCAGCGACGCACCGTCGAACTGATGCCTCTGTGGGGGTGGAACGAAATGGGATTAGAACTAGGATATATATAGGAACTATTGGATGTATAGAATATATAGGAACTGTAAGATATATAGGCACTATAGGATATATAGGTGATATAGGATATATAAGAACTATAGAATGTATGGGAACTATAGACTTTATAGGAACTATAGGATATATAGACACTATACTATATATAAGAACTAAAGACTATATAGAAACTATAGACTATATAGGAACTATAGGCTATATAGACACTATAAGATATATAGGAACTATAGGATGTATAGGAACTATAGACTATATAGGAACTATAGGCTATATAGACACTACAGGTTATATAGGAACTATAGGATATATAGGCACTATAGGAACTATAGGATATATAGCCACTATAGGAACTATAGTCTAGTCATCTAAGTCAACAGCTTCTCATCACGCTTTCTATATGCATTTTGCAGTCCCGATCGGAATGCACATTGCATAAAGATTTGGACTATCTGAATCAGATAAGATCTTGGAAGAAATGCGCATTAGAGCTCTACGAAATGTTTATCCAGCCCATGAGTCTTGTAATTTGTAAACAGATAGAAGAGAGCAGAGATAGACTATAGAATATATATGTCTATAATCTCTCCACACCCATTGAAGTTCAGTTCAAGGTGCTTTATAGAGAGACTTCTACTAAAGTAATCCCTCTTGTAGTATTTCTGTTTCTGCTACGGTTTGACCTCGTTTCAACTTTGTTTTCTAGTTCCTGGTTCTAGAGTTTCCCATGGCTTTCGGTATTACGATATTACGCGACGGTTCACACGTCGCGGCATGTGCCCATTGCCACCCAGTGGAACAGGCCACACATCGGTTTGAGTCACGGCTCAAGAATTAGGCAACTCGTCAAAAATAAAGAAAACAAAATGAAATGAAATGAAATAAAATAAAAGCGAAGAAAAAACATTAATAATGAAATAAACAAAGTTTAGAATTCTGCAAAGTCAACAGAAAGAGGAAGAGCAAGCAGCAATCGCAAGAAGTAAATAAAACAGATTCAACTATAACAGCAGGTCGAAGCGGCGAATGCTCTACGCAGAGATCCTTCGAAACGAACGATGGACGAAAAGATGCTGACTGAAGAAATCGGAATGGAGCTGGACCAAAAGATGCTGACTGAAGCAAAGTGGAGCTCAAAGCAAGGGGAACGCATCAATCAGTCACTCAATCAATCAATCGTTGAAGAAACTTTAAGCTTGAATAGCTGAAATTGATACTGTTTAGTATTATTTAAATACCACACCAGAGACTTTGCTTAGCGTACTATAAGGCATATAAGTTAGAGTATAAGACTGATCAATAGGGCATATAAGTATGTGTAGAAGACAATGTTTAACTGTGCTCAATAGGGATTATAAGCTGTCGTATAAGACTATGTAAACATTGTCTTATATGATACATAAGATATTGTATAAGACTATGTTTATGACTATGAATATAAGTTGGCTGCCCTGCGCTCCATAGCGAACATAAGTTAGCGTATAAGACTAATGTTTACACTGCTAAACAGTCTTATATGTGTATATATGGAATATAAGTTATTGTATAAGACTAACTTTCTGACTATGAATATAAGTTGTCATAAGTTTAGCTGCGCTTTGCTCAATAGGGAATATAAGTTGTCGTATAAGACAATGTTAGGCTATATATGTCATAAAGGTTAGCGTATAAGACAATGTTCACATAGCTAAACATAGTCTTATACGTATATACATATGAAATATGAGCCGTCTTATACGTATTTATATACGAAATATAAGTCCATTGTACAAGACTGATTGGCTGTGCTTCTTTTTCAATGTGAAATAGAAGTTATTGTATAAGACAATGATTAGCTTTGCCTAGAGCTCATGTTCGTAGTGTATAAGAGTCTGGTCAATTGCATTGCCGTTAAGTGGCGACCCTTCGAATACGCTTGCTTACCTGCCCAGTATTTCCTTGGGCTCATATTTGGCATAGAAGCCCTTGGCCGCATCCTTGTCGGGCAGCAGATCATCCTCCTCGTCTTTGGCCATTAGATCGAGTGAAATTTTGGCGACGTTCTCCGACGGCGCTGTGGCAACACTTTACTTCTTTTCTATTGTTGTTGTTGTTGTTGCTGCTGCAGTTGTCGTTGTTGTAGTTGATTGTAATCCAAATCCGCAGTTGAGTTGTTAGCGACAGATTTCAGTTCCACAATAATCCCCCCACACCGACCAATCGCACGTTCTTCTTTCCGACTCTGCCTCCCACTCTCTTTCATGCGCGCGCACTCTCTCTCTCTCTCTCTCTCTCGCTCGCTCTTTGGTTGCGCTGCTATTTTTAGATACGAATCGGATCGACGCGATGCGATGCGATCGGTGCACGAATTGAATCTGTTCCGTTATGTGCCGACACTTTGCAACTGAGTGGCCGCTGCTGCTGATCGCTGCTGGCTGCGACGCTGACGTTTTTCTTCTTTCTGGCTTCGCTTTGCTTTTAATTACCAACAAATAGTCGGCGTTGGCGTCACTGCTGCGACGGCGACGTCAGCTGCGGCTGCGGCTGCGAGTGTAGCTGTTGTGCCGGTGTTTTGCAGCTCGGGCTGGTGCTGACTTTGTATAAGAAGAAGAAGAAGCAGTCGCAGTAGCAGCAATCGTAGTTGTTGTTCTTGCTGTTGCTGTTCGCTGTATAAGTCAAATGTGGGCTGCTGCGGCGGCTGCTGCTGCTGTTGCCTTCTCATTCCCACACGCTGGCTCGGTCGCACTCAGCTGTTGTTACGGCTGCCGCTGCGGCTGCTGATTTAATTAATAACGAATGCCAGCTACAACAAATCGATTTAAACAGAGCAAAAAACCAAAATCAAATCAAATGAAATAGAATTAACATTTTTTGTGTTCCCTATAAAATGATTACACAACGCATGGCCCAATAAACGGCGACAAATGCGTTCACATGCTTAATTACATGCACTCACACACACTGACACTCTCTCTCTCTCTCTCTCTCTCACACACACACATACACTCATACACTCTTGCAGTCAAGCCTCCCCCCTGCTGGCTGCCTCTCTCACTCTCTTTCACTCACAATCTTTGCCGTTTGTTTTGATCAGATTATTGCACAGTTACTAGCACTGGGACACGGCACGGCACGGCAGGGCACGACACGGCACGGCACAGCAAGGCACGGGGCCATCAGCGCAGAAACCGAACTTGAGCGCTGCCACAGCTGCGCTTGCAGACAACGTCGCTGTCGCTGTTGCTGTTGGCGTCGCAGTCGCAGTCGACACTTTGCTTGCGTGTTTTTGTTTCCGCAGGTGAATTTCAGTTGTGGTTATTGTTATTGCTCATTGGCTCATTTTCATGTACTCTATGTGTGTATGTGTGTAATTTGATAATTTTTCTTTCAATTCAATATTCTTTGGGGGCTCGTTGGCCAACACTGGGGGGTCAGCTGCAAATGCAGGCGATATCAGCTCGAGGTTCGCTCTCCCTTTCTAGCGCACACAGCACATCACTAATGGGGCAGCAAGCAGGCAGGCAGCCAGACAGACGCACTGTCTCCGCCTCTAGCGGGTACATTTCAATGTCAACTAAGGTTAAAAGTAATACTGTTGGCCAGGGGAGTTAGCATTGCACATACACCGGGCCCACGAACAGCTGCTGGCGTCTCGAAACTTAGCGGGCATAACTATCTGGCTTGTATTTTGTAATATTAAATAGGCTAAACAAAACCCTGTATTTTGGACACAATCACAATACTACCGAAACATCTACAAGTACCACAAGTTAAGCAGCTATCGATATCGAGTGCACATGCACCGATGTCGATAAGCTTGCGCGCAGCAACGCAGCCATGCGATAGTCCCCGTTCAAACGATAGTTGTGACCACGACCAGTGTTGCCAGTTGCACATCAAAAATACCGCTCAACTTTGACTGTTAAATTCGAATTTGAATTCTGATTTTCGTTTATTTGACATACATGCATAATTACGTGTTTATGTTTTCTTTTCTTTCTTTTTTAATGGAATATAATTGTAAAAAATATTAAATAGTCGCTTAGGTGGATAATGAGGCAAATGCTTACAAATTTTGCTGATGAAAAACAATTTTGTTTTTTATTTTGAATTTTTATTTTGTTTGCTTGTTTTTTTTTTTTTTACTTAATGCTTAAGGTTTATTAATACTCCACAATGGGGCTTGATGTGGTTGTTAATTACCTGTGGCTCAACCTCGGTGTTTACAATATTTTTTTTCTTTCTTTTTTGAATATTTTTTTTTGTTTCTTTTTTAAAGTACACAATCAAAAGTAAACATATCGTTATATTATATATATATATGTATAGAGACGTACTAGAAAAAAATATATATATTAATCGAATACAAAATACAAATAGACTTGCCAAAAAAAAAAAAAAAAATTAACGGTTGCTCAGTGCCAAAGATACATTACAATAAAAATAATAATAATAATAATAATAATAATAATAATAATATGTATATAGTATTATAGCATTCAGTTTATATATATATATAATATGCTTGTATATTTCGGACAATATATATATATATATAAAAAAAATTAATTGTTTTGCTGCTGCGCAAACGTATTTTTAGGCCTACGACTTATAAATAATATCTCTATGTATATATATATATATATATATATATATATGTATATATATATATACGTATTTTGTTGTTTCTCATATTTCTCTCTTCGGGATCGGTTATCAGTACAATAAATCAGTTTTCTGAGCGCCCTCGCTGTAGACGATGCCGCCCGCAGTTAGAAAATCATCGACATCATCATCGGCTCCAGCCGCATCCTGGTGCTTGGCATCCTTGACGCCGCTCTCGTCCTTCCCGCCATCCTTGATCAGTCCCTCGCTGATGCCCACAACGCTGCCGTTCCCGTTGCCATTGACGCCATTTGTGGCAGCGGCGCTGCCTGGAGACCGAGTCACGCCCAGCTGAAAGAGGCTGTCCATGGGCGACGCCTTCAGGGGGGTGTAAAAGCCCAGAGCCGTCGAGCCTGCAATGGAGAGATCGATTAATCGATATTGTCTAAACGATAAATTACGAATGCCGATTATCGATTGATTTAGTAGGCGAATGTGTCTGAATAACAGTGTTGCATAACGTGCAAATTAAGAGTGAATAAGTGCGTGTGTGCGTGTGTGTGTGTGTGAGAGTGAGTTTTCAATCGGGGTTAGTTACCTTAGCTGATTAATATGAATTGGCGATAGGTTTTAGTTTTGTTTTTTGTTTTTTATGTTTGGTTTTTTGTTAGGCTTCAGTTCTGCGTTAACCAACACCGTTTAAAGGCAGCTGTTGTTGCTGTTGCTGATGGTAGTTGTTGTTGTTGTTGTTGTTGTTGTCAGCGCTTGAGAGTGCGAGAGAGGGAGAGAGACGTTGCTTTGCACCTGCTTTGGCCTCTTTTGTTTTATGTCTTTTAAGGTTAGGATTTTAGCTTTTCTTTATAATTTCAATTTCCATATCCATATATATATATATGTAAATGGGCATATATATATATATATATATATATATATATATATATATATATATATATATATATATATATATATATATATATATATATGTCTGTTTATTTCTTTTCTTTTTGTATTATTATAATAGATATTATTTTGAAGTATTCTTTTATTAGCTTTAAATAATATCTGCAAAAGAAATTAGTAAAACACAAGAGAGGGAAAGAGAGAGAGAGAGAGAGAGAGAGTAAGTGAGAGGGGGAAAGGAGTTTTCATTTTAAATATAAATATATATTAGTCATATATAGTACATTACAGAGCTATACTAGAGGTGCCAAGCAGTTCTTATCTAATTTGTGGTGCTGCAGCCAACTTAGTGCATATTAGTTCAGTGTTGCCACCGCGTGGAAAAGTTGTGCATGTTAGTGAAACAGTGTTGGGAAATGAAAACATTTAGTCAATTGGCAGATAGTCGAAGGGCTGTTAAAGGCTAAAGCGTAACGAGTAAGAGGAAGCGCGAGTAGCGAGTGGCCAGGCAACCCGTCACTAGCTGCATAGCAGGCTAGAGGAAGGGGTAATGGTGGGTAAGTAGGGAGTAAGAGGTAACGAGTAGCGAGTGGGGAGTTACAAGTAACGAGTTGGGACTTAAAAGTAACGAGTAGTGAGTGGGGAGTTACAAGTAACGAGTAGCGTAGCGAGTTGGGGGTAACAAGTAGCGAGTAATAAGACAACGGACAATGTTTAGTATGTGTATGCATTAAAGGATTTAAGCTAGGACACGCTGTGTACGAGTCAGGGCCTTTACCATAGCGAACCAGGGGGTGACGAGTGACAAGTAACGAGTAACATTTAACTGTCAGCAAGTAGCGAGACGCGTCGAGACATGAGACTGATCAAGCGAGTAATTCGAATTATAAGTAGCGAGTAACGAGTAACGAATAGCACTTAGCGAGTACTAAATACTATCCTTTGGCATGTACCTTTTGTCTTTAACCAAATCAACAACCAGGGGGGAGCAAGGCATGGGGGGGGGGCAAGGGCTACCAGGTGTACAGGGATCTGAGCCACAACCAGAACGAGTAGCGAGTGACGACTACCAGAGAGAAGAGGAAGTAACGAGTAGCGAGTTGTCGCGTATATCTAACTGTTAGGCAAATCTGTACAGAGCATTAGAGGAGCTGGGCCACAACCATAGCCGAGTGACGAGTAGAGCCCTGATTGGGTATGGATACATCCTAAACCGCAGGGGAATCGGGCCACAAGCAACGAGTAGCAGGGAGTACAAATATATAGCTTGAGTTTGCCTACGTTTCGCAGGAGCGGAGAGCAAAGACGGTTTAGACATAGTAGAGCGTGTTGCCTGGAATGCGAGCCTGCAGCAGGGCGTTGGATGCGTTGGGTAGCGCTAGCGACGACGACGACGACGATGACGACGACGACGACAGCTGATGGTTGGCTAAGGGCAGACTGGCGCGACGGCGACTCAAGCAACTTCCATAGCTGCTGGCAGCAGTTGTTGTTGTTGTTGTTGTTATCGTTGTTGTTGCTGTTGTTGTTTTGGTATATTTACTCTGTTGGGGCTTGGCGGCATGCGAGAAGGAGGCAGCTTTGCGCTTGGCCAGATGAGCTGCAGCCGGAGCAGGAGCAGAAGCCGGAGCAGGAGCAGGAGGCACTGCTTCATTCTGAAGAAAGCACGCGTATTGCGGCTTCAATAGAACCGAAGGTCTACGACGTTGTTGCTGTGGCGGTTGTTGTGGTTGTTGTTGTTGTGGTTGCTGTGGAGCCTTCATTGGCGGTGGCTGTGCCTGTGGTTGAGACTGTTGCAAGATAATACCCCTCCCTAAGCTTGGGTAATCTGCAAATATGCGTGATCCTTAAATAGAAAGCCCAACAGCTGGGTGCAAGGGTCGAGGGGTCATAGTTTTGGGCTAGGTGCTGCTCTAGAGATAGCTAAGATAGTTGGGCGCGTGTGGGTGTGTGGTTGGGTGGTTGGGGGTGTGTCTGGCTGCTTGAGTAGCTCAACGTAAGTGCACAACACCCACCTGAAGAGCTGAATGAGTTTTCGTAATTTTCTGAGCAGCTGCCGGCCAGGTGGCAACGCCAGTTGCCAGCAGCAGCATGCAGCCCTGGCATGGCCCAGACAGCTGCTGTCCCTAGGCATGCTAGTTGCATTGCAGTTAGCGGCAATCGCTATGTTAACTGTAACAGTGGCCTTTTCTGTAAAGTGCAGAGATATGTTGTTGCTGTTGTTGTTGTAGTCAGCATGCAATTGGATCGTATGCGTATGCGCGAGCGTGTGTGTTGAGTATGTGTAGGTGTGGTGAGTATGCTATAACAGGATGCTGAGTGCGCGTGTGATTGAGAGTGAGAGTGTGTTAATGTGTGTATGTATGTATATCGATCGCTGTCAATTTCAAGTTCCCCCCCGCGGACACAGTTGGCGCCAATGAAAAGTGTTAAAACTCAAGAGCACAGCACTACGACAAAGACAGAATTATATATATGTATATATACGCGTGTGTATAGACACAGAACAAAGGCAAAGATAGAGTGAGAGAGACAGAGACAGAGAGAGAGAGAGAGAGACAGAGGCAGTTGCGACTCTTGGCAGGCATGCACACACACACATATGTATGCATGTGTGTATATATGTAAATGTGTATGACACAGGGTTGCCAGACGACACTCACCTAATGGTAAATTCCCCAGCATTGCGCTGGTCGCCGAAGTCTTGTGCGACGTCGAGGATGCGTTCGATGCTGTCGGAAGCTCAATTATCTCATCAACTGTTACATGATGATGATGATGTTGTTGCTGTTGCTGCTGATGCTGATGCTGCATGCGTAGATGCTCCTCGTAGTACAATTGATGATGCTTGGTCACATTACCGTAGGGATCGGCATACGGCGGATCGTCAACGGTTTGCGACGCCTCGGAGGGATATTCAAACGTTGAAGTTAACGTATCGTTAAATTGTACGCGGAACTGTTAAAGAGAGAAGAAGCAACGGTAAATATGGGAAGTTGTATATATGTACATATGTACATATGTATGTATATGGGTATGCACGATATCTGTCACATTGATGAAACGCACCCAAGCCCAAGCCTACATAAACTTTAACCCCTGCAAACCGACCCCCCTCCCCCTCCCCCTTTCCCCTACAACAACCCCAACAAAAGCCACTTTTAATGCATTTTGATTAATAGCGACGGCACAAATAAATAAATAAATACGTATATGATAACGCGCAACAAGGAAATGAAAGAAAAAAGAATAAAAAAAACAACATAAATAAAATCAACAATAACAATAAAACTAGTTAGAATAGTTAATGCTGCGCGTAGTCGCCAGCTGAAATACCCTATATAAGAATTTTATATAAGACTTTGCTTACTTTCAGTTTCTTATCGTATAAGACACTTGACTGCTAATCAGAAAAATGCTTATAAGACTCCCTCTCTCTCTCTCTCTCTGCCTGTCTAATATCCTCTCAGCTGTTAAGCGCACTGCAGCAAACATCATAGATTAACAGCATGTTAACAGCGCTAATAGCATGTTAACAATGTATAATCTCTACAGCTAACATTTCTACCACGGCTGCCTCCACTCTCTGCTGCTGCTGCTGCTGCTACTGCTAGAGATGAGCGTGTCGAAGAGCAAAGCATAAAAACGATAAACAACAACAAACCGCAAATGAAAGTGGCTCAAGTAAGTTTTCGTACGCTTCTTGATGCCCTTAATACAAGCAGCGAGCAAAACAACATTTCTGACAATAGTAAAACAACAAAAGGAAATTTTTACAGCAAATTTCAAATAAAATAAATAAAACACTGACCCCCATGAGCTTTAAGATATAATTACAGTTAATTGTTTTGCATCAGTTTTTGTTTCTTTCTGACAGCGATTAAAAGCTAAACGAAAGTGAAATTAAGGCCAATATGCTGCAGCAATTTAAATATATGTATATATATATAAAATATATTACTACAAATTGATAAATCTGGTACAGTGAAAGCACGCTTCAGTGCACAGATGTTCTTATGGCAAAATTATCAAAAATTAGACAATTTTATCAATTTTATCAATATTTCCTTTTCAATTTCTTTATAAATTTATATATATATTTTAATAAAGTTTTATCTGATTTGACGCGTTTCCCATTAATTTATACTATAATACCCTATTCAAAAAAAAAAAAAAAAAATAGAAATAAGTTATTTTTGATATGCGATAAGACGCTGTTTTCATTACAATGCGACAGAATCTTCAATCATAAAAAAAAAACGAGTCGCCGACTTCGTTACAATTCACACTCACACTATGCAGCAAATTTAATCTTATCTTATCCTTGCCAAACAAAAACACAAAAAAAAAGAACCTGCACAATCAGAAAATACTCAAGTATTTTGGGTGAGTGTGGAATTAGTCATGCCTAACTAACAGTAGTCGGACGTATTATTACTATTATTTTTATTGTATGTATGTATGTATGTATGTGTGTGTATGTGTATACATACATGCATGAGTGTTTGTATTAGTCACAAAGCGGCAAATACTTTGATGGGGAATGCATGGAATTGGACTGGCATGAAATGCATTTCCGCAAACTGCTGAAGGTGAGTGTATGTGTGCGTGTGTGTGTGCATGAGTGTGAGTTGGATGATGCCGCTTTTACTCACCGATGAATCTTTGGGTTTCTGTCGTATGCTGGACTTGCCGTCGATCACAATATTGGCATTCTCGAACTCCACATCGCAGGGCGACGGCGGGCACATGGAATAATCATCGTAGTCTGTGTCTGTCGATGTCTCCACCGAAAGGTCGCCCAATAAGACGAAGCCCGGTTCATTTGGCTGGAAAGTGAAAAAAAGTTCCAATGAAATTTCTTAAAAGCTCAAAGCGAGAGAGAGAGGGGGGAGAGGGGAAAGGAAGGGGTTTGAGTTGTGTTTCGAGGCCGATATCGTTTACTCTGAATCACAGCTGTCCCATTTCTCGCCATGTCAGAGGCAGAACCTAATGGACGGACCGACCGTACATATACCAAACAAGAGATAATAAAGTTCAGGCTGAGATAACAAAAAAAAAGCACATGAATACATATACATATACATACATATATGTATACATACATATGTATGTATATGTACATGCATACATAAAGCGAGCAACAAACATAACAAGAACAGCATAAGGCATAAAGCATAAAGCAAAAGCGGCAACCAGAATTGAGCGTCAAAAAAGAATTGACAAAATTGAGTTCAGTGCGGCATAAAAACGGGTTTACTATTGTCAGTCAACAAGAGCGACAGAGCGAGCGCTTGTTTTGCACATGAAAGGCAGAGCGGGAGCGCGTAATAGCGGCAATGAGAGAGCAGCGAGCAGCAGGCGGCTTTGTGTTGAGCAAAGCACTTATACTCAACACAGCTGCGTTTAAAAAAACAGCTGTGCAAGCCAATGCGCCCTGCAGACTCATCTCCCCCCCGCTGACTTAAAACTTCATACAAACAGCAACTCACCACAGCACCAAAGAGCTTCAACATGCGCTCCGCTGGTTGGCTCGCTCACTCACTCGCTCGCACGGTCGTTCAATGCTCTCCTTCATAAGTCATAATATATCTTTGTCTGCTTTAGCCTATGTACATACATACATACATATGTTTGTATACATGTGTATATGCATGTATAAATGAGTGTGGCAGCAGCAGCAGCAGCAGGAAGCAAAGAACAAATGAAGAAATATCGTAATATGTGTGCACATGTGTACGTATGTATGTACATATATATGCTTGTATGTGTCAGAACGGGTTTTTGCAATGCAATCGCAGGCAGTAGCAAGAGGAAGAATTTTCCAATCGCAGCAGAAGCAGAAGCAACGCATCCAACACTTTTATTTAACGTTAAACAAAGAGAGCCTGGAATACACTCACACCCACTTTAACAGCAATACATCTGTTTGCATGTAGTGTATAAGTGTGTGTGTGTGTGTGTGTGTGTGCTTTCCAAATTGATCAATGAAAACATTTGCATAATTCGCAATTTATCGAACTGTATGCTGTTAAGTAAGCTGCTGAGCAATTGCCATGACACGCCCCGCTTAGAAGTCAAGCTTGAAGAAGCTCTGACGCGACGCGCCTACTCACATTCACATGGGCTGCGGCGCATCACTCTTGAACATTTTTAGAAGGTCACTCGAAAAGCCGCGTCACGCGTACTACACCCATATATACACTTGCATATGTGTGTGTGTGCATGCATGCTGTATAAGGAATTGAATTTCAGCTGCTTCCTATGAGAGATTTTTAGCACTGAAACTAGAGATGGGCATCTCGCGTGCTTTCTTGCTGCTAAAGCGCATAACTAATAAACCGAATTGAAAGACAAGTTCGCAAGTGTGTGTGTGCAAATTGACACGCTGCCATCGCTAACTGTTTCGTAGACACAACAGGATTCGCTCGTTGCGACATTTTACAGTTCAGCTTTGTTAGCAGTGTTTTGACATTCTTTACATTTTGTTGCTATTGTTGAACTTTCCAAAATGCGCATGATCTTCCATGCTCTCTCGCTCGCTTGCTTGCTTGCGCGCTCTTGCTCTATCTCTTTCGCTTTGTTTCGCATTTGTTTATATGGCAAGCCACAAACAAAAAACGTTATGTGTGTGTGTATGTATTGGGAACCTTGTTAAGCTCACCAAGTGTGTGTGCGTGCGAAAGTAAGTTTGCCTGTGTGAGTGTCTCTGAGTGTGTGTGTGTGTGTGTGCAAGGGGGCTTGCAAAGATTAAGAAGAAATATAATAATTCATACAGAAAATAAGCATGAATAATGCGCAACGGCGCCGCATTCCAGGCATTGCTGGGCAGCACCAATTCTCTCTCTCTCTCTCTCTCTCTCTCTTTCTACATTGTATGAGTGGGAGGGGGAGAGAGGCTGATTGCTGATAAGCAATAGCAAACAGCTGTCTAAGGCCAAACGCAACGGGGTGTGGTGGGATTGTGTGTGTCTCTCTGTGTGTGTGTGTGTGTGTGTGTGTGCTCTGTTACTCACCTTTGGCAATTCCCGTTTACGTCTGTAGATCACAACATCGCTTTCGATATAGTCAGGCACCTCCTTGCTGCTCTTGGAGAAGTTGAACACCATCGAGGTGTTGCTGTCCGCATGGGCGCTGCTGCTGCCGACGCCAATGCTGCTGCCATTGGCGCCACCTGTTGGCTGGCGGCGCTTGCGCAATGGCCAAATTGGCGAAATGGCGCTGCCCGCCGCATCCAGCTCGCTGCCCCCATCCTTGGTGTTTATCACGGTATCCAGACTAGTGGCTGCAGCTGCAGCAGCAGCAGCAGCTGCAGCTGCGTCGGCGGCCAATGCAGTGGACTTCTTCATCTCATTAATCCGATTCTTCTCGATCTCGCGACTGGTCAGCGGCGTGCCGCAGCCGGAACTGGACCCAGAATTATTCAACAGCGGCCTGATGACACCAATTTGTTTCGTTGTTGTTGTTGTTGGTGGTGGTGGTGCAGCTGCTGCGGATTCACTGTTATCGCTACGGCGCTGCGGCAGCTTACGACTGAGGCCACTCGGAGTGGAAGCGTGCGCGTTCTCTTGCAAGGCGGCAGCAAATGAACGCTGCCCGCTGACGCCGACGCCGCCAACGCCTCCTGCTTCAGACGTCGTCGCTGCTTCTGCTGCTGCTGCCGTTGGCTTATCGCCATTGCAAACATCGTTGTCATCGTCATCGTCGCCGTTCCCGTCGCCGTCAGCCTCTGTCTCAGCTGTTGCTGCGACGGCGACGGCGACGTCGTCGCCTTCGTCTGCCTCGGCGTCATTCGCGTTGCCTTCGTCGTGCTCTTCGTCAGCGTCGTCAACGTCAACGTCGACGTCGTCGTCGGGCTGATCGCTGCTGACTAAGCGCTGATTATTACCACCCACAGCTGCTCCCGCCGCCGCTGACGCCGCCGCTGCCTCTGAGTTGTCCAAGTGAATGCGCTCGAGCCTTTTGCTGATGTTCGTCACGGGCGAATCGTAGACGCCACAGCTGGCCTCCAGCTGCCTGGGTATAATATCCGGCACGACGACGATGCCGCCGCCGCCGCTGCCGACGCG